>JADRCH010000007.1:19332875-19388221 GCA_019843965.1 Rhynchomys soricoides
CTTCTCCTTCTCCTTCTCCTTCTCCTTCTCCTTCTCCTTCTCCTTCTTCTTCTTCTTCTTCTTCTTCTATGTCTACAATCTCTTCTTCATTCTAGCAGTCAAGTATTCTTTAAGTACATACATATGTGTTTGGGGTCTCTGCATCATGTGAGGGTATATTCAATGTAAAGAATGCTCTCTGCAAGACAAGAGGGTCTTCTTAAGAACCCAGGTGTTTAGAGACACACAAAGAGACACAAAGACATAACTCCCTATACTAAAAAAGAAAATACAAACAAAGAAACACAACCTTTACTTTGCAGGGCCTTTTGGCATTAATCCAAACTCTCCAAATCCCAATATGACCTGCTCACAGCCTTTCTCGTTAGTTCACTCAGTCTTGATTCCCTGGTCTACAGCTACATTAGCCTTCTTATTATCTCTTGGCTCAGGCACAGTCTCCTGTCTCTACTATAAAAACACTTTTATTCTGTTAGATAGTAAATGTAGCTTCTTTAAAGAGGCATTTACCTACACATGTTATCTAAATAACTCTCCCCTTTACACACGTACCTCACTTTATCACACACCATCAATTTTTTGTAGCATGTTATAACATTATAATCGTTGTGTGTGTTTACATGTTGGTTCTTCATCTCTTCCATTAGATGCTATGCTCCACTAGGATAGTAGCCATGTATAATTGTCCTTTTCTGATTTTAGCACCAAGCATAGAGCCTGGCACATGGTGACAACAAATGAAATATCAGTGGAAAGGCAGACAGGAAGAAAGTAAAGGGGAGAGGGAAGGAGAAAGGGAGGGAGGGAAGGAGAAAGGGAGGGAAAGAGAGGGAGAGAGGGAGGGAGGGAGGCAGGCAGGCAGGAAGGAAGAGAAGGAAAAGAGAAAGAGGCATGGGGAGAACGGAGGAAAGAGTGGAGATGAAGGGAGCTCAGCTGTTACAAACTTAGAGAGTCTTACTAAGGACAGTAACTTTAGCTTTTGTTGTTTAAACACTGCACCAGTAGAGCTCCTGTAAGCAGACATTTTGGATTTGCCTTGTGACACGAACACTCAGACAACTGAGAGAATTAAAGCTGGTAATTAAGGCTGGCAATCAGGGTTTTTCAGCTCTTCTGGATTTAATAACCCTTAATTTGCAAATGCTTGTGCCAGAAAGACTGCATCTTCAAAAAAGGAGAAAACATGAAAACATAACTAATAAACAAGCACCCGCTGTTTGATTAAATATCAGAGGAAGAATAAAGCCCCGAAGAAAACATTCAGATGTTCAGTACATCTTGGTATAGCAGGAAGGAAACTATGGGCCAGAATGCATTCAAGAAGGCTTGTGTGTCCAGAGGACTGTGATACCCTGAGTGACTCAAAAGAGGGAGCATCCTTCCTACTCCAGGCCAAGCTCTCCACCACAGTCTGTTTTCTTCCCTCTTCTCCAGAACCCTGCTGCAAAGCCAATGTTGAACATTCCCTGCATGTCAACATCAGGATCTCTCCACTGGTTCCTTATGTCATCTTAACAATTTCAGCTTCCTATTCAAAACTCAATTGGGTTCTCCATTCCAGTGGGTTCAATATCCTCAGTTCAACAATGTCCGAAAGAGAATACATGGGGACACATACTTTCTTCTTCTCTATTATTTACTCTGTGTTGGCTGTTATTAGTGACCTATGGCAGAATGAGTCTGTAGGAGGAGATGTGCAGGTCTAGAGCCTGCAAAGATTAATAAGTGTTCCTGGAGCCAATCTTGCTGCGGACACTAAAGGACAACTGTATACAGTTTTTATTTCTTCATGAGCAGTCTCTGTTCCTTTCTAGCATGTTCCTCTGCAGAACAGTCTTTTCTTCCTAAGTGAATTGCTATGGGGGTTCCACTCTTTCTATCTCCTTGACACTGTGCAGACAAAGGTCAGGTTAGACATCCTAACTCTCTAGTCTTTCTTCAGTGAACATCTTGACTCCTCTGCATCATCTGACCATCCAACCACCTCTCAACTTGGGAACAATCCTCTGAGTCTCATGCTGATATTGCCAATTCTTCTAGACTTTTTGGCTAGATCCTTTTCCTCTCTGGTCACTTGTTAGGGACAGACTGGAGTCATGCCTGTATTTCTTTCAATTTGTAATGTCTTCTTAACTGATCATACCCATTTCTGCAGCTTCAGTTGACAGCTATTAACACCCAGAACTATGTCACTAGGTCAAACAACTCTTCTGTAGGTGCCAATTCTACTACCTGCATTATTTGCAGGCATCTAAAACCATATCCAATCTCTATATTGAGCTTTTCCTAAACATTCCATATCTTAACTGATAGGTTAGCACTTCGCCCATCATCTAATACAAGATTCTTCAAACCCGCCAGACTCACCCTCTTAATTCCAATGCACAACCAAGTCCTGTTTTCAAATAATTTTCCCAGTCTGTCTCCTTCTTGACAGCCCTGTGATGATCACCTTCTAAAGCTTCCCCTGCCTCCTAATTTAACATCCTTCTACTGAGTCATGGCCAGGTGCTCTTTCTTACATCACAGTTCTTTCTCCCCACCCTACTCCTCACCTGCATCCTCAGCCCGAGTTTCTTAGTCTTCTTTTACTCTCAGGGTGTTTGCTGGATTTTCAGTCACATTTCAAGGTTAAACTCTGTGGAGACTTAGTAAACCTCTCAGCCCCATGAAATGGATGTGTCACCCCTCTTCTTTCCCTACATCACACACAGACATCCGTCATGCCACCGCAAACACTTTGTGGTGCCTAAAATAGTCCCACTACATTCTAGGCTTCCTTTGCTCCATTTTTGCTTCCTTGATTTTGATAACTGGGACTTACTAGTCTCTACTCTCTGTGCAAGTGCAGTGGGAAGCTTGCTGTTGACAGTCTCAGAAGCTTGCAGAACGAGCAAGGAAGCTTTTATACTGTCAAAAGGACAAAAACGCCGTCATGAAAGGGAGTCCTTTTTGTCTGGGAGCAGTCATACAGCACATTAAACATTTACTGCCTCAACATTCGACTTTACCTCAAAATCCGGTTTTGCCTTTAAATGACAATCTTACCCGCAACTGTGATGGAATATTAAATATTTATTGAATAATACTTTCTATACAGATGGAAGCACAGACTTTCAGGATTGCCTAGAGATTTGATGCATAATCTCGACCTTCTATTCACCAGTCATTGCAGAGTCTCTGTACCTACCTCTTGTAGAGTTGCATGCCCTGCTGACTTTGTTTCTCATACTACATTTATATACCTGAACCCTGAACCTTCTTTGTGCTCCAGCTACCGAGCAGTGTTATGAGAAAAGATGGGGACTCATGCTGCATTACAGGGATCTATGTTTTGCGTAGGATTCCAATCTGGGCCACATCCAGTTGTGACCCAACACTCCTGACTTTGCCTTACTTCATTTCTTGCTTTGCAAATTCACTTGACCATCTGAATCTGACTTCGACTTACAATTATCTTTAGATCTTTATCAGAGTTCATTCCCTAGGACACAGACCCTGTCTTAGAAGCAAAGGGAGATGATGAGGAAGTAACTTGAGAATTCACTGGAATTTGGCAGGAATACAAGGAATGGAGTCTGAACTAATATTCCCCAGGACTAGAAGTCAGAGAACAAGGTTGATGAGAGCGTGCTTGTAGATAGAGCCCACACTTGTATCTGGCACTTGTGTTATGAGTACCGCATCCAATGGAAACGCAGTGGGTAGAAACTGAGACAGAGATTAGGAAAGGAAAAGTGTTCAAGTCAAAGATGGGGCGCATCAGAAGCCGGCCTGGCTCCCAAGAACAGACAATAGTGGAGTCACAGCAAGAACCCAACTTCCATTGACAGTGCCAAAGCCTGTGCCAACACACTGCAGGTCCCTGAACCTTCAGGATGTTGGTAATGGTCAGTGCAAAATATAAAACACCTGACTTTGCCCCTGGTGCATAGACTATGGTCACTATTCTCAATACTGTTGTCTTATGGCTGACCCCACAAGGTCATTGGTCACTTTTTTTAAACCATGGTTAATTTTGTCTCAAAATCTGAAGGCGCTTTGGTGTACACTGCACAGCCAACAGCTCCATCTCTTTCTTGGGAATTTTTACAAGAGGTCTACTGATTACTATCATGACTTCTGATTAGGTCATTTGACTGTGTGTCTTTCTCTGAACAAAGATCTGTGTGTTCACCTTTCCATCACATTATAGTTAAATAGTTGTTCTATGATGTTATCAGTGGACTTCATTCTGTGTCAATTTCGTTTTGCTCTGCTTTGATAGTAAACTGTCTAGTTATGCTTCTCCAGTGTCTGTAAAAGGTTCTCTTTCTTCACTTGATTGTCAACTCTTAGAATTCCAACACTTATCTTCTTTGCATTCTAAGTTGGGGAATAATGTCTACTCCAAGGCTTGACCAGTTCCCTAAATAATATTATTCCTCCAATTGCTACTTACTCAGAATAGATATATTTTAACAGTTTTCCTGCTAACATACTGATGCAATTATAGGTATGCTGTGTCACCCTATACATGTACACAAACAGAACACATTAAATATATTAAATATACTGTATGTGCTGAAGAGATGTCTCAGCAGCTAAGAGATCTGGCTGCTATTACAGTGGACTTGGTTTTGATTCTTAGCATCTACATGGTCACTCATAACTGTTCCAGTTATGGGGATCCAGTTCCAGGGGATCCAATACCTACTTCTGGTTTCTACAAACACAAGGTTCACACATAGTACACATATATCCATGCAAGCAAATATATAAGATGAAAATAAATAAATATTTAAATATATTTATTAGTACATTCAGTAAAACAAATTAGTAGATTTACAGAATGTCCTAGTTAAGGTTTAATGCTATGAAGAGACACCATGACCATGGCAACATTTATAAAGGAAAACATTTAATTGGGGCTGGCTTACAGTTCAGAGGCTTGGTTCATTATCATCATGGTGGGAAGCATGCTGGTGTACAGGCAGGCATGGTGTTAAAGAGATAGCTGAGAGTTCTGCATCTTGATCAGAAGACAGCAGGAAGTAACAGTTACACACTGACCAGGCTTGAGCTTCTGAGACCTCAAAATCCACCCCCTAATGCACACCTCCTCCTTCAAGGACACACCTCCTAATAGTGCCACTGTCTATGGACTCACGGGGGCCATTTTCATCCAAAACACCACACTATCAATTATCTTTTACAAAAATAAATGTCTTACAAAGGTAACAAGGAAACAAAACATACTATAAAATGTGATTCCATTAACACCAAAGAAGAAGATGTGCATCAAGAGGAACTTTAGAGGAGATCCATACAGAAAACTGCCTTCATTTTTGGCATGTCTACACATTTTTATTTTAACCAATTAATTCCATACAGAACTAGATATATCAGCAATTTTAAAATATACTCCATAGCATGCAGAGCTGTTCAGTAATACTCAATATAAATTTAGCAACACAGATTCCTTTGGATAGGTATTAGAATGAATATATATATATATACATATATATGTATATATATATATAATCATATTAGAGTTCCATCAGACCAATAGTGCACCCTTTTAAAAATAATGAAATTTGATCTTCCATAAGAACATAAACTTAATTTCTGTATTATTTTTCCTTTGTCTCAAAGCGGATTGCTCCACATGATGTGGACATGAAGAAGTGGAATTTCTGCCAGACAACACAATGGCTATAAGTGACTGTAGCATTTTGCATGGACAGTCAGAATGGGTCCCACATTCTGCTTGAACAATAAAAACACATATTGTTGGTAGTAAATGCTTATACTCACTACTCACTGCTAAAACATAAGGAAAGATCCAGGAATAATTTGAAATTTAGAAATGGACTTTCTTAGGTCCTTAATCTTTAGATTAGAAAGCCATGGTATTCTATTAATAAGGTCATGATTGCTTGCATTTAAAATGATAGGGAAAGTGACCGAAGAGAATTGGCTATCACACATGGAGGGAAAGGAATAGAAAATAAGTCAACCTAAAAGGGTGTACTTATCGCACAGATTAAATAATACCTTGGCATTTGTTTCCACAGGGCAATCCCATTTCTGATTTCTACATGCTTGGTTGGATTGTCTTCTAATGCAGTTTCTCAGGGGCCCCAGTTATTCTTCACAGTGTGAAATGGTTACTCAATGTTCTTAATATGTTTCTTCTGCATCTCTTGCATTCACTTTAAGTTTCACACAGAATAAATGCTTAGAGTTCTTATTACACAGCTCTTGCATCCTCCAAGAGCCATTAACAACTCCATATTTAAAAATAATGTTATGCTACTCTTGTTAAGGACATGAAGATTGCCATCAGAACACTAGTGAGACCCAGTTGGACACTTAGCCACCGAGCAAACATCAGCATATCACCGATCTCTGAATCTGGGTCCCCATCACATAGGAGTCACTATAACTTCCTCTTATAGATTCAATCTCATTGGTTGTTTAACTTTGCTAGATTACTGAACACTTTGGGCCTCTCTTTTCTACTGTTACAGAGTAAAGTGCCAGTTGTGTCTGCTTTGTAAGGGTGGTTAAAGACTGAATGTTATAGTCTGTGCTAAACGTATGTAACCAGTACATTTCCAAAACGTCATCTGTTCTTATTGCTAAAAGGACAAGATGAGCTGGTGTAATTAGCATGGCAGAGTATAATTAGCCCAGCATCTAATGATTTGAGTTCAAATTATGCTCTGCTATCTATGGGCTGGAGATCTTACATAAGTGACTGAACAACTTCTAAATTACCAATATTAAAAATAGCATACAGGAGTAGGAATCCAATATATGATGGTAATTTTTAGTATCATTCAAAAATCACTCAAAACCCCTTATCTCTCAGAAGCTTCTATCTCGGACTTCGTTAAGAAAAACAAGAAGAAAGCATATGCCGGATAAACAAGAAAAATAACAACCAACAATGAAGCAGAACAACTACAATACTATAGCGAAATATCCCAATGAATACACCAGGCTTTTCACACAGAAAGTTCACTGGACTCACAGCCGTATCTTTTGTATGGTAGATAGTCAAAGAGCAACTGTTGGTAAAAAAATAAATAAATAAATAAACCAACACACAGAATTCCTTCTAAGAAAACCAGGCCTTGTCCGTAATTAGCCTTGGTAATTATTATGACAAACATATTAACTATGTAGAGTTGAAAGGGGAAAAGAAAATTGTGTTTGTATACATACATGTGTGTGTGTGAGTGTGTTTTTAATGGTTATGATATATAGAAGGCAACGTATATGTCTAATTTAATTCCAAATCAGGACAGAAGGAGGGCAACTTCTTGCTGACCTCCTCTGACATACCAGGCCGATACACAGATTATAAGGCGAGATGGACTCTTGTACATGCTATAGCAGAATTGATAGGCATAGGATCTCACTTTAGAAATCACATGTGGTCAGTCTGGATGGTATCCCTGACTCCATGACATGACAGCTCTTCATCATGGACACTATCCACCAAACTGGACAACCTGAATTTGACCCCAGAACCCATACAGTAGCCAATAACTACCTCATGCACATTGCTCATTTATCTACACACACACACACGCACACACACACACACACACACACACACTAAGCAGTATCAATTATCTCATGACATTTTTCTAAAGTTGTTTATAACTTCAAAAAGTCAGGAAAAAGCAAATAATGTTGAATAATCATAATATATTCACTGGTCTGAGAAGAAATGGTTGTTTTAACCATTAAGCAAGCCCAGTCACCATTTACTATTTGAGGAAATAGATTCATGGACTTCTTACAGAGTGCAAAATCCACAGGTGCAGAAGTATCTTCTACAAAATGGATTGATATTTCCACATGACTTCACACATCCTCCCAGATACTACAAATCATTTTTAGATTGCATTTTCAGATTACCTAACACAATTAGATGCTACAGAAGTAGCTGCTACACAATATTTCTTAGGGACTAACAACAATGAAAATGTCCATCTGGTTTAGATGTCATTTTAAAACTTCTCATCCCACCGTGGGTGGAATGCACAGACCCTGAATTGCCAATATGGGGACTTGTATATTCCACATACATAACTATCTCAGCTGCCACTTCTTAGCTGTCCTACCTGTTGAATGCTGTGCTATGCCAACTCATCTCCTTGCTTCCTGATTCCAGGAAGCCACCTCCTTCTGTTTTCAGAGGATAAAGTTCCTATCAGCATTAGGTCAGACTAACCCTGAGGAGAGGCCTTCCTTCCTCTTCATTGCTATTGCCAGACTATTCTTCTTTACCCCTTTATCTCTTTATACTGGTGCTCATTTCTTCAAACTATAGCAACTTGATTGTTAACTTTATAAGGCCATGGTATCTAGTTATTTGGTCAATTATCTGTCTGGATGCTACTTTTAAGGTGTTTCTTGGATGTGGTTAATATATAGACTTGATTTAAAGCAGGTTATCCAATACAGTATGGGGAGGCCTTATATAATCAAGTAAAAGCTTTAAAAGCCAAGACAGACACTCTCTTGGGAAGGAAGAGTTCTGTCTCACTCAAGCTGAAAAGGCCTTTTCCTGAAGAGGCCTCTTCTCGGGCCTCTAGCCTGACAGCCTGCCCTGCAGAATTCACATGAATGTATCTGGTTCAGAGTTAAAAACCAAAGTAACTAGGTGGGCATAATACTGTCGCCCAACTGTTAGGCAGAAATACTAGCTCTTCCATGGCCTCTAGCCTTGCAGTCTGCCCTGCAGATCACAGACTTGCCAGCCCCCACAATTGCTCAGACCAATTCTTCAAAGGTCCCAGGATCTCCTCCCCTTTCCTCTTCTCTCCTCTCTTCTCACTCTGTCTCTGTCTCTGTCTCTCTCTGTCCTCCTGTCCTCTCTCTCTCTGCCGCTCTCTCTCTCATACACACACACGCACACACACACACACACACACACACACACACACAGAGAGAGAGGGGTAGAGAAACATGCTAAGAGAATAATATCTGGGGATAGGCTTAAGTGGTAAGCAGGAGGAATAGGTGTAAGTGTAGCTCAAGTGGCTCTCCTTATATAACTTGAGAGAGCTCTCAGAGCGAGTTCAGAAGCCCTTGGACACTTTTGAGTAGATGTGACACAACTTGACACATATTTTTTCTTTCAAAACTTCAGTCTGCTAGATGACTGGAACCAGTACTCAAAATCATTTAATTTCTGTGCCTTATTTGTAAAGCTTGTAAGTTATATTAGAGATCATTTTGTACTGCATGCAGCTCTTAAGAAATCATAAAAATAAGAGTGGAGAAGATTTCTTAAGTCTCTAGTTTAATTAAATGTTTTATAGTTTATGACAAATCACTTGCTTGGCTGTTTTTGAATCACTGAATGTCCTTGGTGATACTTTGTGATGATCTAGAATCGTATTCATCAAGGAGTCTTTCAAATGTTCAGATTCTGCTAGTTGGCCCCTGGCTTTTCACACACTCCTACTACAGCGTGGCTTGAAGAGCTTCTGAAGGGAAGAAATTTGACAGAAGCAAAATTCATTGTGAATCAAATGTGAGCAAAATCAATCAAGCACTGGCATTAGAAGGTAAGCACAATGTGATGAGGCATGTTTCCTTAAGAGCACTCACACCAAATCCAAATGCTATATTATTGGTCCACTTAGGCAAAACTGCTTAAAACACTAAAGATATATCTGCATTGGATTGGTGTGGTGTGAAAATTGTCAGAGCTTTCCAGAACCGAAGACAGATAAATGATGGTGGATAGATGACAGACAGATGATAGACGGGCAGACAGACAGACAGACAGACAGATAATGATGATAGATAGTTGATAGATGATAGATAACAGAGATAAGTGATATGATAGATGATAGATAATAGATAAAGATAGATGATAGACATAGATATGATAGATGACAGAGATAGATAGATACGATAGATTGATAGGTAGATAGATAGATAATGGATAGATGATAGACAGACAGACAGATGTGATATGATAGACATAATAGGTAACAGCAATTTCGTTTTAAGGAGTTATCTCTTGGGGCTGTGAGTGTGGGTCTGGCAAGTCTAAAATTTGTACGACACATTAGCAACCTGGAAATATAGGCTTTTGCCATCTCAATTACAAATTCCATAAGACAGAAGGATGGAAACTCCATCAGGGTTTTGTAGCTACACTATTGGGATACCTTCTTTAGGACAAGGCTCATCACACTATGAGGGTCTACTTTTCAGCTACACTCAAAGTTTCCTCCATTAAGTGTTAATTTCACATATGTGTATATTCATATATTATTCAAATATGCACTTGCACACATGCATGCATACAGAGAGAGAGAGAGAGAGAGAGAGAGAGAGAGAGAGAGAGAACCATCCATACTGGTCTGGCCTTCAGTCAAGCACATAGGTACAACAACAATCTGGTCAAGCTCACCTGTAACATTATGCATCACACCACATTAGCCACCATGGCAAAGGTGCTTTCAATGGTTTCACTACAAGCCAAATTGATTAATATTAATTCCCAAATCATCCCATGTATTTAAGAAATTGTGGCACATTCCAATAATATTTTCATTGTTCTTTACTTTTCTCTCCTTTCCAGAAATGATGCTAAGGTCCAGAATTCAAAGGTCTCTTATTACATTCATGCATTCAATACATAAGAATTCATGAGAACATGAGCATCACTAATTTGGAAAGAAAGGGCAAATTCTTTTCTATTTCTTTCTCTATCCCTATGTAGATAATGTAGTGATGCTGAAGAATTGCTAGGAAATCCCTTGACTCAGTTCATCTATTGCTACATACAAAATCTTCTGTGTTCTCAAAATTGTACTGATGCTCATGTGGTTCTATTTGAAGGTGGGGCCTTTGGGGTTTGGGTGGTTAATATTGATTATCAACTTGACAGGATCTGGAACCACCAATGAGACCAATCTCTGCGCATGTCTATGAGGGAGTTTCTGATCAGGTTACCTGAAGTAGGAATATGTACCTTTCAACATTCCATCGGTTGGGGGTCCCAGAAAGCTGAGCTCCAGCTTTCACCTCCCAGCTTCCTGCCTGTGGATGATACAATGTGACAGACAAACAGACTGACTTGTGTTCAGGATTCCATGAATGCTCCACGGCAATGGACTGTATGATCAAACTGTGAGCCAAAAGAAGCCCGTCATTCTTTCTACTACTGTTTTTCTTACAGGAATGAGAAAGTAATTAATAAAGGAGGTATTTCATCATAAAGAATTAATGGCCATTAAAGGGAGCCCCTGAGATCACTCTTACCTATAGCATAAGAGGACAGAAGAAAAGCATGACTGTCTTCAAATTCGGCAAGCACTGAATCTGCTGGCCAATTGGTCTTGAGCTTCCAAGGGTCGGTAACTTTGAGAAATAAGTTGATTATAATGTTTTTTTCTGTACAAGTTTTATGATAGCACCTCAAGTAGACCAAGACAGCTGTCACCTGAGAAGTTACCTGATAGTGCACAGAGCCATTTTATAGCAAGTTGAGTCTAGGATGCTAGAAGTGAGCTAATGTGTTTTCATGAGACATGAAGCCCCTTGGTCCTCACAGATAAAACCTGTAACTTTTCACAGACTGGAGTTTCTCAGGAAAATCCTTCCCTTCAGAGGAACACAGGTGTTCTAGCTAATCAGACTATGTTTTAGTTGTTGTTTTGCTTGCAGCAGCTCTGACTCTGTGCTGGGCTACAATAGTGTCCATCCCTCCAAAGCTGCAATATCTACCTCAAACATTCACTCTAACTTAGCAGTGAGTATCTAGTTTTTACCTAATGAGCATCGGGGATTGGAGCCCCATGTGGCTTCTGTTAGAGTTCCATTCTTTCTAGAGAGAGAATATCTATCACCAGAGAAAAGATAAGTAACGATTTCTCTCTCAGGACTCACTCTTTACTTAGATTGTCCCAGCTAACTGGCTCCTGTCAGCTTTGTGTCACCTGTATCTCTTCCAGATTACTACTCCTGTCCCATCAGCCCACTATGCGCCATGCTTTTCCTATAAGGCCATGCAAAGTCCACCATCTCCATTGGCGCCTGAAGGTCTAGCTCCAGGTGTCTATTTCTCCCATCCCTGTCCTTGTGCCAGAATCCACTCAGTGCTGTTAGCTTGAATAGATGGGCCTGGATTCTGTCCCTTGTAAAATCAGGAGGTTGGACTAGTGATGACCCTTTCTGCTCTGACAGTCTTATGATTCTATAAATGCCTCTTCTACTTAATGGGCCTTGACAGTACCTCATCGAAGATGAAATCACACCAGGCCTGGAGTAGATGACTTGAATGCCACCATTTCTCTGCCGTTATCTCTTTCACCATTATCATGCATTTGGCATGATGTTTGCTGTCATGACTTTGGAGTGATGCCTTGACTTCTTGGAGGAGGACTTTCCTTCAGACACCACAATTATTATTGGTTTACCTCATTTTTCTAGATAGACCACTTATGAGACTTGTCTTCTGCATTTGTTATACCACACAAATTGAACTTAAAGGGAGAGCTTTGCTAACTGATGGCTTCCTGATTCTCGAGAACCTCTTGTCACTGAGGTCTTTGGCCAGGACCCAAGCAGGCCTCTGGTTCTGGGTCTCTGCCATTAGGATATCTTTGGGCTGATGCATTTCCTCCTCTTTTTTGATGAAAGTATGTATTTTTCACAATGCATTTATTAGGAACCTTGTTCCCTGAGGCTTATATGTAAATAGAGGATTATGAGCATAACTAATTTACATGAGATACAAAACATATTCATAAAGCATGACATATTATAAATAATACAGTGAACAAAAATTAATGTTTTCCAATTGCATATTAGAATAGACAAATCCTCTTGTCATTTACTTTTGCTTTTAAAACTATAGTTTGTAACATCTTTGTTCTTGCCAATGAGCTGGTCTTTTTGTTTAAATCAGAGGACTTCAGTAGAGAGTGTCTTAGGAAACAATATATCTATACCGCATACATAAACTGGGTCTTCAAAAATGATTAATGAGATTGTTTTCCTTTTCCTAAGCTGAATTAAATCAAAAGCATAATCAAACCACTTGGCTGCACAGAAGTCGGTCATTAATATTGCTTAAAAATTTAATAGGGAACAGCTGATTCAGTAGGCATGGAGCTATACAGCCTTGGTAGAGTTGAACTTCTCTGTCCTGAGCCACACTTGAAGGTATTCCAATAGCTCCAAGCAAAATCATGACAGAATAATTGGCATTAAACAAGATAGAGGATGTGTGTGCTTTGGCTATTGTGTTAGCAACTAAGTACATTGAAATCTGCCAAAAAATACTTTCCAAAAGAACAGTACCAATATAATAAGTGTTTGTGACCTTTAAGTCCTCCAAAGGCTTAGTATGGCAATGGGGATGAGGGGAGCAGACATATTTACGTCACTTGCCTTCTTCCTCAGGCACGGACTGCGTCATGGCCTGAGGCCGTCTTAGAGGAGCAGGGAAGCCTATCATGATCCCACCACCTCCCACGCGTGCTAAAGTTCCACCCTGAACCATTTCCTACGCACCTGGTCATTGATGAGTGCTTGAGAAGAGAGTCAGTTGGTTCCAATATGGATCCACTCTGAAGATTCTTTCCCCCTTAGAGTCATTGCTGAGGAAGGAAGGTTGAAGGAGAGAAAAACCACAAACATATCAGAGGTTACACTCGGAGGGGAGGATGTAAGCAAGACTGGGGCAGGACAGAAAGGAACGATGGGGTGGGAGAGAGTTTATATGCTTCAACTTTATATCTAGGGTTCATGCCAAAACTTAAAAACAGAGATGTTTAACTCAAAATAGACAATGCTGTGATGTGAGAGGGGAGAGAGAGGGAGGGAGAATGTGACCAAAGAAAAATGATACACAGTTCACTCAGAATTCCACGGCTAAGCAGATCTCAGCAGCAGCTTTTGGATAGGCACACGCGTCAGATTTTCTTGTAAAGAGTTGTTTGTTGGTTCCTACCTCTTTACCTTTTTATTTGAGCTCTCTGAGAGTGACTCGATTTACTTCTCTCTCTCACCACAAAATTCTCTTTGCTTGGTTTCTACAATCCCACACTTTCCCATTACACTTTCTTCCTACAAACTGGGCACTCACTCTTCGTTTAGCTTCCTCTTTCCATATTACCTCTTGTCCCTGAAATGTGTTGACTTTCGTATTTCATAAGGAAAACTCCATGCCCTTCAGATGCCACAACACTGTCAGATGTTTTCAACTGGGAGCCAACTTTGTTTTCCCAAGATACAGTGCCCAAGCTGCTCACTGGACAGCCTCCCTGCCCTCGGTGTGCTGGCACAAGGTGAGATTCGTCATTCCTGCCTCTCCTCAGCCTCCAGTCCTCTTCTGTACCCCCATCGGGGGTGAAGAGAAAGGACAGACAGCTATTTGCTCAGCCTAGACATCAAGAGACCTGGATTCTCTTTTTAGTACAACTATTTTTAGATTTTTATTATTATTCATATTAGTTGTAAATCATAATGGGTTTCTCTCTGTCACTTCCATACATGTGTACCCCGAGCCTTCCTGACAGCACCCTCTTGTTCTCTCTGGCCTCCCTCTGCATTTCCTTTCCTTTCCCTCTTGTGATTTAGATCCATCCTTCCTCCCTCGCTTTGTCCCTTACTCTAGATTTTCTGTTCTTTAGATCATCATGCTCACACACACACTGCTGTACACATACACACACATACACAAACACACACCTACACACACACACACACTGCTGTACACATATACACACATACACACACCTACACACACACACACACACACACACACACACACACTGCTGTAACTGCTTCCCAGCCATCTTCCTGTCTGTTTCTTCACTACTGCCCTGCCTGCGAGGCTTTGTCACAGACTGAGCAGGATTCCTCCACTCAAGTCTTACAAAGTCCTCAGTCACTTACTTGCATGGCACTAAAGAAAACGACCCTAAGTTGCATGTTAATTCTGATATTCTATGATGTTGTTTATCATTATATATTAGTACACACACACACACACACACACACACATGCACGAATCCTTAACACCAAATGGCATTAAGGTCTCAGAACAGCTCTGTTCCCTTTTCTTGCCTCCAGATGATATTCCTGGAGCTGAAATGTTTTTGCCTTTCCTGTGCTTATAGTGGCAATCTCCCATTCAGTTCTCAAACAGAACTTTCACTCTATGAGGCTGTCTCTAATTCTTTCTAAAGGTTCTAGTGTATCATCTGTGTGTACATCCACTGTGGCATTTACATTTGTTCGCTGAACAATTACAGCACCGAACACTCCCTTCCACAGTAAATGCTTTTTGCATGAATGAAAGTTGTGTTATGTACTGGTATATCTCTCCATTTAACTGCAAGCTTCTTTGAACTCACAATAACTTGCCTGATAGAATGGAGCTTGCACTGCTGAGTGATCATGGCAGCTGCTCCAGTATTCACCATCTTTAACATATTTCCATATTCAAAAATAAAACCTCAAAATTCTAGCTGACTTTTAGAGGGCTGATCTTATTTTGCTTAACAATCAACTTTAGCAACTATACAATCGTGGAGAAAGAAAAGCAATATTAATAATAGAAAATGGTGGCTCATAAAGATAATTTACTTAGTGTTTTCAATTTGGAAATTGCTCTGTTTAGTTAGCATTTGTGACGGAGACTAAAGGTTCAGAGAATCATGATATGAGCCTAACTTGAATATGTACTCCAGGGGTCTATCCATCCGGGATGCCTTTTCTGCTCCTTCAAGCCCGACTTTATTCTGGACACTAATCTCACCACCTCTGAAACCGACACAAGGAAGAGCATAATGCCATAGAAAAAGGATTGGAATTGCTCCGCCCGAGTGAAGCAAGGCCTCGGTTCCTTGCTGAAGGAGGATGCTTCGAAGGTGTTCTGTTAAGGACTCTCTGCTAAGTTAGAGAACAATGGTCATATGCATTTTAACAGCCAATGCAATGCTGCATAAAATCTATAATGTATTATAGATTTTATAGAACTCATTGAGGCTATAAAAAGTTCATTTTACTTGGTATAGTAGAAATACTAAATGTTGATAGTAAAATCATAGAAAACTCTCAATGCCAGAATGACACACACACACACACACACACACACACACAAAACCACACACCACCACCACCAAAAACTCCATTAAGCAATGTCTTGAGTATCATGCAGAGATATGTGGATTTTGACTTTGCAGTGATGTTTATTGGCTCTTCCTGAGACCAAATGGAAAGATCCCCACCCCATCTTTCTATTTATCCTGCCTAACACCCTTGCTTTCCATTTTCCTCAGGGGAACATTTGATTGCCAAGATCCTTAATCCATCACATCCACTTCAGTCGTAAATAAAACAGATAAAAGCCCCTACCCACCTGGAACTTTATAATTCTTTCTGAATTGAAAATGGAAAATCCAAAAATTTGATTTCATTTCCCATATTAGGGTACCAGTCATAGGCTACAGAGGCCTGTTCCTGTTTGGAGAGTGAGCTGGGGATTAATTCTTAGTGCTATATTTTTTGAATGGTGTCTATGAAGGAGCTGACCTGAACAGGTCTGTAGCAGTCCCTAGGAAGAGGTTCCTGGGGAAATGATTAACCGCCTGAGAAGGATGAATAACAGCCGAGAAGGGATTTCTTCAAAGCTATCATCCACAGAAAAGGAAAACTATGCAGGAGTGGAGAAGCATGTACACGCATGGTGTGCAGCCGGGCTCTCTGCCTGTGTGAGGCTATGAATAAAGGCCAATGTGCCCAGGACCTCATTCCCTGAAGTCTGGTCCAAGAGAACAAAAGGTCAGAGATGTTGAAGCTCAAATCCCCATGACTGTCAGAAGAGGGTCCTTTTCTCCCAGGCACCTGTCAGCTGATGAAGCCTCTGAGGTTTCTTCCTACTAATTACCACTGATTGCCTTAAGCCATGCATCTCAAGGAAAGTGTGTTTTATGTCTATATGAGTTTATAAATTGGAATTACCATGTCAGGAGTGTTTAGACCTCTGTAGGGCTGGCAATAACATAGGGAAGGGGTGGTGACGCGAGTCATTAGACCTAACGCTCCACAGTGCTTAACATTCTTTTTTGGTTACTTAATCTATTTCACTGAATATAAGAATACATTTTTTATGCTGAAATACTTGTGATACAATTTCTTTTCCATTCCCTGCTGTGTGAGCGAGGCCTGCAGACTACGGGAATCCAAAGGCTTAGACTGTTCTTTTCCATCACGGCTGGTGTATATTCAAAATGCAAACCCGCCTGGGAATTTCCAAGGAGAATATCCGTTTCATGAGGAAGCTGGAGTAATCTACTCTTCAGTAAAAATGACCTCTGTTTCCATGGTCTCATGACTGAGTAGTTTCATACGAGTTGATGTATCCTTTTGAGATCAGAAATATCTGTCAATAGATCTTTTCTGAAGATTAGGGCAATAAGCAACCTGGGTTTCTCTGATCATCAAAGAGAGTTATAAATAATGACTCCAAGGTCACCAGGAAGAAATTAGCACAAGCAGGGGAAAGTCATATCCTTCATCTTATTGATTCTCCCTGCTTTCCAAAATTGAAGGGAAAAAAGTTTTAAAAAGTGATTTTTCTTTTTCAAAATAAATCTAAAAAGGTAGATGTCTATCTAACTTAAGCTGAGCACAGGTCATTTTAATCATTTTGCTGAAACAAAAGGTAAGAAAAATAGTGGCATGGATCTTATTTTAAATTACATATAAGAGAATAAGAACTGCCTAGATTATATCATTTACATTTTAAATAACGGCAGCTGCCTAACTGTTTTACATACAGTATAGTGGACCGATGACATACAGGCTCTTGTGACTGTTTAAATGCCCACCATTTACCATCTGTGTGATCTCAACAAACTACACAACCTCTTGCCTGTCTGTTCATTTGAACACTGAGGATAATAACAGTATTGACATCAGAGGATTGTTTGAAGATTAAATGAAAACCATGCCATAGGCTGGCGCAACACACACACACACACACACACACACACACACACACACAGGAAATAGTATTATTTCACTGATGACATGTAATCAAAGAGGCCACATTTAACTCTCATTTTAACAGAGAGAATATAAGATACAAGAATTTAGGGTTTAATCAAGGCTACCACCTAGATCAAAACGCTTCAGATCTCTGCTTTTATCTGCTACAGTATGCTGCATTGGTACACTGGTAACCTCAAATTCTATTTGATTTGGGCAGAGTTCAAATAAATACATTGTATGTGCCTGAAATTAGCAATAGGTCCCTATAAAGAATCATTCATTTGACATCATGGTTTCCAGATTCACTGCTAATGGGCTCACAGGGACTTGGAATAGCTCCTATCTAATAAGAATTCCAGTTTATATCTTCAATTAGTCATGAGAAAAATTTAAATGTGAAGACAAAGATATGTATATAGAAACTTGCAGTTCAACAACAAAAACCTAAGAGTATTTCTAACAAATAATGTGTGTAGCTGGTTATTTTCCTTTGTTTTTCTTGATGGAGGCAATGGCTTAAAATGTCTACAAAAAGTGTTATTACTATTTACAAGTTCATGCAGCAGATACAATGGTCTGGCTTGACAATCAAGGAGCTGAAGATAGGAGGACAAAACTAAATATGCAAGGATTTGCTATGTGATGTGGAACCAGTATTATGCTTTGACTGTAGTTACAGGGCTAGAATGTTAGAGCACAGAACAGACAACCACAATGAGTGTGCTGTGGAACTACCATTCAAATGGCCAGGATTGCAACCCTGCATTATTCCACTCCAGTAAAACAATTTTCGTAGGAAGAGTTCTCATTTATTTAATTACCATCGTTAATATTTTCCTGGTACTTATATGTATTTTTCGTTTGGTTTTCTTTTGAAAAATAATAATTCAGTGATGGGGAGATGGTTTGTCTTTTGTTTGGAAGTGTGCCAAGAAGAAAACCCACACATCACCAATTTTCTTTCTAATAGAAGATGATGCTCACTCAGAGTGCTACATTTAAATTCCAGACTAATCTCAGTGTTGACAAGATTCTCAAATGCTACCAAATAGAGCAGGATTTACAATCCTTGAGACAAAGATTTTATCCATGACATGAGTAAAAACTAAACTGTATGTGATAATAAACAGAGAAGAAAGAGATCTTTAGAACTATTTTTTAAAATGATTTTGATTATATAAGGGCACATTGCCATAAAGTGGAAGAGTGGAGCTCTTTCCAGAATACACTAACAGAAAAGAAATCCACACACCGCTCCACTCCTTACTGTATATTCTTGACAAGTATGAGACTCACTTAGAAAAGCACTAAGCAACTCAGAGTGCCTTTAATGAATTTTTCTTAAACTTTAATGGTTGACAGAGTCCTTTCAGAGTCTGTGGAAATAATGTCCCTATGAAAAGTACATGAACACAAAAACTTCAAACCATCCCAGAGGCATAAAAGATCACTTAAAGCCCTTTTATGAATATAAGGACCCAGAAGAAGAAGAATTTGTTTCTTAAAGGCATGATTTATGCTTTATAGTCTACAAAGCAGAACCATCCAGCATAATAAGAACGCCACTCAATGGAATGATTACTAATTCAAACCTCTTTATAGCCAGAGTTTTAAAGGATTTCAGAATGGTTCTTCATACAACCCAGTTGGTGTGCAGCCTAGAGAGCCAGGAAGGTTAGCTGGGCAACATAACAAGTGGTTATCCTGTCCGGTGCCTGATAACATGCCTACTCTATGACATGTTGCTTAACAACATTTGATAGTCTACTAGAATTATTTTGTTTAAGAAAAAACTGTTCCCTTGTAAGATGTATCTTTAGAACTACTTATGGGACCCCTTCCTTTGAATTGTCTAAGACAGACAGCTAAGAGCAACAGTTTTTAAAGTTGCAGAAGTCGTGTGTTCTTTCATCCAAAATGCTTGGAACTTCAAAATCTTATGTGTGGGGTAGCTGCGGTTACATGCTTGCTTTTTTTGCTTCTGAATTTCATTGCTCAGTGCTTTGGAGCACTTCAGAGTTTATGGATTGGAGATGTATAGCCTGTATTTGGTAGTGGTGTCCTTGAGACTATTTCGAGGAAGTATTCTTTTTTTTGGCAATTTGCAGATCTCTGTGAGTCTGAATTTCTTAATATACTTCAACCAAAACAACATATTGTAACAGATTGGCTTCAGAAACAGATATGGGAATCCAGATGTTTTCAGCCAGACACAAAGGAGATCTGCGAAGATAGAAACTACACCACTTTTCTATTTGTTTTGGAGATGGATTCTTATGTTTTATTTGAAAAAAAAATTAAAAATAGTTAAAACTTCCATTTTTAATTACTAAGTAGAAGTTCTCCGGAGTCCTCATTAAAATTTAAGAATGCTAAAAGGGCTTAGATAACAAAGGCTTGATTATTTGACAAGTTGAAGAGGCAGCTCAGTAGGTGAGCAAGTGTTTGTGGAGACGGTCAGGGGAAAGGGTAGTTGGGGGCGGGGGCGCCATGTCTCCTCTTGGGACAGAGTTCCTTGAATGGTACTAAAAGTGATGGGGTAGGAGATGCGCGCAGTCCAGTCTACTTTTTCATTGCGTTTGTGGCCTGACCCAAACGCAATTAACAGGAGAAAAAAAAAGCGATTAGAGTGTAGTATCATAAAACGAAGAATGATATCTGCTGATTGTAGAATTAAGAACAACAAAACTGCTGTGTCCTCAACAGAGAATGGAAAAAAATTTCCAGAGTTCAGGATTTTTGTTTATTGCCATCTTGTAAACGATTTATTATCAACTTTTGTAATACTTTTCTGTAATACAATTTTAGGGAATCATTAAAGGGTCAAATAAGCAAGAGATACAGAAAAAGTCTAATGTACCTCCCCCAAGCATAAAAATTTAACGTAAATGGTAGGGACTAAGCATTTTGCTTGAGTTTCCTGTTACTGTGAAAGTGCTTGATTTTGGGATGGAGGAAAGAAAGTCTATAGAAGATTTACTTGATAACTCGTTTGAGAATTTAACCTCTTCAAGTCTCATTAACTTATCTAAAACGTGTATAATATTCATCTCACAATGTTGTCGGGGACCAAAGGTAGATAGCTTGTGTCAACAGTACAGCATAGGGCAGTGCTGATCTTCAGTGAATAGTGGACAGTGCCTGTAAATGGCAAGGACTGCAGGCAAACCCATGCAGATAACACTTTAAACAAGGTGGAAGGTCTGATGTGCCAGTGTGTCACTACAGACAGAAGCGCTATGGGTTTCTTAAGGGAAAGCAGTGTCATACTTGTTAGGAGCTGCGAAGAGGCTTGGGGCGGGGGGCGGGGGCATCCGTCTTTCCACCTCCCAGGTCCACGCCACCTCACCAGAGTGTCAAAAGGGCCCCCGCGGCTTCCCTGCCAGATTAGAAGCGCAGACCCTGTAGCCCGGCCAGAAGTATCCCCAGAGTCTTTGGTTATCCACTTGGACCTACGACCTACTCACTCTTTCAGAGCCAATTTCAAGCGGAGCCGGCAGGGTCGGGGTCTTAGCACGAGAAACTTCTAAGTTCACAGTCTCCCTCCCACCCCTCTTCCCTCCACGCATAGCTCATCAGCCCAGAGGATCTCCTGGATGGACCACACCACCAAGGCCGGGGACTGCGGCGGAGCTCGGCCAGAGCACACCCCCTCCGGGTGCCCCAGCCCCGGTGCCCCGGGAACCCAGTGGCCGGCGTTCGTGTGCTCGCACATCGATTGGCACTGCCTCGCTATTCGGGCTCCAGGGGCGGTGAAATCGGCTCGAGCTCGGCCGAGTCCAGGGGAGAGCGGGGCGGGAACCAAGGCAGGCGGGCCAGGGGATTGCCGAGTGCACGGATGAGCGCCGGTGCCGGCTCGCTCTCAGTGTGGCGGGTGGCGGCGCGGGCTGGTTGTGCGGCGCGAGGCCCGAGCCCCGCAGTCGCCGGCCCTGTCGCCTGCCGCTGGCGCGCGCGCTGCGCGTCCCTGTCACCAGGAAGGCCGGCCCGCTAGGGGCTTGCGCGGCCGACGCAGGGCCGGCGGGAGGGAGCGCGCGCGGGCGGCCCCGCCCCTCCCCCTCCGCCGCCGCGGAGCGCGCAGGGAGCAGCCAGGGGCTCGGCGGCGGCGGCGTCTGGTCCCAGCTCCTCCTCCTCCTCCTCCATCTCCTCGCTCCCTCCATCTGCCGTGGGTATGGCCCGTCGCTGGAGCACAAAAGAGTCTCCGCGGCGGGGGTCGGCGTGGCTCTTGCTTTTTCTCGCTGGTGTGTACGGTAAGTGTCCGCCTCCCTGCGCCCCGCTGACCGAACAAAGCTGGGGCGACCCCGGGGGCCCCCAGGCCTCCAGGACGGGCTGTGCTTGGGCGACCCGGGGAGACCCCGGTTGCCGGCGGGACAAAGACCCACGCGGGATGTGCGGGGAGGGTTGTCTGCCTGCGGGGATTCTGGGGTCCGCTAGCCGCCGCCGACCCTTCGGAGCGATGGAGGCGGGCCGGTCCGAGCCAGGGGTCCCTGCGGAGCGACGGCGTGCGAGAGGACTCCCCAGCCCGGCGCGAGGGCCCCGGCGGCTCGCTCCTCTAGCGCTCGCTGCCGGGTGTACAGTCCTCGCGCACAAAGATATGACCGTGAGACTATGAAGGGGAGGTCGCCTCCGGGACCGTCCTGCCCCAGATCCTTCCCGAGGCAGGAAGTTCTCTTCTCGGTGAAATTGCTGTCGCGCCCATCTCTCTTGGTCCCCACTCCCTCCAAAAGCACCCTGATTGCTTCCTTCCCACCCCTCTACCTCTGCGCCTGAGGCTCTGTGGGTCCCGGGCGTGTAGGATCTTGTTCCCCAGTAGCTGCACTCGAGAGAAGGCCAGAAAATAGTTTTCAGCCCCATCTCAGTCTCTCTCTATTGGGGCGAACAAGTCTGCCCTGACTCCCAGGTCACTTGTCATTTCATCTATGCCCTCTGATACTGTTGTGACTGTTGCCTCATTCATGATCTGGTTAGGGATTGCAGGCTGATTGTGTGTCACGACCGTGCTTTGTGTGAACTAGAGCTACGGGGAATTAAGAGGACTGCTCACCACTTCAGTTACCTGAGCTTGGGCTCTGACTTCACCATTCTTAGTTCCCATGAGTTAACTCCTTGAACGGGTATTGCAGAGAACACAATATTTCCATTTTGGAGTACTAGTTTGATTTCTCCAGAAAAACAGTTAGAAGCTATTTTTTATTTATTTATTTATTTATTTATTAAAAAGTCCATGTCGTTTGCCACAAATTCTGATTCAGTAGTATATGGTGGTGGTTTCTGTCAACATATAAGAACATGTATTCCCCAACATATGGTCGAATCTCTTTTGAAAGCACTTATCTGTGATTAATTGATTATGATGGTAACTTTCAAAGCTTGGGAATTCACATTGTATGACAAATATAATGGACTTAAAGTGGCGTTTCCTGGCAGCCAAGAAATGGTCATCTTTTCGGTGTAATTCAGAACGTGTTGCTCCCTTACCCACGAGGTGTGTTATTTTGTTCTGAGGAAGAGGATGGGTTCATCCACATTTGATGTAGTAACTGTCAATGATGTGTTTGTGTGGGACCTGAAAACCCAGTGTGTGACTTTTCACCGTTAGTTCCATCCCTGCTTGGCTGATGACTTGTGGGTTTGGGTCTACACCAGAGATCAATAAGCTATTATGTTGGGTTTTTTCCTAGCCTGGAGGTGAGTAGAGTTCTGCTCTAGGTTTGGTATAATGGCCCAGGAGAAAGGAAAGTGAGAGGAATCTTTAATCTAGGATGATTAGGAATGTCCAGTTGTGTATGCCTTGCACTGTAATCAGAATTGAGTTTATGTGATATCTGATCAGACTAAATAAATAAGCTGAGTCTTCAGTAAAACTCATGCCATTGGTGTTTGAAGTAAAGACCCTTTGCCTTCAGAGGTAAGAGGCTGTAAAGCAGTCTCAGTCCTGGTGGACTCTTTCATACAGACACACAGAGTGGCCTTCTGGTAGGTACTTTACAAGTGTTTATCTCCTGGGTGTTTGTGTTCAGTGAGGAATTGAAGTCAAAGGCCAAAACTCCTTTTTCCACTATTATGGGGTCATATTTAAAAGCTGTCAGGTGATTATCCCAAAGGTTGATGTCTCCAGCCACTTGAATTTCAGATGATAAGGAAATACGAGACAGCGAGATGGGCAAAACATTGAACTGTATTGACAGAGCTAAAAGAAACTTTTCATCCTGAAGCCAGGGGCATTCTCTGTACAGCTGTGTGTGTCCATGTACGTGTGTGTGTGTGTGTGTGTGTGTGTGCGCGCGCACACGTGTGTTTCTGTTTCCTCACCCAGATTTGGGTTTATATTAATAGGAAAAGAAAGACAAATAACCGTAGCAATAGTTAAACTATGTACTCACGTAGAAATAGTGAAGTGTGTGTGGTCTGTGATATATAGTGGATATACTCTGACAGAACCACTTAGATGAACATAGAACATACATGCATGCATGCATGCATGCATACATACATATATACATTGTGGAGATGTCTCAGTACAATTCTTGAAGTCCTGAGTTCCATCCCTAGTTCATGTAAAAACTGGGCAATAGGGCATGCTCTTGGGAAGGCAGATTCCCTGGGGCTCATTAGTATGACCTTTTTGGCAAGCTCCAGACCCATGAGAGATCCTTGTCTGGGAAAGATGGACAGCACCTGAGGAGGAACTCATATGGTTGTCCTCTGACCTCCATATACACATGCACATGCACACACAGACAGGTATGGCTTCAAAAATAAAGGACTATTGAGATAGCTCAGTAGGTAAAGGTATTTTCTATAGAACCTGGTGACTTGAGTTCAATCTCTGGAAACCGCAGAAGGTAGAAGGAAATGGTAAACTTCACAAAGCTGTCCTCTGTCCCCACAAGCATACCCCTGTTCACACACAGGTCCTAGACACGCACAAATTAGCATAAGTAATTGAATCAATAGATAAAATTAGAAAATTCTGTTAAAACAAATGAATATTCTGAATAACTTGCCACAGACCTGATAAAGAAAGGTTCTGAGCCAGTATTTAGGGAATTCCAACACTTTTGTTTGTTTGCTTAGTAGGTTGGGGTTTTTTTGGTTTTTTTTTTTTTTCCAGTTAGTCTTGGCTATTAACCAAAATACGAACCTTTGAAACATTTCATATAGATTTAAAAATCCTTATTTGGTGTTTACATTCTTTACATAACCTTTTACTTGTTGGTGAACTGTGGTATGTGACTATTGTAGCTTCAGGTTATCTTTCTAGACACCAAAGTCTTGCTTGTACTTTAAATTGTGTAAAAGTATACAATGAATTTAGATTATACATCAACCTATAGTTAATGCTTTCTGCGGTTGTTCTAGGGCCAATATTACCTTTCTGTCGCTCTTCTGTGTGAATAGCTTTGAATATGCAGGAGAACAGGAGGAAGTAAAGGTTGACATCAACTTTCTTTGGAAGCTTGAAGGAGTAAGAATCACAGTGGTGGTACCCCAGAGCTTAGCTGGCTGTTACCCTAGGCCTATTGTCAGGGAGAAAGTACTGGTCAGTTTCTAACACCAGGGTGCCTGTCTTGCCACCACATGGAAGCTCCAAATACCTTTGTCTTCCAGTCATTAGAAAGTAGTCTTGCTTATTTCCCAAACCAGTTTGGCAGCAGTAACAGCACCACTGCTCTGTCCCTTCCTGTCTGTCCCCTAGATCTGTGTTTGCTAACTGTCACTCAAATCAACCCCTTAAATACATTTTACATTGCTTTCTAGATGTATCTAGAGAAAGAAACAAAGTTCATGAGGTGGTGTCCTTATGTTTGGGATACACTCAGACATGCTGCCTGTTACTCATTCCCCCCCTGCCTTCCCTTCTCTCATTTGTCGTCTTGACTCAGGCTTTTGGCCCACTGTTTGATTTGGTGAACACTACCCTGGGTGAAGCCTTGTTTATGATCTTTTAATTGCCTTGGAGAGTTTCAGGTTACTCCCTGCTAAAGCATTAAGTGTCAGTAAAAACTCATCCTGATGTACACTCTCTGACCTGTGATAACATTCCTATTTGAACTGTCATCTGATTATGGCAAGAGTCTTTATTGTGCACCTGCTGTTCTGGATGTTGTGGCAGGGTATATTCTCCTTACTCTTTACTTTATATCTAATGGATGAATCTTTTCTCCATGAATTATATAGAACACTCAACAGTACTAAATATTTTTTCCAGTGTAAGGATAGACTAGAAGTTCCAATTTTAGAAAAGTGGTAGAAATAACTGGAACAGAAGGGAAAAATTTTAAGCTGATACCAATTACTTCTGAGAAAGTCAAGCTTGATTACATAAAATATGTTGAATAAAACTGAATTAATTGCTTAATATAAACCCTTCTTTGAGTTCAGAATCTAAATTATATCTATATCCTAGGGAGACTGAAGACAGCTGCAGATTCCTCACAATTCCAGGGGCTTGGGTACGGTGACAGCTTTAAGAAGGGTAGCTGTCTACATTCCAGGAGCTTGGAAGAGGTTGGAATGATGTGTCGTAAATGATTTAGATACTTCCTAGAAAGTCTTATCTCTGCTGAAGAAAACTGAAGAAAGTGAGCAGCAGTTAGAAGAAACTTAAAATGTAGATGTTAAAGCCAGGGACTGTAGCGCAAGCTGGCCTAAAACGCACAGCAGTTCTCCTGCCCAGACTCCTCAGTCCTAAGAGTACACATTTAAGTGCCAGGTCTGGGTCAAGATGTCTTTCTGGAGAATAGAAAATTTAAGGCTTAAGGGAAAGTAAAGGGAATTTCTCTTTCTGATCTCAGGTATTTTGTTTTACATAACTGGTGGTTTTTCTTAAAAAGTTATTAACAATATTCACTAAAGAATGAATATTAAGCAGGAGATGGATACAAATGAAGTTTATGTACATTTAAGCAAATAGAAAATGCTTTGACTTTGAATTTGTAAAATGAGCATTAATCTGTTCCTGCAAGTCTTTATAAGCACACGAAGGTTGCTTTGACCTCTCTAACTGCTAAGGTTCCGTCTAGATTCTCCTCACCACAGGCCTACGTTCTCCCTCCCTCCTTTTTTTTTTTTTTTTTTTTAGATAGATTTATATTACTTATTACCATTCCCTGCATGCATGCATACATACACGTGCACACACACATACATATATAATTTCAGTGATGCATTAGCTTGGTGAGGTTCCATCATCTAATCATTACAGGAGAAACCAACATTTACTATTAGGCTTTCAGCATTTACTGTTATGGGTTCTGTTCTTTGACATTATTCATTGACAGTGTCAGTCAGTCCCACCTAGCAATCATATGCAACATTGTTTTTTAAGAAGAGAGAAAATCGAAGTTCTGAGAACTGCCTTGAGATCGTATCACTAGAAAGTCAACAGAGTGATCACCTAATCCTTCCTCATTCTGGCATCTGTTGAATATTTCTCTCTGGTACTGTTAGGCTCTGCCTCATGGTTCTTACACTCTAGTCAATAAATTGCTGCAAACTCTCTGGCAGAAGCTAACAAGCATGGAGATAATAAATAATGAAGTAATCAGGGATGTATGTCTTCCATGGGGGACATTTATAAGACCCAAATCATAGGTAACCATGAGAGTTGTAGTCAGAGAGCTTTGTATGGTGAAAGGCCTAGAATCAGGGCAGGCTGGACACTGCAGATATGTGGACACCCTTGCTGTAGAGGTGGGGTACCTGGGTGAGCAAAAGGACTGAGAGGTCTGAAGACCATGGTAAATTTTCAGTTTTATTTTAAAAGTTAGCTATTGGAGAGGCTTAAATGACATGTTTTTATTTGACTCAGTCACTTTTTCTATATAGTATGGGACATTTGAAATAGGGTGTCAGGAAACTTTGTCAGCCTGGTGAGACACAAGTGGTTGGAACAAGCTGGTGGTAGGGGAGGTGGATGGGTATCCTGTTGATAAACAAGGGGTTTCTTTTTTCTTCCTTGGGAAAGGAAAGAGAGGAGAGGGAGCATCAGTATGTTTGTACTCCTGCACAGAAGTTTGGGCTGGGATGGTGTAATCACATCTCATTGTTACTGTGTATTTTTTTTAAGTCATGTAACCTGAATCATGAGGTAAGACTGAAGAGAAGCATACAGAGGGTGATTTCTGTTCCTTCCATTCAGCCTAACAGTTTGGACCCTTAGGAAATTTCTGTTACTCGATCTAGAAAAGACAATAGAAAGGACATTCAGTGTGAGAAAGATGCTGTCCATGCTACATACCAGGCGGGACACTGATGAAAAGCTTGTACAACAAATGACAAGGATGTCGAAGGCAATGGATTGCAGGAGAAGCTTAAAGGCTCTCTGGAGAACTCTGCTCCCAGGCTCATCTTTTTTTTCCCACTAAGTATAGAACATAACTTTATGCTGTCTTAGAGGAGTTGAACAGGCAAGAGTCCAGGGGTTAGTATGGAAGTGGGATGTCAAGTGCCCTTTTACCCAAATTCAGTGCTTTCAAGTAAGGGATCAATAAAATGGCTTTATGTCATTGAAAAAGTCAATGTATTAGTAGACTGGTGAATTTCAGAAGAAATTTGGAAGAATAAAGGACCTTTTTACTGGATCTTATGTAACTTATTTATAGATCATATAGTTTTGGCAGGTTCTAGAACATCAACATAGATGAATCTGACAGAATAATTCTCTATTTTCTTCCTAAACTCTGTGTCCTGCCTAGAATCAGTACAATGGAGTAAAGTTGTTTTAAACTGATGCTCTCACTAGTGACTTGGTACCTCCTTTAATTCACTTAACCACTTCAGTTCTTAGGTGATAAAAATGGTACCTACCCTTCAGTCTTATGATTAAGTGGGCACAGTAGATGTTCAGCAGTTGGGACTTACCCCTGTCTGATAGGAGAAAGAGAAAATGCAAAATGAATGCATTCTAAAGTATGACTCAGATATTCAAGATTTTTGTTGCTTGTTCCATGACACTAAAACCTTTCTTACTAATATAGTACAAAACATCTTTATTAAAAATGCCATGATTAATTGTGAAGTCGGTATAAAGTAGCCTCCTCAGGGAAGGCAAAACTAGGACTAGTGATTTTGCTTTGGTTCTTTTCATTCTATGCTTTCTATGTGTAGAGGTCTGTTGCTTTATTATCAATATTAATATTTTTACATTGTTGTAACAGCTGCTAACTAGTCCAAGAGTGATTCAGTCATGCCATATATACAAGTCAGGGTGACTTTTCTGAAATAAATGCATGATGTGTGTGTTTCTCCCTTCTGAACTTTGTTTACCAGCTCTTGGACCCATCTCAAGATCCACAATGTCAAAGCTCATACACGCACGCGCACACACACACTCCAGTGACCAGTGATATCTCCAGTGATAACCCAGTATGCCTAAAATAGTTGTACATAAAATCAATAGCAAATAATAATTGAGATATTCTGGAGTATGTCTTCATGCAAAAATCTCCAAATAGAGTGTAAATTTTATATTGAGGGCTGATTTCAGTCGACTAACCATGCTTGAACTGCTCACTAGACACTTTGAAAAAGTCAGTGTCTATTACAATTGAATACAATGTTCCCTGCCGCCCAGAAGCTTTACTTTTAGGTATAAACTCAACACAAGTAGAGCCAAAAGGCACATACAAGGGTTGATAGCATCCTAACTTGTTTTGGTCCCCACCCGGAAACATCCCATACTTACGTCACCAGTGAGAAGGAGAGTAATGTTGGCTGGAGTAGCGTGAGGATCACAGTGCAGCAGCAGTTCTCAGCTTCACAGTCAGGAGTCAGTTGCTGGGGAATCCAAGGAATATTTTTAAAGTGGAGCTGCATGTTTGCTTAACAATAGAAATTAAAGTGTTAATGTTAATCTATTTAAAATGGTAGCAAGAAATACGTTATCTGTTATTACCATACATACATTAATAATTAAAATATGTTAAATGACATATTTTCTACAACAAATCCAACGAGAAGAATGGAATTGTTTTACATTTGTGTACATTATTATAGAGTTCTGGTTGTGTGTGAAACATACTTGATATAATAGCAGACAGTACTTGTTGAATAAATGAATTCATTTGTGCATAACTGAAGCAAATCACATTCATGGTAGTATTCCTACTGTTGAGTATTCCGTAGAGTGCCATAGCAGGTTGGTGATGATGGCATCTTATGCTGCCATACATTTACTGCCGTCTGTTAGACTTTGCATTTGTAAGACCTGGCTGTAGCACCAAAGCTTTGTGTTCTTTCTCCCTTCATCCCTCCTCACTCTTGTAACCTGCCCTGCCGCCAGCCCCGCCTTATTCTCACATCTGCTCATCCATTCTTTTCATTGTTGTCTTAGTGGATGGAACAGGGCACAAGTTTTCAGTGTTTGAGCTGTGGTGGTTTTGCCTTTTAAGATTGGGAAAGCGAGGTGTGGTTATGAGCAGTCTAGGTCCTGTGGTAAGAGCAGAAATGAACGGCTGAAGAGAATGTTGCTGCTCCTACTGTGACTAAACTTTATTTCACTGAACAAGATAATAGAGATGAGCCTGTAGGAAGTGGATTTCTGTTTGGACTCGGTTTTAGAAGAAATGAAGTGGCCTGAGGAGAAGAACTGAAGCTCTCTCTCTGCAAGGCAGTAGCTGTAGGAGAACAGGACATGTGATTGAACTCAAGCAGGGGCTGAGAGTCCCTTAAATCACCGTAAGGCACAGTGTGCCTGTTTGTGTACTACCGAGTAACAGTCTGAAGCACAAAACAGCCAGTTGTCTTCTTTGGCAAACTTTGGCTGAGACTAGTTGTAGACCACATGAGAACCATAACGAGTACAGGCACAGGGGCCTAAGTTAACTCAATCCCACATTACTTTCCTACCACGTTACTGACATACTCTGTACATATTTATGGGGTGTAGCATCATAATGTATATACATATATATTATGTAATGATCAAATTAGACTAATTAGCATTTTCTCTCTCTCTTTTGTGTGTGTGTGTGTGTGTGTGTGTGTGTGTGTGTGCTAGGAAACTTTAAACTCTTTTGATTTGTTGTAAACTATGTAATAAATTGTGAACTGTAGTTGGTCTGGTATGCTTATATGTGAATATGGAAGAGAGATTTAGAATTAGAACACAGGATGTGCCCCTGGTTTTCCTTCATTATTTTATTTTTAATCTCTAATCTATCTAAATATGGCAGCACAGACCTGTAATCTAGCACATAAGGGGTGGAGGCAGGAAGATCCAAGAGTTCAGGGCCAGCCTGACACCTGTCAGAAACCAAACACACAAAGAAATCTCTGCTGTCAGGAGGGAGTTAGCTCTGACAAACAGACATTACAGTTCTAAAGGCTTATTAGGGTTCATAGGAGTGTAGTGTGTGTACATGATAACTCCTTGGGTTGTTTTTTTCCCAATTTCTTCCTGTGTCACAGTTGCTGATTTATAGTTTCCTAGAATATAGTATTTCATCTATATTTTATTTTACTTTAAGCTAAAAATGATTTTCTCTTAAATCATTTTTACATTTGTGGTTCTCCCTCCAGTCATTCTGAATACCCATCTGTCTCTGCTTTGCCACTGTTTTCCTGAACAGTCTCACCACGCATATATGTCTGGACTATAGTTGTTCTCTCCGGCCCTTGCTTGGTTTTATAGCATACTGATTTCTACATGTTCTAACTTTTGAGATGACTCCCTTTTAATCTTATCTTTAATATTATGGGGCAAATTGACCTTATTTTCTCTGCTGTAAGGTTTTGTGAATATTAACATAAGTGCAGATTCGGGCACTTGGTACTGAATTCTGGACACAGAACAGGTGCATCACTTTGGACTTCCTCCTGCTATTCCATGATGGCTGCACCTGCTGCCTACAGTGCTGACCTTGCTGACCACTGATGTGGTAATCACCGGTTACACACGCACGCATATTTGAGACTGTTGTATAGATGGAATTGTATGTGACCTTTGAGACGAGTTCCTTTAGTTAACATAACGGAGAGTCTCGCATCATCATGTTTTTTCAGTGTTTTGTTCCATTTATTGGTAAGCAGTACACCACTGTATAGTCTGCTGTAAGAGAAAACATCCATGGATAAGTTTTGTGTGGGCATGAGCTTAGTTTCTCTAGAGTGAATATTTAAGGGTGGAATTCCAGCCAGGCAGTGGTGGCGCACGCCTTTAATCCCAGCACTGGAGAGTCAGAGGCAGGCGGATTTCTGAGTTCGAGGCCAGCCTGGTCTACAGAGTGAGTTCCAGGACAGCCAGAGCTATACAGAGAAACCCTGTCTCGGAAAAAAAAAAAGAGGGTGGGATTCCTGTGTCTTAAGATTCCTACGTGTATTCTAACATAGGAGGAAGCACCAAGCTGTCTTCCACAGTATTTAACAGTTTGTGTGCTGACCAGTGTATGTGACAGCTGCATACCTTCACAAAGTCTTGGCAGTTTCCATAACTGTTTGTCTAAAGCTCATGTAGCTGTGCCTACTGAGTTCATTTTACATTTGTAAGTGCCTAATAGTCTTGAACATCTTTTCACAGGCTTTTTTTTTTTTTTTTTTTGCCATCTTGTATGAAGCTCATGATTCATTTTCAATTGTTTTTCATTTAATGTTGAAGTTTTAGGGAACTTACATGTATTTCCTTCTTGCATCTAGAGTTTATCTTCTAGAAAGTGTCACTGACAAAGCAGAAGCTTTACAGCTGATGAAGTTGAGCCTATCTGTATGTTATGAGTTATGGCTTAGGTTGTAATGCTTTTTACCTAAGTACAGACAGGAAGGGTTTTCTCTTTTCTAAAACCTTATTATTGTACATTGTGACCTCAGATCCATTCTGATTTATTATTTTATAAGAATAAGGTCTGTAAAGAAGTTCGGTTTTCACAAATGGTCTCAACCCCATTGGTTGGAAATATTCCCTTTCCCATTTGAGTTGCTCTTCTGTCGGGATTAGGTGAGCACATCACTGGATCAGTTCTAGAGTCTCTGTTTGCTCTCATGCCCGCTGTGAAATGATTCACCTTTCACACTGACCTGATTGCTGTGGCTTTGTGATTAGTCATAAGTGGATGCTGTAATCCTTTACTTTTATTCTCCATAGAAATTTCCTGGGTTTTGTTTGTTTGTTTTTATTCCCATTCCTTTCTACAGTATGTTGTCAAGTTAACTCATTTTTTTTTCTAGAAAATATCCTGATGAGATTTTTTTTCCCCTTATCATATAGTTTTAAACTTCTGGACCACTCTGGAAAAAACTTGACATCTTCATTCTCTTAATTTCTACTCCACAAATATGGAATCTTTTCACTTATTTAAGTCATTAATTTATTTTATTGGTACTAGATTTTATTATGGACACAGTGTTTCGATAGATGTTTTTACTATTTCATTTGAGGAGACCTACTGAAAATGATAGTGTTAGTCTGGAAGATGGCTCAGGAAGTGTGAAACTTCCAACTCAAGCGTGACAACCTGAGTTCAGATCTCCAGCACTCATGTCAAAAGTTAGGAATGACTGCTGAGCCTGTAACCACAGCACTATGGGAAGCAGGCAGGAGGATTGCTGGGGATTGCTGGCCACTAGCCTAACTCAATGGAAGACCCCGTCTCAAAGGAATAAGAAAGACATCAGTCTTACTGGTAGGTCATAGACATCCTGGTAGGTCAGGACACCTGTTACCTTCCTCAGACCTCTGCACTTGCATACAGGTATGCATCTGCACACACATATGCTTACCCCTTTCCCATATACACACACATACATACAGATATGCACAGAAATAACTTAATTAAAAAATGAAAATGATAATATTTCTAAATTTGACTTCTAAGTGTAATTTTTTTTCATATATGAAGTGGTCATGATGAGTGAGTAAAGTCACTAGTTTTAGGGTTATTTCTGTATATTTTTCTGGAATTTCTTTCACATTTTAATTTTATTTGTTAATAAAGACTGTGTTACATTTCTTTCCAATTGTATAAAGTAGAAACAAGGTCTCACTGCCCTTGAACTTATGACCCACCTATTTCTGCTTTTGAAATGCTAGGGTTACATGCATGCACCATACCTAGCGAACTGTGAGTATTTTACTAGGCTTTCATTCTTAGAGTAATCCCATCAGTCATTGTATGTTACAGCTTATATCTGAGACAGGGTCTGAGTCTCTCTAGCTCAGGCTGTTCAGGAACTCACTGTGTAGCTCAGGCTGTCTTTGGACCCTTGGCAGTCTCCTTGCCTCAGCCTCCAGCGTGATGGTATTAGAGGTTATTTAATGACCTGGGCTTGCCTCTTTGTTATTAATTTCCAAATATGTACTATGGACATCAATCCTTTTACACTTCAACCCTTAGAGTACAATTCCGTTGCTTTTAGTATATTCAGAGACTGGCCATCACTCCTGCCCAACTAGAGAATATTTGCTAACCTCCAGGAAAAACCCTTTACCTATTAGCGACCACTGCCTGTTCAGCACTCTTTCAAACCTGGCAACCATGAATCAACTCTGTCACCACAGATTTACCTGTTCTGGATGTTTCATTGACTATAGTCATATGATACGTGATCTTTTGTTCCTGGCTTTTACCTAGCAAATGTTGTTCTCATGATTTATCCATGCTGTAGCATGACTCAGTACTTTATTTCTGGTTTTGTCCAGAACATGTCCTGTTCTATGGCTCTGTCACATTTCGTTTATTCCTGTTGTTTGGCATTTCAGTAGTTGTCACTTTTTGTATTTTCCTGTATATTTAGAAAGGAGTGAAATTCATGATTCATGTTAGAACTCTGTCTTTGTGAAGAAATCCAAGCTGCTCTCCAGCCAGCAGTGCTGTTCTGTGTTCCCTCTAGCAGTGAAGACCTGGATTCCCTGCTCTAATCGAAGCCAACCTAATGTGTTGTGTCAGTTAAAATAGTGATGTTGTGGTTTCTGGGTTTGTTCTTGTTTTTCCCTGTGTTTGATGGCTGTGTGTGTTCTGTGGAGAAATGTCCGTTCAATCTTGTGACCATTTCTAGTGAGTTGGCTTACTTTCCTGTTTGTTGTGGTGCTGTGAGACCTAGAACCTTCAGTTTGCAAGCATTTTTCTCCTGGTCTGTAGGTTTTTCTTTTACTTTCCTAAAGTGTGCTTCAGCATACAAGTGTTCCAGTTTTAAAAAATTGTGGTTTCTGTGTTTCCTTTTGTTTTGTAGGCACCTGTTGTAGTTAACAATTCATTCTCTAGTCTAAGGTCAAGGCTTTCTGGGTGGTTTTTGTGAAATTGTGTCATTTGGCCCTTATTTTAAGGTCTCTGGTCCATTTTGGCCTATCTTTTAATCTAATGTGAGGTAGGTCAACTCATTCTCTGTGCAGGCAACTTTCTGTTTAGGATTATTTGTTGAAAAGACTTTTTCCACATTTAATTTTCTTGACACCTCTGTCACAGGTCAGCTGACCTAGGGAAGGGAGCTTACTTCCTGGTTCTTAATCTTGTTGCATTTATCTGTCCATCTTATCTTAATTTCTTCCCAATTGCTGTGAGAAAATTCTCTGACAAATATAACTTGAGAGAGAAGGTTTTATTTGGTCCCAGAGTCCAAGAGGCACAGTGCGTCTGCCCTGCTGAAGAAGCCAAGGCAGAGTGCAGAAGCTTCAAGCAGCTGGTCACATTGCATCTGCTGAGAAGTGCAGAGAATCCAAATGAATGCATCCTGTTGCCCAGCATGCTTTCTCTACTTAGGGCATGGCACAGCCAGGCAATGGCATACCTGCAGTGGGCATTCCCACAGGGCACAGAGTCTATCTGCCTGCTGACTCTAGAGTCTGTCAAATGACAGTTAACTCCGATGCCAGTGCTTTGTAATGGCTCACCTATGGCAGTGCCCTGTAACAGCTCACTTTTCTGGTGAGTTTTCAAATTAAGAAGGATGATTTCTGCAGTTGTTCATCTTTTTCAAGGTGGTTTTGGCAATAATCACAAATGGGGGGTAGGGTTTGAACCTAGACAGGTTAGCTGCACAATCTGTACCGACCTCCCCATTTTTACTTAGTTTTCTTATTGTTTTTTACTTAACTTGAAAAGGCAAATGAAGCTTCTTAAAATGCATACATACACATTTATAAGAGGGATTTAGATGGGGTTAGGCTATAAGAGAAACAGTGCCTCCTCCAGAAATCTACCTGTAGGACTGTGAGTTGTTTCTTTTCAAGTTGTTGGTCGGTGGGTCCCATAAATACTCCCCAAAACATTACAGGCCATTACTGGTTTTGGTAATCTTCTAGAATTTGGTGGTAAGACCCTAATGCTGAAGACACCATGTAGTTGGGTCCCAGAACATGGAGAAATCAAGCTGGTACCAATCTAGAAACTTCATCCCTGTGCTGGAAGGTTCTTTGTACGCCACTGGAGAAGGGAAGTCCTTATCAGCCTCACCAGCTGTGAACCCCGAAAGCTACAGTAACAGCCGGTCTGACAAGCTCTACCCACTGGTGCCGCAGTAGGCCTGTGCTCTTAAGACGCTATGCTGTGCTTTGGCTGTGCTGCCTGGAGACCTCCCTCCACTCTGCACCTCTTTGTAAACAAGCTGATTTAAGTCTTCTTGCATTTATCGTTTTTAATTTATTACTCGAACTTATCTGGTTGTGAGTCTACTGATAGATGAGCCAGGGATGCTGGATTATTAATGTTTTCTGAATGTATTCCAGTTTGCCCTTAATTGAAATTTCTAAGTGGCAAGATGCTTGGTTATTGGATTTTTATACTACCTCCCCTTGGGGTTTGTTGTAAGGCTATTAAATGACTTACACAAATACTTCCTACATCAAATGTTGATTTTCTTTTTTCTTTAGTAGACAAATGGCAACATATAGGAACAGTAATTGGATAGTTAATAAAGTTAGAAAGATTAACTTCAGAAGCATTTAAAAACACCACCAACCAATTTAGCAAATAAGTAAAAATCAAACTATTCTATCAGACATTCAGAATCATTAATAAAGACAAACCAAGACTGGTTAGGGCTCACTGAAATGCTCACTCATGCTTTCCCAACAAATGCTAATCTTCGGCTCATGTCTTTTAGGTATTATTTGACATAACTTGAACATCTCTTTTCTCTATAAACTTTCTTGATGTTGATCATTAGGTTATTTATAGTTTGCTCACATTCATAACTAATGCTGTAATTGATGTTTTTGTTAATTTTTCTTTGCTTTTTGTATTCCTGTGAATCATATAAGTACAGTTACTACATCAAAAGTATATCGAGAATACTTTTAAAGTTCTCAATAAAAATAATACCCAATTTGTATTGAGTAATTCTCTTTTACTAATTATTACTTTAAACGCTTTTATATAATTCATTTAATCTTTTTCCCAAATTCAAAATGGATCATATTTTAGCTCCATAAGTAAGCTACAGGGAAATTTTAATGCAATTGCAGCCAAGATTTATTTTCTAGATTTGAGTACAGTAAGCCCTTTGCTCATAGATGTTAAGATTATGTGTCTTTTGTAATGCCTTCCCAGTGAACTATTACAATAATAACACCATAGCAGTGAGCACAGCCAGAGCCATAATTATGGTCACTAAATACCATTTGTCACAGAAAGGATTCAGGGCTCATGGGAAGGATGATTGGTTCCACTGTGATGTAGAAAACACAACAGATGACTGAGTTATTCTGCATTACAAAGTAGGGAAACTACCAGAGACTGGCAGTTCGAGTCAGAAAGCATCTTGATATAATAGGTCTGTTGGCTGAAGGTGAAAAAACATCAAACCAGTAATGAAGACAGGTGATTGGAATGCACTGGATGTATAAAAAGTTGTCCCTCTTGTCCACTTACAATAGGACACACAGGAACAAATGAGTTGATATGGTGAAGACAAATGGCTGACATCTATATCCTCTGAAAATAAGAATCTTGGAGAAAAGAATTAAACATTTATGTGTTTCTCTTTATGAAACAATGTATCAGGGTAAACAAATACCTTAGAGGGAAAGTTCACTGAAACACAGCCACTTGTTTGTGTGCATATACTCTGTTGCTTTTGTGTTGTAGTGACAGAGCAGGCAGCAGACTTTGACCATGAAGCCTACAGAAAGTGTTTGCTGATCCTTGAACTAGGTGGGCAAAATTAAACGAGCTAAAAAGGAAGTGATGCCTCAGAGTGTGGACATGGAGCAGGTGATCTTTTTTAACAAGTCAGTCTGTGGACATGCGTCAGATCAGTACAAGTTCAGAACTACTAAAACAGATACCAGATGTAAAACTGAGACTTCCCGGAAGGCTTCCTATGAACACACTGAAAAGATACATATGAGATAATCAGGCAAATCAGATTGTGGCCTGGTTATGTTAGATGATATTGAGAACTCTTTTGGATCTTTGTTAATAGCATTATAGATAAGTAAGGTTGTGCTTTGAGACACACGGTGGACTGATATTTTGCATTCACATTTAATATAACTCCTAGAAAGCTAGTGGAGAAGGTAACAGAATCAGTAATCAAGTGCTAACCTCTCGGGCCACCAAGGCCTACACTTTTCCCTGGGTGTGGTAGGCTTTCAGGTAGCTTGCTTTTTTTTTTTAAATTCCTTCATCCCTTGGATTCCAAAGCAAAGTAGTTCTCTCTTTCTTCACTAAATCCAGATGTCATTTATAGAGAGGCAGTGCAGGATGAGTCCACATCATCCTGTTTTCATACCTGATTCTATTCAGTAAAGAGGAGATGAGTGTTGTCAGTTTAATTGCTGCCCTTGAACCTCCTGCTCCTTAGATGGGGCTATGTCAGTTGTTCCTGAGATGGTTGTGAAATGTAAGATACATGAAAGGAAAGTGCTGGGCAAATGATGAAGCTTTTAGCTGCACTGAGACACATTTGTATCTTGGGAGGTATCATGAGAGAGTCGAGCACATGATTTTTGTAATAAGATAGACCTAAGCTTGGATGTTGTTTTCTAGTTGTGTTACGGTGAACAAGGTATTACTGTCCTTAGCATTTCATTTCTTTGTTTGTATATACTAGAGACAATTCAGATATTTCAGATACTTCCACAATAATTAAGCAAATTGAAATCAGTGAAGATATTTTGTGGGGTTGAGAAGGGAGCTCAGGTGGAAAGGTATCTATCTTGGACCTGAGTTTGAGCTCAAAAATCCATGTAACAAAAAGTCAGGTGTGACAGTGCACACTTGTAATCCAAACTCCAGGGAGGTATAGACAGACAGACAGACAGACACACACACACACACACACACACACACACACAACCTGTATATACAAGTAAGATATTTTCTGTTTCACTCAGGGAAACACACATGCATAACAGGTAGATTTATTTACCTGGAATCATTTTTAAAAGTTACACAAAGGATAAGTCCGTGTGTGTGTGTGTGTGTGTGTGTGTGTGTGTGTGTGTGTATGTTCATACACATATGTGGGAGTGCAGGCAAACACAGTGCCACAGCACTCTGGTGGCAATCAAAGGTGGTTCTCAAGAGTTGTTGCTCTTATGCCAACTGGAGGAATCTTGGGACTGAATGAATGTAGGTTGTCAGGCCTGCCACATGGCCCCCTGTCCACTGGACCATCTTGCCTACCCATAGATGATGAATGTTTTAGTCTTACGGAGTAAGTTGTGTGATAAGCTTCTTTAGAGGTAACTGGGACACTAACTGTTCACTGAGAGGGAAGATAGTTATTAAAATTATAGTCTGTAAGCTAAGTAAGAGCCCAGGAATCAGGAAATTGAAAATGGTAGGAACATGCTTTTTTCCTTGGTGTCTCCTCCTCTTCCTTGCTCCATCCCAGCAGGTCATTAGCAGTAATAGAGACAGAGCGGTTCCTTCAAGTGTGAGGCTTCTCAGCAACTTTAAAAGATCTTTATCAAGTAGTTTACATTCCAAGGAAGGCCACTGCTAAGCAGTGGTCTCTAATGCATCTATCTAATCAGGGTGATTAATCTGTATTTTTTTCCCTCTTTGTGAATTTCAAGATGCATTTACCCACGAGGAATACCTGTCTTCCTTCCTTTTTAGGCTTTTCTATTCCTTTTCTTATCTTTGTTTACCTTCTTAACAACTGTAACATAAAACCAAAATTTTCATTACACCGAGGGTATTTTATGCCTTATTTCAAAACCTGATAATTTTGAACAGTTAAATCAGTACACATTTAGAAATCTTAACACTGGAAACTAGGTGCTCTGGGTGACAGCAGGGTGAGCAGAAAAGTGCCCAAGTTACTCAGGCTTTGGTTGAATTTAATTAGCTGATTTAATTACAAAACTTATGTCAGTTGAATTGTTCACTCCTGGAGATGGTAAGGGCTGTAGTATGTCTGCAGAAGTCAGTACTAATCGGATGTGCCTTCTCTGTCCTAAAATAGACACATGTTTCCTGAGCTGGGTGAGAGGGCTTGACAGACGAACGGAAGGTAGTCCAGTGGACTGTTAGAGGCGGAGGGAACATCATGCTGAAACATCAGAGTTCCAGAAACTGAATCTAGAATATGTATGTGTATGTTAAAGACAACGATGGGTAAGCTAATGATAAGTTGAAAGATGGTGATGAGCCAAGTCATGGGGCTTTTGAGTTCTCATACATAAAGAAGTTGAAACATATTTTAAAGATTAATATGAGACGGGCCTTTAAAAATGTCAGTAGTAGGCCAGAGAAGATGAGAGCAGTGCCAGGGGTCAGAGTGGCAAGATCAGAAGCAGGAAGCCAGCTTATGGGCTGACTCAGTTACTCCCGCACTTAGCAGGTGTCCCTCTCCTGTCTAATGTGAACAGGTGCTGTTCTGTGTTTTACCCATGTGGAGCTTACATTCAATGCAGGAAGATGTGTAAATGTAACAAGGACTCAATGAAGACTTCGAACTCTCGAGAGAACGTAGTGTAAACTGCCCGAGGAGAACAGGGAGATTATAAAAAGAGATGGACTTTTAGTTTCTGTTTGGACAAGTGGGAGATGGGAGTGTCGTTCACCAAGGAAGGTTCAAGGGCATGTGGAGAATTTCAGTCTCGAGCATAACAAGCTTGATATGTGTAAGTAATACTAAGGCACAGTGGTGCAAAGCAAAATAAAGAGTCTGTAGGGTAAAACTAAAAGTAACAGTATGGTGCTGGCAACAACTCAGACATGGAGACATTAAAGTAGAAAGGAAACCTAAGGTCAGACACATGTAGCAACAATCATCTGGTTCTTGACAGAGACATACATGGGGGGAAATCATCTCTATAATAGGCGGTGCTGGCAAACTAATTGTCCATATGTTGACTGAAACTGGATTCTTAGCCTTCACCCTGTGCAAAAGTCAACTCAAGCTGGACCCAGGACATTAATACAACACCTGATTTGAAACAACTAAAGGAAGCTTAGAAGAAGGACTCCAGTAGCTCAGAAAATAAATAACTAGAATTGACACAAGGTTGCATGAAATTGATAAGCATCTCTGAGGCAAGGAGGAAGAGCTTAGTGAAGACACAGGGAGAGAATAGGGGGTCTCGTCAGCTCTTCGGGTGACAGAGGAGCAATATCCAAACCGTAAGAAGAAAACACACCCTTTGGAGGGAGTTTGTCCAGTCAGCTAATTAACCACAGATGATTTGAAAATGAAAAAGTATAAGTAGCCAATAAATGCAAGAAAAATGTCTAACTTTTTAAACCACCAGGGAAATTCAAAGTGCAAGGAGATTCCATCTCACCAGTCGAATGGCTGCCACCAGGGGCTCCAGAGAGGGTTTTGGCAGGGATAGTAGGGAAAAGGAGCACTTAGACACTTGGTGGAGATGTAAGTTCATCCAGTCACCAGGGACATCAGCGTGGAAGTTACTTATACAAGCTACCGACATAATACAGTTACACTCTCCTGGCATCTACCCAGAAGGAGGTAAGGCCCCGGGTAGTAGTGAATAGTTATACCGCTTTGAGCCCCTCTTGGTGGGTGATTGCACTTCTAGCCACCCACCAAAGCTCTCTGGATTCACTAATGAAAACACACGCGCACGCACGCGCACACACACACACACACACACGCACGCGCGCACACACACGCACGCGCGCACACAAGTACGTCAGCTTAATTTTGATATGCCTTGAGTAGCACAGTGACTGGGCACTTCCAAACAACCCCACAGCTAGCACACTCCCCTCTGGTATTCTTGAATTAATACTTAGTAAATCTATATTTTATCTCTGCTACCTCAGACACAATCGGGGGAGTAGCCCTTGGCCACTTTCCTGGATTCTTACATGTCAGCGGGCCTTTAAGTCTGATCTCTCTGCTTCTGTCATGGCATGGTCTGTCCAGTGCCCTTCTCGTGGCGGGTTCCCCTCTTCCCTTTCATCCCTTGTCTAGGCAATCTAACAGTCTCACTTCCTTCACCCTGCCCAGCCATTTTTACTGATCAATCAAAAACCAGTTGGGGACAGGAACCTTCAGAGTCTGGACAGGTAGATTACAGTGCGATTTTGGAAACCAAATTAATATAAAGCATTAGAACCGATCCCCAACAGCCATGTTCTGTAGATCTGTGTTTATCATTGCACTATCAGCCTAGATGTCTGTAAGCAGATAAATATCTGAATAAAATACATTTTTCTGTTTTCTGAATGAAAGTCTAGGGATGTAGCAGGCGGGGAGAGGGAGAGGGAGAGGGTAACAGAGGGTAATGACCCGCTGGCCGGCAGGCAGGCACAGCTAATATATGTGTGTCGTTGTGTATGTGTGGGGATTACTGTTTGAGGTTTGTCTGTGCCTATGTATTGTAATGCTAAGTTCTGTGCCATCTAGGCCTGTGACAGTCTTTTGTTGTGCAAGCCTTGTTCCTTCATTTTAAATGATTGGTTAAATAAAATTGGCTACAGCCAAATTACTGGAGGGATTTAGAGGTAGGTGGGTTTTGATTTACCTGATTGAGGGTGGTATGAGAGACCAGGAGAAGGAGGAGGAAGCCACCATCCAGGGAGATTAGCCATGAACTGGTAGCCAAGAGAAACAGTGAGTATTTGGGGTACATCTCTGGGGAGGGAGCCAGGCCAGCAGTTAGAAAAGTAGATTAGGGGTCACCCCCCAGTAATTGTCAAAGCCAATCAAAATAACCATAGTCTGGGTCTCATTTATTTCTAAGCTAGTCTGGAATAAGTTTAAATTGGATGCACTACAATTATCATAATGAAGCCCATTACTTTGGTCAGTAAGTGTTAAAAACAAACAAAAAACTCATAAATAGTCATTGCAGCCCCTCCTGGGGCAACTGTGAAGAACTCTGAACTTTCTGAGTGTCAGTCTGCAATTATAGAACCAAGGATAGTGCCTACTTCATGAGGATGCTGTAGAAATTAGAACAATGAGCACAAAGCAGCAACTGCACTGATTTGTGCAATATAATCACCCAGTGAGTCCTGGGAGTCAAGGAAAAATGTGCGTCTCAGGAAAGGTTCCTGTCCTGGCGAGACTTAAGAACTCTTAATGTGGACAGCTTGAACCTTTAAACATAGGTGTTGTTTTTCTTACTGTGGCAAAAGAGGAGCAACTTCAGACAGGAACAGTTTGCTTTGAGCTTTGGGTCAGAGAGCAGTGGCTCTGGCTATGCCAGCCGAAGTAAGAGTGCACAACTGTTCCCAGTGGACCAGGAATGAGAAACAGCTAGACTGTAGACAAGGGTGGCTCTACCCTTGAAAATCTCGCTCTTAGCGACCTGCCCTACTTCTGCCAATCAGGCCTCATGTGCAGATGATTCCACAACCTTTAAGTATTGGGGACCAAGTGTTTAAACAAGAGCCTCAGAGAGAATATTTCAGATTCAGACCTAGCATCCTGTCTGGAGGGCCCAAAGACTTATGGCTATCCCATAATGCAAAATGTATCTAGTTCTGCATCAAATGTCCCCATAGTCTCAAGAGTTTCAACATTGTTTAAAAATCTGAAACATCTTTTGAGAGTGGAAGCAAACTTTTATCTGCGAACCCCCATAAAACCAAAAGAAAGTTATATATAATACATGCAATATAATATACATGGCACAGAGGAAAACTGCCCATTCTTAAGGGAGAAAATAGGGGCGTAGCAAGAAAAGACAAGACCAAAGCAAGACTGAAACCTAGGAGGGCGAGGGCAAATATTAACTCCTACAAACCCATGTCCATCATCTCAGATGTGTGTGGCATCGTCTGAGCTGCAGTAGGCTTGTCTATTCCTGCTCCAGGGCCTGCTGCCTGTAGCTGGCATGGCATCTCTCTTAGTTTGCCTTCAACCTAAGAAAGTATAAGAGTTCTTATTACTGGAATCTCCAACATGCTGGGGTCTTCATTGCAGCTTAATGTTCACCCTCTAAGCTTCCACATGGCTTCTTAGGGAATCTCTCAAGAGAATCTGACCCTATTATACACTTGTCTGGTCGTTCTGGAACCTTGGAATAAATGTAATGACTCCAGAACTCCTATATTCTGTATTTCTTCAAAGCTAGCATCATGTGGACAAAGCCAAGCTCTGCTGCCAATCTGAGAAGTATCCACGAGGGTGGTAGTGTCTGAGTGTCTGGGCAGCTGACCTTGGCAGGAGGACAACTTCCTGTGTGGCTCTTCACCAGCAAGATGCCTTCAAAGCTCTCTTCAGATGCTCGTCTCTCAAATGAGATTGCGTTTTCACACCTTGAGCTTTTGACAGGAAGAGTTTTGATCAAGGAACCTTTCCAGTTGTCTCAGTTGAGTCTCAGTTGAATCCCTGGTATGGTTTTAGGTTTTTGCCAACTGCTACTTTCTCCAAACTCACTTTGCCAACAACTTTAAAAGTTATTTACACTCCTTTTCTGCCCAATGTGTTTCCTATTCAAACCATAGCAACAAATATATCAAAAAGAGTTTCTGGAAAAGGAAAGAACAGTATAGTCTGCCTAAAGACCCCTGATTAGTTGGCAAGAGTATTAATAATTTACTAAGAGTTTTAGTTAAGAAAGCTGAAGCCTTGAAAAAAATATTAAAAGACTAATGTGGTTTTCAAGGAGCAAGCAATAGATAGCAGCACTGGCTATCCAGAAGAAACCACTAGCTGCTGCCGTAAGCTTCCTCATTGTCTATGCTTCCCCAGCTGTCAGAAACTGGGTCAAAAGCTGATGGTTTTGAGGATGAGGTATCATATATATGTGTTTCTGGTAAACTGTCTTTAACCCTGTGTGGACCTCCTTGTTACGGGTAGGTTGGCACTAGAAACAAAACTAGGCTTTTGAGCATGCCAGGAAAAAATAAATATGCAAATGTTATTGATTATTTTAATAATTTGGTAGTTTCTTTTAAGTGTTAAAAAGTATACTTCAAAGTAGTGATTTTTAAAGATCATTCTGTCTCTTAAAGGTAGGTTTTCTATATCCTAATGTATTATAAATCACACCTTTATTACTAAGACTTTCTTAGTTTCTCTAGTTTTTCTCTAGTTTTTTCATTAGTTATGTATAACTGTCAAAATGTTATTAGTGATGTCAGTAAACATAGGAAGGCTATAGCCACTATGTCCAGTCTAACTGTTGTTGGCTATCATGTATAGAAGTTTTTAAAAATGACCCATTACTATAAAAGAAAATTACCACTGGATGTCTTAAAGAAAAACTTACAACTGCATAACTACAGAATTTTTTCTTTTGAAAGATAGCATTCAAGTTCATATATTCAACAAACCAACTAAGAAAGTAATACATGTTTTAACAAGCCAAACATAGAAACATATTGTGAATAAAAGCCAACATGTCTACTCCTACCTTGACAGTAGGTATGAAGGGTAGAGGGTTAAAAAATATTTTTAATGTTAAAATTAAATAGATGAGAATTTCATCTGGCCCTACCATTTACCAGCTGAAAGATTTTGGGTGAGTTACTCACCTTTGATTATTTTCCTCATTTATAATATGAGGGTAATGTTATCCTTATAACTTAGGAGGCAGATTTAATAATATATCACAATTTCAGTACAGTGCATAATGCTGCTTAAGTGTTGGTGGTCAGTAGCTTTTAACTTCAGGGGTGTGGGGTGGGAGCGTCTTTGGGTCCTGGAAATGTTCTGTCTTGGTTGTTGTGCTGACTGCAGCTCATATTTACCTGTCAGGACATACCAGTAGTCCTCCTGAAATCCATGGAATGTTTTTCAAATAAATTATACATGAACACAACTGATTTCTAAAACATACCTTTTCTCTGCACATCAGTGTCATAAGTGATTGATAAGTAGTTTGTAAGTTGCTTCCCAGAACTATCACTAGGCTTTTCTTAGGTTAGAAGGGGAGCCATCTGGGTGAGGGGTGGTTGATTGATTGATTGATTGATTGACTGACTGATTGGTTGGTTGATTTTTCATTAGAGAAATGCAAAGCCAGGTGAGAGGATACCACTTTACACCCAGGAGGATGACTTAAAAAGGCAGATGAGGGATTAGGGAGAAGGCTCAGGGGGGTAAGAGCACTTGTTTTGCAAGCAGAAGGATCTTAGTTTAAGTTCCTGGCACCCCCATAAAAAGCCAGGCGTGGCTGTGCATGTCAGTCACCTAGCAATGGGAGTCAGACAGGCAGGCAGACAGACAGACGGAAAACTCTGAGAGCTACCAGATAAAATGGTAACCCTCTGCTTTAATGGGCGAGCCTGACTCCGTGCAGCAAAGAAGAAAAGGAGAGAAGGGGACACCATGCCCTCCATGTATATGTTCATGGGCACACACATGGTACATGGGTACATGCAGCATATACACACAAAGGTGGTTTATCACAAGGACTAGCAAAGATGTAAGTACACCAATCCTTCATACTTGACTGGTGGGAATATAGACTGCTACAAGCCATTCGGAAAGCAATTTGGTCATACCTCAGAACAGTAAACACTGGGTTACCATGTACCCATCAATTGTATTCTTTGTGTATACACTGGAGAGTCATGAGCATGCTCTCACAAAAAGTGCAGACTGCCCCATCTTCCAGTTGGTGAACAGGTAAGCAAAGCGTATATGTCCAATAACAGACTATTGCTGAGACATAAAAGAGAAATAAGCAGAGAAGGAACATACAGTTTTCATGGGTTTGACTAGAGTAGGTAGTCCATAGAGTTGGAGGACAGATGGGATGTTGTTAGGGACTCAGCATAGGACCGAGGAGAGAAGGCCAGCTTTCTTTCAGTAATGATGAAAATGTTCAGACCTTAGAAAGTGGTTTTGGTTGCATACCTTACTGAATACACTTAAAAAAAAAAATCACTAATGCGACACTTTTAAATGATTTTATGATATATGAAATGTGTTCCAATAGAGCTGTTAATGGAAGTAAGGGAAATGTATATTTTATGAGGCTTTCTTGGAATTCTGACTCCCCTAATACCTTACTGTTTATAAATCATAGGAGTGACTGGTAGGAGTCATTGAACTTGGATGATCTTAAATTTCTTTTCTTGTTTATTATGAGTTTTTATACCAGTGATTCAAGCTAATTTTAGAATGAAAATTGTTTCCATCTGCATGAACACTCACCAAGATGCTTAGCAGCAGAAGTCAAAGCCTTTGTGTGTTCTCTCTGGGGTGTGATTCATTCTATGGAAACTGGGAGCTTGCAGTGCTTAGCCTTTTCACTTCAAATAATTTATTGTCATCATAAAGATCTCCTTTGTTTTTAGTTGTGTGTGTGTGTGTGTGTGTGTGTGCATGCACATGTGTGCTAGTGAATGTTAGCGCAGGTGCCCCTGATAGCCATAGCTACCTCCTGGAGCTAGACTTACAGGCAGTTAGTTGTGAGCCACCAGCATGGGTGATCAGATTTGAACTCAAGTCTTCTGCAAGAATGGCACCCAGCACTAACTGCTAAGCTCTCTCTCCAGCCCCAGATCCTTCTTTTTAAGGTATTTCAAACAAATTCTTCCTAAGATAGTACAGTAGAATACCTAAAGTATATTTTCCATAAAAGTAATATTATAAGTAAGCATTACTTTTATTTTAAGTGGTGGATATATTCTAGCCAGTTCATAAAAATCGGTTGTGGATGACTTAAATTAGAAGTTTGTAGAAATAAAATAATTGTAGACTACTAGTAAGAAATAACATAAACTAAGAAATCTAATCTTAAATTTTTTGGAGGGGATAGGCATTTTAAAAATAAAATTATTTTTGGTTGTGAGCCTAGCCTTTAACAGCGGAACCATCTCTCCAGTCCTAAAAATAAAATTATTGATGTTTTGCCTGCATGTGTGTTTGTGTGAGAGTGTTAGATCTCCTGGTACTGGAATTACAGACCGTTGTGAGCTGCCATGTGGGTACTGGGAATTGAACCCGGATCCTCTGGAAGAGCAGCCTTCGCTCCTAAGCACTGAGCTATCTCTTCAGTGCCAACTTTTTTTTTTTTTATTTTTTATTTTTTTTTAAAGATACCAGGAAGCCTTTCCTCAGAATACTGCACTGAATTCTTTACATGTTTCTAGAGAAGCCATAAACAGGTCAAACTCTATCTGGGGAAAGTGTATTAGTTTGTTTAAACCGCCACATCACAATATCACCACCTGTACCTAACAACAGAGGTTTCTTTTTCTGCAGTTGTGGATGGTGGAAGGAAGTTTGAGGCTTAGATGATGTTGGATGAAAGTGTCTGCCGAAGCGTCTCCTCCTGTGTCCCCTCGCGTATCCTCTCTGTGCACATGTTAAGAGAAAACTCTCTGGTACTTCTTTCTCTTAAGAAGATGCCCAGGTTAGAGCTGAGCCCGTAGAACCTCACTTAGCAGAAAGCCAGGGTTCAGGGTGGTTCTGAGAAATGATATGACCACTCTGCATGCATCTCAGTCCTGCCCTGTGTAACACAGGCAAAAAGACTGACCACAGAAAGGCTTAGTGTAAAAGGCTCGTTGGTAGTGCAAGGTAAGTATGCACTTGCCTTTTCTTTCCCACTGTTTTGTTTAAAAAGTAATGAATGGGTCAGTCCACAGCATGTGGGAGTTGAGCACTTCTCCCTGAGGCTGCCTGTCTCCTCACAGAGGTTAACATAATTCTCTATGGGGCTTATACATAAATGTCACAGGGATCATAGTATTAACCATCTACCTAAAATTACCTATAATACATACATGCTGGTGTATAAACATATATATAGTTTAATGAAAGTTTCACATCTTGGCTGACAATGTTCCCTCCAAGGACAAAATATCATCTGACATTTAAAACAAAAAAACAAAAACAAAACCACCAACCCTTTTAAGTTGTTTGTCAGGGGTTTCCAAGAGACTCCTAATCCCATGCACTTCTGACACACAGCCTAGGCATCCCTGAGCTACAACGAACCTGAAAGTCTCCTCTTGAGAACTAGCTTTTATGGGACCAGCAGGTGCCGTGTATACTTCCAAAAGAGGGAAGCACCCACCAGTCCTACCCAGTTGTAGTGCCTATGAACCACAGTGATGACCAACATTGCATGACTGTTTTGAGGTTGCAGTAGTAGAGAAACGTAGCCAACCCAGGGTTGGGGACGTCATGGATCTTGGAAGAGAACCAGCAATCACTACTTTACTAAACCAGCATAATCCCTAACTAAAGTCTAATTATTTGTCTTTGTATCCACCGATAATGTTTTTGTGAATTCCCATGGGACTCTTTTGGCCAACAGTTCAATTAGATGTAAACAATTCCTGGTACTGGAAACTTCATTTGGTGACAAGACATTGCCCGTTGGGACTCTCTCCCCCCTATTATTTGGTGATTTTATTTAGATCGCTTTCATACATGTATATATTTTAGGAAGCATCTACTGTATTAGGTTTCCATATTACCCCTCACATGCCCCTTAATTTTAGCCATCTCCCCCTTCCCTCCCACTCCCCACTTGATCCTCCCTGTCCAGTTCCTCCACCCCATCCATCCATAAGGATTCCATTTGCCTTTTCTAGGGAGATCTGTCTCTTCCCCTATTCCCCGAATCTATACATAATCTCCATGGGTCTGTGGATTGTAGCTCGGCTATATCATTGATTTAACAGCTGCTATTCACATGAAAACAAATACAAATGCATAGCGTATTTGTCTTTCTGAGTCGGGATACCTCACTCTAGTTCCATCCATTTACCTACAAATGTCTTGATTTCTTTTTTCTTTAACATTTTCTTCATCCATCCTTCTGCTGAGGGGCATCGGGGTTGTTTATATTTCTGCTTATTGTGAGTAGAGTAGAGCAGCAGTGAACATGGTAGAGCAAGTGGCATTATAGTGGGGATGAAGCATCCTGCATGCCCCAGAGTGGTATCTTAGAATTTCCATTGCGCTAAAGAAACACTGTGACCACAGCAATTCTTATAAAATAAAACATTTAATTGGGCTGGCTTACAGTTTCAGAGGTTTCCTCTTTTATCATCATGGCAGGAAGCGTGGAATCCTGCAGGCAGACATGGTGCTGAAGAAGCAGAGAGTTCTGTCTTGGTCTAAAGGTAGCAGGAGGAAACTAGCGTTTTATTTCATTCTGGGCATGGATTGAGCATTTAAGACCTCAAAGCCGGGCAGTGGTGGCGCACGCCTTTAATCCCAGCACTTGGGAGGCAGAGGCAGGCGGATTTCTGAGTTCGAGGCCAGCCTGGTCTACAGAGTGAGTTCCAGGACAGCCAGGGCTACACAGAGAAACCCTGTCTCGAAAACCGGGGAAAAAAAAACAAACCTCGAAGCCCTGCCTCCACAGTGACACACTTCCTCTAACAGTGTCATACATCCTCCCATAAGGCCACACCTCCTAATAGTGTCACTCCCTATGGATCAAGCATTCAAACACATGAGTCTTTGGGGGCCAAACCTACTCAAACCACCCCAAATGTTACAGCTGCATCTTGAGGTAGACCAGTTCCCGCCTTTCTAAGGAACAACCACACTGGTTTTATTAGTGACCATACAAGTTTGCAGTCCCACCAGCAGTGAATGGGTGTTCCCTTTGCTCTACATCCTCACCACCGTAAGCTGCCACTTGTTTTATTGCTCTTAGCCATTCCCGTTGGTGTAAGATAAAATCTCAGAGTAGTTTTGATTTGCGTTTCCCAGATGGCTAAGTATGTTAAACATTTAAGTGTTTCTCAGCCATTTGAGTTTCCTCTTGAGAATTCTGTGTTGATCAGTACTCCACACTTTACTTGTGTTATTTGTTTTCTTAATATCTAGTTTTTAAAGTTCTTTATATATTTTGGATGTTGGCCCTTTATCAGATGTGTAGCTGGTAAAATTTTTTCCCATTTAGTCTGCCACTTTGAATGATGGTGTCTTTTATCATATAGAAAAGTCTTTCAGTTTCATGAGGTCCTATTTGTTACTTGTTGATCTTAATGCCTGTGCCATTGGTGTTCAGATCAAAGTCTTTTCCTGTGCCAAATGAGTTCAAGGCTACTCCCAAGTTTCTCTTCTGTCAGGTTCAGTCTGTCTGGTTTTATGCTAAGGTCTTTGATCCATATGGACTTGAGTTTTTTGCAGAATGATAAGTATGAATCTATTTGGATTCTTCTACATGCACACAGTTAGTTTGAATAGCACCGTTTGTTGAAGATGTTTTCCAGTGTATAGTTCTTGTTTATTCAGCATTGTTCTAACTATCCTGGTGTTTTTGTCTGTTTGTTTGGTTGTCTGTGTGTGTGTCCATATGAAGCTGAAATCTTTTCAAAACTTGTAAAGAATTCTGTTGGAATATTTATGTGAATTGCACTGAGTCTGTAGATTACTTTTGGTAGCCATTTTTATTAATGTTAATCCTACCTACCAATCCATGGGCCTGGGAGATCTTTCCATCTTCTCAAATATTCTTCAGTTTCTCTTTTCAAAGACTTGAAAATCTTGTCATACAGGTCTTTCACTTACTTGGTTAGAGTTACCCCAAGACATTGTATAATATTTATGGCTGTTGTAAAAGGTGTTTCCCTGATTTTTTTCCCCTAGGTCTGTCATTTGTATATAGGAATACTTTAATTTCTGTGAGTTAATTTTGAATCCAGCTTCTAAAAGTGCTATCAGCTGTGGGATTTCCCCAGTGGAGTTTTTAGGATCACTTATGTATAGAATCATATCATCCGCATTCAAATAAAGGTGTTTTGACTTCTTTCCAGTTTGTATTCCCTTGATCTTCTTCAGTTGTATTTTTGTTCTAGCTAAGATTTTTTACTATATTGAATAGGTATGGAGAATGGACAGCCTTGTCTTTTTTGTGATTTTAGTGGCATTTTTCCCATTTAAATTGATGTTGGCTATATATAGGCTTTCTGGAAATGACCTTTATTTATGTTTAAGAATGTCTGTTGTATTGCTAAATGTCTCTTAACCTGAAGGGTTTTTAGATTTTGTCAAAGGCCTTTTCTTTATCTAATGAGATGATCATGTGGTTTTTGTCTTTCAGATTGCTTATATGGTAGATTATGTTTATCAATTTATGTATGTTGGGCCATCAGTGCATCTCTGGGAAGAAGCCTACTTGATCATGGTAGATGATCTTTTCAAAGTGTTCTTGGATTCAGTTTGAAGTTTTCTATTGAAAATTTTATACTATTCCATGTCTGCTACATGTCTGGTTAGTTAACCTCTCCTCAGTTTCATATGTTGGACTTATTCCAAGTCTGGGGTGAATCTTCCTGCACCTGACTATCTCCCAGAGTTCCAGTCTCTCTACTGGAACTCCCACTTTCTACTTCCTGCCTTTGCTAATAGGCCATCAGCTTTTTATTGACAGATGATTCTTTTACATGGTGCACAAGAGAGTATCCCTGCATTCTGTAGTTTCTGTTGATATCCAGCTTTAATGCATGGTAGTCAGATAGGATTCAGGAGTTTATTTCAATTTTCTTATATCTGTTAAGACTTGCTTTGTGTCTTAGTATATGGTCAATTTTGGAGAAAGTTCAATGAGGTGCTAAGAAGATGGTAAATTCTTGTAGTTGGGTTAAATGTTCTGTTAATGTCTCTTAGGTCTGTTTGGTTTATGATGTAAATTAGCTCCAGCCTTTCTCTGTTTAGCTTTTGTCTGGATGATTGGTCTGTTGGTGAGAGTCAGTACTGAGGCTTCCCACTATCTGAGTGTGAGGTTCAGTTTGTAATATAAGCTGTAGGTATGTTTCTTTTTGCAAACTTGAATGCTCTTGTCTTTAGTGCCAGATGTAAAGAATTTCACTTTCCTCTTGGTGGATTTTTTCCTTTGCTGAATATGTAACATCCTTCCCTATCTCTTCTGGATTGAAGTCTATTTTGTCAGATATTAAAATGGCTGCACCAGCTTGCTTCTTAGGCCCATTTCCATGGAATATTCTTTTCATTCCTTTTACCCTGAGGTTATGTTTATTCTGATTTTAATATTTTGAAATTCACCTTTCAAGGACAAAGTGCTTTCATTCTTAATAACTATTAATACTCATAGTTTACTGTTAGTTTTTAATAAAACTCCCTCAGGTTTATTAAAAGATCCAGCTAGGTTCAAATTTACATTCATTAAAGCTTTTTCCAGTCTGTAAGTTCAAATCACAGCATTTTGAACGTCGTTTTTGTAAACCACCAAATAAAGACACTGTTTTTACAATTTTCATCCTGGAGTTTGCCAAGTGTATTTCAGTAATGTAATTAAAGATGTTCCCTGTCCTCTGCCGTAGCTAGAAATTGGTAATTGAATTTAGAACCAAGGCTAGATAGCCACTAGCCACTGGGGCTATTTTAAATTTGAAGTTGAATTAATTACAATTAAATCAAATTAACTTACTTGTTATGGTGCAGTGCCCATATTCAAATGACCGATAGCCACATGTGCCAAATGGCTGCCAGAGTTAGATAGTGTCTTCAGTGTGTGTTCATCTTTGTAGAAAGGTTTGTGTCACAGTTCTGTTAAGTAAAGGTTTGCTCAAACTCACATTCCTGGTTGGGATTCATCTACTGGGAGCCCGGCAGTGTTTGCCTCTTTTTTCTGACTTTCATGGCTAACGCCCAAGTCTGTTAGGTCATTAAAGGATGCAGAATACTGACCACAGTTTTAAAGTCACCTCTCACTAGCATGATCCCCAAAAGTTTCACAGCTGCATTCATTTAATTAGGCCGTGCCATTTCGCAAAAGTGCATAAAGGATAGAGGGAGTTAAAATTGAAAATGAGCCCAACTGTATGAATCCTAAGGTAAGGGAAAGGATCTAATTCTAGCTGAAAGAAGAATGCTGCAGTTTGTAGCTTGATGTTTGCCAGCCATCTGGCATCCCTCTTTTCTACTTAATCATGCCCGAGTGTGTTTCAGAAAACTTAACACCTCACCCCTCAGCCTGGGACCTTTCTTCCATTTTGCTGTGAAAATCTGGTCCTGTGACTTTAACAGATGTAAACAGAACGGGGGGGGGGGGGGGGGGGTGTTGGCCTTCTGTCTGCCAGTGGGTGTGACGTCTGGAACTGCTGCAGCTGCTTTGTTTGCTGATTAAGGGAGCGGTGTGGCCAGCAGAATTAGAGAGGATTAGGTTCACACACAGCACACACAACTCCTGTGTAGAGTTGAGAAGACAACTTGCAGGTGTCACTTCTCTCTTTCCCTGGTGTGTGTGCTAAGGATAGAACTCAGGTCATTGGGGTTGGTGGCACAGAGCCTTACTTGCTTACCTAACACCAAGCCATTGGGGAGTTCACTGGAGTTTCACAAGGAGAATGTGCGTGGCAGCCTTAGTAAAGCACTGGGCCCTCCCACCGCTGTGGTGTTCTGGTTGCTGTAATACCTGGGCCTTTATCTGGAAAGCTCCACCTGAGAGCTCTTCCACACTTGAGAGAAGAACTTCTTCAAGTAGGTGATCCAGAAATGTTTTTAACTTTTACCTTGTAGCAGCTCTTGATCTGTCCCTTGGGAAGACTCAACATACACATATGCAGATTAGTCTAAGACGGGGACCCTGATGCACATTTGGGGCTAATTTTTTTTTTTGCAAGGTTTCACTCTGTCATGCTCTGAATATTACTACTGCCTCTACCCCAGTTTCTGTTCCCCTGGCCTAACAAGGTGTCCCTGCTTGGTGTTGATGGTCCAGGAGGTCTCTAGGCAGAAAGCCTGTGCAGTAGTAGTGCTCACCTCATTTGTCCCTCTTGTCTCAGCAATCCCCAACGTATATCACAGACTGATGTCTAGTCCCAGAGTTTAATTAACCTTTACCCCGTTTTAAATTGTTCACTTACTGGCATATTGCAGTTCCTATCGTGACCTGTAGGAGGAGCCCTCTGTGGGAGTGTCTTAGTTTGTTTATTTTCTTCTGGGTACATACTCCCTTCACATCTTACCTTTCACCAGTTCTCTGTTTGCTGTCTTTCATTTGTCAGATAGATCCATAATTACATCATCTACAGATATAGGTTACATTTCTTAAGCAACTTGCCATTTCTGTGGTTTTC
>JADRCH010000007.1:19388231-19409735 GCA_019843965.1 Rhynchomys soricoides
GTTTTCCAGTTGAATTGGCTGATATGGGAAACTAGTGGGCACACCATCCCGTCTTACTTTTGGTAGAAAGTCTCTCGTTCCCTCCTGAGTAGGACACTTGCATTATTTGTTTTTATTTCATATATTTTGGGTAATTTTCCTCAAGAGAGTGCCAGCCTTTTGGAGCCAGGACTTCGTACTTCTTACTTATATGTCAAGTACTCTTTATCTGAGCAGATAGAGACTGAGTACCCCTATTTATGTCATGGTCTGTGCTAGTCCCCAGGGTTCAATATAGCAGAACCCAGCTGTATCTCACACTGCCCCAGCTTCTTTCTCCAGCTTCCCCCTCCCAAGAGTAGAGCCTAGTGGAGTGTGTGTGTGTGTGTGTGTGTGTGTGTAAGTCTGATAACTAACTGCTGCACATACAGTGGAAAATAAATTGTAAGATGCCAGGCCAGGCTACTTTTATTAGCTGTCAGTCATTAAGGCTGGGTTTTTCCATACAGATTGGGTTTAACTCTGAGAGCTAAGCACTGTTGCTTTTATAAACAGGAAATGTATCCATGTCTGAATCTTTTGTAAGAAATATACAATTCCTTATGCCATGGTAATTGGTTTAGAACCTGAATTCGTTTTTAAATAGGCAATATAAGCATCTTAGTGACTAAGGACTGGTGTTTTAAGTTTCTACTTGCCGGGCAGTGGTGGCACACGCCTTTAATCCCAGCACTTGGGAGGCAGAGATAGGCAGATTTCTGAGTTCTAGGCCAGCCTGGTCTACAGAGTGAGTTCCAGGACAGTCAGGGCTACACAGAGAAACCCTGTCCTGAAAAACCAAAAAAAAAAAAAAGAAAAAAGAAAAAAAAGAAAAAAAAAAGTTTCTACTCATCCAGTTACTCTGAAAACAAAAACAAAAAACAAAGCTAAACCCAAGGATTAAGTCATTTGAGAGTTAGCTGGCACATATCTGCCAGGTCTTCAGAAGAGCTATTAGTAAAGTGCTTTAGCTACTGAATGAAGAGAACAAAGAAAAAAAACCTCCCAATGGAGAGAGCATAAATATAAGCATTATGCATGATACCACTACTGCAAACAAGTGAGCAAGCCAGGCTTTAGAGAAGTAGTCTAATTAAGTTAGTGCTGGGGTTGGATCCCAGGAGTTCATAACGGAATTCACATGATGAGCCTCACAGAACTCTCCTGGTTGATTGTCAGAACTACAGAAGAGTAACAAGTGGAATGTTAACCACTCTTAGTGTTTAGCTACTGACATGGGGACCATTAATCCTCAGTATTTAGTCAGTGAGGGGGAACCGGTTACCCTTCTTGGTATTTATTCAGGAAATTGAGGATCCTTGTAATGTTTAGCTAGTGATACTGGAAATAAAATATGTTAAAGGAAATAATTTCCTGATTTCGGTGCAGTGAAACATTACTGAGAGCCTTTTAGGTGTTGCCCACTCCACTGTCTGGCTTTTTATCTAGCCAGCTGCTAATGTGCAGTTGGTTTAGGTTTAAGTAAGGTTTATTAGACACACACACACACCCATGGTACCAGTAAGGACAGCATTCTGTGAGATCTCTGTATGACTCCATGTGTTGTTACAAGAAAGAAAGTGTGTGTGTGTGAGAGTGAGAGTGTGTGTGTGTGTGTGTGTGTGTGCGCGCGTGCATTCATAGTCTATGGCATTAATTTCTCCAAGTTGGAGGGGTCAAAACTGTTTTTGTTGGTTGTTACTAAAAACATGGAAGTAATGTTATATAGGTGATGTGTTAGTTAAAATATTTTTGATGGTTGTATACCTAAATTAAGTTATCCAGTTCAACTATCATGTAGTCAGAAACATCCAAAGTAATAAGAACAGAATGTTTGATTTTAACAGAGATTATCATTTTTTGACTTCTGAAAAGGGCTGTGTTCAAGTAACAGTGAACACATAGAAAACCAGCAATATATCAGTTTCCAAAAGCACTGATGCTTTCCTGAAATTGTAATATTTTTCACCACTGAGCAGACACACATTTCTATTCCCCTAGAATAATAAGGAGTGAGCAATATTTGTTCACTCATTTTTATATTTTTTTATGTAATATGAATAACATTTTTCAAGAACTCTGTGCCAGTTATAACAAATTCAGTCTTTGTTTAAGTGTGCAAAATACATCTGTCTGACCCCTGTCTCTGGAGTTTACAGTCTCACATATCCTAGACTTACCAGGCTTTATATACATGTGCACATACATGTGCACATTATGTATGTAACAGGTTATATAAATATGAACGGTGTAAGCTATATGTACATTATTTTAAAGTTAAAATTAGATCATCTTCCAATGTTCTGAGACTTTTTTCAAATTTTACTATATCTGGCTACTTATTTCAGTTTATCAGACACTTTATTATAAGGCTCTATCGGTTTACACATTTGCATGTTGATAGATTTAGACTTTTTTTTTTTTTTTTCTTTTTAGGAATTGCGTTAAGCCCTGTGATGTGTTACCTTGTTTTAGGGATGAATTGAGGCCCAGACAGGTTAGGCAGCTTGCCCTCACCTGCACAGCAGGCTACAGTGCTGGTGTTGGGGGCTGAGCCATCTTGTCTGAGCCCACTGCACCCTCTTCTCTTTCTCAGCCTGTTCTTATTTACTGTCCTGGGAAAAGATTTACATAACTTATGTCTAACAATAAAATCCACAGCCTTATTTTGCCCGTTAGGATGCCAGAAGCACGGCTGTAATAATGTAGATGTGCTTCGCAGGAGGCCTAAGCCGGACCTTGCCTTGGCACTCCAGCGTTCACATGCACTCAGGTTCTCTGGGCTTGGAGTGCAAAGGTTTGGGCAGTGGACACTGCCTTTTGACAAACTATGGTAGTTGCTTTATTGAATGTGTTTCCTGTTTTGTTTCTTCTACTTTAAAGTAAGTAAGTTGTATGTGGTAAAGAAGTGGATGGACACTTGCCAGTGGCCTTATGATTTACTTTGCTGGGCAAAACAAATGGTGCGTATATGGCATTGCCACACAATGTAAAATAAGGGAGCCAGATTTGCTTGTGTATTTAATGTCTCACACCTGCGTTCACTCCTCCTGCTGAATTGTTTCTAACTGAGGGCAATATAGCAGTTCTTTTCATGTGGTCAGTAGAGCTGTAGTTTACTAAGAGTGCTTTTCTTAGTATTGTTTTATTCTTCAGTGGTAATTCTTCCAGTTGGGAAGAAAATGAAGGGCTGCTCAGTGCTCCTGCCTGTGACATGGTTTCATCTTAGGAGTCATGACACCTCTCATTTATTCATCTGTCAATGGTTTGAGCATCTACTGCTTTAGGATCTGAAAAAAAAAGTGTTGTGTAGCTCAAAAAAGAAAAGTTGTTAGTTACAATGTTACAATTTTCTCCTTATTGGACCAAAAAGAACTGCGTTCACTTTCTAATTGTCACTCAGGTAACTCACTCTGCTCCACCTCCATTGGACAGATAATCCTTTCTCTGCCCTTCCTGACTATTGTGGTTCAGATCTAGACAGTAAGTGAAGAAAGACAAAACCTTAGAAGTAATGAGCAATCTGTACAAGAAGAACTGGGGATGAACCTCAGTGGTAGAGCATCTGCTCTGCATGGTCAAGATCCTGGATTCATCTCCTATACAAACAATAGAGTTGGGGGGGGGGTTACTTGATGGAAAAGAATTTATATTAAAATGCGTTTTACAAAATAAATACCTGAAGGGGTTCCTTTTGATTAATTTGAGGGAGCAGAAAGAGCTGAGAGATACAGGACAATGAATGACCTCTGTTAAACTGGAGTTTTAGTTAGTGGAACCTCCCACAGTAACCAGTGGTTGATGAGACAGGCTCTGACCAGGATGCCTAAAAGTATCCTGTGGAGCAGAGTGGCCTCTCTCTGCTCCACAGTTGCGCTCAGTTCCTGCTGATCAATAGCTAGCCATTCTGCTCGGTGTTAATCAGCTCTCTGTATTTGTGAGATCTCTATTTGCATTGTATTGTAATTTCCAAAATGTTTTGTCTTACTCTTCTTTTTTAACATTATTATAAAAATTTAGTTTCTGATAATTGAAAGTCACTATATATAGTCTTCTTTAAGAAGAATGTGAAAACTTTATGAGTTGTACCTTGGAAATTAGTTTATTCATTATGTTTAATTTTAGGAAATGGTGCTCGTGCAGAACTTTCTGAAAACGTGCATATTTCAGGAGTGTCAACTGGTAAGTCATCTTTTGTAATGTTTAAATTTCATGCATGACTTATATGGTAAATATTGAAAACCTTATGGGGTGATATTTGACTATAAAAATTATTGCTGCCTTTGCAGCATGTAATAAGAAAGGAAGGAACTGGAACATGGAGACATTCTCATAAGATAAGGTGATATTGCATGCCTCAGGGTCGACTGTGCTTTCCCAAACAGACTCAGTAATTATTTTCATGTGGAAGTGAAGCTGAAAGCTCAAGTAGAATCAGTATTTTCTCTCTATGCAAACTTGTGTAAAAATGAAATTAATTTTGAATGTTGTCCCTAGAATTTACAGACTTAGGAATAAAGTATCTTGTTAGACGCTTTAGATTAGAGCGATATTCCACAAAAAGCTGTTTATGTGAAAGCACAGTTTGTTACCAGTAACAATCCATTAGCACACTTGTGTCTGTGCAGCTCAGAAGTCAGCGAGAGAACCAGGGTTTTCATCACCTGAGCCACAGCTTAGTTACCAAAGGTCATGACTACACAACTGTGAATGACTTCCAGTTTGTTACTGTGTTTGCTCTGCTAACTGTAGTTATGAGCATATCAAAAACAATTTATTTTTCCTATATTGAAACAGTCTCTGACTACTAATAATTGCTAATAATTTGCCTGTATTATTGATAAGATTTCGGTTAATAAAAGTTACACAGCAGTATTTATCAGCCTACTGAATTTTTATTATATATTTTACAATTCGTTTGTTTTTGTTTTTTTTTTCTCCCAAAAGCAAACTTAGAAGTTTGCTGTTTGTTTTGTGTCTCTGACTTTGTATTCAGGAAGTTAATGGACTTATCACCAGCTCAGGGTTTGTCTGTGTGCTCATGAAACTCACAAATATGCCTGGTCTCCCAGAAATCAAAATAGCCTTGTTTGATCATTTATTTCACTTTTTCATAGGCTTTTAATTGTGTACTGACTGTACCTCAACTAAAACCAAAGATTTGCATTTCATCTTATTTATTATTGTATGACACAGTCCATGAGGAGGTGAAAAGACAATGTGGAGCCGGCTCTCTTCCACAGTGGACACTCGCGTGGAACTCAGGGTTTCACTTGAGTAGCAAGTGCCTTTACCAAACGCTGGGCCATCTGAGCGGCTCGGTAAAAGCTAAGCTCTAAAAATGATCTCGTGTGTGTGTGTGTGTGTGTGTGTGTGTGTGTGTCCCATTTTTAACAGCTAGTGAGAATTGTGATCACATTGTCAATTCTCCAAAAGAAATAATATTGTTTACAGATACTTTAATTTCCATAACCAAAGGACTTTTTGGCTCAGAAGATTTTTAAAAAACTATTATCTCAGGATTCTTTTCAAATATTGGTTCTTTCAGCCTGCCATAGTAGTTTAAGTTAAGTAGATGGTTTAAGTAACTGCAGTTTCCTCAAAGTTCTACACACTAAGCTGGAAGTCCAAAGGTAGGTGCTAGCAAGTTTTCATTCCTGGTACATCTTTGGGCTCATTGACTGTTCTGAAAATGCTTAGAGGAAAGACAAAGTCTCTTTTCCTTTTATAAGGACACTCTATCTAGTATTGTAGTGAGCTCTAAGCCGCTCTGCTCTAATGGAAGTCATGAACACGCACACTAAAACTCCTTTAGTTTAGTAACTGAAAACCTTGGTTGTGGAGACCCTCAACTCTCTGTATGAGGAGTCCTTGTTAGTGTTGTGCAACAGACTTCTAGAGAGATGAACACACACACAGTCTACTCACTCCAGACAGGGAGCCCATGGCAGACCAAAGCACAGATACCACCAAAGTTCTCCTTGGGGAGTCATTGAGTTTTATTGGGGTTACTTACAGGGTTAAGACTGAAGGGTTACTTACAGGAGCAAAAATGACTCAAAGATAGCTGCATCACCCTAGCATGGGTGACAGCTCACAAAGCTGGGAACCTGGAGCACACTGCATAGCCTACAGGCAGCTCCACAGGTTGGAGAGTGTCCTTTCCAGATGGTTCAGTTGTTCTAAACCTCTTCCAGGCAGCTGGGCTGGTTTGTGTCTCTTTGGGGCAACTGATCAATTCTCAGAGTCTTTGCAGATTCCTTCATCTGGGAATTGTTTGTTTTTCTTTTTACTTGTCTTAAAAGTTGCTTGATAATGACCCTCAGCCATCTTTATTATTTACTCTTGAGAGAGAGGAGTCTAGTAAATTTGATCAGTTTCAGGAACTTCCTGAAGGTATTTTGAGTTGTCCACCTTCTGTCTTAACAACTCACCTACAGGATGGAATGGTACAATTAGGGGAAAACTGATAGACAACAGATAGTCAAAGGTAGTAACTCTCAGTGGCTTCCTGGAACTCCTCCTGTGACTAGATCTGGCCACTCCCCTGTAGTCTTTCTCTCTGCATTCTTCTTCTGGTAGATCCCTAAACTCTTAGGCTAGTGCTTCTGCTTGTGCCAGAGTTGTTTCTCTGTAAAACCAGCTCACCTTGCCCTCCCTTGATAAAGATCACAGATAGATAATAAAACCTGGAATAAAACCATAGATAGATAATAAAACCTGTATTGGGGTGAAGGCTACAACACCTAGGGGTCCAGTGCACATGACAGAGGCTCCCTGGGATAGTGAGAGAATGCTGCTTATGTTACATGACTGTTAAGGGTCAGGGAAGTGCTCCGGGAAGACCTGCTGTGAGGAGGTTAGAGGTTGTGTGTAAGGAAGTAGATATAGGTGGGGTCATCTCAGAGTCTGTCATTGGAGCTGTCACAGCCAAGTCTCCTTAAGCAAAGCAGTGGCCATGCCAACTGCAGGGATTCTCGAGACCATAATCAGTCTCTTCAGGCATTAGTGCTTGGTCTGAAGTCACTACCTGTCACCATCTATTGAGTCTGACTTTCTTTGAACTATGGGGAGGTCATCAAAAGAGCATAAAGAACCACAGAGGAAGCAGCTGCCATGGCACTGGTGAAAATGGCAGGGTGAATGATGAAATGCTGCCGTCCTGATAAACCTTCAGGGACCAGCGAACTGGACTCAGGGACCAATGACACTTGTTCTCAGGAGGCCTTTGCCAAGCCTAGCCTGACACAATCCCCTTGTTTGAACTGTTTCAAAGCTTAACACCTAGCCTACCCTTAGTGAGAGTTGGTTCCTTCTGGTCTGACTCCTTCTTGGCTTGGAAGCCATCCCCAGTTATCTCAGTTACCTCTTTTAAGACTGTCCCTGACACTGGCATGGTTGTTGGGTAAATGCACTTAACACCAAGTTCAGTCCCAAGATCCCATATGGGGAAGGAGGGAACCAGCCCTGCATGTGACCTTCCCCTGAACTGCACGGGTACTCTTAGCTCAGGTGCTCCTTCCCACCCACAAAATGAGCAAATGTGAAAAAAAGGTTTAAAATTATTTGGTCCTCAAATATTGGGAGCAGGTTTTAGCATATAGGTTTTAAGGACAGAATGAATTATAATTCACGACAAGAAAATTGAAAACTTGGAGTCTTGTTTTGTTAGCAGTTCTGGGGATTAAACCCAGGGCCTTTGGGCATGTCAAGCACGTGCTCTTTCTACTACTGAACTACAGCTCTAGCTCTATTACTGGGAGCGGGGTGGTGGAGGAGGAAGAGGTGGAGTAGGAGGTAGAGGAGGAAGAGGTGGAGTAGGAGGTGGAGGAGGAAGAGGTGGAGTAGGAGGAGGAGGAGGAAGAGGTGGAGTAGGAGGTGGAGGAGGAGGAGGTGGAGGAGGAGGAGGTGGTGGAGGAAGAGGGGGTGGTGGAGGAGGAGGGGGAGGGGGAGGGGGAGGAGGAGGAGGTAGATGGGTCAGTTAGGACAGGGTTTTTCTATTGCCTCCACTTTCTTTAATGAGCAGTGGCTAGGTGACTCATCCTCCAGCCCCCACCTCTCACTTGCTGAGATTCTCTGATTACTGATGTGTGTTACCCACACATTTTGTTGTGGTGGTGGCTTTTGAGACAAAATCCTACTGTGTAGCCCAGGCTGTCCTAAAACCAATCCTCCTGCCTTAGTGAGGCTGTTTCTGGAATTATTGATGCACAGCACCATGTTCAATAAAAGTTTATATAATGTATTTGATCACTATCAGTATTTACTGTACTAGAAATTAAAGATGAGAAATTGCCTTAAAACTTGGAAATTCAATTTAAAATAACAAGAATGAATTTATTGCAAGCTTGTGTATATAGTGTAGTTTTATTAAAATATATTTTTAGAACAAACATGTCAACAGTATCATTTTTTATTATAAAGCTTTTATCAATGCATTTAAAGTAGCTGGTTTCTCACCATCTGCTTCTACATTCATTCTTTTGCAGTGTAATGTTTTATATGACACATGAAGATAATGTTAATTGATATATAACTAAAAAAGTGTAGGAGTGTTTTAACAATCGTTTTTAGACAATTGTAAATATCCTTTGTTACAAAAATCTCTGTGATGGCTTCTAAAAAGTTAGCTGCAGTTGGAATCTGAGTCCATGTGTGAGCTTTGTGTGCTCTGTGACAATGCAGGATGGTTGGCTTTGGCTTTTGAGTGTATTTTCATTACTGGGTATGATTTTATAGTATGTCAGTTACTTAATACTGGTTGCTGACTTGGGTAGATTAATATGCAGTATAAAAAGCTACAGAAATTTGGACATATTCAATCAAATTGTAAATTTGACATCAACTGATCAGGGTTAGGTTATGTGTCTTACTTTTTTCTGTTAGCCTGAGATAGGCTGCTAGGCTGTTTTGTAGTATTGCCTTTGCTCTTGAGTAAATTCCTATTTGAGAAGCATCAGCAGACAGTCACACTGTACAAGGAGTAAAATGTGTTCTCTCTCTTAGCCTTTCTCTACTTAGGAATTTCTACTCACGTTTAGATGTACTTATTGTTTGCTATGTCTGCCATATCAAAGCACCATAGACTAAACAACATAATGTGTTTTCTTGTGAGCCTGGAGGCCAGAAGCCCAAAACCAAGATGTGGCTGGGCTAGTTTCTTCAGTGTGCTCTCTGTGGCTCTGAGGTGCTATCTTACTGTGTTCTGCCCTGGAGCTGTTCTAAGGCTCCTGAAGTTACACCATGATATCCCACCAGTGTGATGTCATTTTAACTTATTGCCTCATCAGAGAGTCTCCCTGAAATCACAGTGACACACTGAAGCATTGATGTTAGGACTTTAATAAATGAATTTTGAAGCCGGGCAGTGGTGGCGCACGCCTTTAATCCCAGCACTTGGGAGGCAGAGACAGGCGGATTTCTGAGTTCGAGGCCAGCCTGGTCTACAGAGTGAGTTCCAGGACAGCCAGGGCTATACAGAGAAACCCTGTCTCGAAAAACCAAAATAAATAAATAAAGAAAGAAAGAAAGAAAGAAATAAATTTTGAGGACAGTACAATTCATCCCATAACAATGTGTATTTTAATTAAGTGGATTTATAAATCAATAAAATACTCCATTTCAGAAGACAGTAAAACATTTATGTGAAATATTTTTTCTAAAGGTTAGTCTTATAAAAATCATCCTCCTGTGAAGAACAGCATGTAAGACCTATTCCTATTACATATTAAAAAGAAGAAATGGATGTTTTCTCAGAGACATTGGCCAGTAAGGAACTATTCATTAATTGTTATCCGTTGTGTAAAATGTTTCAGATTGGAATGTTGGGCCTGGAATATTTATGTAGTCTTTATTAATTGGACATCTCTAATTCAAAAATCTCAAACCAGAATGCTCCAAATCTATTATTGTAACAAAAAAAATAAACCTTTCAGATTTTAGAGCATTTTGGATTTTAGATTTGGAGGCTAGCAAAGCACGTGCTGCATAAGGTTTTGAAATCCTTGCATCCAGGAGAATTAGGTCCCTTTGGTGCTGAGCACAAGAGGTCTGATCGCTGAGCTGTCTCACCCGTGCAGATTCTAGTGCAAGCATAACTTCCCTAGAAGAAGAAAACTCAGCAGTCTGTGCTGCTGCCCATTCTGCGCTAAACCTTCACCTTAAGCCTTTCTGCTCTTTTGGTACTGCAGTCTCCCACTCCAGCTGTCTGCACTGTGGACAGTCTACTCAAAACGTTTAATTAGGTCCTAATTTATGCTGTTAGTACAGTCACTTTGAAAATGAAAAATATATATTTCTACAACAGGAAAAACTAGGGCCATTCAGATGCATGTTCAGTCTATCTGTAATGAGTTTGTTTAATTCTATATATATTAAAGCACAGATATAGACCTTGTGCCCAGAATAATGGGAGTGTCTTAGTTAACTGTGTCAAGTCACAGTTAACACAAACCCTCACAGTAGATAATGGTCTCAAGGAACCTACTCAATGGAAGACATGAGCATGTGCAGATCTACTCTTCACAGTAGATCTGTGGTATGCAACCTGCACATGTGCAGTGTCTTATCACAGTAGATCCTGTGGTAAGTCATTAGCATTTTAGGCCAGATAATAAGTTTACAAAAGACCTAAAAATGATGTTTAGTGAATAGTAAAGACTTGACTTTCATGGTTTTGCAGAGTGAAAATAGGACATGCTTAGTCCTGGTCACTCACGCTGTAATGTAGGGAATTGTTTCTTTATGACTGATGTGGTTCTGGTACCCAGGCTTGCACACTTTGTTTGTAAGAGTCTTCATTTCTGTTCTGTTCTTCCTCAAAAACTCCCAAGAAATATGTACTTGTCCTTTTGCTCATTTCATGACTACAGATTGACATGAAATATTGAATTATAAAGTTGTGATTGTGAATATAAAAAAACATTAAATGTCTTTTTTTAATTAAGAATTTTTATGAGCTAGATTTTAAATTTTCTCCTTATATATAAGCAGGAGAAAAGACAAGTGTTTTGTAAATCTAATAATGTGTTATAATCATTATAAAATTATATCAAACACTACAAGTAATTTAATTGTTATATATAAACAGAAAGGCTATCTCAATGTAGTTTTAAATATTAAATCTAAATTTTCATTTAAATTAAATTGTTCATTTAAATTTTTTTATTTAAAAAAAAAAATAGATTGTAGCTTCTTGTCTCCACTGGAATGGAACATGGTCAGGTTGTTAGTAACAAGCCATTTGTACTTGTTAAACAAACATATTTGATTTTTAAAAGATGTGTTTAATCTAAACTAAGTTTTACTCTAACTTAAGAGTTTGACTTAAATCAAACAACCAATATCTGATTATTTTTCCTTACTTTTGGTTTCTCCTAAATCAGGTTGGTCCTCAAAAATTTTATTTATTCATGAATTACAATTTCATTAAACTTTTTCAAAAAATGAAAAAGTAACAAGATAAAGAAAGTCACCTATTAAACTTAGCCGCCTAGTTTACTGCAGGGACTAACCACATTAGTGATTAACTTTGAGTCACCAGTAGAGCATCAGATATGTTGCATGAAGAAAAAAAATAAAAGCACTTAACCCTTGGGGCCATTTAACCAAGAACAAGTCCAGATCTGGATTTTCTACTTCATCCTCCCTGCTCTCTGTCTGCTGTATGGGTCTGAGTCTGTGCCTATGTGAAGGCTATCTTGGGAATCTGTCTCTGTGTCTGTTCATGTGTCTGTCCTTGTGTGCCTATGTTGTGTGTCATTGTCTCTGTCCCTCACAAAGGGCTTCCCACGGGGAAGAACAAGGAATCCTTTACAGAAGTCTTTAATGGAGTTATACAAGGGGTTAAGCCACTTACCTCAGCTGACCCAGATAGCAAAATCATTGTTTATCAACTAGTATACAAATGTCACATCTAACATTTATGGTGGTGACTCACTCAGACCACTTTCGCCCTCTGTATTTGCTGCTTTCAGCAATGATATATACACATGTATTACTCTGGGCCAGGGTATGGAAGACTACATAATTTAAGATTGCATCTGTTCATTAGCTCTAAAAACTGGGAATCCAAGGCTAGCAAGGTTGATTGTTACATTGTCTTCTTAAAAGCAAGTTAAACAAGCTGAATACACAGTAGGCTACTACTCTTATCTCTTCAGTGACCTCCAGATGTATTGATTACTCTAGCTGTGAAGTCCAGCAGAAGTTCCAGTCTGTTAGAATGTAGGAGAGGTTTTTATCACAATGCATTGTCACAGTATAGATAATATTTTAATTTATTTCATTTTTGCCTTTTCTGTACATACGTTAAGATTACATTTTCACTTGTATTATGACTGACCTTATACCCTGCCCTTTCCATTTAAAATATATTTTTATTTGTATTCATGTTTATGTCCATTACTTTAATGCTTGCATAAAACTCCCATCCTGTGGGATTTAATGTTTTGGATTTGTGCCCAGTGGTTTCCCCCTAGTGTGGATCATGCTGCTAGATATATTAATATGTAACTAACATTTTTATTTCTAAGACTGTATTCATAGCATAAAATACTAGTAGAATTATTGTATCAAAAGGGGTTGTACCAGTTGACACAGCTATCTGTAGCATAAATGAATTAGATATGATCATCATTTCTTGCTTAATATTTATCCTTACGGTAATTCTATCAAGACCTAACCTTTTACTTTCCTGACTCTGTTTTTAAAAATGAAAAGAAAAAAGAAATTGTTTCACCTCTTGATTCATGGCCTAGAAATGTAATATTGTAAACAAAACCAAAAGATTGACTTCTGTCTATAATTAGACAAAAACTTTGCTGGGTTTTGTTTTGTTTTGTTTGTTTAATTCTGATTGCTTGAAGAGATTTGGGGGCTTAATCCTTTCTCAGCTGTAAGGATTTGTTTATTTTACATTTTATTTTAATGTTAGGACTGGCATGTCATACTCGTTCAACAGTGAGACAGCTCTACGTTCCTACCTTTTAATACCAACAGTTGAATTCCCTAAATGAGGTTAGTTTGTCTGAAATCTATTCTATATGTGATGTGTAATCTCTTATCAGGCAGAATGAACATGTAAGAGCTAAGAGAAAGAATATTGCCTTCAAAATTCTTTAATACTTGTTAATATTAATTAAGGGCAGACTTCAAATGGTTTTTAAGCATTATTTTTTTAATTGTCAGAATTGATTCTTTCAGAATCGTCTTCTTTGTTGCCTTTCTGTGTTTGCATTTTATAGCTACCTCTTCTGACACTTAGAGATCCAGCACACTGCTGATCCCCAAAGCCATTTACAACTGATGGCTTAGTTGTAGCCTTAAAAACAGGTGTGTGGGGTGTTGGGGGTGACTTACTAATGTCTGAATTGCACTTGCTTTACTTGCGCAAGAGTTAACAATTTGTGGTGTATACAACATTGTGGTGAAATAGCTTGCTTTTAGCTATTGCTTTCATTTTAAATATTGTAATGTAGTATTTTACAGTTTCACTGAAGAACATTTAGTCTGATGAAATATTAATTCTGGAATTCTTAAGGGCTTGTAAGGAATCTGAAAGGAAAACTTCAATGGCAGTTATTTAATAGTGCTATGTGGATAATTTTAACATAGAAAGTCGCATGAAGGAAGAGTGGTCTTTTGTACCTTTCTGTGGGATTTCAACGATATTTTATAGTTTTTCAATCAAGTACTTTGATCTTTTGCTGAAGCAACCAAAAAGAATTTCACTTTTTCATTGGCCAATGCTTTTATCCATGTTTCAAATGAAGAAAGACTTAAGGTACTATTTTCTAGTTGATAATGAACTCCCTAGGATTTTTAAGATTAGAGACTGTAAAGTAGAAGTTAGTGTGAACCCAAGAAACTCCTTCAGACAAAGAAAGGGAGTGGGATGCAAGATACTACATTCTTAAAGAAAGTAATACACATTAATACAGGATGCTGTGGATTGCCTGCCTCCCCAGAGCCTAGTCATGGTTGCTCCAGATGCTGTATTTATTAGAGTGCCCCTGTGAGCTTGAGGGAGCTAATGGAGACACCATAGTTTTTATATTAGATGCTGTATATCTGTAATTTTGCAAATCTTCTGTCTAACTGTTGTACAAAGCCAGTCACTTAGTGGGTATTTTAGTTTGGACATTTCTAAAAGGTCCACATGTAAAAGCTTAGGCCCCAAGATAACACTCTTAGGAGGCAGTGGAGCATTTCAGAAGTGAAGACCATGAGTGGGAGGCCTTGTGATCAGCAGCAGCAGCACTGTGCTGGTTGCAGGACCCTGGTCCCTTCTTACTCTCTGGCTTTCTGACTTATCATGAAGAGTCACAGGCACCTACTGTGATGACCAAGAGTAGTGAGGCCAGTCATTTGACCAACCTTCTGAAGCTATAAGCCAAAAGCACCTCTTTTTTAAGTTGATTATCTTTGGCTCTTTGTTATGCTTGCAAGAAACTAGCTGCAGGTGGGTGAACTGGACTTTTGATATCAGCTTGTGTCTTAGTCAGAGTTACTATTCCTGCACATACATCATGACTAAGGGGCAAGTTGGGGAGGAAAGGGTTTATTCAGCTTACACTTCCACGCTGCTATTCATCATGAAAGAAAGTCAGGACTGGAACTCAAGCAGGTCAGGAAGCAGGAGCTGATGCAGGGGCCATGGAGGGATGCTGCTTACTGGCTTGCTTCTCCTGGCTTGCTCAGCCGGCTTTCTTATAGAACCCAAGACTACCAGCCCACAGATGGTACCACTCACAAGGGGCCCTCCCCCCTTGATCACTAATTGAGAAAATGCCTTTCAGCTGGATCTCATGGAGGCATTTTCTCAACTGAAATTCCTTTCTCTGTGATAACTCCAGCTTGTGTCAAGTTGACACACAAAACTAGCCAGTACAATTGACCCCTTGTCAACTTTACACACAAACACATCACCAGTAAGCCTCGACCCTTGCTTCCTTATTTATCCCCCAGCAATGCATCCCTTTAACTGGAGTCACTCCTGCTTAATAGCATTGTCTTACATGTCTTCAGCTGATCTCTTTGCCTCAGTAAGTTTTCTTCCCATACGTGGAGTTAAGTATTATTGAACTGGGGGGGGGGGGATGTGTGTTACAGAAACCTCCTTGCTAATGTAGTGCAGTATTAATAAGGGAGTTTTTTGATCTTCAAAATAATCTGCCCAAATAGAAATATGGTCCCGAATAAAGGAGATGATAGTCTTTATTACTCTCACTTCAGCACACAAAGAGCGTAATGACTTCAATAGGAATGTGCATTGTGTCATAGCTGATAGAGATAGTTTGGAAATCATGGACTCTGAGACCAGCTTGTTTGCCAAGTACCGCATCCTGCCTATCTCTTCTACGTCAGTCAGGTGCTTCCCGAAAGAGTCACCACAGGCTTCAGAAATTAATAGTTTTCCCTATCCAGGACATAGAAATAATCACTTGCTCAGCATTTAATTCTCTAGTGTATAAATTAGAAAATATAGACACCGTAACAATAGTTTTTATGCCCTTGCAGGAAAAAAAGAATGCCCTCATGACTTTAAAAAAAAAAATGTATAAAAGGTTGAATCCTCCCAGTTCATCTTATCTTGTGCTTTGCCAGCAATTTCAGAATTATTCATCATGCTTAGAAACTTCCCAGAGAACAGTTAGATTCTTAGAGTGTAATTACACTCAGCTTCATTGCCTTCCTCGGATCACATTTTACTACATTCTAGAGTTCCTCTTTAATATTTTGTGTCTCTTCTGACTTTATTGGGTGTTTTATTTTACCACCATTTGACATCATTTTCTCATTATTTGTTATGAGCATTGTAATCTTCAAGAAACTGTGGGATTACCTGCTTTGATTAGAATTAATGTCCAAGCAAAATAATTTGGTTCTTACAGAATGCCACTTAGAGTAATGGGAATAATTCTGTTGATATATCCATCCTTACGTATCTGGCCTAATGCAGGAGAATATGTGTGTGAATTACACTGTTCTGAATCAGCAGTGGGTCAGCAGGAATTGTTTTTTCATGCAAATCACTTAACAAGATGGTCTGTTTTTCAACATTCACTGCCTTTGACTTACATGGCTACAGTATTTCCCATGTATTTAATGATACACCCACTTACTCATGTATGCCTGTGTCTGGAAGCCAGAAGTTACCTTGGGTAAGCCATCCTCAGGAGTCACCCACTTTGGTTTTTGGGGTTTTTGTTTTGTTTTTTTTTTTTTATTTTATTTATTTATTTTTTGAAAAGTGTGTATGTTAATTCATTCATGCATGCAGTGTAATTTAATCTTATCTGCCCCCCATTGTCCACCTTCCTCTCTTCCCAGAACCCACTGTTTCCCCTTCCAACTTCATGCCTTCTTTTCTTTTTTAAACTACTCATGGAGCATGGCAGCCTATGGAAGCTACACCCTTAAAGAAATCTGCCCTTCCCAGCAGCCATCACCAGTTAGGGGTGAGGTCATGAGTCTCTCCTGGACCTATGCTGGAATGTCACTGGCTTGAGCTTGTACGGCTCCTATGCAGGCAGCCAACCACAGCTTTTAGGATTCATGAGTACAATAGCTGTCATGTCCAGAAGACACTTTCACAGCAAGCCTCCACAGCCTCTGGCTCCCTCCACATGATGTTCCCTGAACCTTGGTGGGCTGTGATACAGATGTTACACTGAGCACTGAGTGCACCACCATCATTAATTTGGGTTTTTGAGACAGGATCTTTGATTGCCCTGGAGTCTGTGAGTGAGGAAGGATAGGCTGAATGGCCAGCCAGTGAACCCAAGGGGTGCACATGGCTCCGCACCCCCCCAGCAGGATTGCAGGGACCACACAGTGAACTGGTACTGTGCTTCAAAGCAAGCACTTACCAACTGAACTGTCTTCCTAGCCCCAGCAATGGCTTTTCCCCAGCAATGCATCCCTTTAACTGGAGTCACCTCTTCTTAATAGCATTGTCTTACATGTTTTCAGCTGATCTCTTTGCCTTGGACTGTGGGTGGAGGGGGGGGGGGTTACAAAAACCTCCTGGATTATGTGAGTATAGGAAAGGGGACTACAACAGAGTAAGAACAAAGGAGTTTGTTCTTTAATATGTACATAAATACAGGTATAAAAAAGCATGTTCTGAAGGCAGTGACTCTGTGTCATTGACAGTAGCCTAGAGAAACTCCCAGACAGGAAAGGACAGGGCTCAGATTATCTTGTCAAGGTCGGCACTTTAAAAGTTAGGTGTAGACGTGATTTCGTTTATCCTTGCACTCGTTACACGTTTCTAATAGTGGCCGTTCTTGGAGTCGGCTGGTAGTTTGTACATCCCTTCCACAACTCTCATTCCCATAGACTATCAGCTTCCCTTTATACCCTTCATGTTCATCTTGAGAAACTCAGTAGTCGGGAGTATAGTTGCTAACTTGTACGTAAGTCCTGTGATTTGTACAACCCCAACACTCATACAGCTCACGTTCCTCTTGGGCTCAGCCACTAGTTGCCATAAAATGTCTACCCTTGTCAGTTCTCAAAAGAAACCTGCATTTTCATCCTTTGAACAGGAAATTGTACACTTTCTTTTACAAGTAGTTTAGGTCACATCATAAATGTCATTGCTAACTCCTTTTTCCAAGCTTTAAAACCCATGGAATCTGGAATTGAAGGATTTATTTGACATGATTTTGACATGATCTCGTCTCTCCCATCCTCATCTTAATAGAGGCCATCGGAAGCCTCCAGTTTTAAATGACTGCTGGAAAAATGGCTGTTTAGAGAGAAAAGCCTGGTGTACTCATCTACTTTTACATCCACAATTCTGAGCTTTTACTATAAGATTATTGAAATATCAATAGAAACTTGGAGTCTTGTATTTTATTAGTTTTGCTTAATTTTTAAGTCATACAAATGATAACTATTTTAAATAAGTGAACTAAATAAAAAATCGTACTAAGAAATCCATCAAAGGACCTCTCAACCCCTTCTTTCTTGAGTAAATTTTCTCCTGAGGAACAGAATACATGTTAACTAGGACAGTATTTAGTTAAGCCCTCTGTGTACCTTAGCCACCATACGGTTGTAAGTATGTCATTGTTTTCCATAAGTCCCTGCAAATGCCCTGTGTACTAGGTCTCCCATAAGAGAATAATGGGCTTTGAGGTGCTTTGAGCCTCATCACATGCATGCACCTGTGAAGACACTGCTGCTGCCTTGGAAGCTGGCATCGTTTACTCTTGTTGCTGGTGTTTTCTTTGTTTAATTGACTTCAGTTTTCTAAAATGGGTCTTTCTCAATGTCTCAGTCTTCCTGCCTTCATCTCATAAGTGCAAATGCCACCAACTTCAGCAAGTGGCTGTCTTTTGAATTAACAATTAGATTGTTATGGTTATAACCATGGATTTGGAGGCAGGGTTCTATTCCTAGAATTAATGGAGAATTTATAAAAACAGATGTGTATCACCATTCATGTGTGAGTTTTTGTTTATGTCTAAAGGTGCCTACCAAAATAAATTAAGTAGATTGGGTGGGGGACTTTTGGGGGGGTGATATTTGTGTTAAAAAACAAACAGTGATGCTAATTATGAAATTTAGTAAGCAAAATGAACAAAGACTATAGCAATTCTGACATGTGCATGCATAGGTATGTGTGTGTGTGTGTGTGTGTTTTCTTGGAAACCTCGTGCTTTACACAGCACACACTAACAATGCTTTTGAGAACAGTGATGTTGGTACAGATCTCTTACAACTGTTGAACTTTGTAAGTGTAGGAAAAAAAAAAAAAAAAACAACCAAACAAACACTAGTCACAGTACGTATGTGGTCGAGATCCATAGACTTTGTGTTTACAATTGGTTGCACTATTGCACAGCCACACAGGCCTCTCTGTTCATGCTTGTTTCAAGGCCTTTGTTTCTGACAGGGACCAACATATCTAAAATGAAACAACTTCATTTCAGAGGAATCCTTCTCTAGGAAGGTGCTGTGTTTTAGCAACGTGTGTGATGGCTTCGCATCTCCATTAGTACGTACAACTTTGCCAAGAAGACCATCCAGAAGAAAGCAGGCAAATCTTTGGCCCTGAGTAGCCACTCCTTGTAATGAAGGAAGGTTTCCTGGGCTTTCCCCCCAACCCCCCTTAACTAAAAATTTCTACCTTAAGTTATTAGCATGCTAAGAAACTTTTCATACAATTTTATATTATACTAACAAAATTCCTCCCTTTGCCAATTACATATAAACCAACTCTTGTAAAGAATTAACTAGACCGTATAATTATGTATAAGCAATAGAGAAGGCCTGGATTGAATGACTGTAGGTAAAAGAAGTTTAAGGTTGAAATAGTGTAAATTAGGAGTTCTGTCTAGAAAGATGAGGTTTTAAAGGGCTGAAGGTACAAGCATTGTATTTTAAAACAGAACATTATAAATGTGAGAGCTGGGGAGACAGCTCTGCTCTTCCAGAAGACCTGGGTTCAATTCCTGTCACCCACATGGCAGCTGGCAACTCTAACTCCACTTCTGGATCTGACTCCCTCACATAGACAGACACAGGCAGGCAAAACACCAGTGCCTGAAATTAAAACAAACGAGCAAACAAAGCTATTTCTTTTACAAGGTATAAATGTGATGTTTGGGGAGCATGTGTGAGACTTCTTCATTCTGGAACATATGTTAACTTTCTTCTGCCCTCCTTCCTGCTGAACCAAGCCTGGTCTCCCTGAAGCAGTCCAGGCTTTACCAGTCACCAGTCTGATTTGATATATGTGAAATTATTTATTGACCATACTACAGTCAATCAAAGCAGGTAATTTCTTTATTAAGGTAATTGTATTTACACCTTCAGCACTCTTTGCTTGGTGTTCATCATTTGCATACCCACTTAAAAGCAAGAAGATGGTGGCTTAAATTTAATCACATTAAACACAGTAAACCACTTCAAATTACAGTTGTGGTTAAGCATCAGAGCTGAAGTGTTGAGGTGAGATGGGATGGGGCCGTTCATAACGCACTGATGTCATGAAAGGCTGGGCCTTGATAACAAGTAGTAAAAGCAAATTTGGTTCCCAAAGGAAATCCAGTTTTCCTCATTACCAAATGTAGTTTTGTGAATTTCTGAGGCAACCTATGATATTGTTAACATAAATTTCCTCTTATTTACCTGCCTTGTCTCTTGACCAAGTGATGCTGGCACCAGTGAAGATGTGGACTGTAAAACAGAGAAGGGTTTGGGAGACAGGACGACTTTGTTGAGTTGCAGTGTCCAGTGAGCATCTGACCATGAAGCTAGACCTGGCTAGAGAGTTTAACTAAGCACCTAACCTGTAGTTGAGGTTGCACCTGTGTGAAGGAGAGGCTCTGGGACTCCCCGAGTGGCTGGGGGGGGAGGGGGGAACTAATCCAAGAAAACCTGCAGGGCAGTTGGGGGAGAGCCACAGATGTATGTGTAGTAGACCCTAACAAGAAGCAAAAAAGGCTAAGCCAGGTTCTCTAAAAGGATGAGGGGTGCGTGCGTGCTTGCGTGCACATACGTGCGTGTGCATAGTTCTATGGCTAAGGTTAGAATTAAAAGTGATTTTAGTGGATCAAATGAATGCAAAGCACAGAAAGAATGAAATGTCTTGCTTATCCTGGCAAGCTTTTGGAAATGCTACAGATGAAAGTGATGAGGGGCGAAAGGGCTGAAGTAGAAGTTGATGGCAGTCAAGTAGAAACTGCTTGTCTAACGTAAAGAAGTTACAGCTAGCTAACGTTAAGTGGTTCATACTGCAGGGAAGCCAGGACTGGCAGATGGAAGAGAGAAAGAGAGCCTCTGGACCTTCCCATTCCAGCTGACCAGCACAGTACAAACTCTTACCCAAAACAGAAAAAGGACATTTTAAGTTTGTTTTGGGAATTTAATGTATTTTTTCTTTAGCTATAAAAGGGCATGTTATGATTGTGCTATAAACCCAATAAATTATACTTGGGTGTATTAACTAAAATCACATAGATCATCATAAACAATAATAAATATCTGAGGAGATTGTCATGTTATCCCTGATTTAAAGTTTATACAGTGATATGTGTACTTATGTGAAATCATGTTAACACACAGTTTTAATGAGTTTATAGATCAGTTGAAGGTTCTTTTAAATCTGCTAGATCAAAATGCTAAATTCTGCCATTCTGTGAATGTGCAAAACAAAGTCAGAGTATGAATCTAAGGAAATTATTTGATACTGTAATTTTGTATTTACTAAGGGGAATGATGTCTATCTTAAAGTAATGTCACTGTGAATACGGATGGAATTATAAGTGTAGTGAGTCTTAGTCCTATCTGTGGCAGCATGTCTCAGCCCTGTACACTTGTCTACAAGTGCTCATGTGTATTTGTGTGTACTTGCTCATGTTCCTGTGTGCTCACGCATGTATATGTACATTCATGTGTCCTGCGCATCGCACAAAAGTTGTCCTTTTTTGTATGTGAGCACCACCTGTTGGTTTCACACATATTCTTGGT
>JADRCH010000007.1:19409745-19429249 GCA_019843965.1 Rhynchomys soricoides
TTTTTTGTATGTGAGCACCACCTGTTGGTTTCACACATATTCTTGGTTCTTTTTTGTATGTGAGCACCACCTGTTGGTTTCATATTCTTGGTTCTTTTCTCCTTAAAACCTAATTTAAAAAAAAACTAATAATACAATAATAATCTTTCTAGTTTTCCTCTAGATTTAGTCTACTATTTATTTAGAAGTTGGAAGTTTTCTCCTGCATCCAAGGTTCTAGTTGCTTTGGTAAAAATAACACGGTCTTTAGAATATCATCTCCTGTGATTACCGTGACTGCGTTAGTGAACTGACGCAAAGTTGTACTTCATTTTCCCTCAGTTCGTATAATGGAATTACACTTGGAGAAACTGAGTCTTTGCTGGACCATCATTCATCACAGTCAATCATTTTCCTTGTAAAGGAGGGGATTTACTCTGTGGAGTAGTCAGAGATGAGCTCAGACTCCTGATCTTCCTCCTCTACATCTTAAGCGCTAGGGCTGGAGGAGTGTTCTACCATGCCCAGCTCAAGACAGTTGCTAGCAATGAAACTTAACGACAGCAATAAATAATTAAACGCAGACAGACAGACATAATCAATCAATTAATAAGTGATTGAGACTGGGCAGTGAGATGAAGACAGAGCCCTTGGTGTGTGCTCCTGTATTCTCAGCCATGACTCCCCATGTTCCAAAAGTGGTTCGCATCTAACCCCTTTGGCAGTACATCCTAATTCCCTTCTTAGGCTTGAACTTGCGTTCTGAGTAGGACGTACTTTAAAGCATCAATAGTGGCTTTCTGCAGACAGTGAGTTGTTCTGTAGACCCAAGAGTTGACTGGAAGCAATTTGGCTTGCTTTATTTTGAACACCATCAATGACATTTCTTAAACTATGCAGTTTATTTCCTATCACCCTTAGCCTAAATTGAGTGGCATCAACCTCTATTTAAAAGGAAGAGTTGGCCTGTTATAAACTGCAGTGAGGGCATTTGGCTGCCTTCAAGGATGGTCACCAAATTTTTTAAACTTAGTGTCAGAGTTCAGGCAATATGTGGGGCTGAGTACATTGCTCATACTGACTCATTTTCTCGCTCAACAATGCTTTTTTAAGTATAGATTCTAATTAATTAATTGGGACATTGTGCTCATCAGGTTTTTTTTTTTTACTTTGACATAACTTTTTATTTTTCTGAAAATTGTCCCAAGATTTCTAATAATTCTTTATGTACCCTTAGCAACTACTCTCCCCTGCTACTAATTTGCAGCTTCTTCTAGTCAGCCATAACTTTAGAAGTCAGCCAATATAACTCATTAAAATTGTATGAAATAATAGTTTACAAGGGTTTAAGTTCTACTAAAACCTTTAACTAGCTTTATTTTTTCTTGTTCCTCATCTGTTTTCATTCCTTCTTTCTTTGTTTTGTTTCTTTCTCTTTTTCTTTCCTGTCTGGCCAAGCATTTTTATTTTTATTGGGGCAGAACACATTGTCAGGTCATTAGCAGAATTCTAGATAACTGAAAGCATAGGCAAGCATGGATGTTTTCTTTGGTGGTATTCAGATATTTAATGACCATGGTATTTTAAGTATCACTTCAGAAGTTTAGTTTTTAATAGTTTAAGATCTTTCAAGACCCCTGTCTTAGTTGTTTTTTTTTTTTTTCTTACTGTAATAAAACACCATGACTTATAGAAGGAGGGAGGCTTAGGGGTGCTTACACTTCCAGGGGGATTGAGATGCTGCCCCAGGAAACAGTAGGTACGGTGGCTGAGCAGCCAGCTGAGAGCAGAGGGCTCACATCTCCACAAACAGGAAATGTCAACTAGGAATGACAAGTAGCTGTTGAAACCTTAAAGTCCCTCTCACAGTGACATCTTCTTTCAGCAAGGCCATACCTCCTAAACCTATTCAAATATTGCCACAAACAGGGGACCAGGTATTCAATCATCTGAACCTATGGGGCCTTTTCATTCAGACCACAGCCCTATGTCTATGCCTGATGCTGTACTGGAGTAAATATGGGAACAGTGTTCTATCTTACTGTCTTTATCCAGTCATCTCCTTTGTATAAAAAACTACAGTTCAGTATCATTTTGATATTTAAAGCTCACTGAAAACAACTTGATGATCCTAAAGATCTAAGTATATTTATTGAATAAATATTGAACTTTGGATAGCTCACAACAAAAGAAAAGATCGATTTGAGGAGAGATGGATTGGGGAGCTGACTGATTTTTAAACTTAGACTTTGAAGCTCTGACACATGAGTGATCTCACTGGAAAAGCTCCTTGTTTGCTGGGAAGATCCAAATAAGGAGAGGCTTCCTCTAGAGAAGAAAATCAAATGCCGCCATGGACAAGAGAGGCCTTCTGAACTTGCTGGACCATGGCTCACAGCATGTGATTTGATGTCTGAAGTGTTTTGAGTTTTCAAAGAAATGCTGTTTTTATGTAAGATGTCATGACTATCTAAGGTTGCTGTGGCTGTCTTCCAGCTTGTGGAGAGACTCCAGAACAAATTCGAGCACCGAGTGGAATAATCACGAGTCCAGGCTGGCCTTCAGACTATCCTGCCAAAATCAACTGTAGCTGGCTTCTAAGGGCAAACCCAGGGGACATCATTACTATTAGGTAACTCTGATACCTTTCCTATTATTATTCTTTTATTTAGAAATGTAAATACAATTTCTGTAGGTACAACAATATGACATGTTTTACAGACCATAAAATAAATTGTGGCTATCAATGTCATTTAAAAAGTAAGCAATGATCTAATCAATGTTCTTTCAGCACAGTAAGAGAACATCACTACACGCAGATACTGCAACTACTTTATAACAAAGGTATAATTTTCTAAGTAGCTTATGAAGATCAAGAGTCGTCTTCAGCAGTGTATAGAGAAACAAAACTCACTACTCAACTCAAAGATCCATTCCATAACCTTAGTCTCATTAGTTAACTCCTTAAAGGAGTCAAAATAGGATTGCAGGGGTGTGTGCTCATAAAACTATAAGCATATCTTGAGATGTTTTTGTCTTTCTTTGCTGTGTGATTGCATGTGCAGGGTGTTCACTATGGCTGCACTTATGGCGGCTGGAGGTTCATGTTAGCGTGTACCGGGTGTTCCCGATGGCTGCACATGGAGGCTGGAGGCTGATGTTGGTGTGTGATCCTCTATTACTCTGCACCTTTTCTTTTGAGAAGGGTCTCTTACTGAACCTGGAGCTGTCTTTTAGCTAGACTGGTGGCTAGTGAGCTTTGGGCATGAGCCTGTCCCCACCCCCCCCCCCCCGACCCCTCTAAGCACTAGGCTTACAAACATGTGCCGCCATGCTACATGTGTTCTAGGCATCCAAGTCAGGACATCGTGTGTGCATAGCAAGCACCTTGGTCACGGAGCCTTCTCCTCTGCCTCCTTTTTATAATTTAGAAGCAGAATAGCATTGTTTAAGAGTACAAAGTGGAGGCGGAAGAGACTGTTCAGTCACAAAAGTGTCACACAAGCATGAAAACCTGAGTTTGAATAGCCAAACCTCCCATTTGACAAATTCCAGTCTAGTTAGAGACTCTCAGAAAACATTGGTGAGTGGAGTCTGAGGAACAAGAATCAGCTGACGAGACCTCTGGCCCTCTGTGCATGTCTGTGTACATACATCCATAGGAACATGTGAATACACACATGCTCTTAACCCATGAGCCACTTCTACAGCCCCCATATATGGCATTTCAATGAAAGCGCACCATCAGCTTCAGATTCTAATATAAATGTTAGATTAAAAGGTTAAATTTTAAAATGTATTACTTTATAGAGAAAAATACTGTGAGAGTAAGATTAAAAAGTGGTTATTTAGTTACCTGCTGATGCTTTCTTACAGTCATTACGTCCAGACTGTTAGGGGAAGACAGTGTGCCTAAGCCAAAAAATGCAGTGGGCAGTGAAAGCGGAGGAAGAGGCACTCACCCCCTTTGAGTGTTTAGGGGTGGAATCTGAGCTTTAGATTTACAAGGTGCTCTGTGGGACATTGCCTCAAATCCCATCTACATTTTAAAAATAAAGTGTAACTTAGTTTACTTTTTGTGTATTTCCATGTAATAAGAGAACCAGTCCCTTGAGAAATAACCATCTCCCTTCCCACGTCTCCTCTGTGGAAGCTGTAAGCCACAGCTGTGAGATATTTTTCCCTTAGTTCCTGGCACTTAAGAGGTGACAAATGTGATTGTCTCTCCTGATTGACAGCATGTGTGTCTGCAGAAACACCACCAGAGCTGGAGTCTGACTGTTCGGCTGCTTTCTGTAATTTGTAATATGACTAAGCATGAATATACTGACAAAATAATATTTTTACCAAATATGGGGCTGTTACTATAAAACTTGAATGAGTAGGAATTTGTATCTGAACCTAAAAGTTAACATTGTAGCTCAGCAGCTCAGAGCACTTGCTGATCTTGCAGAAGAGCAGAGCTCTGTTCCCAGTACTCACTCCCAAGGAGAATCCCAACTCTCTGTGCAGTCTGTTCTAGGGGCTCTGACACCATCCTAGCCTCTAGGACAATATATGTATATGTGTGAGAGAGTGTGTGTGTGTGTGTGTGTGTTACCCTTAAATACATCCAGACACAACACACACACACACACCACATATGCATAATATAAAAAAATAAATCACTTTAAAAATTGTAGCTTACCAGCCTACTCATGTAAAACTTGGAGATTCTTGCATCACAGAATATTGTGGAATAATGCCATGAGAATTTCAATGTGTGTTGCATCTTGGAGATTTCACAAAACAAAATAGACTGAAAATAAAGGGTACTGTTGAAATGCAGAACAAAGCTGGAAGTGAGCCTCACACTTACAGGGGTTCTTCCAGACTTGGGAAGGAGTTAATGAATTTAGACTTACACAGATAAATGGTGACTTTAGTGATAAAGTCGTTATTATGACAATATCCAGGTTTTTTAGATAAAAACAACAGACGGATATACATAGAGACAAGCATTTCATGTGCAATTGTTGAAATATGGTTTTGTTGTTCAGTGAATCCTATGCATGATCATATGTAACCCATTCAGATGTGCAAATGAGCTCATGATAGGAAGCTTTCGTTGATTTACTTTTTAATAAGTAAACAAAAAGTGTATCGCTTCCAGGTAGATGCTTTAAAATATTTATGTAAATAAAGGATAAAATGAGCGTTCACTGAGCGTTCACCTTTAAATTTAAGATAAAATGAAAGTCCTTAATAGCATGAAATATACAGCAGCATGGAATATGCTAGTTTTTGTTCGTCTGTTTAATATTTTAAGGACCTGACTTGAATATGTAGCCAGTGGCCTTGAGTTCATGATCTCCCTGCCTCGGCTTCCTTAAGAAACGCGTCTTTAAGTAGTTTAAATTGAGGTAGGGTGAAAGCCTTAGAATACACAAGTGAGTGCTCCCTGCATAAACGCTGGAGCTGGACACGTAAACCACTTCATCCTCCCCCATAGGCACATAGAGTACAGAGTCAAAGCCAAGGACCAGGGTCTGGATGTGCATGTGGCAGTTGGGTGAGCCCCCATGCAAGACTAGCTGTAAAGTAGAAACCTGGAGAGGGAACCCAGGAGAGGAGGAGGAAGGGGGAAGCCTGTCCAAAGAACCTTCCCCAGTGTAAGCTCACCCCCACACCAGACTGTATGAAAGAAGTAAATGCTAAGATAAAAACAAATGAAGTCAACCTGTAACAGAAGCTTACGCAGACACTGTAATGTTTATGACATCAGGGTTTCTTCCTAACCTTTTTTGTCCACTCTGTACTTGGTAATCTAGTAAAACATATGAACTAATTACAAGAATGTTTCTTAATTTATGAAAGCAAATAGCATTACAAAATATAATTGCATTTGAATGTAGCTAGTGGATATATTTGAATATTTATAATATAGTAATATACGCTTATTGGCACGTTGGCTAAGACAAATCACAGTTCTAATAACTTTTCCATGTAAGTAGTATTTTTAGACTGTTAAAAACTTGAATGTACTATGAAGATCTGACTCCTCGTGTGTAAGAGAGAGATGCCTGTGTGTAGAGATCTCTGAAAGTACCGTATGTAATAACAGAAGGCCAGAGACAAACAACCTGAGGTGGAGTTGCTCAGAGCATTGAAAGAGAAAACAGCATGATGTAATCCTTCCAGTTAACTTCCTTATCACTTGATTTAAATCAGGAGCAGAGAGATAAAGTCAGATTATCATTTGTTAGTGAGCCATATTCAGATGTTGAAAGCAAAATTGAATTTCTCGTTTCTACAAGTGATGGCTGCTTTCTTGTTCCTGTTTGACTTTCTGTCATTTACTTGTGCCCTTATTATAGGAACTGCGTGATAATACTCAACTGTACAGTGATTTCTGTGAAAGCGTCTTCTCAAACGAGGACTTCTCACACAAGTGTTACTCTTTTGTTTGTCCCTCCTCTCCCTCACCCCCATTGTTCTGATTTGCTGTCCAGAAATGTTAGCTGAAGCTGCTTTAAGGAAATGGATGACAGAGTCTAACGGGAGAAAGATGGGTCTCTCTAGCGTACTTCACCATACTTGACTTTCTGGCTCAAGCATGAAGAAATGTGGGATGATCTGGATTGGAAATATATTTTCTTAAATGTGTAAACAAAAGGAAAATATGCTGTCAGCTGGTGTTCAGCTTGGTTTTGGAATCTGGTCTTACGTTTTGAAGAGAAAGACTATTCTGGAACCATAGGGAGACGCAGGCATAAGGAATGCAGAGGCAGGTGTGTGTCGCTCTGGTGTGCCCAATGCTGAGGCAGGCAGAAGCAGGGACTTGGAGTTCTGTCTTCAGTTACATCGAATTTTTTATGAACATTCTTGTCAAATTTTTTTGAAGTCTCTTCCTACTTTCTCTTGCTATAGTTTTCAGGATTTTGATATCCAGGGGTCCAGAAGATGTACTTTGGACTGGCTGACAATAGAAACATACAAGAATATTGAAAGCTACAGAGCTTGTGGGTCGGCAATTCCACCTCCGTATATCTCCTCCCAAGACCATATTTGGATCCGCTTCCACTCAGATGACAGTGTGTCCAGGAAAGGCTTCAGGTTGGCGTATTTTTCAGGTGTGTTTAAGAAGATGCTGCACCACATTTTATGGTGTTACCTGCCCGGCCACTTTGTAGTTAATTTTCTGAACAGTGTCTGTTTAATGAGTAGGCCCTCAGGCAGCTGAGAGTGAAGATTAGAAGCTAAAGTCAGATGCCTTCAAATTTGAGATTCCAGTTTGATATTTTGTATAACCATAATAAAATTATTAATTTCATGAGCTAAGGTTTTTTTAAAAACATCTTAAATATATTCACTTTGAAAGTATGCTTTTCTCCAAGCCTCTTCCAAGCGTTTGCCCATATCTCAAACATGACATCAGAGCATAGTTTTTGGTGTGTGAATTACTGTTTTCATTACACCTTAAACAAAGGACGTAACCCATCCCACCAGCAGAGTTTATAGTCTTAGACTTCTAAATTTTTGCTTTTCTTAAAACATTTCCAAACATGACAAAGTCATGCCCTTGTGGAAGTCTTTAATCATGATTACATGAACCATAAGCAATTTAAAGTTAAGATGGCAGTTTATCAAAAGCAGACCTAAATTGTAAAACATACCATAGTCTACACAGTAAATTACTGCTGTGTGTGCAGATAGAGACAAGTACTATGGGAGGCCGTGAAAAAGACTTGAAAAGCAGTTCATTGAATGGTTTTCTTCTGTAAACATCTCTCCGGTTTTTTAATTATGTTTATAGAGTTACATTCTTTACACAGTGTGTCCTTTGGCTCATGTGTCTTAAATCTTCACTAAACGTTCTACAGTGAAATAGCTCTCTACCAAATGGAATTGATCCTTCTATATTAGGTTAAAGGGCAAGGAACTTTGTGGGAAAGGAGCAAACATTTAATTAATGGGATTGTTGATATGCAACGCCAGTGCTAATCTCCCACTAGAATTTAACTTTTGACAAGGTTTCTAAATGCTGTATCATGCAAGCTCAGTCATCATCATTATAAAGTGCGCACTGTCTTTTCAAGTGTGGATGTGCTCTATTTCTGTTCTTCTTTTCTTGCCTCATTCTCCAGGGAAGTCTGAGGAACCAAACTGTGCATGTGATCAGTTCCGTTGTGGTAATGGAAAGTGTATTCCAGAAGCCTGGAAATGTAACAGCATGGACGAGTGTGGAGATAATTCTGACGAGGAGGTCTGTGTCAAAGACGCTCACCCCTCAACAACGCCTGCTTTCCAACCCTGTGCTTACAACCAGTTTCAGTGTCTGTCCCGCTTCACTAAAGTGTACACGTGCCTCCCTGAGTCCTTAAAGTGTGATGGGAACATTGACTGCCTGGACCTAGGAGACGAGATCGACTGTGACATGCCAACGTGTGGACAGTGGCTGAAATACTTCTACGGTACCTTCAATTCTCCCAACTACCCCGACTTCTATCCTCCTGGAAGTAACTGCACCTGGCTGATAGACACTGGCGATCATCGGAAAGTCATTTTACGGTTCACTGACTTTAAACTCGATGGTACTGGATATGGTGATTATGTCAAAATATATGACGGACTGGAGGAGAATCCTCGAAAGCTTTTGCGTGTGCTAACTGCTTTTGATTCTCACGCTCCTCTGACGGTTGTTTCTTCCTCTGGACAGATAAGAGTGCATTTCTGTGCTGACAAAGTGAATGCCGCAAGAGGGTTCAACGCTACTTACCAAGTCGACGGCTTCTGTTTGCCCTGGGAAATACCCTGTGGGGGCAACTGGGGGTGTTACACAGAGCAGCAACGCTGTGACGGGTACTGGCATTGCCCAAACGGAAGGGATGAAATCAATTGTACCATGTGCCAAAAGGAAGAATTTCCATGTTCTCGGAATGGCGTCTGCTACCCTCGTTCTGACCGCTGCAACTACCAAAATCATTGTCCAAACGGCTCTGATGAAAAAAACTGCTTCTTTTGCCAGCCAGGGAATTTTCACTGTAAGAACAACCGCTGTGTGTTTGAAAGCTGGGTGTGTGATTCCCAGGATGACTGCGGTGATGGCAGTGATGAGGAGAACTGCCCAGTTATTGTGCCCACCAGAGTCATAACAGCAGCCGTCATCGGTAGCCTCATCTGTGGCCTGCTGCTCGTCATTGCATTGGGTTGCACTTGCAAGCTTTATTCTCTGAGAATGTTTGAACGGAGGTCAGTATCAAGACAGGCTGTAGTTTACGATTTCTGCAATAGTGCTTGCCATACAAGCATGATACCCACACGGTTAAACATGGTAGTGACCACACATTTAATGCCAGTGCTAATAGAGACATGGGGATCCCTGGGTTTCCTGGCTAGCCAGTCTAGCCTAATTGGAAATCCCCAGGTCTCAATAAAAGGTGGATGGTCACTGAAGATTGGTGCACACACAAAAACAGAAAAGATTCAAAAGTGTGCCCCAGATATTTGCCATTATTCCTTTTAATGTGGTTTAGAGATACATAAATTTAGAATACATAAAATTAGGATAAAAAGCCCAATGGTCAAAGAAAAACATAGTACAAAGTATTATTTAGCTTTATCAGGTGAGAAAAGTCAGTGTTATATTTACTAGCTTACTGCAAGCTGTTATTCTCAGTTACAGTTTTATCTTGTTTTCATAAATATTCAGTAATTCCACATATCTGAAAGTCCAATGTTTATAGCACTCTACAGTGAGAAGGAAATGAATGAGCCAGTTTCACAAGCAGGCTCATGATAAGGAGAGACTTGGTGGGTGGGTAAGCTGAGCACAGAGAGTGATTTAAAGTCTCCAAGACAAAGTGGCATGGATGCCCTCATGATGAGAGCATGTGACGGTCCTTATTCTAAGAGATGTGTGAGTAGGCTGTAGGGAGGAGATCCCGGAGGGGTCTGCTCTGGGGAGTGTGTAGAAGAATGCCCAGCATTGCTCCAAGAATAAGCACATAATTCATTTGGTCTGGAGCCTTGGAAACACATGAGGGACTGGTAGCGCATGAGGGTGGAGCTGGGCCTGGCTCTACGCAGTTCAGTGAGAGCTGTGTCCTCAGTTGAATAACAAGTTAGGCAGGGAGAATGGTCTTCAGGGAGAGTGGCTTCCAGTGTGGCGTAAGATAAATTGAAAGATGTTAATGGCAGGGGCATCTCCCTAGAGGGCATTGTGGGGACAGCTGCCTTCAGTCCTAACAGCTACAAATGATCAATTAACAACGACCATGCCGAACAGCTAGAGAGCACAGATGGTACACAGATGCATGGGGCCATGAGAGCCACTATGCATCTTTTCCTTGAGCAAATATAAATGGCTGGGAAACTTTACCAATGGAGAATCGGGTCTCTGATAACATCACTTCAGTCCACCTGTGTTGGACTTGATGGACAAAGTGTTTGCTGAGACCTTTCAGCAATTGTCTCCTAGAGTATAGGGCTTTGGGGTTTTAAAGTCTGTTATTTATCGTGTGCAGGTATTCCCTCTGGCAGACATTTCTGTCTATGAAAGCATAGTAATCTAAGCTCTTATTAGCATACAGCGCTTCTGAGCATACCGCTCACATCAGCCTTTCATTCCCTGAGTAGAAGTGGGTCAGTGGAGCTAGCAACTTGAAAGATCCAGGTGTTTCAGTACTGATGGTAGACATTGCTACTTGCCTTCTTTTGAACCTTTTCTTCCTATTTACTCCAAGATCATTTGAGACCCAGTTGTCACGGGTGGAAGCGGAGCTGCTACAAAGAGAGGCTCCTCCCTCATATGGACAGTTGATCGCTCAGGGTCTAATCCCTCCGGTAGAAGATTTTCCTGTCTGTTCACCTAATCAGGTATAATGTGAATTCTACTCTCTTTCATCATCTTTTAAAGTCTACAAGTAGTAAAGCAGGGATTCTTAACTTTAGGAATTTTCATGGTCAAGGAAATATTAAATATATAGACATCTGAGTTTATAAATTATATTTTCACAGAATCTATAAAATTCTAATTTTTATGATTATAAGACTGTCATTCTGAGACATTTTTCTTTTGGGGATAAGTGAGCAGGCGCACTGAAACTTAAAACTTTTGGCCAATTTTCTGATAAACTAAACACTTAGAGATTTAAGAATGAATGGTAAAAATTAATGTACTGACATGTTACTTATGGCAGATTAACCAGTCTTAAGTGAAAGTAATTGAAGAGGAGTAAATATTTGCCCTTCATTTAAGGGAGAACTTCAAGCTGGATTTAGTGTTTAAGAATTTGGTCTGTTTTCTTTGGGTTGTAACTTATACTCCTTGGTTCTTCAAAATGCTCAAGAAGTTTTAAAAACATTTCAAGCTATAAAAATATGCCACGGTTCATTTTAGTCATAAGCATTTAAATTTCAAATATATTCACAAACATTTATAAAAATGACTCTCAGAGACTAAGAAAAATTGGTATTTTTTAGTGACTTAACTCTTTAAAAATCCAGCACCATTTCACTAATGATACCTGTCACCTTAGTTGAGTGCTTTTTCAAATCCATGGTGAGAGCTTGTAAGTTTAGAGCATTTTTTTCAGATGTAATTTCTAATTCAGAATCTATACAGGTGAAATTGTTAGGTATAAAAAAATAGAAAAAACAACTAGATTATAGTTTCCATAGTCGGCACTGCCACAGTCTGTTACTTTGAAGGTAGGTGACAGGCCGTGATTGCCTCCATTGGCTACCCTCACCTCCTTCCCACTGTGCTCTGGGAAGCTAGTAGGAGCACAGACCCTGGGCCTACTCACTGCTAGGACCTTTGCAAGTTCAGGGGCTTTTCTAGCTCCCTCTGGTTTTCTAGCTTACTAAAAGGATTTGAAGGGCTCACTGGGAACTGGTTGCCCATGTCTACACTCTATTACTATGAGAGGATATGAATTAAAAACCACTGAGGGAAGAGGCTCATGGGGTAGAGTTCAGACAGCGCCTGCAGAACATTGCTGTTTACAACTGTGGGACAACATTCCATAGCTGTTATCAACCAAGGATGCTCATCTGAGCCCCCATCTAGACTCACCTAGCCATGATCAATTGTAAATGGCTAGTGTATGTCTGTAGCCCTACCAAAACTGTCCCCTTACCATGAATCACCAGAACCCCACACTAGGTCACAGTATTATAGCTGCCTGCCAGTCTCCCAATGGAAACATCTTTTCTGTCAGCCATGACACTCTAAGTGTATAGAGCTCCTGTCCCAAAAGCCAAGGTAACATTGAAGTCTGTTCCACACTGCTTCATTCTCTAGAGCTAGAAAGTATCAAGAATTCCATTTTAAATAACATAAGTTGTTGAACTTTGTCTAATGAGGCCAAATTCTCAGTTTGAAATTTCTGGTAATAAATTATCAACTTTCCATACACTTTTATAAGAAATTAATTTTGTAACTTGCCATCTAGTACAAACTAGAAATGCTTTTTGGTCAGTTGTTACTGCTTCACAAATGAAACCATAGACAATTATCCACCAAATTCCTATGACATTTCACTACAGAATCTAATGTTAAATGTGCAACCTTTGGGTAAACAGGCTTTTAACTCAGCAGAGAATACCTGCTACTTGTGACAGACTGTAGTGATAAAATCGGTCGAAAGTGTGCTAAGGATCTGTCAGAAGCTTGTGCTCACCTGACTGTGCTCTGAACACTGAGCACTCAGGAGTAGATCTGTGGAGATGTTCATTCTAAAGTTGAACCATTATTTGTTTTTAATTTTGTATTTAGATACTTCTTAATTGGTGAAAGAAAAACAACTTTCACATTTGTACTGAAAGTCCGTGTGTACTGATAGCCAGATCTCTTCCTGATGATGTGTATTTTAGTAAGACTGGCTAGAAACTGTTCCTGCAGTGGTAGCCTCTAAGCATTTGCTGAACTGTGTTCAGTCTGTACAGGCATGACTATGCACATGACAAACAGGTGAAGAGTCTTGGCTAGTGTTCTTGCCTGTTCACTTCCCTTTCGCTTCTGTTCGCAGCCTTTTTGCCAAGGCTGGGTCTAGGCAGGGAAACTCATTCTGTTTGAAGGAATGCATCCCCAACCTTTGTCTGCTTAGTTTTAAATGCTCAGTGTGAAGTTCATTAAAGCCATGCTTGCCCGAAGTCTACAGCCACTAGGTGGAGCTTGGAGACTATTTAACCTCCTCTAAAACGCTCATCTAGACACAGTGGTTTATCTTTTAATTACACCTACTTATCATTATGTTCGGAAGAGGCTGCCTGCTATGGTGCCATCCAGTGGAGGTCAGAGGACAACTTGCAGAGTCTGTTCTCTCTTTTCACCTTGTGGGCTCCAGGGATCCAACTCAGGTGGTCAGGCTTGAAGGCAAGTGCCTCCACCCGGTGAGCCATCTCCCTGGGCCCTAGGTTTTCTTTTAGTTCAATGGAATACTTTCATTACATGCTAATTAAGTTATGAAACGTTCCATATTCTTAAAGTCTGTAGATTTTTAAGTAATCAGTCTTTAAAGACTAATGTGGTTTATATTTAATCCTGAAATAATAACTGGGAAAAAAAGCTTATTTCTTAAAACTTGAGAAGGAATCCAAAGTATACTTTTGACTAATAGCCTGCATTACAAGTATCTCAGGCCTTTATTTGAAACAGTAAAACTGAACCCTCAGTATTCATTCACTCAGTCCTTGGAAACCAGCTCTGTAAAATGCAATTCCCACAGGACAGGACAGTTCAGCCTTGTGACTCAAGTCTATCTGTAGTTTTCTAAGAAGATAAAGAAAAATCATAATACCAAGTCACTTAGTGAAGTACGGTAGAAATTTGTCAATGTATCTGTTTTCCAAGCTTGGTACAGTTGTAGGATTGGATGATTATTGAGGTTTTTATAATTATTATAATTGACACAACTGTCACTGTAAACTTAAGATTTAAGCTACAGATTAGATTCTCTGAGTGGACCTGTAGACGTGAGAGAATTTAGCTCACGGCTGTCCCTAGTAACAGTGAGTCAAAGAATGCTTTTCACCTTAACGCTTCATTATTAACTGCCTTACTTCTCCTTTTTCTTACTTTTACAGGCTTCGGTTTTAGAAAACCTGAGGTTAGCGGTCCGATCTCAGCTGGGATTCACTTCAATCAGGCTTCCTATGACAGGCAGATCTAGCAACATTTGGAATCGTATTTTTAATTTTGCAAGATCACGCCATTCGGGATCGTTGGCTTTGGTCTCAGGAGATGGAGATGAGGTTGTCCCTAGCCAGAGCAGCAGCAGAGAAACTGAAAGGAGTCACCCTCACAGAAGCTTGTTTTCCGTGGAGTCCGATGACACAGACACAGAAAATGAGAGAAGAGATGCGGCGGGTGCATCCGGTGGGGTTGCAGCGCCTTTGCCCCAGAAGGTCCCTCCCACAACCGCCGTAGAGGCCACAGTGGGAACAGGTGGGAATTCCTCAGCTCAGAGCACCCGAGGTAGCCACGCAGATGGAAGGGAAGTGTCAAGTGTGGACGCCCCTAGTGTGAGCCCAGCACGTCACCAGCTCACAAGCGCTTTAAGTCGCATGACTCAGGGCCTGCGCTGGGTGCGCTTTACATTAGGTCGATCAAGCTCCACAAACCAGAACCGGAGTCCTTTGAGACAGCTTGACACCGGGGTGAGTGGAAGAGAAGACGACGATGACGTCGAAATGCTAATTCCAGTTTCCGACGGAGCTTCGGACATTGATGCCAACGACTGCTCCAGACCTCTTCTTGATCTTGCCTCAGACCAAGTGCAAGGGTTTAGACAGCCTCACAGTGCAGGAAACCCTGGAGTGAGAACAACTAACCGGGACGGCCCCTGCGAGCACTGTGGCATTGTGCACACCGCCCAAATACCAGACACTTGCTTAGAAGCGACAGTGAAAAACGAAACGAGTGATGACGAGGCTTTGCTGCTGTGTTAGGGCAGAGTCGCCAGAGAGACTGTATGCAAGCTGGAGCAATATCCATCCATTGTTTTGTAACTTTACAATTAAACTAGTTTTAGTTTAAAATGAAAAGATGCAGGGTGATTTCTTATTATATGTTAGCCTGCATGGTTAAATTTAACAATGTGTGACTCTAGGAGCTAAAAATGCATTATGTATTCCTGTTCTTGAGTCATGTTCTTCCATTTGCTTTTCTGGTTTGTTTTTTTTTTAATCCTGGTACTTCAGTTTAATCGTAGAAATATGGCTGCTTTAATTGGTGTAGCTGTCATTTTATCTATCTTATGTTAAAAGGTTGGTTTGTACAAAGCAGTACCTTCTTTCAATTGAATCCTTTATGCCCTTTGCCATCATGTAATTTATTATACTAGATGCTAAGGTTGTTAATGTAAAAACAAGAAAACAAACCTTATAGTCACCTCTTTGTTTGCATAACATTGTCTGCCAGTAGATTTCATCATGCGGACCTGTCAGAGGAACAGAGTCTCTTACGGTCAACACACAGTGATGTAAAAGTTACGTAGAGTTAGAGGAATTGCTGTCGGGAAACAAAACTCTTTTATAGATTTTCTAATGCTGACTTTAATACTCGTATGGTTCAGACCAAATGGTGAAATCCCAACACATTTCTGTTTTCATCTCGACTTAGGGACAGAAGTACGCAGAGAAGTACGCGGATGAAGATACTCTACTATGCATTACATTTTGAACTTTATAAAATACGTACAGAAATTGTACACACTCAGCTCCACGGGGTAATGTCTTTCTCTAACACGGGGGTTTGCCTGAGTTGGACCCTAGGGATTTGCACTATAGTCCTGTCAAGGTCTCAGATGAGTTTAGCGCACAGGCACTGTCACAGCAGGTACTGTCATTACTACCACAGTAACTATATTTCCATAGCTTTGGGGTGGGGGACCATTTTTTTACAACTTGAAATTGCTTTGCTGGTTTCATATTTATTTGTTGTATTTAAAAACTGCATTATTGTTAGAGTGATTTTTCTTTTCCAGGATATTTTATTCTTGGGGGAGGGGGTCAGTGCTATAATCTTGAAGAGAAGCAAATTAAATTGTTCGGATTGTCCCCCTCTCTAAGTAGAGTGAATTGCAAGCCCCATTTATTTTTCTTTAATTGTTAATTCTTGTTTATTTATTCCTTAGCTGTCTGTTTTAGCAGCTTAATGATTGGGTATGAAAACGTGTTTGTGTGTGATTATTGCTATTTATTACATTTTGAATACTTTGCTGAATGTCATTTTAAAGCATGTTTGAAGTCTTGTGTATCTGTCCTGTTATGCTGTCAGGAAGACCTGACTAAAATGTTTTAATATGTATAAAAATTAAAATAATTTTTTTTATTGCCTTGAGGTACTTTTTAAATCAAAGTTGTTCTTTATTTTGTTGAACTTCAATTCAAATACAGATCAGGCTGTACATAATACAGCTGAAGCCATGGAAGTCACCATGGCTACTGCGGCCAGTAGTGGCTTACTCCAGTAAAACTCCCTAAGGGTGCGAGCATCATTTCCCCTTTTAGAAGGCTGCCTCTGAGTTGATAAATCTTGTCCAGTCTGATGATGGAAGAATGCAAATATCAGATTCATATTTTTGGTCCTAATAATGCTTCTAGTGGCTGGATTTGGGGGTTCATTTCCTGCTTTTCTTTGTGCTTCAGGTTTTGTTTGGGTTTACTTGCTTGTTTGTTTTGTTTTGTGGTTCTGGGGCTTAAGCCTTAACCATGCTGCTGGCAAATGTTTTAATTAGTTTTTAATTGACTTTCACACCTTCCTGCTTCAATCAGTAACAATTTAGTCTCTCACCCTGACACCTGTTATTTAGTTCTATTTAAAGAGATACATACCAGTACTGGTCTCCTGTACATCTCTGCAGAAATACTGTCTGCTATACATTCAGTTCCTATCTGTTCTAGTTTCTTTAAAAGAACAAAAAGTTTTTAAAGTTTGAGAATTTTTCGTGTTCAGTTTTCTTTGCTTATTTCTTTTTTACTTTTCTCCTGAACAACTGTAGTTTATAATTAACTTAATTGAATATCATCATGTTAAATTGTTTATATCAGTGCCATCTCAGCCATTTATTTAAGTCTTTGGGTTAAGTCATTCTGATGTAACTTGTTTTACTTTACAGGAACATTGTTATCATTTTGTAACCATTATCAATGGTGGTCTTTCCATCTCTACTTTTAACCTATTCATGCACATATTAGCTGATGATCTGTTAGGGTAGTCTTCTACCAGCCACTAGTCTTCGTTTATCACTTAAGTCATTTCAGAATGCCTTTAATTTAAGATAACATTAAATTCCAGGGCTATCCTGAACTTGGTTTAGAGAAAGCTGATCCTATGGAAAAAGTGTCCATTGATCCTGATTTTAAACCAGTTTTGAAGAATGCATGCTAAACTTTATCACATGCCCTCTGGACATCCATGGGGGAGGACATCCAATTCCTCTCCTTCAACCCAATGTGAATCCTTTAGTGTTCTGTAACTGTAAACCATAGTCGCATTCCTGAATAAATTCCTTTGTCTAGGTCATGGCACGTGCCTATAGTCAGTGCTTCCCTGGAGCTCATAAGTGTGAGTCAATCTGAGCAACATAAAATCCTGCCTTTGGGAGATACATTAGAAAGTTGGCCTGTTCCATTTTGTATGGTATGCTGTGCGTGTATATTCTGTGACATAGTTTGCTTTTTAGTTATTCCTACTTCAATATATTTGTTACGCTTCCCTAATTCCCTGGGTTAGTTATTTATTTGCTTAATATTTAAAATATATTTCAATTTAAATATTTTACTCATCTTTCTCTTTCATCCCGCTGGCTCCTCCCATGTCCCACGAGTCTAAAATAGAAGCTCCCTTTCTTTGGTTATTAATGTACATATATATGCACAAATATGTAAGATCAAACCTGGATTTAGCTCTGAGCACGTCTCAGGCTGAGTGTCTTAGGAGCACCAGTGTTGTAGGTCTGGGGTTGCTGCCGGGTTTGTTAGAGCGAACTCTGCACCATTCAACTTTCCTGGTCCTTAACCCCTCACTTTGGGTCCTCGTTAACATGAGAGTGTTAAAAGTAATGTTTCAGTGTTCACTTGGCTTTTTTCAGAGGGATTTTGATAGAATTTTTTTTCTTTTGATTTTTTTGTTCTCATGAATATTCATGTTTAAAGGCATCTAAAGCAGTCTTTGGGGAATTTACCTGTTTCTGTGGTCTCAATTCTGAGTACTTTAAAAATATTCTCTTTTTATATGATACACATTTGAATAGATAATACATTTGTTGTTTGAATTTTCCATACAACGCTTGGTCTTAACCAGTTCACCATCAGAGCACCAGTGTTGGGGAAGAACAGAAACAAAACGGGTGTATCGGAAGGGTGGGTTCTGTTAGCCCCGCCTGCCCTCACTCCCGGGTGGGGCATACCTGAGGGTCTTAGCATCCCAGTGGTCTTGGGGTTTGAGCTCCTACTGTCAATTCCCCCATCATCCACCTAAGTAGGAACTAAAAAGGAATAAAAGAGTGAGTACTTTCAGTTTGCTTGCTGCCCTCCAGGCTATCTGCTTTCTCAATTATGGTACCGTGCCCCCAGGGTTCAAAAGAAAAGGTAACATCTTGATTTCACCTGCTTCATTCAGGGCCCTGTTTAAAGACCAGTGGGAGACAGCCTTTTGGATTCCTTGAATTCACAAGGGTAGTACATACATTGCAAGTTAAATGTGAACGTTGGCTTGGGATTACCTTCAGGGTGGTAAGGGGAAAGGGTGTTTTACAGGGTTTTAGAGATGAATGGAATCTGTAAACACAAGAAAGAATTGTCTTGCCCTCATATCTGATATCCTCATGCTGTCACATGGTGGCTCACAGCCATCTGTAATATGATCCGATGCCCTCTTCTGGTGTGCAGGTGTACATGCAGATAGAGCACTCATTCATAAAATAAATAAATAAACTTTTTCAAAGATATGGAACCTTTTGACATGTGCCAGTCTCTAAATGTGATGTAAATCCCATGTTCACACTATCAAAGAACATTTTTGAGAAGTTTTGTTTTGATTTTTATTTTGTTTTATTTATTTTGCTGCTTTTTCCTTATGGGATAGAATTTTCTAGGCAAATTAACATTTTTAAGTACCTATCATTGGCCCAGTCCTATCAACTTCACAATCCTATGGTAAATACAAAAGTATTGACTAGCAATAATGGCAAGATTAAAATTTAACCTTACTCATGTCTGACTCAACAGTTGAGAGATAAATCACAAGAGAAGTTAAATTTATCAGTTGAGAGAAGCACTGGTCCCAGATCATCAAGAAGAAGGCTAAGAGCCTGGGTTCATTCTAACTATTCAGCACTACCTTGTGAGACTAGACTGAGTAACCGACACTTGTAAAGGCCTCAACCCATCTACTCTATGTAGCAGACTTTACCAAACCTGTTTACAGCAGCTACCATCTTGCAAAACAGATCTGGCTGCTGGCTGCTGGCTGCTGGCTGCTGGCTGCTGGCTGCTGGCTGCTGGCTGCTGGCTGCTGGCTGCTGGCTGCTGGCTG
>JADRCH010000007.1:19429259-19470479 GCA_019843965.1 Rhynchomys soricoides
GGCTGCTGGCTGCTGGCTGCTGGCTGCTGGCTGCTGGCTGCTGGCTGGGAACTCAGAGAGCCTGAGATCTTGCAAGTAAGCCTATCCCAGGGTCTTTGTGCTTCCTACAGCATAGAAACTGAGGTCTAGAAATAGTCAGTGAACCTCTGCAGAAGCTGCAGGTCTCTTAGAACTGAGTTACAACACATTCCTCCACATTCCCTTTCTTACATCATTAAGGCCAACCCAGATACAATAGGGAAAGAAATCAATTCCACAATCAGTAACAGAAGCAGCAAAGGATTTGTGACATCCGTCTACTGCACGTGTTCATACATTTAAAAATAATGAAATGCTATTATGTTATAATAATGTTATTATAAGTAGAAAGACAGTTTTATTGCTAAAAGAATATCAAATCATCTCCATTCTCATTTACCAAGCATATTGATTGTATCCTGTATTTGTTTATTATGGAAGTGAAAAAAAAATCCCAACATTGAATAGGAATGTAGCTAAGTGTCATAATTCTTGCCTAACATGTTTTAGGTCCTGTATCAGTTTGTGTTCACATGCTAATTAAGTTACCCAAAAACCTGTTTGCAGTGTCCCACACATAGGAATAAAGAAAGCCTGTTGCTAGTTGGTTTTTGACTGGTCAGTAAAGTTACCGGCAGCCAATGGCTGGGCAGGGACACAGAGGTGGGACATTTGGATTCCCAGGAAGGGACCAAGGAAAGAGGAAGAAGGGATTCTAGCATGACAAGGGCATAGGAGACAGACTATGCAGGAAAAGTGCAGGAGGGGGAGACCACCAACGTGTAGATCCAGGAGGAAAGCAGCCCCAGGGGGGCTGCTCAGCAAGGTCCAGGACAACAAAGATAAAATATAGATTTAGTAAGTATTAACTCAGGAATATCAGAGGGGAGTGTGTGTTAGCCACGTGGAGTTACGGAGTGACCCAGCCATTGAGATTTAAAATATTAGGTATGTGTGTCTTTCTTTCAGGAACCCAGAACATTGGGTCAGGTAGCAAGGAGTGCGCACAAACCTGCCAGGGAGTTTAGAGTAGGTTAACATATCACTGCTTCAAGGTCCTGGCTTCTATTCCTTAGCATGCACACATACAAAACAGTATACAACTTAAGAGAAACACTTTGGTGTGTTGTAAACACAAAGATGCACAGGGTTTTATTTCAATTACATTTAAAATAACTTCTGTCTCTACATGATAGTTCAAACTTTATTGGAGTCAAATTGCCTAGATGGCAGTCTTTTCCCTCCCCTTACAACCTAGTGAAACGCTTCACCACTGAGCACGCATGTCGGAAGTTGCCAAAGGCTTTTTCTGCATCCGTTGAGATGACCATAGTGTTTGTTGTTTAGTCATTATATGAGTTATTAGATTTATCAGCATTATCCACCCAGACATCAGCATGAGCATCAGCAAGCGACTTTGCCACTGGTATCAGATGCAGGGTAACTTTAGAACTCAAAGTAATTCTTCCTATGCTGCATTTTCACTTATAGATCAATAGATATATTTCCTACTTAGATTTGAATAGCCACATAATGAAAGATTCTGTTGTATTAAAAAAGATTAGAAAGCAAACACTTCACAATCGACAAGATTTCTGTGCTGAGAGAAAGGGAGCAGTGAGTGTTGTTGGCAAGGGTTTGGAATCGGACGCTTCACACACTCCTGGTGAGGATGTAAAATTATACCACCACTTTGTAAATACCATCTGGAAGTGCCTCAAAATGAACATAGCCACCACATGAGCCCGAAATGCTATTCCTAAATACAGCATGTCCCTATAAAACGTATCCACAAATACCAACCTTCCTTCTAACAGTCAAAAGTGGAAAAGCTAAAATCCCACCACCTTCACAAATTAACAAACAGATGTGTGTGTTCTCACTGATACAAAACATTCACAAGGATCAGATTTAGGAGAGACAAAGTGTCTGTTTCCTGAGGGATCGGGAAGGGGATGATGAGTTGAGAGGTGTCAAAAACTACAGAACACAGAGGGCAGGACTGGCTGGGTTGGAAGAGAAGGGCTCACCATCCATAAGCCTTTCCTAGTCTGGTTCTGTTCCTGGAGATGGACGAGTATCCAAGGCACATGTGAATCTTGTGAGAAGCTTGACTCATTGCTACCAGTTAGAAGAGTTACAGTCTATTTGCCTTCATGTTTTCCTCTTGAACTCCTAAGTGCGTAGCTATGAATCTGAAACCTCTCTGCTGCCCCGCAAGAAGAATTTAAATGCCCTGCTTGCATTTAAAATTTTTTTAATTATATTTTACATATTTTTAATATTTTATAAATGTTTATTTTTATCTTTTTAAAATATTTTTATAATTATATAATTTTATATAATTTTTAAATTTATATAATTTAGTATGTGAAGAGTCAATGCATTGAGAAATTGTGTACATATACTTCCTTTATGATTAATATGCTTTTGTTCCCTTGCAAGTTTTTAGATTATGACAATAAAAATACATTTTCCCAAAAGCCATTTCTGCAGATTCTTCATGTATCAAATGCCCTGATATGATATGTTCCCCCAAAAAAATGTCAGTGTTGATAGAAAAAAATAGATGCTAAGGAATTGGGAACAATGACTAAAAGATACAAAAATTTCAAATATATTACATATTACAGATTGCTGGAATCCACCTCGTTACTCTTTTCCCTTCATATGGGAGGTGGTGTCAGCATCTTGGCCTTCTGCAAAAGCTCAAATATACATCAACTAGATTTGGCATAAACACTGTAGCTGATGCAAAAGCTAAGTCCTAAATAATGTTATGAAAATCAAATGTAGGTGAATTGCATAACGTGGAAATGCAAGACAGAAAGAGTCCCATTGCTGGTCTCATTTAGGTAGATAGTGAATATTAATATATTTTTCTTTAGTATAATATGGACGATTTTTCTCAATGAAAAAGGAAGTGTAAATTTAGAATGTCAGTATTTTATTATATGAAACTAAACTTACAGGTGTCCACAAAAAATGTATTAGTCATATTTGAGGAAAGACTAGCTAGTTATGTATCAGTGTAGACACTCAATTCCTAGGAGTGACATTTGTGATAGCAAGAGCCAACCAAACACCCAGGTAGTTTTTTAGAAGCCATCTATACCTGTGGTCTGAGTCAGTCGTCGCCTGTTTACCTAACATGCCAAGCCTACAAGAGGACAGAGCCATCTAGTGGTGCATATTAGAATTGCAGGTACTTTGCAAGGCATTTGGTTCAATGTTTCAAACTTAACTACTTTGAAGCCAGAAGTGAGAAATGAAACAGAAAAGATGCTAAAGCTGAGCTTGAACTCCAGTGAGTTTAAAGGACACTCCTAATTACATCCTTAATACAGACTAAATGTCCCCATAGAGTCCCACTGCACCAAGGTAAAAATGCAACATTCATGAGATCATCTTACACAGCACTCTGAAATAGATCCTTGCATCCCAAATGACAAATGACAAGGCTTCTGCTTTCCGGGACATCACAGATTGGTGACCCTGAGTAACGGTAGCATAACATATAGACAATTTGGCTATTATTTTTTCTCTACAACAACAGTCACTATGTTTGCAATAGTGCAGCATGAGTCATTCAAACAAATACATAAATTATATATATCACATATTACATATTATATATTACATATTATATATTATATATTATATATTATATATCATATATTGCATATTTTATATATATATATTCAATTAAGTGTCTAATGAGTGAGAGCTATAACCTCACCCCATTACTCTCACTTTATCCTCAGGCAGAGGGATCATGCCTTGTCTGTCCAGGGCTTGTGTTTGATTCACATCCTCTTCACCAGTTTTACCAATGTTATTGACTTTATAAACACAGTATAGCCTTGTAGTGACTGAAAAGGAGCCTGCTCCACTGACTCGAGACAGAGACTCTCTCACTTCCCCTAAAAGTTGCAATAAATCCCAGTACATTCTGTGTTTGGGTTTAAGACCTTGATGCCAAGAGTTTCTTTTCTTTTCTTTTTTTCTTCTGTAGTGTCTACTATGAAACCCAGGCTGTCTTCAAACATATTGGGCAGCTGAGGATAACCTTCTGATTCTGCAACCTTTAAGGGTACCTGGGCTACAGCCATATGTAGCCACAAAGTTTTAAAATTTCCCATGGTAAGCAAGCAACCTACTACTAACTGAGGTACATCTCCAGCCCAAGTTGCAGATGACTTTGAAAACTAAAAGTAGATCTGGTAAACTGACTCTGGAGTGGGGGTCACATGATGGCAGAGTTGAAAGTTCCTGAATGAACCTTGCCTCCAATATTTGCTGCTTTGTGACCAAAAACAAAGCGTTTGACCTCAAAGAGGTCATGGGTTAAAGGGCAAAATAGTACTTATCTTGAAGAATTGCCAGGAGGAGGAGTACACACAATTATGCAAGTGGCAAATCTAGTCCACTACTGACAAAGTGTGCTCTGTACACCTTATCGACTGCTTCCTCAAGGAACCTCTCCAGAGTGGTGGTTTGGGGCTGGGTGCCTCCTGGTGTTGTATTAGACAAGTCTACAGAACCCTACGACCTTTCTGTCTTGTCCTTTATCGCTGCACAGTGATAAAAATGTCCCAGCTGCAGTGCAAGAACTTTAAAAGCAATCCCGATTTCTCAGTCCGTCTGAGGCTATAACAAACACACAAGACTGGGTCATTCTTAAGTGGCAAGCTTCAGTTCTCACAGTGCTAGAGGCTGGGAAATACATAGTCACATTGCTAGCTATTCTGATGACCTCTGCTCCCAAGATGGCATCTTGTGGCTCCAACCCCAGAAAAGACAAATGTGTCCTCCTCAGCTAGCAGAAGGGATGGAAGGACAAAGGTAAGGCCGGTGCACTTCTAATATCATTGCGTGGATTGTATCAACATGAATTAGAAAGTGACAAATGTCGATGAGCTTTCTTGTTACACCAAGTGCCTGACCAGAAGCAACTGCAGGGAGGCCTGGCTCAGTCTCACAATCAAGGGGCCACATTGTATCTGCAGTCAGGAAGCAGAGAGAAACAGGAAGCAGAGCCACTACCATACCTTGAGGCACACCTCTAGTGACTCACTTCCTCTACAGTGAGGCTGCATCTGCTCCGGATTCTACAACCTTCTAACCACCATGAGCCGGAGACCCAGTGTTCAAGTTCAGGAGACTGTGAAGGCCATTCCATGTTCAAAGCAAATGACACATATATTCAAGCCAAGACTCTTGTCTGACATGTGTCTCATCTCACACAACTTTGCATACCTTTACACACAACTCCTTCCCAAGCTGAGCTTCTTGACCCAGCAGGAGGAGCCAGAGATACAATGGTCAAGAGTCTAGAAAACAAACCCTATCTAGGCTCCAGCTCACTGCTCCAGACGTCAGGAAGAGTTTAATTCTAGATACACACCAGCAGCCTCTCAAGACTATCAGGATGTAAAAGAACAAAGAAGGAAGGGCTTGTCAGCCTAGCTCTTCACGTGGGGAGGACGAGGCCCTGGAGTGTCCTGCCCAAGCTTCACAGAGTCCGTTCCAGAGCCAGAGCCTGACTTCCAATCCCAAGTCCTGGTCCGTTTTCCTTCCACCCCTCAGTTCTGCCTGTGCCCCCAAACACCCCACCCTCACCCATCCAGGTAGAAACTCATTAGCAGGCCAGAACGCTCTTTCCCACCACAGGGCCGGAGGCCTAGAGTGTCCGCAGAAACTCATGCAGTGGCATTTGGAGGTCAAGCTCTCCCAGTGCTTGTTTGTTCAGGCTCCTGATCGGAGGTGCTGAGTGGGGAAGGTGACTTCACGGGGGTGGGGGGTGGGTGGGTGGGGGATGGGGAGGTGGGGAGGTGGGGGGGCAGTCTTCCTGGTCTGGTAGCCAGCACTTTTCTTAAAGCTTGTTCTCTCTTCTCTGCGGAATCTCAAGGAGCCATTTCCTCCCTCTCCCGAGACACCCCGCAAGCCCCTCTGCTGATAAAACTTTGAGTTAATTAAATGTGGGGAGTTTGTTTTGTGTTGTCATGATATAAAGTGTCCAAAATAAAGAAACCTTTGAAACCGCTCATCTGGTCAGTTTCAGAGAGAACCCCAGGGGCAGCAGGGTCATGTAATCTCACTCTCCCGGTGGTGTTGACCTGCACAGCTTGTAGGAGTTCCATTGTGTATTTAATTACCCCTTTCACAGTCGCACAAAGGTCCCTGGACAATAATTATATAACCTTCCTGAGGTTTTGGTGTTTTTCTTCCTGGCTTGACAGCCAAATCTATGGGTCTTTACACTATCGGTGCGTTCTAAATTTTAATCATTTTGAGGTGTGGATCCTCTGATGCTTCAGAAAATTTGACACAAGCATGCCCAGAGGTTCATCTCTCAGATGATGGTAGATCACATCAAATTGAGAATGAAGATTAGCCATCGTGCCTGCCTTGATCAGCTCTCTCCGGTCTTCTCTCTGGCAGCAACTTGTCTGTCAGCTTCCCCTGTAATAGCCTGTCTCTGCTCAGCCCATTTTCTCCTTTGCTTAGCCATCTGGAGACCAGAATCCCAAATCCTCCAGCAGTCTGCCAATCACAGAGACTGCGGTGGTTTGCTCTTGATTCCTGAAGGGGAAGCCAGGTCAAGTGTGCTTGTTTTGAGGTGTTATAATGTTGTTGGTGCTGTAGACTATGCAGGCTCCTTCTATCTTTTGGTGTAGACATTGTCCACCAAGGAACCAGGTGAATTTCTTTCACTAAAGTACCTTTCCTAGGGAGGCAAGCCCCTGCCTGCAGTTTTCAAATTCCAAGACCTCTCCCCTCTATTGACTCGTAAACTCAGCGGACACCCCGACTCATTGTAACTGGATGCCAGGGGCTGTGCCCAAAGCTTTGTCTAGGCCTGCAGCAGGCCAGCCCTCCCCTGAGGCGGAGTCACACAGGTCCTGCACTTAAACCCTTGTACCTCATCGGCCACAAGGGATCTGCCTGCCTTCAGCCCAGCAGGAGTGGGAGTTTGGGCACAGTTCGTGGAGAACTCAAAGGAAAACCAACCCTGCTCGCAGTCCCCAGCTCCCCTGGCCATGGCACCACAGGGACGACTTCTCATCCGCGGGGGTCGCGTGGTCAACGATGACTTCTCTCAGGTGGCCGACGTGCTCGTGGAGGACGGCCTGGTGCGGGCGCTGGGGCGGGACCTGCTGCCTTCGGGGGACGCGTCCCGGGGGCTGAGGATCCTAGATGCAGCTGGCAAGCTCGTCCTGCCCGGAGGCATCGACACGCACACGCACATGCAATTCCCGTTCATGGGCTCGCAGTCAGTCGATGACTTCCACCAGGGCACCAAGGTACCCAACCCACAGGCCTATAATCTGGGGTCTCAAGCCTCTCCACCTCATCGGCTTCTGTGTAGTGCTAGGGACTGGGGTGGAGTGAGACACCTGAGCTAGCTGTGGGTACAAAAGGATGCCGACCTGGAGTGAAGATGCTGTATGTTGTCCTCTGTAATGCTAGCCCTACACATGGCTCTATACTCTTCCTTTTGGATTTTATTTGTTACTCTGGAGGCTCTCTCTTCCCTTTCCCCCTTTTCTCTAGGCACAATCTCCTGGAGTCTGGAATTGTCCTTTGTCGTGATAATCCATGGGGGTTTGCATAGAGGCTTTAAAGTCTATACAATCGGCTTGTTTGTTTTTCAAATTGGCCTTCCAAGCCTTTTCTCCCCATTCCCCACTCCAGCCAATGAGTGAAAACTCCATTCACTCAGAGGGTACTGCTGACTAGGGAGGCCTGGGTGAGTGGAAGCCTATAGAGTCCACACTGGACAGAGCCCAACCCTGTAGAAGTAAGATAGCCTGTCGGGGAGTTTGAAGATAAGGCCCTTTAGGAGTGCTCTTCCAACCTTCACTCACACCAAGGTGACCTCTCCAACCCCTTTGCTACCTGCTTGCTCCAGGCAATAGTACTTGCCTGCTCTTAGTGATGTGCAGGAAGCAGCCAGATCTGGATCCTAGGAGAGGAAGGCTTGTCTTTGTTTAAACGAAGACCAGAAGCTCAGGCCAATGAAACGTGTGGTAAAGGTTTCCTTGGAGCTTCTGAAACCACCACGGGATTGTCAAGGCAGCTTTATTGGAAATTAAAAGGGCATCCTGCTAGGCTGAAGATGTCAAATCCACACCATTTTTTAAAGGCTTGCCTCTAAGCTCCTTTGAGAGAAGAGGCCTCTTCTGATTTTCTCAAGGCCAAGGATCTTCACTGGATTCCTCTCAGGACTGTGGGTAAATGTGTCCAGCCGCAGAGGCTTGGTGCAGACCAACAGGCTCTCAGAGCAGTCCACATGCTTTTTATTTCCTTTACTAACCTGGTTTCAACCCCTCCACCCTCCTCACACCCGCCCCTGCCCTCCACGACCACATGAAACAGTTAACAGAAAGGAAAAAGGCAGGCAGATTTGACCCACAGAGAAGGGTCCAGGACAGGATGCCTAACCCAACATTTGGACTGCTTCTTCCTAGTTACTCATTACCAGTGTCTAGCATCATGTTAATGAATATCTTCTTCTGCAGGACAAACTGTTGTCTCCTTTCAAAACTAGAGTACTGTATTATCAATATATCTTTTTACAAAATGTCATGAACACATTTTATATTTGGAATGAATTTGTCAGTGATTGGAACAATTCACAATTTTCACAATTGTAGATAACTAAAATAATAATAGATAGATAGAAAGAAGAAAAATATCTCCAAGCACCTTCTCCACACCCGCCGATATTTCTGTCTATTCTCTCATGCTTCTTAATTTTGTAGACTGTAGATTCTTGACATCATTTGAGGTGTATGTGTGTATGACTGGAAATGTAAGCCTGTATAGGAAGCTGTGTGACCAGCCGTATCATTTACAGTGCGAGCCGTTTCTGTCACTGCAGACCTATCATTGACAATAGATTGCTGATGTCAGGGTATGACTTTGAGAAACCCCATTTGCAGACTGGAGAGCAGCGGTCCTGTCTACCATTTGCCAGACTCACTTCAGCGTCCTCTTGAAGGCTTCACAGTAGCTTTCCTTCCCTTTAATCTGGTCAGCGTTCAGGATGAAGCATCTATGGAGAGGAGTTTGAAATGCTGTGGACAGGGGCTTGTCGTCCCTTTCTTAGGATTAGCCGTATACATCCTGGGGTCCAGGCAACTGGTTCTTTCTCTTCTTGGACACTCTGAAACTTTCACAGCAAAGAGAGATTTATAGTTCCTCCCTGAGAAGGTATCTCCTTGAAGCATGTGACGGAGTGCTGCCAGCCACCAGCAGTCTCTTTGGGTATTTCTATTTTTAAAGATTGTCAGAATGTAAAACAAAGCATACTCTTAATGAGCCGAGTATGATGAGCAGGAAGTAGTGTGAGCAGAGAGAGTAAGGTTGGAGGCTTTGTAAACACACAGTATCTGCTAAATACTAAAGAGTACTCACAATGGGGCTGAATTGCTGGTGTTGATCTTAAAAATGGATCCAAGGTAACAGTTCAGAAAGGAGACTCCAGAAGGGAACAGGATGAAGGAGACCAAGATCCACGCAAACATTTGCTCACTGGCCTGAGTCTACTTTCATAGTCTTCACAACAGTTTTCCAGGCAATGTTGATGAATGAGTCCTTGGCTTGTGAAATTAGGGACAAAGAGACCCTTTGTAGAGAATGAATAAATTACCTATTTCAATGCCTAGAGAAACACCATTTTTAGCGCTCTTAACTGAAAATTATCCCACAGAGAACACACTCTATACCAATTGGGATAAATTATGCCTTGTCCCTTACAATAGTGCCATCATTTATATTTTTAACAACTGAAAAAAAGAATTAAAACAACTTACCTGCCTCAGGGAGCACAGCTAAGAAATGTCCAAGTTAACAGCTTGACTCCCTCTCCAGAGCTCTTACCTATCAGGGTCTGTGCTCTTAGGAAAACATCCAGTGTTCTGATCTATCACAGTGGCAGGGCCAATGGTGGATGAGAGAGCTGTATAACTTATGTGTTAATGTGAGATGGAATTCTCAGGAACAAAGCACAAGACATCCTCAGGAAATGCAGTTGCTCTGCAGTTCACCTCCCCAATGCCTCAGCAGTGAAAGTTATCAAACTGAATACCTGTCACAGGTATTATATCATAGGGCATCCAAATGTACACTTATAGCCACAGGACACAGAAAGGGTGCCTTGTGCACAGAAAGTTACAATGTAAATATGATATATTATGCTTTCAGGAGATGGGCCCAAAAGGTTAGAGCAAAGCTACTTGCTTTCTGCAGCCACAAGGATGATCAATTATAACATCTGACAAATAGAAGGGAAATTGTTTGTGGTGTTCTTTTTAACTGATCGTTGTGATGGGACCCAGGTTGAAGAATGAAATATAGGTCAGCTAAAGGTTATGAATTTTTAACTCCAATTCATGGCAGGCATTGGTTTAAAGCCTGGAATGGATTTACTTAATTACAGGTAAAAGCTTTCTGTCTAATGTAAGTAATGGAAACTGTTCTGCTTTGAAGAAGTCTCCTCTCATTTTGTCTACACTAGATGTAAAGTGGTCTTCCAAGAATTCAGTAGCCGCAGAGAAAAACAATGGGATTTTTTTTTAATTCAGTAGATATTGTGACTTCAATAAACCCGAAAGAATTACATCCCAACTGCATTCTTTGATAAAAGCGTGGGTTATAAGAGTTCTGCACATTTTAACACACATGTGTTTATAGTGAGACAAAGGCTCAGGTTGGGTGGGTAGGCACACTTTTAAAAGATGGCGGGACCGTCCTCCTGAGAATCGGGACGCAGCCCAACATGCCCTTTTCCTTTTCCTTCCTTTCTGTTTCCTTCTGTCTTTTTCTTTTCTTTCTTTCATCTTCTTTTTTTAAAGGACAGACAGTTCTCGCGATTATAGAGACAGGAAATTAAGCTTTGCTCTGGACCGTCTTGGTAAAATGCCTTACAGGCGATTACTTCCAAGGTATGTGATGAAGCATTTTTGCAGTTGTATTTACAGAGCTTTCTCACCTTGTAGAAGAAACCTTGAAATCCCCTTTTCCATTGCCTGCCGGGCTAGACTTAGCTAAAGAACTGGGTGGCTGACCCAGTGACCTCTGCACATCACTTCCTGCCTTGGGGTGGTCAGCATTCATTGGATAAATAACTCATTAGATAATCAATTAATCAGTTAATCAATTAAACCTATCAACTGTGCTGGAGCTTGTATAGGCATTCAATGTGTATTAGTAAATAAACTGCTTTTAAAAAATAAAAACATGCAATAGAATAAGGACTTTATAAAAGTAGTATTTAGATGACTACAGGCTTAAGATTTTCCTATCCATTTACACTTTTCTCTGAAATGAGACATGCGAGCATGTGTTTCTTCTACAAACAGAGTTAGCGGTGTTCCTTAAATGTTTGCCTGAGTCATTAAATGTCACAGGTGTATACAACTCTGTGGCTTATCATCTCTGTTCAGACTGTCTCAATCTTTTTAACTTCTATGTCTCGTGAGTAGCAAGGTGTATGTCTACCAGTCTTCAGACATAACAACTGGGTGTTCGAGAAGCACCTCAAAGTCAGGGCGCTGCATAGCAAATGTACCCACCTTCTAACCTATAACAGCTAGTCAGACAGGTCAGTCATTGTTTATATGCTTGCTAACTAGCATATGAACTAGCATATTCTGGGAAGTCATTCCCAGAATTCCATGCCAGGATAAACAAATGCTAGCCGTTTTAAAGGAGTTTGATACATTCAAACTGCTTGTTGTTTGTGCTCCTTTATAACTCACATTTCACAACATCCTGGCCATTGGTACATATTGGTTTTAAACAAAAAGCTATGTCAATTTAATAGAAAAAAAGTACTTATTGTTGAAATTACTAGACAGGCTAAGCCTTCATATTGTGTTGATGTTTGGTAGTTCTAGCACTGAGCATTTGTAATTTCATGCTTTAAAAAAAAGTCTCTTTAATGATTATAAAGCTAGCGTTTAGACTACTCAGAAGGAGAAGAAATAACATCTTAAAGATGAATTTGGAACTCTGATGTTAAATAGGGCTGTGGCCTCTTGGGGTGCTGAGTGTTAGGACCCCTCTAAGTTCAGGACTTGCCTTCCTTTTGCTGTTCAGGCTCAAGCACTCCATATTATTAATTCCAGAATTTCTCCCTCATTTGCCTGACTGAAGTATGCTTAATGTTCAACAAAGCCAATGGAATCAGGGTTACTGCTGGGGATTTCTCCTTGGCTTGTAACTGGGAATGTGAAAATTGAAATGGCAAAAGTTAGTTTTGTCAAAGAGGACAGATTTTTGTTTTTAAAAAATTCATGCATGTAATGGATGGGACTTGAAAATACCATCCTGAGCGAGGTAACTCAGTCGCAAAAGAATGAACACGGTAGGTACTCACTGATAGGTGGATATTAGCCCAAAAGTTCGAAATACCCAAGATTCACTTCACAGCAACTGTTGGGTTGAGTGTGAGGTCCCAGATGGAGGAGTTGGAGAAGGGACTGAAGGAGCTGAGGGAGTTTGCAGCCCCATGGACGGAGCAACAGTGTCAACTGGCCTGACATACACACACACACACACACACACACACACACACACACCATGCTCTCAGAGGCTGGATCACAAACTGAAGAATATACATGCAGGGACCCATGGTGCTGGCTACATATGTGGCAAAGGAGGGCCTTGTTAGCCATCAGGGGGAGGAGAGGCCCTTGGGCCTGAGGCTGTTAGATGACCCAGTATAGGGGAATGCCAAGAAAGGAAGACAGGAGTGGGTGGGTGGGTGGGTAGGGAAATACCCTCATACAGGCAGGGGGAGGAGGGAGAGGATAGGGGGTTCCAAAGGAGAGACCTGGAAAGATGGAAACATTTGAAATGTAAATAAAACATCACAAAAAATATTCATGCATGTAGGTAGAGATTCTTGGTGCTTATATTCCATCCAAAAAGAAGGTAGGGGAGGGGTAGTGACAAGTACAGATACAAGTACAACCTAATAAAGGTTGGGGAGGAGAGATACAGTCATGGGAAACAAGTGAGTTTTAGGAAAGACACATGGACCATAGGGAAACAGATGAGGGAAAGAACAGTTTGTCCATGATGTCTATTTAGGCGCCTAGACCCCAATGATGAACAATCTACCACTGGAAGCAAAACTCTTGGGATGGGTATTTATAATAATTGGATTCTTTACAGTGGCTCTACTTGATGGCAGAGGTGAGAGAACAGAAAATTCCTATCCTTAAATGACCTTAGCTCAAAATAATTTTTATGCTACACTGGCATATTTTGGGATACCTAACTGCCAACTAATATTAACAGTTTCTTCAATTATACTTACAAATTATATCGACTTAGGAAAATGGCAGCAAGTAGATTTTTCTCTTGGGTCTATGGCCTCTCTAGCCATGAGTAATTTAGCTGACTTGGCTTATAGTACTAGGCATGAATCCCCTCCTATTGAAAAGGTTTTAAGTCTACTGAAATAGCTGTTGGTTACCCCCAAGATAAAGGTACCACTATTGCACCATGGTGCTATCTTGCACATGCAGGTGAGGTTCATTGTTGAGATTCATTTGTTTATACGTGGATGAGACTACCAATCACTCATCTTTCCTGGCATCTTGCATTGTGCCTTCTGATACTATTAGGAGACAGTTCTCAAGGAAGAGGAGTCCAGGTCAGTTTCAGCTTGATTCCACCAAGTCCTGTATTCAAAGTATGAGATGTCTTCAGCAATAAGGTCTCACCTTCAAGTTCTAGGAGGTAACAAAGGCCGGGGAGGGGAAACAGGCAATACCGTGGTGTCCTTAGAGCCCAGGTGCACTCCGACCTGATGAATTTTATACAACATTGAACTTTCAGATATGCCCAGAGTCTCTTTCCACATTCACATCGAAAGATCTAGGAGTAGGGCTAGCCATAATTTTGGGGAAAAGGCATTTTCTGATAACATGCAAATGTATAGGTTTCCCAATTTGTAAATGGAAAAGTTAGCGGTCATCCCTCCATCTCAAAACTTTTGGGCACCTTGGCCCCTCCCTTTTCTCTCTCTTAAACACTTTGTAGTACATGAATGAGCAATGTACTGTAATGTACAGTACCAAGCACTGTAATGGGCACAGGGCATACAGACATGAAGCAATGTCAATAAATATGAAAGATAGGGTCAAGGTTCCCTAGAGGACTCTATCGTGTGACCCAGGTTAAGAATCAGTCACTAGTCTGAAAGGGGGTCATGGGAGAGAAGAAAATAGCTAGCATCTCTCTCTGAGAGAGGAAGGGCTAAGCCCTAGAATAGAAAGGACAGCACTGTTATAGAGGCATGAAGAGGTTGGCAAGAGATGACAACAGAAAACTGAAGAATCAGGAATGAGGTGAGATCCACCAGGACCTTCAGAGCTGTGTACCAGCTGCTCGCTCATTCATCCTAAGAGCAAGCAAAGACAAAGAAAGACTAGAAGGCCAACGTTTCAGGGGCATGTGTTTGGCCTGTGGTCCCCCTACCTCTCAGTTGAGTGTCTGTTGCCTTGAACACTCCCAGAGGAAAGAGTTCAAATCCCCCATAGCCTGTGTGTTCTTCTCTTTCCTCTTTCCTTTCCCCTCCTGCTTCTTCTTTATTCCATGATTGCTTATCTAATTAGGCTAAGAAAAAAAAGTGACACAGAGCACAGAAAGTGGAAAGACTTCTGGGATCAATCAGAGGTGGCCTCGAGGAATTTTGTATAGGGACTAGGTATAAGAATTTCAGGAGGAAAAAGTGTCAAGTGGGACACTTCAGAGTCTAGTGCAAAACTGAATAAAGAGTGTCCTCAATGTTTCAAACTCACGACTTTTGGGAAAGCTTCCAATTCAGCCTAGAGCTTTCTCCCCAAGGCCCAATCGTACTGTGAGGTTGCTTTTTCCTTTATTTGGATTCTATGGTAAATTTTAGCGAACCAAGTCAGACTTTTCAGGATGAGCTTATATATTGAAAATAAGAATCTGCTTTGGGGACTTTTCAGTATTTGTTTGCAACCTAATATATAAGAACTCACATTATGTAACATTATAAACCACTGTTGGGGGGCAGGGTATGTCTAGGTAAGCTCTATTGTGTTTACACTGGAGATAGGAGCCTCCTTTGTCCCCAAAAGAGGGGTTTAGATAAACTGGAAGGCTTTTGAGGGCAACCAGCCAAAGAAATCAGGTGCTGGGAGAACTGATTTATGAGCCAAGACTAGAAAAGGTAAAAGCACTTTGTTTGGCTAACTGACAAGTGAAAGAACCCTCAATCAGGAGTAAAGAAACAATGGTTTCATGGCAATAGGCTGTGCTCTCTCTTTAACTAGAGTATCCAAAGTCATGTGCAGTCTTGCAGGAGGAGGCAGGAGAGGGAAGGGGGAGGAGAATGGAGAAAAAACAAAAGAGATTGACCCTCTCTGTTCTCTTTCCCACTTCTAGTTAATCAGAAGATGTAACATTAGACCCAGAAATTGGGATCTGCTTTAGTTTTGTAAGAGTGGTGACCCCTCTGTCTTCTAGGGCTCCCACCCAATGCTCTGCTTATGACTTACAGATCGTAAATCTGTCTATTTGCCTTTGTGTCATATAAGTGTGAAATATTTTTGATTAAGAAAGTTAGACTTTAATAGAAAATTTAGCAAACATTGAAAATAATGTTTCACTATAGGAGAAATGAGCCGACCTCTAATCACACCAGCGATTACATTGTGTAATCCCCACTGAAGACATTTGTCCTGGCTGGGGCTGCTGTTCTCATTCTGCTGGTGTTTGTAGAATGTTACCTTGACTTCTCTTCTTGCGTTCTGCTTGTCTCTCTCAGAGCCTCGTTAGCATCTGCTACAGAATGGCCTCTCCTTCTTTCTCCTGCCCATGGCTCATCAGCATCATGATTGTAAATATCACTGAATGGACAGGAACCCAAGCATTTCACACTCAGGGTGCTCCAACCCTGAATTCATACTCCTGATGGTTCTCTTCTGCTGTTCTGAATCTCCCCTGTCAAGCCCCATTGGCTTCCTTTACCCTACAAACAACCATTGTCCTGTCTTTCTCTTCTGGGCAGTGACATTTTGTATGGTCCTGGATGGCCTTGATTCTGTGCTTTACCATATCTTGCTGAGTCTCTCACTCCTCTCCAGCGCCTTCTCCCTCAGAGCCTTCTGTGTCGCTATTCATTTTCCCCAGGAAGACAGGTTCTGGAGCACAGTGGTTCTGTCCCTAGCCTGCTTCTGCCAAGTATTCTAATGAGCTTCCTCTGCTAGATCTCCTTACTCTGTGTCTTGGCTAGCAATACTGAGGAGCTGTAACAATGATTGACAGGTGCAAAACTCCAGATGACAAGCATGCACTCTGTTAGATCCTATCCTAATTATTGACAGTTTCCACATGTACACCCTTCTTTTAATTTAAATCCAAACTTCTTCCTCTCCCTCTTTCTCTCTCTCTCTTCTCTCTGAATTCTTAGTAGCCTTTTCTATATCTCTTTCAGGCAATTTAGTAAGACTTCCCCACAAGCAGCATTTTCCATAGTACTATGAGGGCAGAAATGGATCTTCTGTCTGTTGTCCCAGCATATTGTGTTTCAGGCACTCCCTCTGGACCAGTGGTTCGCAACCTGTGGGTCGCAACCCTCTTAGCAACCTTCTAACTTCAAAAATATTTACATTACAATTTATGGCAATAGCAAAGCTAGTTATGAAGTGGCAACGCAAATAATTTTGTGGTTGGGGGTCCCCATGACATGAAAAAATGTATTCAAGTGTTGCAGCATTAGGAAGGTTGAGAACCATTGCTCTAGAGCATCCAAGCTCCAAGGGAAGAAGAAAGAATTCATAATCATGTCTGGCCCTTCCAGGCTTCCCCCATTCCATGTAATAGCTATGTGTGGTGAATTTATAACGTTTGTATCAGGACATAAGTCATATGCAATGAAACTTGGCCATGTAACTGCAGTTCCATAGTTTCCGGACAGATCATGGAGACATCACCACTGTGTTAGAACACTCCGTTCACCTTTGCCCCTCCTCCTGCCAAATTGCACCTGAGGTACCGCCCCCTCTGTGTCGCCTCCTTCACTGAGGCACCGCCCTCCTCTGTGCGGTCTCCTTCAGCACCAGTTAACCTCCATTCTACTTTCTGTCCCCATGGGTTTTCCTCTCTGGAACATTTTCCCATAAGTTGTGCTGTGTGTGCCCTTTCATGACCGGCTCTTCTCATTGGACGTCATGTTTTCTAAGGTTCATCATCTGTGTTGTGGCAAAAGTGACGGATTCCATTCCTTCTGAAGGCTGAAGGCTGCCCCATTGCTGTGCATCCACCAGCTAACGGGCAGTTTCTACTTTTTCACCACAGTAGCAAATGTTTACTAGAATCTTAGTGCACAAGTCTTGGGGTAGACAATTATTTACAAAACATTCGCACGTGTGAGTAATCTAAGGGTGTACACAGGAGGCTGTGTCTCCAGTCTGCGCAATGACTAGGCCATCCTATATAAAGGAATTGAACACAGGTTTTTTGTTGTTGTTTGTTTTTTGCTTTTAATCCACTAGGAATGATGGCATCAAGGTCTGATGTCCTGTGGGACCATTGTATCTAATTTATATCTTCATGTGGAATTTTTTAAATCTGTAGACCTATTAAACTTTTTTCTAGCACTTTAATTAACAGTTTTCTACTAGAAAAAGAAATACATCCCACTCCTGAGGGACTCCTTGTTGTATTGGAAAAGCACTTGAAAAAGGAAGAAGGTGACAAGATTAATCGCTATTCAAATAAAAGTACAAAACCTGAATTCTTTTTCCAAGTCTTGTCATTGTGCTGCTAGGAGTTTCTTAGGAAATGCAAATGTGTATTTTCTGCATGAATAAGGACAACGTTATTTAAAGGTGGTAACAAAGGGTTGAATCTTATGTAAAAAAGTAAGGCAGTTAAAAGTAGAGAGAATTGGAGAGACACCAAGTGACTTAAGGAAGAATAAAAATATATCCTAAAGGGAGAGAAGGGGAGAGGGGAGCCCAGAGCCAACATTCCAGGCCATGAAAGCAGTGGCTGTGCCCTGGGCACAGCATGGGGCAGGAGTGAGGCTGGAAAGACACTGTCTCTCCTGGATTACCAAGAAGCTACTTCTCAGGAAAGGAGATGTGACAGGTGTAAAAGTGAGACAATTCGTAATTTATAAGCAAGCGGCTCCAAGGCTCCTGATGGGTTAGAGAGCAGTGCTCAGGAGGCGGACTGCACTGAAGAAGTACTTTATACACCTTGTCCAGGTAGACCTCTCCTTGCTCACTGAGGGTCCAGATGCAGGTATTGTCCTCACTTCTCAAATGAGGGATCAAAGAACACAGAAGTTAAGAAACTGCTCAGAAACCCTGTCTCGAGAAAACAAACAAACGAAAGAAAGAAAGAAAGAAAGAAAGAGAAAGAGAAAGAAACTGCTCAGAAACCCTGTCTCGAGAAAACAAACAGAAAGAAAGAAAGAAAGAGAAACTGCTCAGAAACCCTTTCTCGAGAAAACAAACAGAAAGAAAGAAAGAAAGAAAGAAAGAAAAGAAAGAAAGAAAAAGAAACTGCTCAGAAACCCCGTCTTGAGAAAACAAATAAGAAAGAAAGAAACAAAGAAACAAAGAAAGAAACAAAGAAAGAGAAAGAAAAAGAAACTGCTCAGGAGACCCAGCTAGGTGGAGAACCTGAATACTGTGCTGTAAAGCAGTAAGCCCCAGTCCTGCTCTAACTGCTGGGCCACCTCTCTCTCTCCCATGATTCTGATTGTTTTCTTCCTACATTGTTTGAGTACAGCAATTAAAAATGCATTAACCACCTTGTGATTTTCGTTTAAATTAAATCAATTTAAATAATGAGCCAAAGGCATTTGTTTTTGTAATAGTTTTTAAATTACTTGTAATGTAGCATAATATGCCACCAGGTCTATCGAGGGTTGAGGCAGGATGCAGGAACTCAGAGACCAAGTTTATTATGATTAAACTTCATCCCAGAGGCAACAAGAAACATTAACTTTCTAAAAATTTCAGTTGGCAAAGAATAACCATGAACTTACAGAGTGCAGTGTTTTACCTGTGTAAACATTGTGTAGTGATCAAAACCGGGCAATTAGCATATTCATTGCCTCAGACATTTAGCATCTCTTTGCTGGGAGGACATTACAAATCTCTTCTAGTTCATGGGGTACACACATTACCACTATTAAGGGTAGCATTCTCCACTGTGCTATCGAAACCAGAGTGCTTTCCCCTTGTAGGAAAAACTGTAACTTTGTTCCTCCTCCCTCCTCAACTTGTTGAGCCAAGTGGCTCAGCTGTGGGTTGGAAATGCCTTCTGCACTGAGGATCTGTGGCTTGATGCTTAGGGCAGAACCGGAGAGAAAAACCCATCCAGGAAGTAGCTAGAGATGAAAAGGTTCTGGGCTAAAACCAGAGCCGTGGGAATAAGCTGTGACCATAAAGCATCACCAGCAATCCCAGGGTGCAGAGGCATTAGTTAGTGCTGTAAGTTTTCCAGGGTTCTCTGGGTGGATCACAGGGCTGCTGGCAATGTAATTCCCTAAAATGGATCCCAAAGAAGTGGAATTTTACAATAGCATGTACGGTTTGGGATTTGTTTGTTTGTTTTTGTTTTTAAAAATGGTTTATATCTTTTCTCCTTTTCCTATCTGAGCATTTCTTGAGAAAAGGTCTCACTCTGTAGCCCAGGCTGGACACCCACTCACAGCAAACTTTCTGCTTCAGCCACCCAAGTATTGGGGCTACAGGCATGAGTCGACATAACCACTGTGTGAGTAGGGGTTCTCTAGAGTCACAGAACATATGGAATGTCTTTATATAGTAAGGAAATGTATTGGAATGATTTACAGTCTGCAGTCCAACTAACCCAACAATGGGCAACTGTGAATGGGTAGTTCAAGAATCTAGTAGTTGCTCAGTCCCACAAGCCTGAGTATTTCACCTAGTCTTCGGTGCAAGCTGGAATCCTGAAGAAGTAGGCTCCAATAGATGTGCTGTCAATTAAGTGCAAGCAGATGAAGAAGAAGGAAGCCTTCCTTCCTCCATTGTCCTCACATAGGCCACCAGCAGAAGGTATGACCTCAAGATCTCAATCACAGGTGTGCCCTCCTTTTCTGGATTGTAGTTCATTCCAGACATAGTCATGGTGACAACTGGGAATAGCCAGCACATCCACCCACTTCAGGTTTTTCTTTATAGTCATGCTTTCTTTTTCAGAAGCAGCTTCAGGCATTTTAAGACTTCAAAGTTTAGTTTTAGGGGAGTCTATTCATGCCTCTCAGGTCTTTTAAAAAGCAGCATCTTTGATATTTCCTGGACCCATCAGATTGGCCAAGGGACTGACAGATGTACCTATGACCTATGACCTAACCAGGGACGGATGACGAATTGACCAAACCCTCCTGTGATTGCAGGCTGCTTTGGCAGGAGGCACCACCATGATCATTGATTTTGCCATTCCTCGGAAAGGTGACTCCCTCATTGAGGCCTTTGAGACCTGGCGCAACTGGGCAGACCCCAAAGTCTGCTGTGACTACAGCCTGCATGTGGCAGTGACATGGTGGAGTGACAAGGTAAGGCAATTGGCTCCCAGTGTGTTGCATTTAGTCCCCTTGTCCTTTGATCTGTAAAAGAGCAAGAAACTGGCCATGTCAAACAGCAAATGCCTGTGGTGGTGTACCTGTCTCAGGGGTAACTGGGGGCTGGGAGGACAAGTCTTCATTGCATATTCTTCTGAGTTAAAAACACCAGAGGAAGCACGCACTGGATTTCCATTATGCACATTCACAGTAGCATTGTCCTGTGTTTAATTCAGGAATTGTCAATGTTTCCTCCGATTTCAATAGGACCCATCCCTCTCGTTCTCAACTTCAACATGCCTAGAATCTGTTAAAACATATTCTAAACTTAGAATTCCTTCCAACCCGAAGCCTCCGCTCCGTTCCCACTCCTGACAGAGGAGACAAGCTGGGATCTCTTCCAAGGGCTCTCCAGCTGTGTCCATCTGTGACTGGGACGCTCCCAACACAACACAGCTGCTTCCACCTGAGAATCATTTATGGGAGACCTCAAAACACTCTTCCATGCCTGATAATTATTTAGGTCATGAAGAAAATAGTAAGATTCAGATAGAGCCATTAAAATGTGTTGATTTTCTCCTGAAATTCTGAGTGTGCGTCTTGGGAGCAATTCTCCTTGGGTTTTAAATCCTAACTCATCTCTTCATATTGGACTTCATTCAGAAATGTTGAGGGTAGGAAGGGCGGTCCATGGTGATACTGTTTGAGTAGTTTATACACCAGCATCCCTTCCAAAGCTTGTCTCAGATATCAAGTGAATATAAAACAAATGATCAGTCTGTAATGAGTATCCAGCAGACATCATTTCAAAGGTTATAGTCCATTGCTCAAGTTGATTTTCTCCCGCAATGATATTTAAATGGTGTGTTTTGTCTGCTTTATACCCTTAAAGGCCAGGCCTTCCTTTCTTCCATCCTCTCCTACCTCTTTTCTTCCTCCCTTCCTTCTCTCCTCTCTCCTTCCTCTTTTCTTCCCCATCCCTTTCCTCCCTCTTATTTTGTGAGACAGCAGAGGCAACAATGTTAGCTTTTACCAGTCCATTTCACCCTTTAACAAGTAAATAGACCCCAAATACAGGTTCTCTGGTGTTACTATTACCAGGAGCTCAATAAAGACTCGAATAGCAGAAACTTAGTCACTCCTGAAGGTTAGAAGGCCAAGGAATCTACATGGTTGCTTTGTCCTAAGGGCTAGCCCACGTTTTTGTAGAAGCTCTAGCTATCCGTGGTAATCTTCTGAGACCCTTGCCTTGCAGAAGGCTCATTCTAGCTCCTGTGTACATCTCGTACATACCTGCATCCTGGGCTCCTCTTTTTGAAGACCGCCAATCATCAGGGGTTAGAATATACACCAATGACATCATTATAACCAATCACATCTTCAGTAACCCTGCTTCCAATTAAGGACTTAAGACTTTACCATAAGGGTTAGGGGACACGCAAGTTAACTTGTTAAAACATTTCCCACCTTTTATGAAGATTTCTTTGTAGTCTTTTCCCCTTTTTTTTATTGAAAATAGATCCCCCTCACATGATATATTCTGATTACAGTTTCCCCACTCTCTCCTCCTCCAAGTTCCTCTACACCTCCCCTTCTGTCCAGATCCACTCCCTTTATGCCTTTCATTAGAAAAGAACATGCCCCGGCCTTCGGGGTGCAGCAGGAACCTGGGGAGGGGGCGAAAGAATAGGGGACAAGAAACACAAGGAAGGAGAGCAAGTCGTGCATTCTGATCAAGCTCTCGAGGTTTATTTCAGGACAGCAGCTTAAAAAGATAGGCAGGCAGAAAGGTTACACATGGCCCAAGGCCAACCCACTATCGTAACACGTTCTCTCAATTCCTGGGACCCGAGACCACAGACGCCCTGTCCTTTCCTAGCCTTGCACTTTAACTGACTAGGCTTCTCAGAACAGCTGGTAATTTCTTGGGTTTGGCTCTCGGAATCTCATGGGTTTGGCTCCCGAAACAAGATCAGACTTCTAAGAGATAATTCCCAGCAACGCATGATGGCTCGGAACCATCTGTAATGGGATACGATGCCCTCTTCTGGTGTGTCTGAGGATAGCCATACTGTACTCATATACTAAATATATAATAATATAATAAATCTCATATAATAAATCTTTTTTAAAAAAAGATAATAATAAAATATAATAAGATAAAACAAAAACGATCACATTAAAGTTGGACAAATGAGCAGAAGGAAAAGAGCCCAAGAGAAGGCACAAGATACAAAGATCCACTTGCTTGCACACTGTGGAATCTCATGAGAACACTAAACTGGAAGCCATAATATATTCACAGAGGACCTGCTGAAAATCCATGCATGCTGATCCAGTCTCTGTGAATTCATATGAGCTTTGCTCATGGTGATTTGGAGAGCTTTGTTTTCTTGGGGTCCTACGTTCCCTCTGGCTCTTGAACTCTTTCCTCCCCCTCTTCTGCTGGGTTGGATAAGCTGTGAGGGAGGGATTTGATGGAGGTATCCCACTTAGGGCTGAGCCTTTCAAGGTCTCACATTTTCTATGTAATGTCTAACTGTGGGACTCTGCATCTGTTTCCTTCCTCCGTTGCAGGAGGAAGTTTCTCTGATGATGGCTGAGCAAGGCACTGATCATACCTCCCTGTCTGGGTCAGGGATATCTCACAAGTCAATCTGTAATAGTGGGCAACAATATCTACATTGTTAGGTTTAACACAGAGAGGGGTTTGCTATGTGGTCCCATGCTAGCCTTGAATTTATCCTGCTAGCTGTACCTTTTGAGAGGTGAGATTTCAAAGTGTGAACAAGCCTGCCTTGGTGCTGCTTTTATTGTATGTATCTTTGAGACATGATCTCTCTACATAGCCCCGACTGTCCTGAAACTCGACAAGGCTAGCCTGGAACTCACATAGACCTGCCTGCCTCTGCCTCCCAGCACTGGGATTAAAGCAGCTTGGTGCTTTTTAATGAGTAGAAAGTTAACCTTCTTGGTCTTTTCCACCTCAGCTAGTAAGGTTTCTTTCTGGGAGTAGGAGGTGTTCTCTTTTTCTGTTATGTAATGGGTGTATACAGTTGTCTGGATTGTTTAAAGCGTCATTTTTAAAAAATAAACCTATTTGTCAATATTGTCCCAAAGAAAGGCTCTTGTTAGACTTCTAGCAAAAATGTCCATTCTTTTAAAACTCCATGGCTGGAGCCATGCTCTGCTCTCTGCAACTGTACCTGGCTCTGTGCTCATTAGGCACCCTAATTTTTTAAGAACTAGACCTACAGAGGAGTAGATTTCACTCCCAACTGGGGTGTGGCTGTGGGAGCAAATGGACATGCATGTTTGTCAGCTCTGGCTGCCATAACAGCATACCATAGGCTGGGTAATTCAATAACAGAATTCTCAAAGCCTGAGGCAGGATGTCCAGAATCAATGCACTGGAAGAACTGGCTTCTTTGTGAGGTTTCTCTTTCTATCTGAGGACAGCTTCATCCTCTCTGAGGCTCCCCTCTGTGCCAAGACTTGGTCCCCACCTCCCATCAAGTGGGAAGAGATTTCATCAGCTATGAGCAATACTCCTGTGTGTGTGCCTGTGTGTATGTATGTGTGCGTGCATGATTGTGTATGTGTGAGTGTATGTGCATGCCAACCCATAGAACTTTCCTTTTAAAGTCCCAATCCATGTTGAGACTTGTAGTGGGCCTTCAATGTCTCTTACTGGGCACTTTTGATCTGTTTGCTTCTGATGTTTGACAATCCTGAAGCCCCCCACACTATGACTAGTCCAGAGTCTTGTCCCCTGTGACCTCAGTGTGTGCTTCCTCAGGCAAAGCTGGGTCTGTCCACTTCCTTCCTCTGTTAACTCATCCTAGGAGCTTTTAGATTTGAGGCATCGCTCTTAGCACATATAAGCTCTGCTTCCTTCTGAATCCATGGCTGCTACTGCTGCTGCTGTGTGGCTTCATCTTCTTTTTTAGAACTTTCTCCTCAAATTGGAAAACAGATGCAGAGAATTCTGTATTCAAGAACAGAAATGAAGTACTTCAGGGCAAGCTATTAACTTTTCCACGATTGTTATCTCTTAACACGTATGTTAAATCCACTTAAGGATTTAACGTGATTTAACAGTAGCAGCCGTTTATCAGGTAAAACAGGATATGATGTGGGAGAAAGATTGTGGGTTTAACTGCTTGTTTCTGAGGTAAATAGTCACCCCTATATTGCATATTTATTTTCTGAATATAATCTTTGAGGAATGCTGAAATTACCATTTAAATTAATGAGGGACATGTTGGTGTGCCTGCCGCCCCCCTAGGTAAAAGAAGAAATGAAAACCCTTGCCCAAGATAAAGGCGTTAACTCTTTCAAGATGTTTATGGCCTACAAAGATCTATACATGGTGAAAGACGAGCAAATGTATGCTGCCTTCTCTCAGTGCAAGGAGATCGGAGCGATTGCTCTGGTGCATGCCGAGAATGGAGATTTGATTGCAGAGGTGAGCATTTCCATCCGAACCCTTCCATAGACAGGAAAACAGCTGTAGCTTAAAGCAGAGACATCGACCCTATGAAGGTGGACTCAACTCATGGAAGGGCAGAAATTAAGTCACTCATTATCTGCCGCATAAATAACCAAGCTGGCTTATTTGCTACTGCCTTTGGTTTTATTCACTACTTCTACAAGGTTGGCTGAAGAATTCACCTTTTCCAACCAGCTACATACATTCAATTTTTAAAAATACGCTGTTATAAAAATGTGAGTTATTTTCTTTTAGATTTATTTATTTATTATTTATGTGCACATGTGTGCCCACATGAGTGCATGTGTGCTATGTTCATGCAGTGGCTACAGAGTTAAGAAGAAGTTGGACCCCTGGAACTGGAGTTACAGGCCGTTATGAACTGCCATGTGGGTGCTGGGAACTGAACCCAGGTCCTCTGGAAGAGCAGCCAGCACTCTTAACTCTTGAGCAGTCTCTCCAGACTGTAAATCATTTCCTGTATGTCCCTTAGCCCTGGCTTGCTTTCTGGGTTTTCTGAGACTCAGGCTGCTGGTACAGAATGCTAATGTGTGGACATGCATGTAAGCTGAGGATGTGAGCAGTGTATAAGATGGTATTTTAAAGCCTCACACTTTTCAGAGACTGGGAATCATAATGTGCTCTAGAGGAATGTAGAAGATATTTATTTCTCATGTTAGCTCCATTACTAATGCCCAAAGGGTGTACCACCTGCAAGATTTAAAGAGTTGTCTCTAACCCTTGATATTAGCTGATTTTTTTTCTTTCCCCAGGCTTAGTTCCCATGTAAGTAAGATTGCAGCTCAGTAGCCAGGAGGCCCTGGGAAGAAGGAGAAGAGGGTGTGAGATTTAAACTCAAACAGGCCAGAGTTTTAATGTGACTTCCTCGCCATGTGACACCGGCGAGTCCAGTCAGTCCTCTGATTCTTGACTTGCAGTTCTTTTGTGAAAGAAAGAAATGAAAATTTGAAGAAATAATGGATCTAACTAATATCATTAGAGGTCTGAGTTGAGGGGCAGTGGAGACTGATTCGATAGGAAAATACAACTCCTTAAACAATGTATTAAGTGAGTCAATTCAGAAGGGTCTCGACTTTTCTATTTTGCTTCACTGAATTAATATACTAAAGTGTCAAGCATGAACAGTGCTGGACAGTGCTTCCTATTGAGCATGAGTACAAACCTCCTGATCTTTTTTGGGTCTGGGATAGACAGACAGACAGATAGACAAGTGGTGGAGACCAGAGAACAAACTCAATTGTCATTCTTCAGGAGCCAGTCCTCTTTATTTTAGAGACAGAGTCTGTCTCTCACTAACTGGGAACTCACCAACCAGGCCAGCCTGGCTGGCCAGTGGTCCGGTGCATCCACCTGTCTCCTAGTCCCAGCATTATAAGGGTCCCCATGCTGTTTGGCTTTTCGAAAAGGGTTCTGTGGACTGAACTCGCCTGCCATGGTTGCACAGCAAGCACTTTGCCAACTGAGCACTCCCTCCTGCCCCTCCAATCCCCCACCTTTTCAGCCCAAAGAAGCTGATGGTGGCATAGGGACACTATGAATAAGCTGTCAGCGTACTTCACTCTGCCCCACCCCCACACCTACAGCTGGTACATCTAAAAGCTTAGCCGAATCTTTAATTTCCAATAAAATCATATTTACCGTTAGCAATCCTTCCTGCTTTCCCTTTTACATTCTTGCTTCCTTATAGGGTGCAAAGAAGATGCTGGCACTGGGGATAACAGGCCCTGAGGGGCACGAAATGTGCCGCCCCGAGGCAGTGGAGGCAGAGGCCACCTTGAGAGCCATCACCATAGCCAGCGTTGTGAACTGCCCTCTATACATCGTGCATGTGATGAGCAAATCTGCAGGGAAGGTGATAGCTGATGCGAGGAGAGAAGGTGACCTTCAGTGGGACCCCGCGCCCTCGGGTTAACAAGCCAGCGAGCAGAGCTCACATACTTCCTTTGCTTAGAGTATGAGGAAGTTGTGTTTGGAGTATGCCTCCCTCATCCTTATACATGCCTCTAGTTCTTTCTTCCTTCAGAAGGTTCTATCCACCCTCAGAGCCTTCCTTCCGGTTACTTCTTTCTTCTATTTTTTTTCTTCTATTTTTCTTCTATTTTTGGCCTCATAATCTGTCTCTTACTACCATAAGCAGTAAGCTTTTATTTTAAAACATGATAGTGAATTTTCATTTTAAAGCTAATTTTACAGTGACTCCCACCTTTCCTGACCATCCAGCTAGGACCTGACGAGGCCAGGGCAGAGTTCATGCTCAAAAGCTTGCTTTTGAACAGAATCGATTTGTCTGACATCACCATGGATGTTGGGTCAACTGAAGCAGTGGCTCCCAGCGCATTTTAATGATCGCTGTTTTAAAGGTTATTTATTAACTTCGAATTCATGGTTGCCTCAACTTTTTCAGTGTGAAGGTAATCATGCTAAAGAAAGAAAATGTGCTCCTGGGCAAAGGAAAAGGACATAAATTTGCTAGTGCTGGATAAAGATGGGTAAAAGCCACTTATGAGCACCTCACTAGGGCCCCCATCTCTCTGGTAGAGACACAGGTCTCTACAGTGCGGGAGGTCGTCCTGTTAACATCCCTCCTGAGAGTGACAGTCGGTGGCTACTGTACTTCCTTAAAAACCACGAAATGGATTTGATATGCTTCTAATTGACACCAAAATAAATGTCAAAACTGTGTGTCGCAAGGAGGTTTAGTAAGGATTTTGTGAGCTGTGTTCCCTTTTAAAATGTAATCCACTGTATCATGTGTTAGGAATAAGGTTAGCGTCAAATGAGCTCATAAAGTCTTACTACCAACTGTTATGGATTCCTTCCCTCCCACACCCTGTGTGTAACAGGATTGCCATGAAGCAGCTCCCTCCCCTCACCTAAACAGAACTGGCTGAAAATCCCAAGCTGCAGTTCTAGATTTCTCCCACCAGATGGTGATGTTGCCAACTCTATGGAACTGGTAAGGTTGTCCTTTTTATGTGGCACAGTTACAATGTTAGACTAGAAAGAACAGTAAAATCTGCAGAAATGCCCGTCGCAAACCACCATCAAGCTATAGTTTTGAAAGTTAAGGCTGGAAGCTTTTTCTTGGCAATGAGTATTTATTCTATATGTGGACAAAATTCAATCAGAACCAGCTTATAAAGATCTAGGGATCATAGACAACTATTAATCTTAAGTACAGGCATTTTGATTTTGATTTTAAATTAGTTTTAAACACAATTGTGTTTCTTGAATGTAGGAACTGTTTACAATTTTGCATTAGTTCAAGTTTCAAAATAATGTACCCCCCAAGAAAATGTTCAAAGAAGTTTTTTTTGTTTTTCCTTCTGGGTCCTTGCCATGTCCCATAAGAAATACCCATATCTTTTGTTACTTCATAAAACAAAACAAAATGAAAAGCCACCTTGCTAGTATTTTGCCCCTTGCTGATTTTTCTGTCATATCCTTTAGGTAAGCCCTCAGATGGTGAGTTTTTAACATTTGTAGATCTAAGAATGCTCCACTGTGTTTATTCAAATAACCCTTCACTGGGGGACACTTGGTCTGTGGTAGCCCTCAGAATTTACAAATGAACACCACAGCAGTCACCTTCTGCAGAGACTAGTTGGTATTTGTAGAAGGTGTGTGGCTTTTCTATTGCCTTTGTAAGAAATTGCTGCAACTTTAGTGACTTAACATGATCTTGCTATCTGGTTGTTCTTGACAACAGAGTATCCAGGTGTCTGGAGTGCCTGTTCAGTTTCCTTAGCTCATGCCCACCTCCACCTCTGCCTTCCTGAATCTTTAAAGGCAACCATGCCAGGCCGCTGGTGTCAGCTTATTCTGAACGGTCTGATGCCTCTCTCTTCCACTTTAAGGATCCTTGTATAACATCAAGACAATTCCATTAATTTAGAAGACTTTCCCATCTCAAGGCTTTTAACCACATCTACAAGGTCCCCTCTTCTTCATTATGTAACATATGAGCAAACTCTCGATTGGCATGTGGACACCTTTATGGCTCCATTATGTGCTTAACATAAAAGGGTATCTCTAGATGAAGATTGCTGGTTCAAAGATTAAACGGACTTGCAGCTGTTTAGATTCTGCTAGATTCCAAAGGATCTGTAAGCATGGAATAGTTTAAGTGCCACTCAAGCATGCTGGCTGAGTTGGATTTATAGTAACAATACTTGTAAATTGTCAACTTTACAAGGGCCCAATTGTCAAAGAGACTGCAGAACTTCAGAATGATTCAGTATGAGATAGCCCACTCTGTGAATGTAATGTCTCCTGGATGAATAGGATGTGTGACCAAGGAGGGACCAAAAGGAAGAGAAGATAGACTAACAGACCCAAACTGTTCCCATGGTGACTACATCAGTAAACCCGAGGACAGACCCTGAAATGGTAATGGCTAAGAGACCATGGACCATACTGACTGTGAAGGACTGAGGTACTCTGTCCGTAATTTATTACATCATTTCTGAACACAAACATGCAATAAAAGCCTACTGTTTGTAATCTTATTTAAATAAGAAGTAACGTATTCTTGTGAAAGTACAATATGGAAATCTATAAAGACTTTTATCACCCACATCTTTCTTCCTGGCCCGGATGTGAACAGTGAGTCCCTAGAACATAGAGCTGATGATGCCTAGGAGTAACCAACACACAGAACTCTGGCTCCCATCCCAGACCCACTGAATCTAAAGTGCTTGACTGAAACTTCAGGTGGTCCATATGGTTGTTAAAGTCAGAATCCAGCCATGAAGGTTGTCAAATGATTGGTCGTCTGTCTCTATTGTGACTTAGGGATACAATGCTGTTAAATTTGACTTTAAGCCTCAGCTGACAACTGTATACCCAGAAGAGGTGGACTGAAGTCATAACAGCTAACACTATTCATGCTTCAGAGTAGGACTCTGAGACCATTGATCCCTTCAGGCTTTATTCTTCATTTTATTTTAATATATTGATGCTTTGAATTGCTATCAGAATACTTCAAATTCAACTTTATGACTGTTTTGTGACTGATGACGTCAAGGCATGGGGACGATCAGTGAGCAAAGCTCAACATGACCTCAATGGCAAGTGCTAGGTCTACTGGTCCAGCCCAAGGCCACCAACCCAAAGCCAAACTTCCTCAGTGACTAGCTCTACTGAAGTGCTCTGGGGTGTGTGGATGCCATGTTTCATAATTCATTAATTTTATGTTTCAACAATTAGCTGCTTTAGAAGGGCTGTGATTACGTTTGAAAGTTATATTAAGGGACAGGAGAGATGGCTCAGCTGTTAAGAGCACTGACTGCTTTTCCAGAGGCCCTGAGTTCAATTCCCAGCAACCACATGGTGGCTTGCAACCATCTGTGATAGGATCTAATACCATCTAGGGTGTCTGAAGACAGCTTCAGTGTGCTCATATACATGAAATAAATAAATAAAGTTATACTGAAGTCATCTTAGCATTTTGGTATTACTGAGAGGAGGGAATGGCAAGACTGGAGTTGCCAACGCGTCCACCGGAGAGTTGGCTAGCTCTCATATCTGTCAGCCATTCTTCAGGCCTAGTGACTTTGGCCACATTTAGTTTCACTTCTATGAAACTACCTTCAAAACTCTAGACTGTCAATAGGTAATAGTGACTTACAATTTGGAGTAGTATCAAATGTCTTCCAGCCATGAAAAATGAGTAACTTAGCTCATGTAAATGCTACCTGCCACCTGAGTTTTGTTAATAATAATTGTCACTTCAAATGACAATTTTTGTGCCTGGCTAGTGCCACTAAAAAGTGGCATTCCAGGAATGTCTCTGCCAGCCCCTTCTCCTCTCCTATGCTGCAAAAAGAACTCGGGGGCTGCCATTACACTGCATTATGATTATCTGGGTACGACAGTGTTCTTCACAGCATCCAGTTCCTTTCCACTATTCTGTTGCTTCCCTGCTTTGTCTACAGGCTAAGCCCAATGTTCGTACAGTGTGCAAGTGTGACATAGTCTTCCCTGGCAAAACAATCATTGGGAAGAGCAATTTAACCAGTCCGTGAAGTCACATTAACTCACGGAGAAGCAGTTTCAAGTGCCAGGGTCAAGAGCATTTCCTTCACGCCAGTGAGGCTCTCAAGCACACCTAATTTTAGTTGGCTACATATTTAGACCACTGTCTACTTACAAAGTTTCTTGGTTTTCCTGTGATTTCTCCAGTTAGCTCTTTTAAAATAGGTTTATAAAATAAGCATAGGCCTCTGTACCACACCGTGAGCAGTTTCCAGCCTTTCCCTCCTGCTTAGCTATAAGCAGCTCCTTTTGCAAGGAACTTTTTTTGGGGGGGAAGGGGGATAATTTTCCTCCCTCTTTCTCTGCCTGCCTGCCTGCCTTCCTCAGTCTCTTTCCCTTTTGTCTGCAGATGGAACCAGGGCCCTGCACACAGCACACAGGGACTGACCACTGAGCTCTGGTGGATGGATCCACAGCTCCTTCCCACAGTTTGATGGAGTCCAGATCTGCTGCATGGATCATATCCGTTGATATCCTAGGCTCAGTATATGAGTTCTCCTATTTCCACGTTCTTGAATGCTTCCCCTCACTTACTGTCCATTCACCACGTTCACCAGAACCACTGTCCTGTCTCCTCCCTCTGCTCATTTGAATTCTGAGCTCACTCTTCTCATTTCCCTTACCTGTCTTTCCATCCCATGTGCTTCCCACCACCCCCAGAGCCCTCAGAACCTCCTGGCATCAGTGGCTCCTTTTCCTTCTTTGAGTATGATGGATTCCCTCTGTCTGTGCCTCTTCATCAGATGCTGCTGTGGACTGAGAAGAAAGAAAATCATGTTCAGTTCCTCAACTTTAATCTTAAACTTAGGCTTTCCTTGGCTGAAACCTTAGTGTTTTCCTCTAGCCTTTGTCTCCTGTGATGAAGAAGCAAAGGTCCAATTACAGGGAAAGGAAGGAAACTGTCAAGGTCAAGTCTTCTGTCTTAGTCACTGACACAGTGACCACAGCAACTCTTACAAGGGAAACATTTAATGGGCACTGGCTTACAGTTTCAGAGGGTTAGTCATTATTATCATGGCAGACATGGTGCTGGAGAGGGACTTCAGAGTTCTACATCTGGATCCATAGGCAGAAGAAAGAGAGAGTGACACTGGCCAAGTTTCAGCTTCTGAGACCTCAAAGCCCATCCCCTAGAGACACACTTCCTCCAACAAGGCACACATCCCAATATTGCCAGTCCCTATGAGCCTTTAGGGCCATTGCCATTCACACTACCACATCCGACTTCCTGCTCCCCCCATAGGTTCATAGCTCTATCATTATGAAAAAAGTCTCCACAGTCTATTTCAAAGTCTCCTCTGAGACTCAGGCAATCTCTTAACTATAATCCCCTATAAAAATCAAAATGAAAAGCAGATTACATATCTCCAACATATAATGGCACAGGATATAAATTACGAATCCAAAAGGGAGCATACTGAGGAAATACTGGACCAAAACAAGACCACAAACCAACTGGGCAAACCTCAAAGTCACATCATGTCTGATGTCAAAGGGCTCCTCACACCATCCAAAGCTGAGTTGCCTTTGACTTTGGCAAAGAATGGATGTCCATTTCATTCTCAAATCTTGCTTGGCCTGAGGTGAGTAATTAAGACAGATGAATTCCCACTACCCTTCTTGGGCTAAGCCACTTTTGCAAAAAAGATGCACCATAAATCTGTCCCCAGAGTTATCTCAGAGAACCCAGGCTAAAAGTTAGACATGCCCCCTGGTGGTGTTGTGATTCAGAAGGAAATTCTGCTTAGCACCACCCAGATCTGACCTACTCTCTATAGTTCAGTTTTCATTTTGCATTTTTTGAGGTGGGGTTTCTCTTGTGTAGCCCAGGCTAGTCTTGATATCAAGATCCTTCTGCTTCAGCCTCTGGAGTTCTTGGATTACAGCTGCAAGCAATCATTTCCAGTCATAGTCTAGTCTTCAGCCAAACAGTCCATGTGCCAATATGAGCAATTGACATCCCTGATTATTCTCGTCTCACTAGCTTTCACCATACATGTGCCTTTTTAGCCACGGTGCTGAACTCAGGATTCTCACTGACCCTTTAGAAAATACATTGTGCTCTTATCCCCAACCTGCCACTAGAACGTGCCCAAGGACCACATGGACTCTGTTGTTTTGGTTAGAGTGGAGGCACAATCTCTCAGTAGCATGATCTGCCTGTTATTGTTTCCCATCTGTGATTAAAATGTCAACTATAGCCCTCCTGTGGTGGTCTGAGTAGGAATGGTCCTCATAGACTCATGTGATTAAATGCTCCGCCCTAGGGAGTAGCACTATTAGGAGATGTGGCCTTTTTGGAATAGGTGTGGCCTTGCTGGAGGAAGTGTGTCACAGTGGGACAGGATTTGAGGTCTCGGAAGCTTGAGCCAGTTCTCTTCCTGCTTCCTGTTGATCCGTTTGTAGAGCTCTCAGCTCCTTCTCTAGCACCACATCTACAAGCATGCCACCCTGCTTTCTGCCATGATGATAATGGACTAAATCTGTGAGCTGTAAGCCAGCCCCAATTAAATCGCTGCCTTTATAAGTGCCCTTAACTTGTTTTAACATATCTTACTAAAATTCAACCTTATTTTATACTCAAGCTCCTGTCTTCAGAGGTCAAGTGTGCATCTTGTTTGAACATCTTGATGAAACATTTTCTTTTTGCTTTTCATAAAAACCAAGTTACAGGACACACACGTGCTGTTGCTGTGCTCTGGGTTGGGTTTGTAAATTAGAGGGAGGCCCCATTAGTTCCTAAGCCACTCATTGTGAGCTGGGCCTTGTGCTTGGTTTGCTGTTTATTTGGTTGCTTGTAGTTGTTTGAACTGGCCTTGGTTTTCCTACAGCACAAAGATCCGTAGTCAAGCTTTTTGTTGTAGGACATAAAGTTCTCACACAGAGCTTGGGGTAGTTCCCACTTTTCACCTCCGTCCTCCACATTCTTCTTGTTTTTAGAAGACCGAAGAGAGGTTTATAAAAGGCCACATCCTCTCAAGTGCTCATGTTCTTTACTGATCAACAGCAGCAAGCCACATCTTGCTTCTTCTATACTTCAGTGCACTGACTTTCGATGGCCAAGGGAGGGGAGGCTGGTGGGTGGTTGAGCTCCGAGAATTTGAATGTCACCTTGTCTCTTTTCTTTCTTGCTCTTGTGCATCTGATTATCTCATTGTCTTTTAAATTTAGAAGATCTACTTCAAAACAGTTGAAAGTTGGCCATTTAAGATCATTTAAAAAACTGGAATTATGTGGCTCTGAGGGAAAAAGCATCTGTGCAAGGTGTAGATTTCTTAAGGCTCCTGACATACAAAGTACCACAGCCATGGTGTAAGCAGTAAGGTCCTGTTTTTCCAGAGTACTGGAGATGAGACACGTGAGAGGTCGGTGTCAATAGCACCAGTGTTTTCTGAGCTGTGGAGGAAGCCACATCCCAGGTCATGTGCCAGGGAATATCCCAGGCCATGTCCATGTCCCAGGCCTCTTTTGCTTCATCGGGAGGACTTTCTCCTCTGCTGTCAATGTTGGTGTCTATGCTCCAACTCCTTCTTCTTTTAGATCCCAGTCTTACTACATTAGGCTCTACCCCAAAGGCCTCACTTTAATGTCATTACCTCTATAAAGACCTTATTCAATACATGTGAAGACTTCAGAAGCTGAATCCTGGTGTGTGGTGGCTTGAATGAGAGTGGTCTCCAGAGGCGCATACATTTCAATACTCAGCCCAGCAGGTGGAACTCTTTGGAAAGGATTAGCAGGGGTGGCAGAGGCAGGCTTTGAGGTTTCACATGACTTTTGCTGTGCCCAATGTACTCTCTCCTTCTTGCTTGTCACGCCTTTCCTCCTCCATCATGACTCTAACCCTCTACCACTGTAAGCCCAATTAATGCTTTCATCTATGAGTTCCCTCAGTGTTTTATCACAATGATAGAAAAGTGACTATTCCAAGGTGAGATACACAGCTCAATTTATAAACATGAAGAGACCCCTGGCTTCCAGGGACATGCTATGTACTTTTGTATACATCATGGTTGTTGGTTTTACTTTTTTGTTTGTATTTTGGGGATGGTTGGTTTGTTTTCTAACCTTCACAAATTTACCATACTAGAAGCGTATTGTAATCCCATTTCCTAATAAGAAAATTGAGACAAAGAATATTGATTCATCATATGGAAAGCTAAGATATGCAACATCAGGATTTGAACTCAAGTCTGCACTTACTATCATTCTGTCTCTGTTTAATTTTCTTCTCAAATAGTTTCTTCTTTTGAAAAAAATAATATATTGAATCAGTGCAGTCCAACAGAGCTTCACCGTGTTATTTTGTAGGAAAGTTATTTTAAAAAGCATAGCTATCTTCAAACTCTGTAGTTCAAGCATCTTCCCTGACAACTACGCGGGTGCTCCTCACCTTTCTCTCATAGCTCTCAGGACGCAAGTTCTGTGTCCAAGGATGGAGAAAGACTATTGAGAACAAACGTGGACAGAGAGGTTGTACAACGGAGCAAGAAAGGTGCTGGGGAGGAGACAGGTGATAAAGACCCAAGGGTTTTTGGAACCATGCAAATGCAAACACCATCAGAAGTCCACCAGATAGAAGCCAGACACAAGCACTGTTCACAGCCACCTGCAGTGCAGAGCAAAGGAAGCCAGGAAGGGAAAGTGGATTATTACTCGGTCACATCCACAGATAGCTTGTGCTTGCCTGAAAATGTTTAGGGATGTATGCTCTTCACCAGAGAATGAAAATGTTGCTTTTCTTGTAACAATGTATATATGGTCCTGTATCAGAGAAGGAAGGCTTTAATTCTGGGTAAGCCACTGCCCGTGTATGTATCTCTGGAAGATCAATTCATTTCATTGAGCATCAATTTCTTCTTTTATTAAAGCAGCGTGAGGTGTTGCTGTGACATCAAGTGAGGTCAAGAGCAAGAGATGTGAAAGTTCTACAGTCTATACCTGTGGTCGCGATTGTTCTTGGCTTATTTTTAGCTCAGATCTACCAGGACTTTCAATTAAGTTGGATTTTGGTAGTTTGATTCTTCAATTTATGGACTACTAGACTCTGTTTTCCTTCTCCTTTAAACTTTCTGTGTAAGTTTTGGTCTTTTAAAAATTGTGGAGGTGAGCAATGAGCCATTAAGAATTTTTATTTTTAATTTTTTACATTCATAAATATGTAATGAGAATAAAGATGAAAATACACTCCTTAATGAAGAGCTGTGTACACTAAAAACGTAGCTTGTCACATTTGGAAGGAGCTAAGGCCTTCTGAGAAAATTACCTGTCATCCAGTTGAAGCAGCCCTGGCAGACTCCTGTAGATGCTGACATTTAATTTTTCCTGAGAGCTATTAAGATGGTAGAAGTTTGGGAACTGCACTCCCGTATCATTTCGATGTGCCAAGCGATTGAACAGAACTTGTGACAGGACCTTTCCTTGGTGCTTCATCACCAAGGAAAATCCTGAGTTGGCACCTCATGAAGAGACAACAAATCAAGTCAGAGTCTTGTTGTCCAACCAACTGGGAGATGTGCTCTTGAAAGAACAAATTCTCTTTGGAGTTGCAAATAGAGACTGTGCCTGTCTTAGTCTCTCCAAGTAGAGACTGCTACCTCTTAGTTCACTACACATGACTGATGTTTATCCTGCCTGCCACAAAGAGATACTAAAGTTGCTTCTCTTTTCGGGAAACAGGCCAGTAATGACCTGCAGTGTGTATCATGGAATCAAAGCAGACAAGCAGTGGTTGGGGTCCTGGGAGGACCCTTTCACAGCCGTGGTATGGGGGTCCTGGGGCACCACTTTCACAGCCAATGGCTTGGCACTCAAGTCAAATGTCTAGGCTTCAGCAAGCCTGGCTTGAAATGTTTATCTCTAGAGGCTGGTTTGGAGGGAGCATGATTTGTGAGATAAGAGGGCGCTACATTTCCATTTTGAGGACTCTGGCAGCTGGTGGCCATCCACTGCCTGTGCTCTCTAAGGAAGTCAGTTAATTTCAGTTATATATCTGAATTGTAACTAAAATTCAGCATCTGGTCAACCAAAGTGAGCTCATTTGGCATGCTAGAATCTCCTCAACTCACTCTCTCTCTCTCTCTCTTTTTCTCTCTCTCTCTCTCTCTCTTCCTCTCTCCCTCTCTTTTGATTGCTTGCATGTGATGAGGTTGATGCCAGTGAATCTATTATTCTGACAAATGCTAATCAGATAGGAGCCTGATTTTAAATTCAAATTCACTGTGCACTATTAAGTTTTCCTACATCATGTGCTTTGGATGCCCTCATTTGCATGATTTTTTAAGTGTGCATTTCAGGCTACAATTTTATTATCTGAGTGTTCTTTTATTGAATATAAGTCTTCTCAGAAAGTTCTTTTTGAGAGTGTGAAAAGGTTATCAATCAATCAGCAGCAGAGATGCACCATGGTTGGAGTCCATATGGCTATATTAACAGTAGTTTATCATCTGGCTAGATGGCATAAAACTTGAGATTACTGACTCAAGATTCCTGGATTCAACTCCTATCTCCTTCACTCTATACATGTGAAGTGTGTATAAAGTGTTAGAGAAATTACATAATCCCATTGCTTTATCTTTTAATTGAAATAGTAATAGCATTTACCCAATAGGATTTTAAGATTGCATTGTAAATGTAGCCCCCCAGCATCCTCTGGATTATGCTTCAGTAACAGTGGAGGATAATCCAAGATGGTTTTAATGATCTCTACTTGGAAGGAGAGCATGCCATTTGCATTCATTCTAATTGACCCAAACACATCACATAGCCCAGTCCAACGGCAAGTAACTGGGAGAATGATCTGTACCTTACAATGTAAATGACCAGAACACACTAAATGCTCAGCAATTATCAGCTGTTAACTATTGAGTCTGGTTCACAAAAGTGAGTTGTGGGAAGGGATTCTGTAAGGCTATAGTATCATCCTCTACTCTGACAGAGAAGACTGACTCTCTGTGTTTGTCACATGGTTTTCTTAAACATGCATTAAGGGCCTGAATCCTACCTTTGAACTTCCAGGAAAGGTGGTCTACGGAGAACCGATTGCAGCGGGTCTTGGCACTGATGGCACACAGTACTGGGATAAAGAATGGAGTCATGCAGCTCACCATGTCATGGGTCCTCCACTGAGACCTGATCCTTCAACGCCCAGCTTTCTCATGAATCTGTTGGCTAAGTAATAATTTTTCAGATGACAGTAAAGTATTAGGACGGGAGATAATTCTTTATCCGTCTTATCTTTGGATGGAGGAAAGCTTGTCCTAGATCTCTAGATCCAAGGACCTTCAGGTCTCTATTCTGTTTGAGCCATGGTATATGAGGAGCAGAATACACTGGACTTATGATGTTTAAGCAGATATAATCTAGGGACTAGTTTGTTGTATGGGTAATACACCTTTCTAGTCATTCTGAACATTTTACCATGCTCTGTCCACATGTCCCCAGATTTCAATTAATAGGGAACATTTCACGGTAAACTGGACAAGAATCCACTCGCTTCCTTTCCTTTAACTTCCCCCTTCCTTCATACGTCTCTGTCCCAGAGATTATTTATTAGCCAAATTGGGATTTATTTTTTGTCCCTGTTCTCAGCCAGTCTTACATCTATGTTCATATTCAGACAATATGGACATCTGCCACTGGGCTGCTCTGGAGGACCTGTCTCCATTGCCATAGGTCACCATAAGCATAGCTTTTGTGGTATTCTACTCAAAAGAAATTTCTACCTATATTATTCCTAGTGAGCTTGCTGTTTGTATTGCCAGGGCCATACAACTATCAGTTTCTAGATAGGACTAGCTCGCAGCCATGGGCTCGTAAGTCTTGATGCAGAGTTTAGTAGGCATCCTATCATCTCACAGATGATTTCTTCCTCAAACTAGCCAGCTTCTTCCAATTAGGCTAGGCAATTGAAAGACAGTAAAAAGAGACTTGTCATGGATTCTGCACCATAATTCTTATGAGTGTATTCTCAAAAAGTGCTTCTAAAGATAGACAGGAAAGAGGTGAATTGTATACCAGAAATTCTACTCATACCCCCTCCCACTGCTGGGCATCCCACGGAGGAGACAGGAGACTAAGAGACACCAAAGGCGTCCCCCGTGTGCTCACTACTCACCTTATCATTGCCTTTCTTCCTTGTTCATTCTTTACAGTGGTGATCTGACCACAACAGGGAGTGACAACTGCACTTTCAATACCTGCCAGAAAGCTCTAGGGAAGGATGACTTCACTAAGATTCCCAACGGGGTGAATGGTGTTGAGGACAGGATGTCAGTGATATGGGAAAAAGGAGTGGTGAGTTTCACAGGGAACAAGTCTGGGTTCACTCAGGGTCATGTTGTTTGGGGATGGAAGAAGTACAAACTTCATAGAAAGCTCTCTCTCTCTCTCTCTCTCTCTCTCACACACACACACACACACACACACACACACACACACACACACAAACTGGAAATCACCACAATCACTATCAACCTCACCCCATACCCCTCCAGGGCATTATCCACAAACAAGCACTTGGTTTCTCTGCACAATTCAGCTCAGAAGATGTGTTCTGTCATTTGTGCAGAGACATTGGGGACCAATTTAGACTGGGTCCAGATAGGTTTATTTTTTATGTGTCATTAATGTAAATATTTGAACTGATGGGAGATATATGAAGGATATTAAATTTGCTGTCTAAAGTTACATAGATAACTAAATCTGTAAACTAATATAAATGAAGAATGAATAAAAAGTTTCTTCCTAAGGATGGAGAAAAATCCCATAGGCAGAAGTCAGGTGTTAACCTGGATATCCAGGTACTATGTGTATAAAGATCTACAGCAAGACTAGGTAGACCCAAGGTTCTCCTTGTCATGCTTTTCAAAGATCCCTCTCTTAGATGATATATTAATCATATTTCATACTTGAGAATTCTCTTTGAATGTGTCTCCTACATCACTGCCATTTTTAACTCTCATTGTTCTTCTTGGGATTTCTATTGCTGTTATTAAACATGATGACCAAAAAGTAGTTGGAAAAGAAAGGGGCTTATTTGGCTTACACTTCCACATCCTAATTCATCATTGAAGGAAGTCTGGACAGGAACTCAAACAGGGCAGGAACCTGGAGGCCAGAGCTGATGCAGACGTCCTAAGTGATGTTGCTCACTGGTGTGCTCATGAGGGCTTGTTCAGCCTGATTTCTTACAGAATTCAGGACCATCTGCCAAGAGAGGTAGCCATCTACCTTGGGCTGGGCTCCTCCATTATCCATCACTAATTAAGAAATTGCCTACATTCAGATCTTATGGAGGCATTTTCCCAATTGAGGTTCCCTCCTTTTCCATAACTCTAGCTTGTGTCAAGAAGCCAGCACATTATTATGCACTGAGTCCTATTGATTTTATTTTCAGAATGCCTCCTCCTTTCCATATTCATGACTACTATATAATTGGAGGCTCCAGTTTTGTTCGGACCATTCCAATAGTCTCAAAGCCGGTTTCCTTACTCTCAGTGACCACTTGCTCCACCGGTCCATCCTGAGTTGTAACTCATAGGTGAAGCTCTGATCACATTAATTGCTTCTCAAAAACACATTAGTGCTGGCCATTACCAGAAGGGTCATGTTTACACAATCAATTTAGTACAAGGCCTTCAAACCCCCTCTCCAGCTCCAGCTTCTGTTGATCTTCCTCCTTGACCCCTTCCCCACTCTAACCACTGCTAACAATTCTCCCTCGCTTTCTCCTTGCTAAAATATTCTAAATTATAGTCCAAATTTCCTCCTTACACTTGTGTTATTACAGTAAAAATCTTTATGAAAGATTTTCATATCTAGTCTAGTTCCCATTATATATATATGGGTTCCTATTATATAAAGATATGTTTATATACATCTTTAAATATGATCTTTAAAATAATTGAGTATTTTTCAATAATATGCATGAAAGTATAATTTTCTAAAACAGTAAGATGATTTACTTCTGGGACTAATAGAAATAATAAATAAATCTTCAAAGGCAGCCTTGTTATATATATATATATATATATATATATATATATATATATATATATAT
>JADRCH010000007.1:19478293-19542273 GCA_019843965.1 Rhynchomys soricoides
ATGAAATTAAGCAGGAGAGGGGTGGTTCTTTAAGGGACATAAAGCAATGTGCAGTACAGGGCATCAAGAATCAAACAGTGAAGCTTAGGGTGTGTGAATACAGCTGTATCATCAGAGATCGCTTCAAAGAGCCTCCTTGGCATTCTCCTGGCGGTAGCTCATTGTGTGTCATCTAATTTCTGAACTATGATTCTTCTCTTCTTCCTCCAAAGAAGTATATGCACACATGTGAGAGTGCACACCACACACACACATACACACACACACACACACACACACACACACACACATACAGAGTCTGTGATTGTTTTGAAGAGCTGGTCAGTATGAAGATTTGCTTTCACACCCGTTGCTGACAGACTCTGTTAAAGAACTCTTCTCTCAGGCCCCAAAGCTCAGTTATCCTAGTTCATGTGGTAAGGGAAGAGGAGTGGGCACACAGGGCTTCTGCAGGTGCCTACATAGAAATGAGGGTGGTTACACCATGATTTCTCAGCTGCGGTGTCATGATGCAGCATGGTGTTGGGCACTGCAGGTGTGTCTGCACAGCTGTAGGAGCATCCTCCACACAGATGTGTATGGTCCCAGGACAATTTCTTGGTGGATGACTACTATAGTGATGTTGATGTATGGGTGTTTTTATTGTTATTAATCCACACAAAATCCAGCCCACTATTCAGGCATTGAGGTAGTAATACCCTGGTGAGAAAAGAAACCTTTTTTATTAAAACTTTTCTTTAAAAAGGTTTGAGACTAACAACTTTGCCTCTTCTGAGCTGGTTGTGACATTGAGAATGTTAAAAACAGCAACAACATTAATTTTTTTGTTCTGCAACATTGCTGTCGTAAAGATGCTGCACACAAATCCTCAGTGGATAAATAATGCTCACAGTACTTGGTATACAGTCGTGCCCATGCAGGTATACAGTCGTGCCCATGCAGGTATACAGTCGTGCCCATGCATCAGCGGGGGCCAATGTGTGGAATGGGTGGGAGCTGTGGCTAGCCAGAGCTGTCAATCAGGGCTCATTGTATAATGGCTTCATTCAGGCAGGAACTGGAGACAGTGTAAGAGAATGATACTTTACTTAAAGCATCTCCCCTTTCATAGACACTTCCAGAAAGATGGAAACTGAGAAGCTTGTAGGGTTCTTTCTAGCTAAGACAGCCTGATGAAATCGGAATTGGGTGCTCTCCAGAGCTGATACCTCTTCAAAATTATTTAGAGGGAAGCTGTTCAAACAAACCACCTAAGATTATTTTACGGCCTTTGGAAGACAGTTGCTTAATAAGTTCGGACTCTTCATGAAAAGAAAGTTCAGATTTCCTGATAACACACAGGGGTAAAATATTAACCACTATTTATTGCACATTGTTTATTTGAACATGTTCTTATGCAACTTTCAAGTGAACTATAATTGATTTCTGAGGACTTTCTTAGCAATGGTTGAACTGTTGTCCACGTGATAAAAGTGAAGCAAGTCAGAGGTGACTCTCAGAGACCAGCCATCCTAAGTGGTTCCCTTTGCCAGAGCAAGCAGGGTTTATGTTCAACATTAAAACCAGGCAAAAGCATAAAGCCCAGGAGAAGCTGCGTAAGAGGCACAGACTCAGCTAAGCTCCTGTCTCATTTCCATCCCACCCAGTGCACACTGGTGTTTTCATGTCTTCATATTGGTCTCGATTCCAGGACAGTTCCAGGAAAGTACAGGAGCTCAGTAACTGTTTGCTGAGTGAATGAGCCAGATTTTAGTAGCCTTGGACTACTAAAAGCAAATATGTGCTTTTAGATGTGTGTGTGTGTGTGTGTGTGTGTGTGTTTCTACTTTCTGAACTTTATTTACCAGCCCTTGGACCCATCTCAAGATCCACATTTTACAGTTTTTGCCTTTCAGTTAGAAAGATAAGAAGAAATGTATCCCAGGCATTTCTGTCATCATCCCTAAAGCTACCCTTGATAAAAGCCATGTTCTACAGCCATGACTGGGAGCATCACCAACCTGTGCATTGTGGTGGCTTACTCCAGGTTGGACCCTTTTGTAGATCTTAAAGCCACTCTTAGTTCTAGCTGGTGACTCTAACAACACGGTTCTAGGTTACAGAGGAAACAAAAAGAAATTTAAAGGGACCAAGGTAAATTTGATGTCAGTACTTAAGGGAATCCTAGGGATCTTATACTTGCAGTGTGCAGAAAGAGTCATGGCTTCCTACAAGGGGCTTTAGAGAAGGCCCTGTAAACACATAACACTCCCTCTAGGAAAAGATCACATGCCAGTGATCATTAGAGATTAAGTATTTCAGGGAAACACTTTTTGTTTGCTTGCTTGCTTGTTTTCCCAATGGCTTGAACAAGACATCAAAATTCATAATTTAAGATTTTTGTTTGCCGTTTTTATTTGTTTCTGCTTTTTACAGAGGAGAAGTCCCTGGGCTAACCATGCCACCACTGGGAACTTATTCCAAGTGTGAATTCTCAAGTCCTATTCCTCACCAGCTTCTTCATGCAGTGGTCATATTTTAACACATCCTACAGGGGTTCAGAGACACACAGGAGTTTTAGAAACTCTGGTTTAGACTCAAAGAACTGAGTAAGCTTTAGAGACTCATAAAGTTGATTGTAGGTCAGTTGCCCCAGAGGCAGAAGGCATCACTCATCTGTGCTGGTTTAGTCCTTGAGAGCCCAGTGCTGTCTGGACACAGACATTTCCTTCTCCTATGTTGTAATGTGTCATTTGCTCACTCATTTCATCACTTGGGCCAATAGATTGGGCCTTCCAATGGTGGACACACTAAGGAGAAGAGCAAAGTCATAAGACCTAACCATACTTTTTACACCCAAGTTGTAAAAGCTGGGTCGGCAAAGAGGTTGCACGTTCTGGTTTTTGCCTCAACCCGTGTTTTGTTTCTTTTTAAAGTTTTCTAAATTCTCTTCATTCAAGACTGGAAGAATGAAGTTAAGAATAACTATTATAGTTCAATAAGAAATACCAAGGCATAGCATATTAGTTAGCTTTTTAAATCTCCGTGACCACAGCGCATGATGGAAACAAGGGAGAGAAGATTTATTTTGGCTCACAGTTTTAGGGAGTCCTCATCATGGAGAGGAAGGCCAAGCAGCCTGGCTCACGGCAGCAGCAATGCCTGTCATAGGCTGTTTACATCACAGTGGAACAGAAAGCAGAGAAGAAAGAACCAGACACCAGGTTATAACATTTAAGGGTTGGGCCCCTAATAACCTACTTTTGTGAGCCAGGTTCCACCACCAAAAGGTCCCACAGCCTCCCCAAAATAGTGCCATCAGTTGGGAAACTAATATTCAAGACAAGAGCTTGTAGAGGAAATTTGAGATTCAAACCATGATTCATGGCTTCTAGACCCACATGAATGTCTGGAGCCTGTCCATGCTGAATCAAAATGAGAAATATACCAAAAGCTCACATCTCAGTTAATATAGAGCAAGATAAAGAGTCTCTATAGTTAAAGGAGAAAAGGCAATGCTTAATGATGGAGGGAAGACAAAAACAGATAAAAGGACACCCGTTCACCCAAGGAATCATCCTTGTCATGATTATGTCTAGGCTCTGCACAGCGCACTGCCAAGAGCTCTGCTTCATGGTCTCTGAGATTCCATTCATTGCTTTACCGATCAGAAAAACATCTAGCCAGCCTACCGTATTGCCAGCCATAGACCCAGGTATTCAAGAGGCTGGGTATGGGGGGGGGGGGAGTTAGATCACCTGGGCAACACGGCCCAACTCATTTCAGAAAAGGCAAAACCAAGGGCTGAGGTTGTGGCTTCCTGGTTGAGCATTTGCCTAGGATACATGATGTCCCAGGCTTGATGACCAGCACCACCAAGAAAATAAAATAGCTCAAAACAAGCACACCGAGTACAGATAAAATTATAACTAAATAAAATACAACACAGACACCAGGAACTTTGAGACTAGAGGATAAATGAAGATACAAAAACTTCATACACAGAGTAGGCATGTACAGCATACAGTGGAGACACAATGGAAACATTTGCCAATCTTTGTTTTTTGAATTGTAGTTCCTACCTGCCCGTATCAACCAGGCCAAACCCACAAAAACTGAGCCTGGAGGCCTGCAGAGTTCCGACCCTTCTCCTGTCCCTGGTGATGCAAATATTCACCTTTAGACTGGAGTCTGCAACTATTTTGTTCTTGTAATTATACAGTTAATCTTCAAAATATTGTCTCATACCTAAGACATGTAAAACTGCTTTCTGTAATCCAAGGTATTTGATTCTAGACACGCACATCCTAAACAAACACCCACACTGACCCTTCAGTTCCTGACTCTTGGTTCATATAAACTGAGACTCTTGATCCAAGCAAGACCAAGGCTTCTTCCCTATGCTCCTGGGCAACAGACTGCCTGTCTGTCCTTGGCTATAAGACTTTACTTGGCTGAGACATGGCACAGATCCCTGCAGACCTGCCAGGGTGCCTGGACCCCAGCCTAGAGCACATCCGGCGGGCAGCACGGCTTCTCTGGACACCAGAAGGCAGTTGAGTTTCCAATTTTAAAGAGTCTGTGTGCCTGCAGAACACCTACTCAGTGTCTTCCCAAGGAAAGAGTGACTGCACATACCACAGGGAGCTTGGGAAGAAGACAGGGTAGGGTAGATTTATTTGACCACTGGAACTGGAGTAACATTAAATGTGTTGCCTAATTTCCTTTGTCTAACTTGATTTTTCTTTGGCTGGGAGGCAACTAGATCAATACTGGGTTTTATGCTGTGATTATGTTGCCTGACGGAAATTTTCCATCGGTTCACTGCCCCTGCCTTTAGTACTGTAATTGCGGCTATAGGGCCTCCCTCTGCCTAGAGCTCTCACAAAACACCTTCTGGAGGAGTCAAGAAGGCCATGCCTCTTGGGCAGACTGTGGCACATAAACAGGAGATGGATGTCTGCTTAGGTTTCTCTGCCTGTGTACGGAGGTAGATGGATTTGCTTTAGTTTTTTCTTCCCCGGGAATCTCTTCGTCTAGTTATCTCTCTATGTTCTTAGTGCTCTTTGCCGTGGGTTTGACATGTGGTTTCTTTACTTTGCCTTTATATTTTCTCTCTGCCTCCCCCTGACTTTTCTTTCCCAACAGGAAATTCTGACTTTGCTTTCAAAACTCTGTTCTCCTGCCGAGCTTCCAAAGGAACAATAATGAAAAGGCAAATGTGTCCATGTTTTTGAAATAGAATAATATCAGTATAGAAGGTTACTAAATTCCACGTGGCCTGGGAAAAGACAATACTGGCAGTTAGCTATAAACAGATTCATTGCATGCTTACTATGTGTGATCTCTGAACACCATGGAGTACATAAATATAAGGAATGATGCCTGTTATCTAAAAGGCTGTGTGTTAATGGGCAGACAAGGCACAAGTGGTGAAAAGGTAAATAATATTTCAAAGGAAAAAAAGAAACAATTTACCTTAGTACAAGAGATGGGGAAGGATTGAATCCTGATGGGAAATAACACGATTTAAAGATAATCCTGAGTTGTGTTCATCTGCAGTGACTCTCCAGAAGGCTGGCTTGTGCTTAGGAAAGGACACTGGATCAAGAGAATCTTTGAGGGTAGCTCTGGGTTTGCAGACAGAGGGCAGACACGCTGTCATGTGGGGAAGCCAGGGGTCCATGAGAAGACTGAGGGAGATACACTAAGGAGTCATAAAGACACTGCCGGGAGAGGCACAGATGGTGAGGAAGAGAAACTAGGATTATGCTTGCTCTTACAGACAAGGGCTCTGAATGCTGAATCAAATATAGAAGGATTTGTAGGATACAGCTCAAGTGATTGAATGTTTTCAAGTGATAGTTTGAGTTGAGCTAAACTTGTGCTTTACAACCTGTACCAGTTACTTCTCTATCGCTGTGATGAAACAGAGTGACCAAAGCAATTTTTGAAAAACAGGAGGTTTTTTTAGGCTTATAATTGCAGAGGGTAAGTTGTGGTGAGGAGGCATGGCAGAGCAGAAGCTGTGCAGCCATTTCTACAAGCATGAAATAGGCAAACTGGAAGCAGGAAGTCTTAACATCTCAAAGCCCAACCCTAGTGACATACTTCTTCCCTCAAGGCCACGCCTCCTAAGCCTCCCCAAATAGTGCCAACAACTGGGAACCAGTATTGGAATGCCTGAGCCTGCAGTAGACGTTCATTTCACACTCATATCACTACATAATTACATTTTCATTGTGTACATGGTAGTAAAGAGAAGGAGACCAGGAGAGTGTTGTGGCACCATTGTATCCTGCTTTGCCAATTTTATGGGATTCCCATGTCCTTGGAAATCCCTTGGGGCGGGGGGGTGTTAAGGGGGGTTGTGAAGTAATGGTAGCAAACTGTCACTCTATGAGAATGACTTGGTCCAAGGTTTGAGAGCATCTGTCTTATGCCCAGCTCATTTATTAAGGAAGTCTGACTAAATCGTATTTTAGGAGCCAGCCGAGTGTGTAGGATGGATTGGAGTCAGGGAGAATTGTAGGAGGCAGTTGATGGAGTTTGGATGGAGGAGTAAGAACTATGACAGGCCACATGTGGCGTCTACAAGGTGCTTTCATGCTCAGACTAGGAAGTCTAAAGTTCAAAGATCGTCTGGATCTTAAGAGTGAGCCCAAGCACAGCCTGGGCAACCTAATGGGAAGAGATGGTCTCAAAATACAGAAGCAGAAAAGACGGTAGGGGATGGCCCCGTGTAGAATGTTTGCAGGAGCCTCTTGGCTCAATCTCTAGTTTGTTTTCTTTATTTAATTATTTTTTAAAAATTAAACAAACACTCAGAAGCCATGAAAAAGAAAGAGAGAAAAAGGGACTTATGCTAGAGGGGTGTTGTTGTTGTTGTTGTTGTTGTTGTTGTGTTGTTTCCTACCAGGGAAAACTCTCTCCAAGAAACTGGCGAAATACTGGAAATGAAGTTAAACAGAAATTGTTTATTTGTGGCCCATAATTTAGTAAATGCCAGGTGACAGTAACAGACTACACTCAAAATCCAGTGGCAGATTTTGAACTTAGCACCTAATTGGGCAGAGAAAAACCAGCCCTTGGTCAAGTTTCCCGTGACCTTAAAATGTAGGTTTCTTCCTTTGGTAAAATGCAGATACAATAACAATAGCATCATCATTTTGTGAATATTGGAAGGAAATCTGGTGTGCAGTATGCAGCAAAAGAGAAAGAAACATTAATGCGGTCATCACTGTGGATAAAAGCGATAGCTCTAGAGTTTCAGAAGCTGGAGGGAGACACAACGTACCTGTGGAATACTAGAAGCAAACAAAGCTTAGAAAATCAACAGCCCATCCCAGCATCCCAGTTTGGCTTGTCAATCACAGCTCCATCCCTGTCGAATGCATTTTTTCTCCCACACTTTCATCGACAGGTCTGCCGGATGCTTTTTTGACCACAATGTCACCAGAACATCCCTTGGATGCTGCATTGTGCGGAGGCATTATATAGTTTTGGGGTGATCCAGATATATCCTAGATATATATCTTAGATATATCCTTTGATTCTCAGAAGCACAGCCTGACAGCATGGAGCAGCAGCCTAGGGAAGATTATCTGACACTTCTCTGAAGTCCTCTGCTGGGCTCATGGTAATGAGTACCTTTTACAGGTTTTAAAGTTTTGCTATTTTAAAACTAGATCCTCTGATTGTTTCCATTGTATCAACCACTAAGCGCAGCAGGTCCTAGCAAACAGTCCACTCCTGCTGTGGCACAACCAGTTTCTCTCCTTCCACTATTTGCTTTTTATATGTAAATATTATTACCTTTCAGCTGCAAATTGCTGATAGTTGAGCATTAAGGAAGTAGAGTGCCTTTTCGGTTATTAGTCACCAGGTTTTGTTTTGTTTTGTTTCTTATAGAGGAATATCAGTTCCTGCCTGTTACTGTTTCTTTGGGTCACATAATATGATTTGTCTATTTAAGGGTTCTATCCCATTTCTTACAAGCTTTCCAAAGTTTTTGAGAAATAAACGCTATAGTCCCTGGAAAAGTTTCAGGACAAACCATGAAGTGGCACCTGCCCATCACTATTATTGAAATGCTGACCTTGCTTGTTAACTTACATTAGAATCCTGATGTGATGGTTTTGTATATGCTCGGCCCAGGGAGTGGCATTATTAGAAGGTGTGGACTTGTTGGAGTAGGTGTGTCTCTGTGGACATGGGCTTTAAGACCCTCGTCCTAGCTGCCTGGAAGCCAATCTTCCACTAGCAGCCTGAAGATGAAGATGTAGAACTCTCAGCTCCTCCTGCACTATGCCTGCCTGGATGCTGCCACGTTCCTGCCTTGATGATATTGGACTGAACCTCTGAACCTATAAGCCAGCCCCAATTAAATGTTGTTCTTTTTAAGACTTGCCTTGGTCATGGTGTCTGTTCACCGCAGTAAAACCCTAAGACACCTATTTATAGCAAAGAAATCCTTGTTAATTCAGAAACATCAAGACTAGAACGTCAACTTCAAGGGCCAGGGATTTTTGTTTGTTCTTGGTCCATCTGCAGCACCTAGAACAGTGCATGCAGCAGGTGGCCAATAAGTACACAGATGCACCCATAAATGGTTAAGACTACATTCTTTTACTAGCATGGAGTTTGTTTTGTTTTCTTTTTTCTTCTTTCCTCCTTCCCTCTCTCCCTCCCTACCTTCTTTTGTTCTGTGCTTCATTTCACTTGCAGCCAGAGATAAGTACAGTGGTTTAGACAGAGTTGGTAGGCCAGAGGTGTGAAGCAGTTTCATGTCTAAGAACCCAGTTCCTCTATGGTAACACCATAGACCTAATTAACAACCTTACCTCATTTGTGTGAGAAATAAGAGACAAGAAAAGTTTAATGATGCAAGAGTAGCTTGCAGTGATTTGATGAAAGACCCAAAGTGTTGCTCTGTTTTCAATTTACCAGCATCTAATTTCCAAATAGAGGGCAAACCCACTACTTTTCCTATGCCCATTTATCAGTTTTCTGGTCCTTGTGAGAGCATTTTGTATGCGAGATCTGAAGGAAAGCACAGTGATGTGCCTTCATAGAGACACAGCCTTTGATGACCTCTTTGGGGAAAAAATATATTAGATAGAAGTTTATGCTGATTAGTACATTTTCCTATTTTTTTTTTTAAAAAAAACAAAACTCAGGGGCATCTGGAAACATCTTTTTCCAAAAATGTTTGGTGTTTGTTTGTTTGTTGTGTGTTTTGACCCCTAGTTTTTTTTTCTTAAGGCACCTTATTATTTCTGGAAAGATCTGGGGAAGAATTTCAGGTAAGCAAGTTTAGGTCCAGACTTGTTGGAAGTATCACTTCCAGCAGGAAGGGACACACTATGGCTGACTTCTTGGTGTTTGTGTGACAGAGACTCCTATTTATGGATAGAGGTGGCTGACCCAGTTTCCCTGAGCCTCAGTGTAATGAGGATTAAATAAATAGGGTTTGACTCACTTCTAACATCAGAGTCTCATAGATAAGCATGTGGTAAATTGAAGCCATACCTAAATATCTTATCACATTCATCAGAGACAACCTCGACCGTGCTTCGAAACACTGAGATGCTGTTTGTAAATGCAAGGAAAACACGTGACTTCGAAGGTGAATCATTGAAATTTAAAAGAGAAAGAAAGATCCTTAAGAGCAACAGTTCCAGATGTAAACCATCTAGGATATGTCAGGGTTTGTGTGTGTAGATGCATCTGTCTGCCTGTTTGTCTGTCTGCCTGCTCATCTGTTCATTTGTCCATCTGTCTGTCTGTTCATCTGTCTGTTCATCTGTCTGTCCATGTACATTCAGACACACATGTGTACATTCTTACACATACAGGTAAGATTAACCTTCCACATTGACTGGGGCTGCAGTTTCATTCTCTGAATCTGATGCTGGAGCTTGAAGACAGGAGGGCAGGCTGCTGCCATGGAGAAACAGGGCTGACAGGAGAAAACAGGACAGGGAGAATCATACTATAAGGGATCTTAGAGATAAAGTGAGATTCAGGGTTCATGTGTTTTCAGTGGTGTAATGCCACTGGTCTTGGACCTAAGCACACATGCATGGCCCAGGAGCTAGAGCACGTGAAGAAAGATGCAGAGCAGTGAGCATTGTAGGTCTGAGCCCTGCCTTCCTGCCACTCATTAGCTATTTTTTTTATCATTATTTTCATATTTTATTTACATTTCAAATGTTTCCCCCTTTCCAGATCTCCCATTTGGAACCTTCCCATTCCCTCTGCCCTCCCCCTGCCACTATGGGGATATCCTCCAACCCACCCACCTACCCACCCACTCTCATCTTCCCTCCTTGGCATTCTCCTATACTGGGGGATCTAACACCCTCAGGCCCAAGGGCCTCTCCTCCCCCTGATGGCTAACAAGACCTTCCTCTGCCATATTTGTGACCAGCACCATGGGTATTCTTTGGTTGGTGGATCAGTCTCCAGGAGTATCCAGGGGTCAGGCCAGTTGCCACTGTTGCTCCCTCCCTGGGGCTGCACACTCCCTCAGCTCCTTCAGTCCGTTCTCCAAGTCCTCCATCTGGGACCTCACACTCAGCCCTATTGTTGCTGCAAAGTGACTCTTGGGTATTTGAAACTTTTGGGCTAATAACCACTTAACAGTGAGTACATACCATGTTCATTATTTTGTGACTGCATTACCTGGCTCAGGATGATATTTTCAAGATCCATCCATTTGTCTGTGAATTTTATGAAGTCATTGTTTTTAATAGCTGAGTAGTATTCCATTGTGTAAATATTCCACATTTTCTGAATCCATTCCTCTGTGGAGGGACACCTGGGTTGTTTCCAGCTTCTGGCTGCTATGAACATAGTGGAACATGTGTCTTTATTACATGTTGGAGCATCTTCTGGGTATATGCCCAGGAGTGGAATAGCTGGGTCCTCAGGTAGTATTATGTTCATTTTTCTGAGGGTCCGCCAAACTGATTTCCAGAGAGGTTGTATCAGCTTGCATTCCCACCAGCAGTGGAGAAGTGTTCCTCTTTCTCCACATCCTCACCAACATCTGCTGTCACCTGAGTTTTTGATCTTAGTCATTCTGACCGGTGTGAGGTGAAATCTTAGGGTTGTTTTGATTTGCATTTCCCTGATGACTAAGGATGTTGAACATTTCTTTAGGTGCTTCTCGGCCATTCAGGTTTACTCAGTTGAGAATTCTCTATTTAGCTCTCTTCCCCATTTTTTGATAGGGTTATTTGGATCTCTGGAGTCTAGCTTCTTGAGTTCTCTGTACACATTGGATATTAGCCCTCTATCAGATGTAGGATTGGTAAAGATCTTTTCCCAATCTGTAGGTTGCTGTTTTGCTCTATTTACAGTGTCCTTTGCTGTCCCGAGCTACCGCCTCGCCAGCAAGAACGACGCGGCACACATAGGATCCTTCTGCAGTAAAGCTTTAATGCATCTTGAGAGGGAGAGCATAAGCTTGCCATGAGTGGAGACCCTGAACAATAGAACACCCGCCCTTTATATGGGTCACAGCGTTTGCCTGGGACGCGGAGCTTCCCCATTGGCTCCCGCACACCAGGCCAGATGCCGCCACGAGAAAGGCTGAGACTCTGAGGTGGAAAATTACCAGGTGCATGCGCACTAGCCTGTTTACAACTTGTCCTCGGCCGAATGTAGGCGCCATCTTGTAATGGCGAATGTGGGTGCTCAGGCGGCTCCCTACACTTTGCCTTACAAGAGCTTTGTAATTTTATGAGGTCCCATCTGTCAATTCTTGATCTTAGAGCACAAGCCATTGGTGTTCTGTTCAAGAACATTTCCCCTGTGCCCAAGTGTTCAAGACTCTTCCCCACTTTCTTTTCTATTAGATTCAGTGTTTTATGTGAAGGTCCTTGATCCACTTGGACTTGAGCTTTGTACAGGGAGATAGGAATGGATCAATTCATAATCTTCTACATTTAGACCACCAGTTGAACCAGCACCATTTGTTGAAGATGCTGTTGTTTTTCCACTTTATGGTTTTAGCTCCTTTGTCAAAGATCAAGTGACCATAAGTGTGTGGGTTCATCTCTGGGTTTTCAATTCTATTCTATTGATCTACCTGCCTGTCACTGTACCAATGCCATGTAGTTTTTATCACTACTGCTCTGAAGTACAGCTTGAAGTCGGGGAGTCTGATTCGCCCCAGATGGCCTTTTATTGTTGAGGATAGTTTTTGCTATCCTGGGTTTTTTGTTATTCCATATGAATTTGAGAATTGCTCTTTCTAAGTCTATGAAGAATTGAGTTGGGATTTTGATGGGGAGAGCATTGAATCTGTATATTGCTTTCGGCAGGATGGCCATTTTAACTATATTAATCCTGCCAATCCATGAGCATGGGAGATCTTTCCATCTTCTGAGGTCTTCTTCGATTTCTCTCTACAGAGACTTGAAGTTCTTGTCAAACAGATCTTTCACTTGTTTGGTTAGAGTCACACCAAGATATTTTATATTAGTTGTGACAATTGTGAAGGATGTTATTTCCCTAATTTCTTTCTCAGCCTGTTTATCCTTCAAGTATAGGAAGGCTACTGATTTGCTTGAGTTAATTTTGTATCCAGCCACTTTGCTGAAGTTGTTTATCAGCTGTAGCAGATCTCTGGTGGAGTTTTTCAGCTCACTTAAGTATACCATCATATCATCTGCAAATAGTAATATTTTGATTTCTTCCTTTCCAATTTGTATCCCTTTGACCTCCTTTTGTTGTCTGATTGCTCTAGCTAGAACTTCAAGTACTATATTGAATAGGTAGGGAGAGAGAGGGCAGCCTTGCCTAGTCCCTGATTTTAGTGGGATTGCTTCAAGTTTCTCTCCATTTAGTTTGATGTTGGCCACTGGTTTACTGTATATTGCTTTTACTATGCTTAGGTATGCTCCTTGAATTCCTGATCTTTCCAAGACTTTTATCATGAAGGGATGTTGAATTGTGTCAAATGCTTTTTCAGCATCTAACAAAATGACCATGTGGTTTTTTTCTTTGAGTTTGTTTATGTAGTGGATTACATTGATGGATTTCCAGGTATTGAACCATCCCTGCATCCCTGGGATGAAGCCTACTTGATCATGGTGAATGATCGTTGTGATGTGTTCTTGGATTCGGTTTGCAAGAATATTATTGAGTATTTTTGCATCAATATTCATAAGGGAAATTGGTCTGAAGTTTTCTTTTATTGTTGAGTCTTTGTGGGGCTTTGGTATCAGTGTAACTGTGGCCTCATAGAATGAATTGGGTAGTATTCCTTCTGTTTCTATTTTGTGGAATAGACTGAAGAGTATTGGTATTAGGTCTTCTTTGAAGGTCTGATAGAATTCTGCACTGAACCCATCTGGTCCTGGGCTTTTTTTTGGCTGGGAGACTGTTAATGACTGCTTCTATTTCTTTGGGGTTATGGGACTGTTTAGATGGTTTATCTGATCCTGATTTAACTTCGGTAATTGGTATCCGTCTAGAAACTTGTCCATTTCCTCCAGATTTTCCAATTTTGTTGCATACAGGCTTTTGTAGTAAGATCTGATGATTTTTTTAATTTCCTTAGAGTCTGTTGTTATATATTCGTTTTCATTTCTAATTTTGTTAATTTGGATACTGTCTCTGTTCCCTCTGGTTAGTCTGGCTAAGGGTTTATCTATCTTGTTGATTTTCTCAAAGAACCAGCTCTTGGTTTTGTTGATTCTTTGTATAGTTCTTTTAGTTTCCACTTGGTTGATTTCAGCCCTTAATTTGATTATTTCCTGCCTTCTATTCCTCTTAGGTGTATTAACTTCTTTTTGTTCTAGAACTTTCAGGTGTGCTGTTAAGCTGTTAGTGTGTGCTCTCTCCAGTTTCTTTTTGGAGGCATACAGTGCTATGAGTTTTCCTCTTAACACTGCTTTCATTGTGTCCCATAGGTTTGGGTAACTTGTACTTTCATTTTCATTAAATTCTAGGATGTCCTTAATTTCCTTCTTTATTTCTTCCTTGACCAAGTTATCATTGAGCAGAGCATTGTTCAGCTTCCATGTATATGTGGGCTTTCTGTTGTTGTTGTTGCCATTGAAGACCAACCTTAATCCGGAGTGATCTGATAAGAGGCATGGGATTATTTCAATCTTCTTATATCTGTTGAGGTTTGTTTTGTGACCAATAATATGATCAATTTTGGAGAAGGTACCATGAGGTGCTGAGAAGAAGGTATATTCTTTTGATGCAGGATGAAATGTTCTACAGATATCTGTTAAACCCATTTGGTTCATAGCATCTGTTAGTTTCACCATGTCTCTGTTTAGTTTATGTTTCCAAGATCTGTCCATTGTTGATAGTGGAGTGTTGAAGTCTCCCACTATTATTGTGTGAGGTGCAATGTGTGCTTTGAGCTTTAGTAGAGTTTCTTTTATGAAAGTGGGAGCTCTTGCATTCAGTGCATAGATGTTCAGAATTGAGAGTTCTTCTTGGTAGATTTTTCCTTTGATGAGTATGAAGTGTCCTTCCTCATCCTTTTTGATGACTTTTGGTTGAAAGTCAATTTTATCCGATATTAGAATGGCTAATCTAGCCTGTTTCTTGGGGCCATTTGCCTGGAAAATTGTTTTCCAGCCCTTTACTCTGAGGTAGTATTTGTCTTTAACACGGAGGTGCATTTCCTGGATGCAGCAAAATGCTGGGTCCTGTTTATGGATCCAGTCTGTCAGTCTATGTCTTTTTATTGGGGAGTTGAGGCCATTGATGTTAAGAGATATTAAAGAATAGTGATTGTTATTTCCTGTTATTTTTGATGTTGTTTATATTGTTTGTGTGGCTATCTTCTTTTGAGTTTGTTGAAAGACTACTTTCTTACTTTTTCTTGAGTAGTTTCCCTCCTTGAGTTGGCATTTTCCATGTATTATTTTTTGTAGGGCTGGGTTTGTGGAAACATACTGTGCAAATTTGGATTTGTTGTAGAATACTTTGGTTTCACCATCCATGATTATTGAGAGTTTTGCTGGGTATAGCAGCCTGGGCTGGCATTTGTGTTCTTTTAGAGTCTGTATGAGATCTGCCCATGATCTTCTAGCTTTCATAGTCTCTGGTGAGAAGTCTGGTGTAATTCTGATAGGTCTGCCTTTATATGTTACTTGCCCCTTTTCCCTTACTTTAATATTCTTTCCTTGTTTTGTGTATTTGGTGTTTTGACTATAATGTGATGGGAGGAATTTCTTTTCTGGTCCAGTCTATTTGGTGTTCTGTAGGCTTCTTGTATATTTATGTTCATCTCTTTCTTTAAGTTAGGGAAGTTTTCTTCTACAATTTTGTTGAAGATATTTACTGGTCCTTTAAGTTGGGAGTCTTCACTCTCTTCTATACCTGTCATCCTCAGGTTCTGTCTTCTCATTGCATCCTAGATATCTTGGATGTTTTGGGTTAGGATCTTTTTGGATTTTGTGTTTTCTTTGACTGTTGTGTCCATGTTTTCTATGATATCTTCCGCACTTGAGATTCTCTCTTCCATCTCTTGTATTCTGTTGGTGATGCTTGCATCTATGACTCCTGATTTCTTTCCTATGTTCTCTAACTCCAGGGTTGTCTCCCTTTGTGATTTCTTTATTGTTTCTATTTCTGTTTTTAATTCCTGAATGGTTTTGTTCATTTGTTTGATTGTGTTTTCCTGTCATTCTGCCCATTTGATTGTGTTTTCCTGTAATTCTTCAAGGGATTTTTGTGTGTCCTCTTTAAGGGCTTCCAGTTGTTTACCTGTGTTCTCTTGTATTTCTTTAAGGGAGTTATTTATTTCCTTCTTAAAATCTTCTATCATCCTCTTGATATGTGATTTTAAGTCTGAGTCTTCCTTTTCTGGTGTGTTGGGGTATCCAGGGCTGGCTGTGGTGGGAGAGCTGGGTTCTGATGAAGCCAAGTAGTCTTGGTTTCTCTTCCTTGTATTCTTGCCCTTGCCTTACGCCATCTGGTTATCTCTGGTGTTAGCTGGTCTTTCTCTCTCTGACTGTGGCTTGTGTTTCCTTCAATACCAGATGTCAATATTCCTGGTAGACCAGTACTCTCTCCCAACTGTTCTTCAGACCCTGCATCTGGAGTCCTCCTTTTGCTGGCTTTTCCACACTATTGGGCAGCTCCCTTTCTCCCTGCGCTGTTTGTCTATGGAGGCCTGGTGGCCCAGGCAGGGGTCTCTGGCCACAGGTGGAAGCAGGCAGGCTCTTACCTCCCGGCTTTTCCTCAGTTTCTGAGTCTGGAGCCCACTCAATATCTTAGTAGACAACTTAGTCTCCTATTTTCATTGCAGAGAATGTACCTATGACAGAACAATGAAAGATTACACCCAAGTCTAGCTTGGTGAACCAATGAGTTTTCTGGGTCTACTCTCACAGGGGCATTTATGAGGGGCTACTCACAGCAGCATGTGTGACTCCTCAACAGTTCCATCACTGAAAAGCCCTGTGCAGCAGCATGGATGAGGACTCACGGAAGTTGTATTGTGAGTGTCCTGTGTAACCACAGGCAGCTATATCACAAATGAGTCCTCTCTCCACACCAAGTGTTTTCTGGATACACCACCATGGAGGGACTTCTGAAGTTTATGAGTTCCATGAATTTCCTACAGCATACGTTTCTTCTGAGTCTCATGAGCTAAGCCTCCCTAAGACCATGAGGGAATTCTTCTATCTGATAGAAACAGCTATATAACAAACATGCCATACAAAATGACTGCCCTTCACCTCCATCCTTTGAAACATTTGTGCCATTACCCACATGAACATTCATTTCAAGGATCCCTTTTAAGGATGAGGCCACAGAGATGGAGAGTGTTTCCCAGTTCACCCAGCTGAGAAGACCAGGGAAGAGCTTCAAAGTAGACTAAGTGGTCTTCATTATGTGTGTACTTTAATGCTGTGAAGGCACAGCCTCCCCAAAGGGCAGGCAGGGAAAAAGCACTACAATCCCCAGGTTAAGGTGTAGGGGGCTGGGCTGTCTGGCTAGTAACCCCCATCCAGTTACTGAGTGAGGTGAACACTGTAGCCTCGCTTTGCCTCAGTGTGCTCATCGACCATGAAGGAATGATTATAGTACTCCTATCAAAGCTGCTGGGTAGAGCTAGGGATCTGATCGACATGAAATCTCTGCAACAGTTTCAGAATTTTAGCCATTCCATGAGCTAGGTTATTATTTCCCCAGCCTGTTCAAGTCAGCGGATCTCAAAGTATCTGGCTGTGACAGATAACTTCTCATGCCCCTCTGGGTGTCACTGCCTTCCCATCTCAGCTCTGGGTGACTTTGCCCTCAGGCTTGCTCTGTGGAGAAGCTGAGTCAGACTGGCAGTCTGCATTTCTGCAGAGTTTGTTTGTTTGTTTGTTTGTTTGAATACCCCTCCCCCACCCATCTCCACCTCACACTGAAGCCTTTGTACCTGATTGAGATAGCCGCACTCCCTTGGTGCCCTGGGAGCCAGCAGCTCATTAGTTATGCTTCTTAGAAGCTAGAAGCAGTGCCATTTGGTCTGGGTCAAGCTCAAGCCATTCAGTGTATTGCTAATTGGGATTCTGGCTGCACCCTGGGTTCTGACAGAGCCTCAGAGATCCTCTACATCGGGAGGGTAGATGAAATGCTAGAATGCACCAGGCAGAAGACAGAGATGATTACCTGTCTCTGAATTCTCAACCAGCTGGAAAACAGCTAATTACCACCAGAATCCCCAGTGTTCTGGTCATTCCAAGGAGGGACGACCATCCAGCTATCTTTTTTGTTGTTGTTGCTTGTTTGTTTGTTTTGTATTGAGCAGGGCCTGTGGCAGCAGGAGCAGCAACCTGCTTGTGTTTGGCTTCTGGTCCTGTCACTCAGATCCTGGGTGACTCCTGCAAAGTCTCTCATTCTCTGTCAGTTTCCACTTCTCTATTGCTTACGAGGACATAGTAACTTGGGCTGTTGAGAAATCAACTAAAGCAAGATGCATGATCGCACTTGGGCCTTGCAGGGGCTGGGCCAATGCCTAGAACATGGAGTTGCCGCTAATCCCACAACTTCTGGGTCACAGCTGCTGTTGCTCAGGCCTTCCTCGGGTGCTGTCTTCCTCATTTATTTTTCTTTTCTTTGCCCCCTTCCTTTCTCTCTTTCCGTTCTTATCTGCCATTTTTCCCTTTTGTGGTTCTCCCAAATGCTATGCTTTAATCTTCATCCCCTGCCCCCCAGAAGTGTGTTGTGTGGTTTTATTTTTGCCCCTGGAGACATTTGAAACATCAGAAAAGTAAAAATAATTATAATAATTAGTGACTGTCCAAATACTTCTTGAAAGCTTTGTGAGCCACAAGTCTCTGCTATTCTGCTGTTCATTTCTGCTCCTGTAATGTAATTGCAGTCATAGATAACATCTTTATTTGACAAAAGCAGGCTGTGGGCCAGATGTGGGCTGCAGACCAACCTTGGCTTAGTTATTGGAGATTGCAGGTTTCTCACACAGAAATACCATTCTCTGACATCCTCATCTCTACTGAGACATCCAGAGAGCTGTTGGTGCCTCTTGGGCTGTTTTGCCACAGTGAAGGATTCAGATAGCAATTGAAGCAGTTATTGGAGAGACTGGCTTGGGCTACCCATCAAGTTAGAGGTGGTCCTGGGCTGCAGAGAGAGACTCTGATTCAAGAAAAGAAGAAAGAAAAGAAGGAAGGAAGGAGAAGAAAAATGTTCTTTTGTTGCATGTTTGAAATGTTTAAAAAATTACTACTAGACAGTTGGATTATAAGTTGCATCATCAACTTAAAGCTGAGTGGTGTCTTTTTAATAGTCATCACTGTGCAAAGAAGTATACAAGCATAAGATGGCACCTGCATACTGCATAACTATTTTGTCTCAGGCTGTTTCCAGTTAAGTGTGCACAGCCTGCAATGAAATTTAAGCAAGCAACTTTTCACTATAGGATGACAGTCTTCTACCCAGAGTTCAGAGTTCTACCTTTGGCTCTTGTGAAGCTATTTGCTCCAGGTTAGAATTGCCTGCTGCCATCTTAAATCATGGTAGCTAGAATCACTGAGACCTTCACTATATCTGGCTGGTGATGTCTCCTTGTAGAAGGAGGGGTCCCAGGAACTTCTGTAAGATTCTTCCTAGATGGCTTAGTGATTGGAGGGGCTTGCTACTAAGCCTGACCATTCCCAGGACCCATTTGTTGTTTGTAAAGAGGTTCTCTGAGTTCCTTCCTTGATTGAGATTTTCCAGCCTCAAAGGTCATGCTAAGAGTTTTGCCATCACATGCTTACTGGGAATGAGTTAAAGTCTTAAGTCTTACTTCAAACACATTGTTAATCTAAAGTGGACAGCGACTTGGAACTCTATTGTTGCTCAGTAGATGACCAACAGTTAATGTAATTTCACCAAAATTCTGCCTAAATGTTGCCTGAAAGGAACAAAGAGATCATGTTTAGCACTTGGAGCTATGTGAAAGAGGCTGTAGTTTCTCTCCAGCCCATTATCCAACTCTCTTTACTGCAGACCCTCTGTGGCTTTCCTCCAAGTCTTTAGCTTTTTAGTTATCTGCATGGTTGTGGTTATCTGCATGACTGTGGTTATCTGCATGGCTGTGGACATCTGCATGGCTGTGGTTATCTGCATGGCTATAGATATTTACATGGCTGTGGACATCTGCATGGCTGTAGTTGTCTGCATGGCTATGGATATCTGACTGTGGACATCTGCATGGCTGTGGACATCTGCATGGCTGTGGATATCTGCATGGCTGTGGTTATCTGCGTGGTCCCACCTGTTCCACTCCTTTCACTTGCATTCCTCTGTCAGCAGGTATGCTCACTAACAACTTCTCTTCCTCTTCTTCCTCCTCCTTCTCCTCCTCCTTCCCTCTTCTTCTTCTTCTTGTTTTTTTTTTTGGGGGGGGGTGCTTGCCTCCTGTGGTGAGGGTGCAGGAAAAATAGGTCATCTTCTTCCATTAAAACAGAATAGTGAATTTTGAACCCCCCAGCTATTTCTTGCCCCCATCTACTGTTTTCTTATGAGCCTAGCCCATGGAGTTCTTTTAAGAAGGGCATTGCATAGCTTTATCCCAATCACTTCCTGTGTAAGAAGCCAACCCTTTCCTTCTCAGGCTGTGCCTGGGGAATATTCAAGAGATATCATCTATCAAAGGCAAAGCAGTCCCCCAGGAAAGTCACAAAATTATAAGGCCATTTCCACATGCCACCTCAGGAAGCTATTTCTAACTCTTACTGACTGGCCAGGCTAGTAGAGTAGCCTTCCAAAAACCCAATAATCATCCTTCATCTCTAAGCGCTTACCTGTTCAGTATTCATAGGATGTGCCTCCCCATATCCTGCTAGCTCGGCTGGTTCACATTCAATTCCTATTTCTTCACAACATTAAATTATTTTTAGTTTCTCATTTTCTGAAAGCTAGTGATTAAAATATGCAGTATTTATGTTAAATAGCAATACAGAGATTTGCTAATAACTTACTTTCATATAAATGAGCATGCATACAAATGCCTTCTAGATGTTCAATGCTGTGAGGTACATGGGGTGAAAGACACATTACCTACTCCAGATTTCTAGTGTCTAACACTATGCCACTGTGATCTATACTACCAGCTGTGGCCTATATTTCAGTCCAAAGCAAAAGAGCAGGGCACAGGATTGGTTAATTGAGCTGAGTCAATGTTAGGGCAGCATATTTAGGAAACTGCATTAAATGTTTTGTCATTGAGTATCAGTCGGGTTCCAAGCTATCGTCCCATTTAGATTAACAGTGTGGTTGAAGTGATTCCTATCTTCTTTTCTGTGGGAAGCTGATGTGGAAGTCTGAACAGACGAAAGAAGATTGATGCGTGCAGCAAGAGCAACTCTGCTGATGATGACTGTGTACTTGAGGTAGCACGAGCTAGCAGTGTCAGAGACGTGTCTGCTCCGCTCTCCATTTACATAACTTGTCATGTCCATGGAGCTGACAGAGAGGTAGTTGGAACACACATCAGAAAAGCAAAACTCTTGTGCTGTGGTCACGCTGAGAATGACTGGCCAATTCCAGCAAAGGAAATTTTACTAGCATCTGAAGGCCTTTGGTATCACACAGAAAACAGACCGAGAAGCACAAGGAAGGATAAAAAAGAGTGGCTTCTTATTTATTGTCTGGGGTGAAGAATGTTTCCAGCAACTGTACACTTTTTGTGCTGCTCCCCATAAAGCTCCAAGGACAGTTTTTCCCAATGATAGGAGCCCAGCTTCTGAAGCCAAAGACACAAGATCTTGTGTGTGTGTGTGTGTGTGTGTGTGTGTGTGTGTGTGATCATAACACACTCCTATCCATCCCTCTGCTTCTTACACATAGGTTGTGTGCCATGGGTGAAGTGTTAATCCATGTTAAGCCTCAGTCTCCTCCATAGCACAGGGATAATTGCACCGACTTCCTAGGCAATTGAAAAAAATTTAACAATGAACTGTTTCTGTTTCATGCTGAGTACACAAGTGTCGTAATGTGCAGAAATGAGGTATGCTTTTAAAGATGCCACTAATAGCACTAAGATGATTGTATTGACTTTCTTTCTGTATTTTGGTTCTCCTGGCAATCTCATAGGAATTCATTCATGCCATGGATAAAATGAAGGAGTGAGAAAGAATACAGTAGAATGCCTAGACACGGCACTATTCCGGGGTCAGGAAGACCCACGGTGCTCTAAGAAATGACTCTTCCTTCAGGGTGTTTTCTTGGGATGCTCAGAGGCAGGGCTGCTGCCTGGGCCAGCTTTGCTTCTGTGATCTCATCTATAAGAGCAAGTGGCTGGCTGGTTGATAGAAAGCCATTTGCAAAGGGACAGAATGGCTTTTCTGCAGCTGTGATGTGAGTGGCATCAAAGCTATTGACTAAGTCAGAAAGCAGCTTTGAGGCCTCTGCTTCCCTGCGGGCATCATCTGCCTTAGGTAAGTATAAATCACAATTGGGACTCAGTAGTCAGGGGTGACACCCCCTTCATAGGAAGACCTGTCTGTGACTCCCAGGGTACAGGCTCAGGGTGAGCTCAACAAGGGTCAGCTTCACCCTGGTTAGTGGCCAGGAGAGAACACAATCGTTGTGAATCTGCTGATGAGAAGACAACAGCCCAGTTCACTGCAGGGAAAGAAGGGTGTTAATCACTGAGCAGCTGGGACAGCTGTTGGTCAGTCATGAGATGGACTGATAGCACAAGATCCTCCGCATGTCCGAGAGGTTGGAAATGGACCTGATAGTAAGTCTGGCCGTTCTATTCTTTGTACAAGTGAAAGAGTCTTGCTACACATCTGTATCTGTCCCCTAGACAGATTTGCTAGCAGCTTTCTTCTCTATTTAGGCCATTTGAACTCTGCCTCACAAATACCCTTGCAATCCCTCTCTTTTAAAAAATTACTATGAATTAATTGTACATATAAATAGTATTTGATGTAAAGTTTCCTACATTATCTATATGCTGGTGTTGGTCAAATCCAGCCTCGTTGTCCACCTGTCTGCCCCACTGCAGCCTCGAACAATAACTATTCTATTTTCAGGTCCACCTTTTATTTGTTCAACATCACATCTACAAGATGATGTAAGCCATTTGTGCTGAACTCATTCCACTTAATCTAGTATCTCCTACTTGTATCCATTTAGTAGTAAATAACAGTATTTTGTTCTTCTTTATGGCTGAATAATACTCCACTGCACCTATGTACTGGGTGTTATGGATCCATTTCAGCTGTTGACAAGTACTGAGGCTGATTCTGTAACTTGGCAGTTGTGAATAGTGCTGTGATAAACATCGTGCATAGGTCTTCATTAAATGAGTTGCTCCCCTAAGGACACACCCTCTGTCAGTCTTTGACAGCAGATTATAGTAACTGACTATGCTTACTGATTTGAAGATATAGTCTATGGAAGGCCAAGGGGAACTCCGAGGCTAAGGCTCGGTCAAGGCTTTGAAAGGAGAGAGTCCAGAGTATCATAGGACAGTCTACAACAAGGTTTGGTCTGTGTATGGGGTTGTACCTTCTAAACATTTCAATTCTTTTTGTTACTGTGAAAGAAGACATGCCTTCCATCTCTTGGTTAAGGAACAGGAGAATAGCGTGACTGATTCCTCACCAGATTCTCTCCAACGAGGAAAAGAGGTTACTTAAGGGAATACTGGAATCCTGTGGGGGACTGCTCAGGGGTAGTACAGCTGTACTCACCCCAAACCCCAACTCTGAGTCTTTGGGTGCCTCCCACCTAAGAGCAGAATACACTGCAAAGACACACAAGGCCCTTTTCCAGCTGTCTCCTGGTCTTCTGATCTTCACTGTGAGTTACCTTAGACTGGGTCCCTTGTAGTCCAAGCCAGGGCATGTATGTCACTGACTTTGTCCTTGTTAGACACTGTCTACTTATTCATAACACATGACCAACTAGACTGGCAGAGAAGATTCTAAGTCTGACCTTGACCTTCACAGTAAAGGCAGCCTTTTTTGGAAACCTATAAAGGCTGAGGGATGTCACATGAGGGGTGTGTGCTGGCTGGTTCTGTGTCAACTCGACACAAGCTAGAGTTATCACAGAGAAAGGGGTTTCAGTTGAGGAAATGCCTCTATGAGATCCAGCAGTAAGGCATTTTCTCAATTAATGATCAAGGGGGGAGGGCCTCTTGTGAGTGGTACCATTTGTGGGCTGGTAGTCTTGGGCTCTATAAGAAAGCCAGCTGAGCAAGCCAGGAGAAGTAAGCAAGCCAGGAGAAGTAAGCAAGCCAGGAGAAGTAAGCAAGCCAGGAGAAGTAAGCAAGCCAGGAGAAGTAAGCAAGCCAGGAGAAGTAAGCAAGCCGGTAGGCAGCATTCCTCCATGGCCTCTGCATTAGCTCCTGCTTCCTGACCTGCTTGAGTTCCAGTCCTGACTTCCTTTGGTGATGAACAGCAGCATGGAAGAGTAAGCTGAATAAACCCTTTTCTCCCCAATTTGCTTCTTGGTCATGATGTTTGTGCAGGAATAGAAACCCTGACTAAGACAGGGTGTCACATGAGGGGTGTCATATGACAGTGCAATAAAGATGCAGGGAGCTGCTTGGAGAAGAACAGAACTTCTTCCAGATGCTGTGACATCAGTCCTGGATGAGGCCAGAAGACCATGCATGACACTCACATCTATTCTGAGAGCCCTGGAGGGACAGCTTTCAAGTGACCCCAGAATTGACATTCAAGTAGAACTTCAGATCTATATTTTTGAGATGGCTATGAAAGGAAAATCCCAGAGACCACACAGTAACTGCTTCCTTCCTTGAATTGCTTCTGTGAGGGTGTGTTATCACAGTGACAGAAGAGTAACTAATCCAGCAGAGATATACACACAGGCTGTTCTCCAGAGGTGAAAGTGTTTCCTACCCACTGCGGTGTCTCTAGGTATTGAACTATGTGAGCCTTGGGCAAGCTTTTCAAAGCTCCTCATCAGAACAGAACTTAGTTTATACCTATGGTTGATAATACTATTACTGCCAAGTACTATAGGTGTGAATGAACCCATTTCATGTAAAGGATAAGACACCACTGAAGATGATAGCTGTAACACCTTTACTTATTTATTACTAGTTAACATGCACCACTTACCAGAATGGTTAGGCACTCAACAGAACTCCTGGACTGTGTATTCACCTTCTATTTAATCCAACATTCCAGAACACAGTCATGTCACCAAGGTTAGGAAATAAAGCTGACCTGAATAAGCAGGAGAAATACCTTGCAATCCTTTTATTTGGCCATTCATATTTATAAAGCACCCACTACATGATGAGCATCAAACAACCTGGTCTATGACTTAAACTGTATACCCAGTAGGAACAGAGCCAGATTCAAAAAGATCCAAGAGCTCCTGATACTACTCTTGGATTAGAGCCAGGTTCTAATAGGGTACTGACTCTGAATAGTGAGGCCCCAGTTTCCATTCCCAGAAATGCAGAGATGGAAATGAAACAAAATAAAACTCAGAGAAATACAGGGAGGAAAGGGGCAGCTTTGCTAGAGCATTGGGGTTGGATTCTAGGATCCACAGTTCTTTTTGTCTTTCATTTGTAACAATTGTAGCTATTCATGGGATCTGGCATGACGTTCAGTTACATGTATGTACCGTGTGGTAATTAAAGCAAAGCAGTCAACTACCCAAGTATCATGTCTGTGTGAGAACACAGGCAGAGGGAGGGGAATAGAAGCGACCAGGCATCCCTTCCAGGAAAGGGCTGGAAGTACAAAGATGCAGACACGTGAGTGCTCTGAAGAACCGCAGAGTTACAGCTCTGACTGGAAGGGGAACGCTGGGTGCCGGACACCCTGTCAGACACCTTCCTTGTGAAAGCGGAAGCAACGCTGGGTGCCTGACTCCCTGTCAGACACCTTCCTTGTGAAAGCGGAAGCAATTCTTTTAGCTGCTGGTGATAATGTCTAGAATTTGCAATCATGTGTTAGTGTGGCTGCATTTATATAGTGCCTTCCTTATAAGAAAGCATCTCCTGGATGCTATCTAATTGTCTCTTTTTCTTGCTAAGCCTGAGGGTGAGAAAAATCAAAGTCATGTCCTTTATTTGGTGTGAAGCAGAGAAATCTGATTTGATATTTGTCCGTGTCAACTGCCTCTTAAAATCTCAACTAAAGTAACAGAAACAGTGTACAAATGGGTCCTCTACATCCGTTCCCCCAGCTGCCTTTCATAATTGCCCATGTGTGCACATGTTTCTCTCTAGAGGTGAAAATACTCTCAGGAGCCTATTTTCTTTCTGTCTAAGATGTTTTTGCTTCCCTGGAATATTCTTACTTCTCACCTTTACAAACGTCAAATATTCTATTGAAGAGTCAGTGGAAACTTGTTTGCTTCCTCTCTTCAGTGGTGTAGACAATACTGTAATCGCAGTCTTGCATAGGACACTCCCCTGCTAGTTTGCTTTCCTTAATTTCAGAGACTCCTTTGTTTCTCTCCCATGCCTTTACTTCACAAAGCCATTTCAGAATGGATTTAAGTTTTTTGAGATCATAATTTGACCACACCTCTCCCCTCTAAACCCTTCCATAAACATCCCCCTACTCTGCTTCAGATTCATGGCCTCTTTTTAAATTAATTATTATTCCATTGCATTAACTTTTACCTTTTATTGAAAACAGACTTTTTTCCTCAAATAATATATCCAGATTCTGGTTTCCTCTCCCTCTACTCCTCCCAGTTCCTCCTCACATCTCCTCCCACCTGGGTCCACCCCCTTTCTGTCTCTCATTAGAATAGAAACAGGCTTCTAAGGGACTGTACCATACTAAAACAGAAACCAACATGTCAGAATAAGACAAAATAAACAAACAGAAGGAGAAAGTCCAAGAAAGGGCACAAGGAATAAACACAGAAGTAGAAATGCACTAGTTTCCATACTTAGAAATCCCATAAAACACTAAAGTAAAAAGAGAGAAGAAAAATATATAAATAAAATAAAAAAAAAAAAAGATACAATTTGAAAAGAAAAATTCAAAGAAAAATGTCATGTATGGGTTATACATGACATTGTAAGATGAAAAACACCTTCACAGATGCCTGTGGGTTAATTCTCTGGTGGCCATCTGTGGCTGGGCACATGGCCTACCCTAAATAGTAGTTTGTTTCCTCAGTGAAACTCCCTTACAGAAAACTAAATTTTTATTTGCAAGTGGTTGTCAATTGGAGTTGGCTTCTGGCTGAGATGACGTCTCTACTTCTCTCAGATCTCAGACTCCATCTGTTGCAGTCCCAAGCATCAGCAAGCACTTTCAACCATTTTGGCTTATTCAGAAAACCACCTCACCAAAGCATCAGTTAAGACACCTTTTTTGCTGAACTTCATTAATTTTGCAATATAAACTTAACAGAGTTCAGTCTTGACAAAAATGTCTATCTTAAACATCTTTGAAGAAGACTCCAAGAAATTGTAACACTGTTTGATGATTTTAGTCCAGATGAAGATAGGGCTAGAAGAAAGATCTCACAGGAGATAAGACGTTCTTGGTCCTAAATCCATCATCAATTATAAGCCTTTAATTGGTCCCATTGAAAGGCAGGTCTTGTCTGCTTCCCTTGTGATCTTTATGAAAAGCCATTTGTCCGTTGAGCCCTCCTATGAAATGGGTTTCTTAGACAAAGCATTTACAGCTTGCCTTCATCTCCTCTGTTCTTGAGAATGTTTTGCTACTTAAATTGCTTAAAAAATAAAAATTAAAAAAAGAAACACTTGGTTTTAAGCTTGAGTTTGCTAGATTCTATCAACTGGGAAAAACTTGGGACTTTTTTTTTCCCCTTACAGTCTTCATTCTTAGGCTTCAAGAAGCCTTGATTTGACAGGTGCAGCAGAAGCAAGGGTCCCCAGGAGTCCTAGAGCACTAGGCAGCTCCAGTCTAAGAGTGTTCATGCAGTGTCCTACAGTAAGAACACAGAACCATAGCCACGAGTTGTTGGAGGGTGGCACCCAGGCTGTGGGAGTATTTGACATACACTGTAAGGGCCAAGGATGTTGCTTTAACATCGTAAAGCCTGGCCTTCCTCTACGTTGACTCCTTGTTGGCTTTCTTCCTCTTTAATCTTTTCTCATCAACACACACTCCGTAACTCAGTCTACAGCCGATGTCTTCGTTGTCCTATTTAGTAACTAGACACTTGACCCAGCCCTCCCTCCGGCTCAGTGTGTGAAGTTCTGGTTTTATTTGTATTTCTTCCTCCTCAGCAGTGATCTTTTCCATGTTTCCTCACCCATAATAGCCTTCCTTGTAGCTTGCAAGGGCCATATGGCCCAGCAATTTCTCTCCTGGGTCTTCACAAGAGAGAAGCATTCACACAGTGGAGATAAAGTATTCCTTGGGGTAAAACCAAACAAACAAACAAACAAACAAACAAACAGTCTGTGAGGTAATGTATCAGTTAACTAGCCATTTAGTTGGTCCATACTCTTTACAACAAAATAACAAATTGCCCACAGCAAATACATAGTAAAAAGTAAAATTAAAATAAGCTACTGGGGTTGATAATGAATGTGCAAATATGTGATACAAAATGCTAAGTGGTTGTTTTACCATATCTGTTCCCATTGTTCTCAAATTTCTAGTTTGTCATTGACCAGGGGAAATCTTTCAAAATGTATTTCTATCCTTGATAACTACCAAATTCAATTTACTAGCTGTCAAGTAGTAGTTTCCCCAGAAGGCAGGAGTGAGAATGGAATTTGGGACGGGGTATTGAGAGAGCTTCAGCAACATCTGTCAAAGTCACCATTCTGTAGAACTGAGCCAGCAAGCTCATCTGTGCTTAGAATGCCTTATAAGTAAAAAGTAGGGATGGGGATGCTGTTCCTTGAAATGCCTTTAAGAAACCAATACGGCAGACATTGCCCTACCTCAGTCTATCTCCGTTTGTAAAGAGGGGTCTCTTGGGCTTTCCTTTTCAAGAATATAACTTTGCAATAAAATGTCAGTGGTCTATTCTGTTCTGGAAGCCTCCTGGTACCAAGATGAAGCCCTGGACTTCAGGTTGAAGTTTGCTTCCAAGTCAGCTCTCTTGTAGCATTCTGTATTCACCAGATGAGCCAGTGATGACCTGGGTCTGTTCTGGTTTTACAAACACAGGAGGATCTCAGCCAAAACACATCATCAGGCCGTTAACTTCAACATCTTCGAGGGCATGGTTTGCCATGGGGTGCCCCTGGTGACTATTTCAAGAGGCAGAGTGGTGTATGAAGCAGGCGTTTTCGACGTCACAGCAGGACATGGGAAGTTTATTCCTTGCCAACCCTTCGCTGAATACATTTACAAACGAATCAAGCAGCGAGACCAGGTGAGCTGCACACACGGTGACCAGTGCTGTCTACCCACCCTGGGTGTCAGGTTTGTTATTTATTGTTCAGGGTGGAGGCACCATGTCAGAGTGCGTTTAACATGCTCCTGCCATATCAAGATTGACCAGAGGAGGACAGGGACATCCCAGCTTTTGGTGAAAGAATTCCTAGCCAGAGGTTTGCAGATACATGTCTCTTACAGTTTTCTTGGCTTTCTTTTTCAGGGTAGGGCCTTGAGCAACCTACTCACCAATAGGTCTTCCAAGAACCAGGCATCCAGATGGATCGAGAGTGGGGTTTGTCGGAGACACCTGGGAGAGAAGGTTAAAGGAGCTGGGAAAATGCTGAGAGGCAAAAAGGCAGTTCAAGACAGGAGAAGACAGGAAAGTGAGGGGCACATCCTAGAGGGCTGTACAGGCCAGATCAGGTTGGGTTCTGTTCAGGGAGGATCTATAGGCCACCTCTGGGTCAGCTAGCCCCTAATGGCACCAGTCATTGGCTGGGAGCTGCGTGAAGGGCGTGGCCTACCTGACTGCACACTGTAATGGGTCTTAGCACAGCAGCTGTGCAGTGAAAAATGTGTTCCCTTTAGCTAAAAATCTGCAAGGAGCTTTCTGAGGGTAACCACCAGGGATGAAGTTTGGAGAAAGGAGATCTGAATATGCGCTCTCCCTTGCCTCCCTATGCCCTGGCAGCACACCCTGAGCAAGGTCCCTGTCATCCTTAGCTTTTGCTTTTCCACCTGAAAGTTAAACATCTTAACCCTCAAATGAGAGTTTGAAATGTCAGAATTAATAAATGTCAGTCCCATCTCTTTGCTTTCTCGGTTTGATAACAGATTCTGTAACAAAGGCTCAGAATCTTTGTAACTATTCAGTGGTTATATATATATATATTTTTTAAATTTATCTTGCATTTTTCATGTTTAGTTCATACAGTTTTAAATGGTTTTTACATTTCATTAAATGGACTAAAACATTGTTTATAATGTAGAACTCTGTACTTTGAGGGTAGGGAGGTAACTGATTGCACTAACAAAGTCGCCTAGAGCTGAGGTGGTTGACCTCACAGAGCATGCCTGTCTGCTCTCCACCCACCCGGCTTCACTCATGCTCACACACACCCTCCCAACCCAAGAGACCTTGTAATGCATGGTTTCCTTCAGGAATGAACCTCTTCCCACTTTTCAAATATGTACTCCTCTCCCCCAAAGTTCTCTAGCTCCTCTCTCTCTCTCTCTCTCATATGACTACACTATTGCTCTCTTCAGACACACCAGAAAGTTCTCTAGCTCCTCTCTCTCTCTCTCTCTCTCTCTCTCTCTCTCTCTCTCTCTCTCTCTCTCTGTCTCTCTCTCACTCATATGACTACACTATTGCTCTCTTCAGACACACCAGAAGAGGGCATCAGATCCCATTACAGATGGTTGTGAGCCACCACGTGGTTGCTGGGAATTGAACTCAGGACCTATGGAAGAGCAGTCAGTGCTCCTAACCTCTGAGCCATCTCTGCAGCCGTCATCGGTATAATTCTCATGGCCTCTTTGATTTCTGTTCTAAGGGCTTGTGAATTTGTTTGACTTAGGGATGCCCAGAGTCCTTTACACAAAACACCTCTACTTGTCAAGTAATTTCCTAGGTTTTGCTTAGGTAAATCAATGCTTTTAGAGACTTTCAATTCCTCCCAAATACCCCAAATACCACAAGCCTGTTTTTACCCCTCCCATATCTCCACCCCCCCTTTAATGCTGGGTACCACCTAGGCCTCTGTTGTGCTGAGCCACACCCTGACCCTACAGTTCTGTCCACACAGCCAGTGCATATGATGGTGTTGAGTTTGCTATGGGGTTAATTTAGAAATGTTGACACTGGCAGGTGACAAGTGGTAACTGTGAGGACCCTGGGAGTTTTCTGCTGGTGTGTGCTAAGAAGCAGTTCTAACATTTAATGAGGGAGCGTTCTTGAAGGCTGACTGTGACAGCACAGTGAGGTGAATGAATATTCCAGGAACTAAAAGGCCTCTTCAGGAGTTGGAGAGAAGCCATTAAGGCATTAAAATCATTTGCTGATCTTTTAGAGGACCCAAGTTCTGTCCCCAACAGTCCCATCAGATGGCTGACAAACTCCTGTACCTTCAGCTCTAAGGGATCTGATGCGGCCTTCTGACTTCCATGGGCACCTTCACTCATGTGGCATACACACAACAATGAAAAAATTTAAAATAAAGAGCTGGCTCAGCAGTTAAGAGACCACATTGTGTTTTAGAGGCCTCGGTTCAGCACCTATGTGAGCCCATAACCATCTGCAGCTCCAGTTCCAAGGGATTTGATACACTCTACTGCCTTACCCGGGCAACAGGCATGCACATAGCACACAGACATACAAGTAGGCAAATACTTATACTCATAAAATATCTTTTTAAATTTTTAAGTACAAAATAAAAGACATGAATCTAAAGTAAAAGGGAGGCAATTTTTTTTTAAAAAAAAATGATTATTATTTTGGAATATAGGCAGCTAATCTTTTCCATATTTTTTTCAATAAATAAGAAGACATTAAAGGTACTTAAATTTTCATAAAAGCCATTCAAGGAAGAGCTTTTACAGGAAGAAAAGAGAAACTAAAGAAATAAAAGGAAAGACCAAAGTAATCGAAACATAGATATTTCAAGTTTCTTGAAAGAGAAGTTACATATTATTAATTGTTTACCAAACAAATGCATTCTATCCCTGGACTTTTTCTGTATTTACAGTATAATAATTTCAACGAAAATGGAAAATATGAGCCTTCCTCGAGCCTCTCTCTCTCTCTCTCTCTCTCTCTCTCTCTCTCTCTCTTTCTCTCTTCGGTATTAGGCAACTGCAACCTTTTCTGGAGCATACGGTCACATTGCACTTTAGAGAAAAATCAGAACAGCTTCCTGGAGAAATATATGGTTTCAGGATACTGCTGCCAAAGCCTTTAAACTGCCTTGTATCTTTGCAGCAATAAGCGTAATTTTCCTTGTAGATAAGAGAAAATTGAGCGGATGACTGACTGGGTCCTTGAAATGGGTATTTTCCATTTTCAACATTATAGTTTGTCAATGCCTCTCTCAAGGTGGTACTGTGAGAAAGTCATTTGACTCATGTCACCACCTGCCATACAGTCCTGATTCACTGGATTGATGGCTAATAAGCAGCAAAGGTGGAGCATCTGCTGGAGCTGGCTCTGGCTTGAAAGAGACACTTGGTATGTCTCTGTCCAGTCCTCAGTCACTGATGTCAGTTTGGCAGCCAGGAAGCAGATGTAAGGGCGCACTTGCATCCCAGAAACAGGCAACCTCTACAATCGGGATGTTAAAGACAGAAAGGAAAGAGAGAGGGGGCTTGCTGTTAATATTTGCATGAAAGGTACTTTTTCTGAGAACTGAAATCCTCCAAAATCCAAAAACTATTTAAGCATTGGCTTGAAACACTGGGGAACTTCAAAAGTTCAATTTTGTAGCTAGGAATGCCCAACCAAGACATCTCAAAATATAAAAGATCTTTAGTCTCTTATAAGATGTCATAGCATTTCAAGGGGCACTCGGCCTGTGTTCTTCCTTTGCTCTACCTAAGCATTCAACATGGTTCAGCCAGGAATATTTATTGACCATCACTTAGGTGTCATACTTTGATGCTCACAACCACAGAGATAAAGGTAGTGATCTTGTTTTATAGATTAAGAAATCGAGGCTCACTATAAAGCACGTTAATCATAAAAGTTTTAACCTACTCGGTGCGTAGCCCCCACCTCCTATCTCTCAATGGGTTCTCAGTCTTCCCTCTGCAGCATGGAGGGGCTCACTTCCCCTCCTGCTAAGAAACTTAAACAGAGAGCCAGCCCCAATGTGAGAGGGTTCAATGTCGTTGCACTGCTCTTGGGTAATAGTTCACAGCACATTTAAGAATTAAAAAGTACATATGCTATACTGTTGAGCCCTTTCCTGTCGAGGCCAGGGGTTGCTCATGTTGCAGTGACTCATGGGAAAACACTGGGTGCCTCCATTTACTGTATCTAAAAGCCCCACCCCCAAACCTCACTAAGGGTGGGCTGAATTTCTTTATCAAGGGGCTGTCATCCTGCTCTCCATGAGTGACATGGTATCAGTCATTCCCTTGAGGTCGAAGGGGTCTTATCTATTGTTCTTGCTATCTTCAGAAAATCAGGCATCCCTTCATTTCTCTCTTAGATAATACAGTCACATTTTCTATTAATTTACATGTTCCTCTTCGCCTGATCAACTAACCAAAAAGCATTTCTGTAATTATGTAGCTATAATGATGATTGCAATTAATGTTTATTCATAGCACTGCATATAATTCTCATTCTTGTCTCTCTATTAACACATCACAATGACAATCATAATTAAATATGATGAACTCAAATTGAACTCTCATCTGCTAAAATAATCCACCCATATACCATTAAGTGGGGGGCTAATTTTGCTTTCCACGGCACTTGGGGTGCCCTTTCACATGTGTTTATCTCAAACCATCTAATTTGAATACAATGCTCTTGATATGGAAACTACTGGTGCTGAAGTGTGATTGCCAAATCTCAGAGAGACAGATGACCTGTACCAGATGTGTCCTCGGTCCCCAGTGTCTTGAGATGCAACTTGAGAGAGATACTGAGTAATTTTAAATAATGTTGCTCTCAACAGAATGATAAAAAGTTCCCAGAGGTCCACTACCCAAGCATCCTCCCTTCATTTCACAGATACTGTTGATTATCAGGAAGATTCAAGGTACTAGGATGCGGGACCCAGGAGGCCAGCAGTCATTGGTCTCAAAGGGTCACATCCTACCTCTTTTAACTCCAGCTCCCAGTGTGTCAGTCCTCCTTTGTGACCCACTTTTACACACCTCTCTGCTGTGGTTTTCTAGCTATTTGGATCGAAGAATCTGGAATGAACGAGATGAAGGCTGGAGATCAAGTTAAAAGTCATCAAATATAGATTTAAATTCCCAAGTCAGGGTCACTAAGGCAACTGTTAGACAACAATCAAAGAGAGGTCTTACTGATGCTCAGGGAGCCCAACCTTCAGAGAACAAGTAAAAGCAAAACCACCCAGGGAACTGGAGAAAGCAGAGCAAATGAGAGCAGAAGTCCCTGACGCAGGAGTTTGAATCCATTCACTATGTTCAGCCGGATCATCTCAGCCTATATCCAGGCCCATGTGCTTGATACTTCATTAAACATCTGCTGGGGATTAAGTACCCTTTCAGCAGGAGACATAGGAATGGAGTCTGTGAACCAATACTGTAATCTCTGAGCATCTATGCCTGGTCCCGCTGAATCTGGGCTCTGTTTTACGCTGGTATTTCATATTTCACATAGAAATTTGTCATTGCCACTAAAGGAGAGGGTCAAGACTCAAATTGCTAAAAGTGGTAGGTTCCATTTACTTAGAAAGCAAATGTCCGCCTGGGCAGTGCTGCAGAGCGAGTGCCATTTTGTCACAGTGAATATCCCTTGAGGCTCTGAGAAGCATAGAGAGCAGAATGTCAGGGGGAACATCTACCAAGAGTAATCTACCAAGCCCCAGCACAGGGGTGCAAATGATTTGAGTCCAACCAGAACAGAGCTTACCTACCTCTAAGGAAAGGAAAATTTCAAAAGGTTAACATTTCTGGGAAGCTTCATTGTCATAGATCCCTACCTACTTATCCCATAGCATGAAAAGTTGTTCAGTGTAGGGTGGCAAGACACTTGAAAGGAGTTCATTTATTTCTAAGGTGGCAGTGTGGGTAAGAGTGGCCTCCATCTCCTCATTATTCTGGTAGAAAGCCAGACTTTGCCCACCCAAAGTGTCTGAGGCAGATAAACAGTAGAACCTCAGTCTGGACCTGGCTGGCAGGTCAGAGACATAGAGGGTGTGACCAAAGTGGGGAGTACCAGGCTACATACTGTCCAGAAGCTTGGCCAGGACAGTGACTGGACAGCTGGAAAGCAATTATTAGACACCAGGTGACCTGAGACCTGGACATTGAATGAAGTTAATCAACAAGAAAGGGCAGCCCAGAAAGTGATGGGCACAACAAAGGAGCTTGGGGAAAATGGAGTCAGTCTGGACCAGAACATCTCACACAAGAAGAAAGGGGGCTGATCTGGAAAACCCTGACTCTCTGCTCCAAAGACCATTTTCCTCATATTTTTGGCATAGTGTTTATATTTATCATTATGAAACAACAGAGTCTACCAAGCCCCAGTCTTCTGGGAGAGACAGACAAGGCAAAGGCAATTGCAGAACACAGTGGTATGTGTACCCAAGAGTCCCCACGGGAGAGAGGACTACAGCTTCATGTCTGGTATTTACCTGGGCTGAGCAATAAAAGACAAACCAAAGGGAAAGAAAAGATTAGGCATCCCAGCCCATGCAAAAGCCTGAATTGTGATTTCTGGAGCAGGTCCAGAGTCTGCAGTTAGGACCCATGGAGAGGATGTTTAGAGCAGCTGACTAACCTGTAGAAGAACAATTCCCAACTTGTGGGTCACAACCCCTTTGGAGGGTTGAATGACTCTTTCACAGGGACCAACTAAGACCTTCTAAAAACACAGATATTTACATTATGATTCATATCAGTCATAAATTACAGTTATGAAGTAGCAATGAAAATAATTTTATAGTTGGGGGTCACCACACCATGAGGAGCTGTATTAAAGGGTTGCAGTATTAGGAAGGTTGAGAACCACTGCTCTAGAACAAGCCCACCATGAATGAGGAGGAGCCAACACACTTGGTGCTGTGGTCTGATCCAAAGATGCTCAGACACACAGAAGAGTAATGAGGGAGCACAACCAGGTAGTCAAGGTCCAGGAACTGCTGTAGAAAGAGAAAGATGGAGCAGGGTCTTGGAAGGGCCAGGTCACACACAAATGCATGAACAAATGTCTGCCCAATGTGTTAGTTCCCCCAGAGCAGTCACTGAAATACAGCATGGGGTTAGCCAAGAGGAAGAGAGAGAAAGGCAAGACCCACAAGTAGTAGGCAAGAAAGAGTGAAAAGAAGGTGCAAGGAAATCTTGGTTAGTTTGCAGGACCTGGGTTACAGCAGTTTACAATGTCAGGTACCTTTCCCACTTTCAGAAGTGTCCTGATTTGGATGATAACTACACAGGGTTCAGCCTACTGTGGTATCTGGAGCCTCAAGAGGGAGAAGTGCAGGGATAAAGACCTGAGATGAAGGATATAGTCAGAGACCATGGGGTTAGGCAAGTTTAAAGTTTCAGATGTGACATCTCCAAGTGACCAATGCATCACTTGAGTGGCACATGTGGGAGGATTATCACTGTCTGGAGATAGGACCAGAATGAAGGAAAGCCATGATGAGGGGGTCAAGCAAAGTCTCTGATGAAGCTAGGACAGATGTAGGGCAGAGGCAGAGGCCCTCACTGCCTGGTTCTCCAAATGTGCAGAATGGGAGAGAGGTTTTGGACTGGAGAAGGGAGGACGGCGGGCAAAGCACACGCCGAGCGGGGAAGGGAGGGGGCGGTGCTGCCTGTGGAGATCCGCGGAGGACCACAGGATTAGTTGGCTACGGCCCGCTGCCGCTGCCGTGCACTGGGTTAAAAAACGACAAGGAACACCAACCATGAAAGATCCAAGTCGCAGCAGTACTAGCCCAAGCATCATCAATGACAATGTGATTATTAATAGTCATTCTCATGAAGAGGATAATCCATTTGCAGAGTACATGTGGATGGAAAATGAAGAGGAATTCAACAGAAAAATAGAAGAGGAAGTTGTGGGAAGAAGAATTTATTGAACCCTGTTTCCAAGAAATGCTGGAAGAGGAAGAAGAACACGAATGGTTTATTCCAGCCCGAGATTTCCCACAAACTATGGACCAAATCCAAGACCAGTTTAATGACCTTGTTATCAGTGATGGCTCTTCTCTGGAAGATCTTGTGGTCAAGAGCAATCTGAATCCCATGCAAAGGAGTTTGTTCCTGTGGTGAAGTAATGACATGTCTGAGCAGCCGGCCTCTTTTGGTGGATGTAGCACAGTTTCCACACTGGGAAGGCAGTGTTAGAAGACTCCATTGTGAAAGCTGTGTTACACTTACGCATTGCCAAAGTTTTTGTTAGTCTTGCATGCTTAATAAAAGTGCTGAAACTGTTACTAAGTAAGAAGCTGTCACACAGTTACTGAAAGTAGAATTGGCCGCATGGCTTAATGTAAAGACAGCAACAGAAGAAGCACCAGTCAATTGTGACAAAGAACCAAATTAAATCACCTCCAAATCTCATTGAATTGTCTGTCTTTCAGGCTAAACTGGTCCCTTAGGGTTAGTTGACACTTTTTAATATCTACACTTTGTGGAAAAAAAAAAAACATAAGTAAGTAAGTTTAAATTAGGTTCTGATTGTTAAACAGATTTCTCAGTTGCATTTGTCCATCAAAAATAATCTTTTCAGAAGAATATCTGTTAACTTTTGAAGTAAGTAATTTCACAAGAATATCTTCGAGGTTACAAGGTGGTGGTCAGATAGGAGCGAGTCTGTCTGGCTTTTGCCTGATGTATTATCATGTTAGGAATACTGAGTTCTCCTAGTGTTATTCTTGAGAAAATACAATTTGAAGCTTGCATCTTCTGAAGATTGATTGCATCATAGCCATCCTGTGTGAAGTCTCACACAGGACCCACACCGGCCCGTGATCCCACTGAAGCACTTGAAGGATGGTGGCCTGACTTAGTGCTCTTCCTTGCTTTGTTAACCATCATGACTATAGTCTGCAGCACAAATTTCCCTTTAACAAAGCTAGAACCGTTTTGGCTTCTTAAACTTAATATTTGAGTAGGTTAAGCTGCCATACGTGTTCAGTGTGAATAGTGTTTAAGTTGAAAATATTATAAAAAAAAATATTTTTTCCAAAAATATTTTAAAAAATAAATGATAGTAGAACTGAAAAAAAAAAAAAAAGAAAGAATGGGAGAGAGGGCTATGGGGAATTGTGTGGGATTTACAGAGTGTGAGGCCAGGTAGAACATTTCCTGGCTGGCTTTCTTTTTCCTAGGATTTTTTGCTTGTGTACATGGGTGTTTGAATGTGTATAGACACATGTATATATACATGTATTATATACACGTATGTGCATGTGCACATGTCATTCATGTTGATGTCCAAAGTTGACCTCGTGTGCCTTCCTCTGTTACTCTGCCACTTTTATTTAATGAGAGAAGGTCTCTCAGTTGAACCCAGAACTCTCTGATCAGCTGGTCTAGCTAGCCAGCTTGTCCCGGAGAGCCTAACATGTCCTCCCTAGAGCTGGAATTACAAGCAGCTTCCCTACCTGCCTAACTTCTACCTGGGGTCTTAGGATACAACTCTAATCCTTAAGCTTGAGTGGCAGGCACGTTGCCCACTGAGCCATCTCCCCAGTCCTCACGGGTCTTTCTGTGATGCAGATTAACACCCACTAAGAAGACATCCCAGAGGGAGATGCAAGGGTAAGAGCATAGGATGAATATGGTACACCAAGAGTTGTTGCTCTCACAATTCACACTAACTTGGCTATTCAAGAAGGTAGCTTGGAATTCACGAAGTGAGTAAAGCACAGGAGAAATGAAATGCATTCTGTTTCAGACCTGCACACCTGTGCCAGTGAAGCGTGTGCCCTACAAGGGAGAAGTCACCACACTGAAATCCAGAGAGACAAAAGAGGATGACACAGCTGGGACCAAGATGCAGGGTCACTCCTGATCTGGATGCTGGGATTAAACAAGTGCCAAGTAAGTGTTTTGGAGCAAGGGAATGAGTATCAGCATACAGTGACCAGCACATAAAATCAGCATCTTTCTTCCCAGGCCTTTGAAGAATACAGAGCTTCAAATTAGAAGAACTCTGATAAAGGCCTTGAGAGTTAGAACATTAGATAGGCATTGGTTAGATGAAATAGGCCTTGACCTAGCTAAAGACTCATTCTGTAGAATGTTCGAGAATATTACAAAAGAGCCCAAGAGAATCTTCTATGAGTACAAAGCAATGGGCTAGTTCAGGCAGAGAGACCTGCCTGCTGTACTAAAAGCATGTTCCATGGTCAGTATTTGAAAACCAACTAGAACTTTATGTGGAAAAAGATGACTCTTTGCATTGTAAATGTAGCTGGGTCCTATGATTTAGAATGCATGGAAAATGAATACAAATGAGGAAATAAAGGAAACTTACACAATTTTTGAGGAAGTTTTCTAGAAGCATTTGACAGCGTTGACGTGGAGTTTCTGGAGGAGTGTAGATTTCAGTACAGTGCGGGAAGACTTTGAAACACTGTCCAGTCTCGTGATGCCTTTGGACATGCAGAGCTTTCTGTTTTGAAACTCATGCTATTTCCTTCTATTTTTCTGCTTCTTTCCCTCCGTTGTTTTCTGTTCCTCCTCTGCCAAATCGGTATTAAAGGGCAGTGCTACAGTTTTAGCATCTCTATGAAGTCACTTCCACTGACTCAGTTTGTAGCAATCTGGGAGAGTCTTACACTAGCAGGCACGTCCAGTTTACAACCTGTGGGTCAAAGGTTATTAGTATAGTCTAACACAAAATCAGTTGTCTTCTTGGGAACTTCTCAAGTGTAAACTTTAGAGAGGGCAGATGTCACAGGGCGATGTCAAAGGGTCAGACACTGCTGGACGCAGTTGACCGGGTAGATGGAGGTATAGTGTGTGTCAGTTGGAGCACTGCTGGACACGGGTCTGGGTTTCTGCAAACTCTGGCATTGCATACATTTACATTTGATGACCTGTGCATCCCTGTTTAAGCCTGGTGACCATGGGGGATTTGTATAATGAACAAGGAGACATTGCAGACCTGGCTCCCAAGTACAGTGTGCTCTCTCATTGTTGAACATTGCCTTTTTTTTTTTTTTTTTTTTTTTAACACCACCAGCCTCAAGCTTCAGTATTTCTGTCATTCCCACATTTTAGGAATTATTCATGTGATTCAGAAAGATTATATTTAAAATTCTTGAGATTAGTGAGAGAAAGAAATGGTGTTGGATGTGATCACGTGCTACTTGGAGCTTTTGTAGGAGCCGGCTTAGTGTTTGCTTTGATTAGAACGTTTCTTGGCTCTAGCTTGAATCCAGTGTCTCTTTGTGAGGAAGAATGTTACACTGAATGCCTTTTATTCTCTTCAAAGGCAAAAGCAGAGCAAAGGCTCCGAGGCTCCCCTCCCCACCATGCTGCCAACCCCTGGAGAAGCACCTGCTATTTCAGCTCCCCAAGATCCTTTAGGAAAAATCATCACTCTAGGCCTCTTTGATTTTTCTCTCAGAAGCAATAGCTGTCTGCCTCACTGTTGCTGTGGAAGATTGAAGATGTAAATGAATATTATTGGGATGGAATGTCTGCATGAAGATTCACTGAAGATTCCTTTCAAATGTCTCCTTTCTTTACATTAGATTTCTTTCTTTGGATTTTTAAAGATTTTTTTTTCTGATATAAAGGTTTTGTTTTAATGCCTACATTTGTTTTAAAAATCACTGTGATTTTACATTTCATCACAATTAATAAATGTGCCCTTCCCCCAGCTTTGAGTAGGATAAACAACCTCGCTGGATTCTTCCGGCCTTGCGGCATTTGCAGTTTCTTGTAGGAGCTTTGAGGAGTTGACCACCCGCTGAGTTTGCTCCGCTACTCAATCCTGCTGAAACAAAGGCTGGGGTCTGTGGGCTTTCCCTCTATAAACGCAGTGCGGAAATATTAAATTTTGAGCCTTGATCAGAAACGTTGTCTTGGCTTCATCCTTCCCTCACACCCTGTCCTTTATCATTTCCAGCCCCCCTTTCAGGTAGAGCCAGCTCTCCATAGCTGCTGGACAGCAACAAATAAACATCAGGAGCTTCATTCTGTATTCTAATGTCTGAGTTTCAAGTGTGTCCTTCTACCTAGTGGGTGGGACTAGGACTCTGAGGATTGGTCTTGACAAGAGAACATGATTTCTTGTGTATCGAAGGGTCTCAAGAAATCAGATATGGTACTCAACCATTAAATGAGTCCAAGGCAAAATATCCAGTCACATTAATGGTTCCAGGATTTGAGGGGATTAAATGGAACTGGCATCACAAGAGAATATCATGTTGATCTGCTCCTCCTGAGCCATTTCTTGTGTCTTGGTCCCTCTGTGCAGCAAGTCTGGGCTTCTCTTTGGATGTACCCACACTCCACCATACTAGGCCAGGAGAGGAACTGGTACCTTTAAGGAAGGGGAGTTGGAGCTCAGTGTCTTTTGTTCTGAGCACACAGAAGGAAGGATGGTAAGCTACACCCGAAGAGAATCTTTTTAGCTCAGTTAAACTGTAAATCTTTTTCCCCCTCAGGTTAAAAGATATTGCAAAAATGTTTTATTTTTTTCTCCGTACACTTTGTTTGACAAAGGCATCTCTAGTTAAAACACAGACTCCTTTATCAGTGAGTAAGTAAGCGGCTTTCTTAGCCAGAAGTCAATCCTCACACATCATTTACTGTTCATTGGAGATGTCACTGTCTCCTGGAGGCTTTCCAAAGTAGAATGGTTCTTCTTTTATTGAGCTCCATGGCGGGGCCCAGCATCCACTCCACCACTGTGCCTCGCCTCTTGCAGTGTACAGCATTTATTTCACATTGGGAGATAAAAGTGATCAAAAGGTGGGTTCAAGTGTAAAGGAGGATGAGCATGGTTAATTAACATGATGTCAGCCTAGATAAGTAAGGTCAGCATTCTCAGACTGTGGAATCCACACTGAGCTGAAGCCAATTCCCTAAACTCACTCACTGAGGGACTGAGAGAGCTGCTTGCTTTACTTCTCTGTCTCCTCTCTCCCTCCCTCCTTTCTCCTCCCTCCAGAAGTTGAAAGCTGCTTCAGTGAGGGGCTTGTCTGGCTCACTGCCTTCTCTCACACCCAGCACAGTGTGTGGTCAGTTGTGGGAACTCAGTGGATACTGTACAGATTTTAAAGGAGAGAGGAGGTGATGTCACTGGGCATGAAGGCTAGAGCGTGGGCACCATGAGCAGAATGAGCAGGGATGTACTCAGAAGCATGGGAGACAGATGAGACATGGAGGCAGCCACATCTCAGCAGGGACTCTTCTCCCTCCGTAGGAAGAGGCCGTGCTATGGACTTGCCAATGGCTGGAAGGGTGCAGAAGCTGCGTTTGAACCAGCTGAGCAAGACATAGAAGCATCCAAGTTTCAGTTCTCCCATGGAAAATATGCAGTAGCTAAGATTATTTTCTATGCAAGAATGGCTACAGACTAATGTCTTAGTTAGGGTTCCTACTGCTGCAATGAAACACCGTGACCAAAAAGTAAGTTGTGGAGGAAAGGGCTTATTTGGCGTCTACCCCTGGAGAAAGTCAGGACAGGAACTCAAGCAGGGCATGAACCTGGTGGCAGGAGCTGGTACAGAGGTCGTGGAGGGGTGCTGCTTACCGGCTTGCTTCACCTGGCTTGCTCAGCCTGCTTTCTTATAGAATCCAGGACCACCAGCCCAGGGATGACACCACCCACAATGGGGAGCCCTCCCCCATTGAGCACTAATTGAGAAAATGCCTTATAGCTGGATCTCACGGAGACATTTCCTCAACACATCCCCTCCTGTCCTTCAGTACTGATCACTGGGTCCAAAGAAGGCACACAACATTGTAATTAGATTCTTTTTGTCAAAACTGTTCTCTCCTTTTACTTTTTGTTCTGGAAAAATATCTGTGGACAAGTCTTTTAAACAGAGAGGCCATGCCATCGTTTATTGAGCACCTGCTGTTCGCAGGGCACTGAACCAGACCCTTTCTTTCAGTTGCCACTGCCCCTGAAAAGCTGCACAGAGCAGCCCAGGAAAGAGCTGGGAAGATCTGCATTGGAGGAATGGAGTCATCTTGGGAATAAGAGGTAGTGAACCAGGAGAAGAGGGCTCTACTGAATAATGAAAGTGAACTCTATAACCAATTGTGATGTGTGCTCATGGTGGTGGTGGTGGGGGCTGCGTCCGTTTTAAGAGCCATCCATGGTGAATCTGCGGTGTGTAAACTTACAAAGTGCATGAGGCTTGGCCCTTGGGACTCTGAGACAAGGATGTTTGTATAAAAGCTAGAGAGGTAGAGAATAGTAGCCGTGCGTTTTCAAACTGTGTTTTTATTTGTTTGTTTTGTTATTTTTGCCTTATAGTAGAATGTAGTCTCCAGAAGAACACAGGACCTCCGGGTTTTTCTCTAATGAAACCTTAAATGTGCTCAATAGGTCCTAAATAGTAACCCCTATTAGGCCTTTATTATATTATGTGCCTGCACTAGGGCTATAAGCTCCCTGTGAACTCTATCACCTTATTCTGCCTACAAGCTTATGAGAAGGCATTGCTCCTAGTTAACAGTGAGAAAACCAAAACTCAGAGAGGCTTCATAAATGCCTAGTGTTGGTATTTGCTTGGCAGGTGACCCAAGATGTAAACCTCATTCTGTTTGTAAATAAGTGTTGTAATGCAAATGTAAGTCAGATGTAGCTGTCCAGCAGCCATGGATGAACTTGTCTATCTGAAAGGGAGGCTGGAAATGAAAAAGGGATGGGGTGGGAGAGAAGAACGAAGCCAAGACACAATTTCTGATCAAGGCTTGAACTTTATTGTTCTGTACTCCTTTTAAAGAGGAAGCCTAAAGACCCAATCCTTTGTTTCAGCAAGCTCAGTGGCAGTCGACTCCTCTAGGTTCCTGTAGGAAGTTGCACATGCAGAGAGGCCAGACTGGCTCCAACCAGGTTTGTTTGGCCCACTCAAGGCTGGGGGAAGGGCACGGTCAGAAGGTTCTCCATCCCCAAAACTAGACACACAAAGAGCCCACAATCTCAGAGAGGACAGAGTTGTTTGCACCCAAGAGTATCTATCCAGCTACTGATAGCTCTGAATATTGTGTTTTATGGTAGTTTAGGTTCCAATAGGTAGCATTGATCATCAGGGACCATGGCCAAGGAACTGAGTCACTGTGGAGATGCAATCAGCAGTAGAGTCATAGGGATGTGGTGAGGTAGAGGTGAATGCACACAAAGCAGCCAGCACAGAGCCCACAGAGCAGAAGGGAGTGAGCAAGTGACCACCTGGCACATTATCCAGCCTGTGCCATTCCCCAGTCACTGCAAAGCCCTGGGAAAGACTGCAAGAAAGCAGGTGTCACCACAATCTGCTGGCTACCCAGCCATTCCAGCTGAACCTGTCGCAGACTTGGCTGCAGGGGTGCACCAGCTCCCTCAGCCTGCCTCATCCCTCAATCCTGTTTCTGCAGCCATTCTTATGCATGTCTCTCTACACCTCAGATAAATGAGTTAGGAGTTATTCATGCACCTGACCTCCACCTCCCCAAGTTCTGCTTTATTAAATGGTTTGCAGTACTCTGTGAGGCCTCACACCTTGGGGCCAATCTCACTGTAAATAATTCACTTGTCTTAGGAACTCTTGTTGCAAGAAGGCTTGTTTTCCATTCTTAAGGAACACGACACACACCCCCTCCGATCAATATTTACTGCTCAGCACAGGTCTGTGGAGACAAGAGAGGACAGGAAAATGAGTTGCTGCAGTGGTGGCATCTGGGAATGCCTGGCGGGGCTCCTGGAGGAGAAGCAGGCAGCTATGCCCACAGGGCTGGGCCTTCAGGGTCCTTCTGAGAGGAGGGAAGGAGGGACTCCTCAGAGGATGGGCCTGTTGCCTTGTTTCATTTTGTTTGTAGACAACAAAGGACAAATAAAGATTCTTTAGAATATGCAGTTATGGCTCTGGTTCTGAAGGCTGAGGAGAGAGGACAGATGCAGCTTGGTGTTATTGTGTACCAAGTTCTTTACTGGATGCTGGTGGACCTGTCAACAAGAAAGGACTCAGGAAGAGTGAGTGGATGGTGGTGACTCCCGGACTCAGCCACAGGGGACAGCACCTCTTGAGATAAGAATATACAACATGGGCAAAGTGGGCATTTGGAGAGAACTTGGGTATCCACTCTTCTCAGGATGTACGCAGCCTGGGAAATGTCACTTTCTGTTTATGAACCTGTTTCTTTTCTTTTCTTTTCTTTTTTTTTTTTTTTTTTTTGAGACAGGGTTTCTCTGTGTAGCCCTGGCTGTCCTGGAACTCACTCTGTAGACCAGGCTGGCCTCGAACTCAGAAATCCACCTGCCTCTGCCTCCCAAGTGCTGGGATTAAAGGCATGCGCCACCACTGCCCGGCATGAACCTGTTTCTTGATCTATGAACTGGAGACAGTAACATTTCCTCTGCTTCCTTGACTGCATTGTTAAAAGAATCCAAAGAGCCGACATTTGTGAACAAGCAATAACAGTGTAACGAGTACAATAGAACGACAATCTGAACATCATGCTCAGTCAGCTGCTCTGGAAATTGCTAGGAAGAGCAGACATAGGATGAGAGAAATTAGAAAGTAGGGTGGGGTGGGGTAAAAATAGATGAATGAGCTCACAGTCACACAGAAGGGTTCTTCTGCGAGTGCCAAGGGCTGGAGAGAAAAACGTGGGCAAAAACGGAAGGTGAGCCATGGCTCCAGGAAGTGGAGGTGCTGCCCACCCCACTGGAGGAAGCTAGAGCTTTTGTTTATTAGTACAGAGGCTTGGGGTTGGAGTGACAGCTCATGATGTGGCACTTTCTGATTCAATCCACACTGAGGGTCACATGTTCAATCCAGAGCCAGATGCAAGCACAGTGAAGCCAAGGTCAGCCTGAGTAGAAAAATGAGAGAGAAGAGGCTGCAGGGTGTGTGTGTGTGTGTGTGTGTGTGTGTGTGTGTGTGTGTGTGTGGCCAGCAGGGTGAGTAAGACAGGCAGTGCAGGTGAGTTCTGTGGGACAGGGCTAGAACACACAGAGGGTGACCTCAGGGGACATGTCGTGCCACTGGGCTGGATATGAAGGCCAAGAAGCATGAAGGCCAAGAAGAGAATCCTAGGCAAGGTGACAGTGAAGTTTGTTGGCTAGGAAGGAGGCCTAGAAGGGACAATCCATAGGACCAGAACTACAGGGTAAAGGGAGGCTGGTTCTCTGAAGTGCAATAAATTCTGTTTGAGATGTCAGCTCCTCTGTAGCATTTGTGCCAGGGCCTGTCATTCAGAGAGCACCCTTAGTCATGTCAGAGTGAACTGACAGATGAGAGAGAACAGCCAGATGGAAAATGTCCAGCAAAAGGCCTGAGATCCAGTTATTCAGAAAGCTGAGGCAGGAGGATTGTAACTTACTAAAACCATATCTCAAAGTAAAAACATAAGTCAGTGGCTAGAAAAGGTAGCTCAGTTTAAAACACTTGCCTAGCATGTGCCAGGTCCTAGGTTCAACTGTAACACTACAAAGAGAAATAAATTAACAATTTTAATAGGCTCTTAATTTGAATCCTTTTTGTGGCTTGAGCAACAATTAGCTTTCTTTCTGGTAGCTGATAGTTAACAGGGAACAATTCTCAGTCCCTAACAACAATGGGTCACCTATCTTGTTCTTTGTTTCCTATTGTTGACTGGAAACAAAACAATAACAGCTCTCACCTAAAACTGAGTAAGAGATAGTTTATTCTAGAGCAAAATTTGTGTGACCATTGTAAGACTCCAACAAGCCTTAACTACTGGGGACCCTGAGTGAACAACTCAGAGCCGGGGATCGATGCAAAAACAAGAGGAATTTATTGTTCAGTACACTGGGGTAATCCTTCACCTGATGGAGAGGTGGCGACCTCAAGCTACTCCTTCTGCAAGTGGGGGCAGAATAGAGCATCAGCAACTAGGCACAATATAATTTGGTGGAACAGTGCACCCTTTATTTATGTTTTCAATTGGATATTTTCTTTATTTACATTTCAAATGTTTTCCCCTTTCCAGGTCCCCCTTCTGAAACCCCCTATCCTATCCCCTCTCCTTGCCTCTATGAGGGTGCTCCCCCACCCACCCACTCCTGTCTTCCCTCCCTAGCATTCTTCTACACTGGGGTGCTCTTTAAACTGATTGGTCTTTAGGGAATGAGGTAGCAGGGGCTTAATCAGCCCCTCCCTTCCAGCCTATGTGCTCTCCAACCTGTCTCTTCCAGGAGGGGAATGGTCCGGTGGATTTTTCCAATGGCTCTGTGCTGACCTCTTCACCATGGGCCTGGAACCCAAATTTAGCTTACCCCAAATTCCATGTTCCAACATAGAAGCAGTTTCATGAAATCTTATTAAACTTTTATAGAAGAGAGAAAGTCATAAATGAAGATTTAAAAAAGTACATGAGAGAGGCGGTTGCAGCAAGGGGGAAACTTTCCTATTGGCCTCAGAAACTACCTGGGGACTATCTTAGCTTTGGGTTGGTGGAAACCAGTGGTCTGATAAGATCATATATTCCAAAAGGTCATAGTATGTTAGTTCTGACACAGAGGTGGGCAAGAAATGGAACAAAAGATAGCCTGAGGTGGGGAAGTGGCCTCTGGACGTACAACATTCCAACCTCTTTGTAGATGTAACTTCTTTCTGGAAAAATATTTTCTCTCTCCTCCTCCTCCTCCTCCTCCTCCTCCTCCTCCTCCTCCTCCTCCTCCTCTTCTCTGTCTGTCTGTGTGTCTGTCTTTCTGTCTCTCTCTGTCTTTCTCTCCGTTTCTGTCTGTTTCTGCTTCTCTGTTTCTGTCTCTCCCTCCCTCCCACCTTCCCTCCCTCTCTGTCTTTCTCTTCCTCCCTCTCTGTCTCTCTCCATCTCTCTGTCCCTATGTGTGTATATGTGTGTGTGTGTGTGTGTGTGTGTGTGTGTGTACACTTGTGTGTATAGCTTCAAACCTAAGACAACCCTACCTCAGCTTCTCAAGTGTTACAATTGCAAGATTAGGCGATCAAGTCCTGCCTTGCCCATTTCCTTCTGTTTATATGATACAGAGGATTAGAACTGCCATGCTCCATTTAGTAGCTTGTTTCCACGGCAACTTGTTTCCACATTTTGCCATTCTCAATCTGCCAGTAGTTCTATGCCTGATTCCAGCTTCTAACCACAGCAGCACTCAGCCATGTTTATAGCCTGTCCTGACGCAGCATGTTTTCAAAGGAACACTGTCTTCCCAAACAATTCATTTAAAGCACATTTAAACATATAAATGCAAGATCTTTAAAAAGTAGGAATATAGAATTTCTTCACTAGTCAAGAAATAACTTGCCTTATCAGTCATTTTCATTGACTTATTCAAGGCTGTTTCCTTCAGGTATAACAACTGTGATAGTTTGAATAAGATTGGTCTTCGTAGACTCAGGTATGGGAATATTTGGTTCCCAAGGGGTAGATCTCTTGGAAAAGAGGAGGTGTGGCCTTGTTAAATTGGGTGTGGTCTTGTTGGAGGAAGTGTGTCACTTATGGTGGGCTTTGAGGTTTCAAAAGCCCATGCCATGCCCCAGTTCGCTTTCTCTCTGTCTCATGGCTGTTGTCTCTACACACAATTTCTCAACTATTGCTCCAGTGTCTGCCTGCCTGCTGCCACACTGCATAACATGGTGGTAATGGACTAATCTTATGAAGCTGTAAGCAAACTTCTAACTAAATGCTCTATTTTATAAGCTGCTTTGGTCTGATGTCTCTTCACAATAGAGCAGTACCTAAGACCTTAAAAGACAACCATAGAAAGGGTCTCCAGGAGACACTAGGCTCCAAACTTAATGTCTGGCTCTCAGAGTTTCTTGACACCTGCCATGGTGATTAGACTCTGTTAGTGTCCCCTCCTTAGTGATGCAAGCCAGGACTTCACCTCAAGCACATGTAAGAACGAAAGTCAAAATGAAAATTCATTTTTGTCTCACTAGGATGTTTTCTGACTAACAAATCCTTATAGTTTGTTTCTTCTTTTCCCATGTGTGTGTATATACTTGAAAGCCCAAGGTTGAGGTTGGAAATCTACCTCCATGGCTCTTTCCACTTACTCTTTGAAACAAGATCTGTCAATCAACCCCAGAGCTTGCCAACATTACTAGTTTCATTAGCCAGCTTGATTTCCTGTCTCCGATTTCCAGAACTAAAATTACAGGAGAGCTGCCGCATCTACCTGGCGTTTATTTGGGGTCTAGGGATACCAACTCTAGCTCTCTTCAAGCGTGGCAAGCACTTTAACTCCTGAACCATCTTCCCAGACCACCTTTGTGTTTTCTAAGTCCCCTGGTATCATTTCCCACTTTAGCGAGGCTAAATCTGCTGAGCCATTAGCCTTCATCTTATTGTTCTGGACTATGGTTTGCATTGAGTTTGTTTGTTTTGTTTTTGGCTTTTTAGCTATAAAACTGTGAGACTTTTAAGAGATGCTTGGATGCAGGCCCACAAATGCTCGTCGACAATCAACTTGCCTTTTCAGAATGAATTTCCATATTTTCTAGCAGAACTGTGAGTTTGTCCTTGGCCATCCGTGTGGATAAATGATCTTGCGTTCCTAGTTTATGCCCTGAGAAGCCAGGTTTAGTTACCTGGCATCAATAATACAATTAGAATAGACAGATTAATAGTAAAAACTAAAGCTATGGGATTTTTTCATTGTGGCCACATTTGGAAAAATGATAAAGAGATTCAATGACATTCTTCAAGTTCATTTTTGGGGTTCTGAAGTGAAGTTGAGGTTTAAGTAAGGGCCAGGGATATACATCTTTAAGTAGTTCCCAGTCAAGATGTAGTAAAATCCATCATTGTCTGGGCTCCATTATCCCAGCAAGATGATCTGACCAGTTCTCTGTGCTGTATGAAGTCTCCATCCTGGCGACAAGTTTCTCCTTTGGCTGGCATCAGCCTTTATTAGGTCTCCTTCCCCAGTGTGAGATTCCGGGAAGAATCCCAGTTTCTTGGGATTTTTTTGTGTCAATGGTTTGTAAGCTAAAATGAGGAACACAAGAGTCCTTTCAAAATATTATTCCAGCCAGAGTTATGTCTCCTCCACATGGTATCACTCACTTGTAAGGCTCTGTAGTACTCCCTTTCTTATTGTGATTATTGTGATAAAACACCATGACCAAAGACAACTTATAGGAAAAAAAGATTATTTAGGTTCGTGGTTCCAGAGGGATAGGAGTCCATGGCAGTAGAGTGGAGCCATGGCAGCAAACACATGTGGTGTAGGGGCAGAAGACTGAGGGCTCAGAGAGCTAACTAGCAGAAGATGAGGTTTTTACTCTCAAAGCTCACCTCCAGTGACATACTTTCTACAAGGTCATGATTCCTAAGCTCCACAAGACAGGGGCAAAAATTGAAATCACAATGGTATAAGCATAGAATGCCAAAGACTTTAGGAAACCACCAGAGGTTGGAAGAGACAGGTTAAAAAGCTTCTAGAGCTTTTGAAGGGAGCACAGCCCTGCTGACCTCTTAAATTGGGCTTTTAGATTTCACTTTTATGAGGGCTTAGATTTCCATCGTGTGAAGCCATCCAGTGTCTGGTCACCAGGGAGATGGAGGGAGATCTGAGAGATGTGAATTCTCCAGCATCTCCTACCTTAAAAGTTCAAGCCTCTAAAAGGCAGGTGGGAATGCGCCACATTGCTTTTTATTCTTCTGGATGATTTTTTTCATCTCCAACAATGAGTGCTAGAATTGACCATAAGACATCAATGCAATATTTTAGAGGCTATCTTGATATTTGCAGCACCTTTGGGGTATGAAAGCCTGGCATCCAATGCAGGGGCAACTAGAGAGCCAGCCCAGTCCTGCTGTGAGCCTCTGCCCTTCCCCACATGATTTAAACATGATTGCTTGGGGTACCTCCCAACCTGCAAGGGCAGTAGGCAATTTGGGTGTTGGCACACACACACACACACACACACACACACACACACACACACACACATTCATTAGTAATTCTCCAGGGAAAAGGCCTCAACAAAGTGCATCTAAATTGATTGTTGTTGTTGTTGCTGTTGTTTTGTTTATGGAGAAATGGTTCTGAGGACTGAGATGCTGTAGCAGAGATGGAAACAGATGTAGCAGTTGCTAGGGGTGATGATAGTTACTGACATCCAACCCCAAGGGAAGGAGACTTTCAGAGTGCTTCATGATGGTACTGCTTGGGGTTTAGACACAACAGGCTGCCAACAAAGCCGGCTTCTAACCTGAGAAAACCAAGAAAATATGTGGACCACCAACTGCTGTGGGGAGTCGCTCTCTAGGCTGAAGGATGAGAAAAGCAGACTGAGGGAAGTTTGTAGACGTCTGAAGGTCATTGCCACTGAAGCAGCACAGTGCCAGCAGTAAATCAGACTCCAGGACTCCTGCTATAGACTCGTACCTTTCTAAAACCATAAGTCAAGGACAAGAAAAAGTAGAGAGCTTCACACAGAACTTTTAGATTTTGTCGAGTCCCACTTTCTAGTCGATTAACATACAAAATCTCCAAAAAGCAGTGGAGCAGAATCCACAAGCTAAAGTTCATATTCTGGACTCTACTTTATTTTAAAACACCAATCCAATTTTATTTCTAACGTTAACAATTCAACGAGTTCCCATAATAATCTGGGTCTCTGAATGTTCTGGAAAAAGCCAGTGGCTCTGTGGGAAATGGCGTAAGGACTTCCTCATCCTGCAGATGAGGTACAAGTGGGCTGTCTGACACCTGCCAGGCCTCAGGTTATGCTGTGTACTTGGCCTGGAGTTTGAAAGCCCTGGGACTGGGGGGGTTGTGGGGGAGATGTGATGGAGGATGGAGCAGATTCCAGAGCCCCTGGCTGACAGTTGAGATTTTATATTACAGAGTGCAGGGAGCGAAGTGGGCAGAAGAACACAGAACAAGAAAGATCAGAACAAGCCAAGGTCTCAGAAGCAAAAGGTCTTGTCGAAAATTCAGGGACAGAGTTTTCATCTATTTCTGGATAAAAGAACAGGATGTGGGAACCAAAACTGTGGTCAGTTCTCTAATACCACACAGTGAGAAGATTTAGGCAAAGCATCCTCTTCCTATTTTTAACTAGATAGAGCTGCGTCAGAGGACCTTGCTGCTGACTAATCTTGTCAAAGCATCTTTTTCTGAATTGCATAAATGCCATCTACACAGGCTGAAGAACATTGGAGAGAAAAACTGTAAAGTCGGCTGTACACAGGATGTGCTATAAATAGTGTTCTGGAGAGGGGCAGGGTGTTCCGGGTCATGGCTCTCTGGGCATTCTCTAGGATTTCATGGTTGAGCCACACAGACATGCAAGGAGAAGTCATTCATTGGTTTAAGCTAAATTAATGGACAGTGGGTCCCCCCCCTTCATTCAATAATGGCTGCCATTTTAGAGTAGATGATATGAAAATTCATGCAGATTTTCCAGTAAAACTATTTTCTACTTGTATACCCATTGACTAGTAGTAGCCATTTCATTGGAGGAAAGCAGTCAAGAATGGTCTCAAAGAGCTTTATGGCAAGAGCTACACCCCAGCCAACAAGACTTTAGTGACTGCCGTGAGCTAGGTGTTTATGGTCTGTACCCCACCACTGTTCTCTGATAGGGTAGTACTGTGATATTGTGAGGCTCTACTGAAGGCCCAGCCCAACACTCAAGCTCACATATAGGGGAAGCCCTTGGTGCAGCCTAGGGTGCCAGGGAAGAGACAGTGCCCAAAACTCAGCTGCCCACAACTGCCCACTGACTGGAGTTGGTGTGTAAATGCCTTGACCCTTCAGCGTACTTCCACAGGCTCTGCAACACAGAAAGGGTAGGGAGCGTTCTGCCGAATGGGGGACTTATAAGTGAAAGTGTTATAGTGAGGTATGTGTGTGTGTGTGCACGCGCGCACGCACATGTGAGCACAACTGGCTCTCTACCTGTTCCACACAGGTAATCACAGACTGAAAGTGTTCAGAGAAAACCACAGTGCATCTATTTGTTTTGTTGTTGTTGTTATTGCTGTTGTTGTTATAAGTTCCTGAATAATTAATATACATAGACACAAACAACATACACACTGCTTGTATTACATGAGATATTATTTTTAGCAATCTAAAGAAATCTTTTAAGCAAAAGTACTGAGTTCATTCGGAGAGTATGTAAACGACAGAGCAGAGCCTATCTAAAGAGGGTAGAAAGCACACACGTGACTGAAGCTGGAGAAGTGTAGCATTACAAAGCATCACGTGGGGGCACCCAAATGTCCCAGAATCATCAAGGAGTCTGTTGGGTCTACTTTGAAAGCAAATTATTCTATTCAAAGAATCCATAGAGACTCTTCTGGGTGTTCTGCCATCACACACACACACACACACACACACACACACACAATGAGGTTGCCTTTGCTTCCAAGTGCAGGGATCACAGATACACCCTAGTGCACCCAGCTGGGATGATTTGCTCTTTATGAAGCTGCGTGTTATTGACAGGCTGACTGTACTAATTACTGTGGTAGATAAGCAAAGAAGTAAGACATATGTTCTCTATTCATAAGAATGTTAAAATCTAGCTGGGAAGCCAAGGTAAATTATTCACCCATGTGTGATGTATTATTAAAGCCATACAACATCTGAATGCAGGGGAATGAGTCATTATCATAAATTGGGATAATCTGGAAAGTCTCCATTCATTTGCTTTTCAGAGATAGAAAAAGACTCTTTGGCTGCCGCACTCTCTCGCTCTGTGTTTTGATCGCTCGGGTTTCTGAAAGAGATGAAGTAGGAGGTAAGGAAGGTTTAGGCACCCAGTTCTGCTTCAAGCCTAGGCTGGTTGGAAACTGTGTTCCTAAGAGCTCATTACTGAAAACTTGCTGATGTACCATGCTTTAAAGGCCTCACGGCAGAAAGGATCTGGGTTCAAATTTGAGACAAGCTTCTCTGTGCTTCAGCTTCCTCATTCATAAAATCACAATACCATCAGAAGTTTGGCGAGATAATACACTCACCAATGTGCTAGACACCCGGAAAGGACACTAACAGTTACTATGTTTTCTGGGAAGAGATGATTTGAGTCGGGAGGGAGATGTACTTGAGCGAGCCACCTCACAACAGCACCTGAATAATAAATGCACTCTGTAAATTCTGAGTTCAACATTTTTTAAAAATTCATTACATCATGTGTTTTGAAAGAATATGTATTTTCTTCAACATCTTAATGTGTCCACTTGCAACACACAGTACACTGCAACACACGGTGCACTAATTATTTCAATAAATACTCTTCTATGATGCTTTCCTTTTCAAAACAATGTCGATTGATTTCTTTCTCCCCTAATTAATATATCACATTTACAGCTAGTGCACTGCTTGCTGTGGAAAAGCAAGACTTCAATTTTCAGGTGTCAGCCACTGACACCACAGTCTGGCTTTAAACTGTATGAAATTACACATGACATTTAGAACTGAATAACAGTTCTGATTGCCTCTGAAAAAGAACATTTCTTTTGGCCTAGTGTTATCTCTCTCCCTTCAGCAAATAAATCACACTCATGCCCCAAGAGCTTCTGTTGTTCTTTACGTTTCATTGACCAACCATGAAAGAGGAAGCCAATCAAATGCCAAGACTCAGGCCACCTTTGAGGTTCTCTCCAGTGGACTGCTGTCTCCCCAGGATCCTAGGCTTTGAGAGATAGCAGTCTCCTTGGAGATTTTTGAGCTCAACCCTTTGAGAGCTGATCTCTGAGGGGGGAAGTCATTTGTAAAGTCATACTGCTAGCTGGTGATTAAAATGGGGTTTTGGGGAGGATCTGGGAGTATCCCTGTTTCTAACTTAAAAGACTGTCCATGGTACCATGTCCTGTGCCATTCATGGACTTCTCAAATGCCTTTCTGCACTATTGGGTGTTCAGTTACATCATGCAGGCTTAATACAGCCTACGGCTTGCTTTTGCAGCAAACATTTACTGGAAGGAAGACTTGCTTGTGCATCTGTTGTGACTATGATGACAAAGTCAAGTCATTGCACCAGAGACCTATGAAGGCAAAGCCTCAACTATTTGCCACCTGGACTGTCACAGAGCTCAGCTGTCTATTAAGCCTAGTTAAAAGTCCTTCTCTACTGTTTTTACTTGGTTTATCAGACTTGAAAAAAGAGGTTAACAATGAGAGAGAAGACAGACCTGCATTTATTTATTTTTTGGATGGGAAATGCTCACTGGCTTTTGTACATGTCATTTCATTGAGTGTCTATGGGGTGTATATGCTGTGTCTTAGCTATACATATGGAAACAGGCTCAGAGAGACAAGCACTAAGCTGCTTACATTTATATCACTAATGCTTAACACAAGGATTTGGATCTAGCTTTCCCCAGTCTAAAAATCTGTTCATTCTACCATACTGTGTGGTTTTTTCAAGGTTGTCTTCAACTTTAAAACAATATGATCTACCATCCCCTAAATTTAAAAATGTAATTAAGTTTAATCATCTAAATAAAAATATACTTAGTAGCAAGTCATGTTTATAAAATAGATAAGAATGGACAAAAGTGTCTATCCTCACCCATTCACACAAACAGGCAGTTGGACCACAGAGAGGAGGGCAGTGTATCGGTTGGCAGGCAATTAGCATTTTGTGTTATTGAAGAAATTCAAGCTCATCTACAGTAGGTGGAAGTCCTGTGTGTATAACCAGCTACACACAATTAATTACATAGACACCACATAGATGCGCTTTTACTTAATCTACAATCCCTCTTCTCCAAGGCTTACTAACATTCTCCAGGTGAGTGTGCACTGAGATTGCATAATCATCTCAATTATTGACTTCTTTAGAACACATATTCCCAGGACATATATTCCACAAATACATGTCAGTATACTTGAATGTAGGTTTGGAAATCTGGAATTTCTCTTTCTTTTTTTGCATATGCAGTTGATCCTTTTTTGCTGCTGCTGCTGCTGCTGCTGCTGCTGTTGTTGTTGTTGTGTGTGTGTTTGTGTGTGTGTGCATATGTGGAGGTCAGAGGACAACTTTTAGGAGTCGCACCTTGTCAAGGCACTATCTCTCCTGTTTATGCAGCCCTCCATACTCCACGCTAGCTGGCCTGCAAACTTCCAGTGATTTTCCTGTCTCTGCCTCCGCTCTGGCATAAGGAGTGTGGGGGTTGCAAATGCAACCCACCACATCTGGCTTTTATGGGCTTAGAAGATCAAGCTGGGATGATCAGGCTTACATGGCAAGGGCTGTCCCCTCCTGTTCCATTCACATCATCAGTCCTGTGCAGATGACTTTGACACTGAGCCAACTCTAAGATCCAGGACCATGCGAGAGCAGGTTAGGAAGGGCTGCATGCTTGTCTCTGTCCCCCAGAGACCTACCTTGTGTCTCTGACTACATTCTCTTCCATAAATAGATGCATGCATGACATGGTCAGAGAAGCATCATTCCTAGTCTTTGCTAATGAGGCTGGAGGCTGGAGGCTGGAGGCTGGAGGCTGGAATGTTTTGGGCAGCACACACCACACTGTATATTTTTTCATCATTCACGAAGGCAGAGAATGTTCTGTTTTAACTGCACTAACTGTGTGGCTGTTTGTGTTTTATTTCTGCCATTGCATCTTTAACTTGTTTGCATTTGTGCAAACTGGTCCACTGACCAACTTTGATTTGTTCTCTGAGTATAAAATGAGGTTCATAGACATTCAAAATTTAGATAATAAAACTGCAGTTGTCTCCTGTATTGTGTTACGATCTTTCCTTCATGTCTACCTTTTGAAAATGTCATTAAAACCATTATAGATGGAAGCAAAAAGGGAAATTGACCTCTGAATATGTGGAAACTTAGTCTACTGTTGATTTGAATCTTATCTGTGTAGTGTAGTGCTATTGAAGGCTAAGATAACAGATTTTCAAATATGGGTATGTACCTACATTCATCCACCACTCATTTTACCAGCCAGCTTCTCTGTCCTCTGTAGTTTGAATAATTGACCTCAATGGTATTTGTTACTTGTTAGAAATCACTATTATTAACTTGGGTGAGACAACTAGTTCTTACTAAGAATGAACTATGTGTGACACTTTGTCATAGGGGAATTAAAACCAAAACCTATCTGAGAGCTTCGGTAATTTTGATTGATTAGGTCCTAATGAAAAAAGCAACAGACACAGAATTCGAGAAAGGAAGGATGTCTAACATCACAGGAAGAATCATGATGAGACTGTTCCTATGAAGTGCTTAAAATCACTATATATGCAGTTACAATATAAATATATAACAATAGCAAATATAGAGTCAGCAAGGACATCAAAAAGATTTCAATACAGCACCGCCACCAAACTGGGATTCGACATGAGAAAGGGTGACAGTCTGTGATGAAGTAGACTTCATAAGCCATCAGAACTAGGGAAGAAAGGCAACTGTGTGAAATCACCTTCGCCAGGATCTTTCTGCCTCTACAAGATTAAGAAAGCACACTTCATAATAGACGCCTCCAAGAATTTAACTCAGTGTTCATTTCCATCTAAAGCGGACCAGCTACAGTTAAATAATCTTCAGATGTCCAACTTAGACTGACTACACCGAGCAGGTCAAAGCCTTTGTCCAACATCAGAATTGCTCCTTGGAACAGTATCTCCTTGTCATCTATCCTTCCCAGGGAGGGACCCCTTCAGTCACAGGATAACTGTGCCCAACAGAGTGAAACAGCAAGTCCCAATTCCTATGACTCTTGCTAGAGACAAAAGAGGAGTGGATTTGATTTCTATGAATTTCTATGAAATTCAGACATTTTTACCTGCTCTCCCCACATAGAAGAGGCTTTTGTGGTAAGGAGGACAGAGATACCAGCGTCGTAGTCTAACACTGTGTTCCCTGTGCCCTTAGCACACTTTTATTTTTGGATAAGCATATGTGCAACTCTCTCACTAGGTTGAAAGAATACCAAAGGGATTCCCTTGAGAGTCGCCGGGTCCAGTGCTTGCCCTGGATATCAATGATGCTGGTGGTGAGGTATATAAACAGGCTAGATAATTATCAGAAATGAGATATTTAAAAGCAACTTGGTCTCTCTAAAGGCCGTCCATTTGATCCTTTGATCCTTAGTCTGGGTTAATATGAGTGAGATCCTTATTGTGTAGAGAGAATAAACTAAAAAATTATACACATAAAGTCATTCATTATATACATTTGCTAATATATACATTTGTTTAGAGAACACAGCAGGTCTAAAGATATGACTTATGGGAAGAACACTTGCCTATAATGCATAAGGCCACGAGGCCCATGGTTTAATCCTTTCTGCAGCAATATCAAACAAAACCCCCTACACACAGGCACATGAACGCACAGGGGCACATAAAATCTTCAGCGTTTAAAAAAGTCATGATTACAAATGCATCCTTGCCTTCCCAAGTCCTCTTATGGCTGACAATCATGTACGATTACGTGCATTATTACTAGAACACACTCTATAGCTCTGGTGCATTGTATTTATGATAATCACAGATTTAATCATTCTGTGGTCTAACAGTTTAGGGGAAATTCTGGGTGACCAGTGCTGAGGGCCGTTGAGAACCACTGCTCTAGGCTGGAAATAGCTGCTTGAACATGTAGAACGTTAGCACTGAAGGCCAGGCTATTACATACGGGTTCTCAGCTTGTAGTGAACAACCAACCTATGAAATCAACCCAGGAGGACCATCTTTTGGGCCCATTTTTATAACATACCTGCTTTGCAGTCGTTAACAGGCTATCAGGGATAAATGCTGGTTTAGACAGAACAGAAAGTGGTATAGCCAGAAAAGTCTGCAGACAGCACAGGCTGCATAGGAGGAGTCCTAATCAGACCCAGTCCACCACCTTGTAAAGTGCCAACAAGAGTTGATTGACTGTCCCTCGGGTTCCAACTCCTGGAATCTCATGTAGGCCTTGGATCATGCAGAGGTCAGAGTCATTTTTCTCTTGAAATGCTGAGATAGCTCCAGCCCCTCCCTAGTAGGTATGGGGTTGGGGGTGTGGGAGATGAGCACATCTGTGAAAGAATGGACGTGTGCAGACAGTCGGATCCAAAGCCTCTGTGGAGCAGAGGAGACCCAGTGTTCTAGCTTGCTTGTTCTCCAGTGTACAATACCTACCTCACACAAAATTTACTCTTTCACCAAAATGTTCCTTAGAAGGGATGATGACGCCTTGTGGTAGCATTATAAGTAAAATACACGTAAAAAATTATTAAACTAGAAAAACCACTATTTCATCACCACAGTAATAATTTTACATCAACAGATGCTAAAATTAGAGTAAACACATGCTAAGCAGGGGTGCTGTGCAGTCTCACAGCATCTCCCCACAGATGCTTATTAATTACAAAGGAAAACAATAATTACGATGGAAGAATTCACCAGATGCCGCCTTAGCCCTATGATCAAAAGTAGCTTGTCAGGGACTTGGGCCTCCTGCTGAGAGGAAGGAAGCAAACACAGCCTCACTCATGTATATTTTCTTTCTTTCTTTCTTTCTTTCTTCCTTTCTTTTTTTTTTCCTTTGGTTTTTCGAGACAGGGTTTCTCTGTGTAGCCCTGGCTGTCCTGGAACTCACTCTGTAAACCAGGCTGGCCTCGAACTCAGAAATCTGCCTGCCTCTGCCTCCCAAGTTCTGGGATTAAAGGCGTGCGCCACCACTGCCCAGCTTCTTGTATATTTTCAATGAAAATGCATTACCTTGGTTTAACCCAAACTGAAGGAGATTTTTATAAAGTAACTGGACATGATTCTTCAAAGCTGCCACGATCTCTAGGGACAAGGGAAATACTGAGGAAATCTTCCTGGATGGAGCAACAAAAGAATTAGCACCATTACCGGTAATATGGGATCCTGGCTTGAATGGAGGGTCCAGAAGGGAGTGCTAATCCTTTGGTTGATAAAAATGGAATACGACCTCTTGATTCTGTATCCGACAAAGTCACTGTTCTGATTTTGAGATTGTTGTGTAAGATGTAAATGTTTGGCCACAACAGCGTAGGGCAAGTGCAGCTTTATACTATTTCCTCAAGTTTTTCTAACCCTGCCAATTTTCAAAGTAAAAAGCTAAAAAAAAAAAAAAAAGATTTTCGTATTCTGGTACTTAGAGATAACAGGATCATTATTCAAGGAGATTTCCTCCTTCTGGGTATTTTGTGATAAGAAAGGTGAAAGAGGTCCAAAATGTGTATTTTAATGGTGCAGTATGCAACCCCATCCTCAAACTTGGGCTGGAAGAGTTGCTGGAAAAGACAGCAAAAGAGTCAAAGGCTGGAGGGCTGTGAGGGACCATCTTCTCGATGTCCCTACACATAGGCTTCAGGGTTTCTGACTAAGGGGAATGGGGAGAAGAGGCAACTATGAGGTGACATCATGAAAGACATTCAGGGGGCAGAAAGAGACCAAGAGATTAATAGACATACTGCTGACTTTGTATACATGAGCTCTTGGCAGCTGCTGCTGAGACTGAAGAAGACATTTCACAGTTGTTTTTTTGGTACTTTTCTCTGAATGGTTTGCTCTGTGCTGGGATTCCTCAGGAAGGGGTCCAGATACAATCCCTTAATTACTTACTTTTCTATTGTTGTGATAAAATCGCACAGTCAAGGCAACATATAGAAGAAAGGGTTTATTTGGGCTTAAGGTTCCTGAGAAGTAAGACTCAGTCACCATCATAGTGGGGGACTATGCTGACAGACAGACATGGAGGCAGGGACAGTTGAGAGCCCACATCTCAAGCCACATGCAGGAAGGAGAGTAAACAGGAATTAGCACACGGCTTCTAAAACTACAAAATATTCCTCTGGGGACACTTTGTCCAGCAAGACCACACCTCATAAGCCTTCCCCTAATAGCACTAACTGGGGACCAAGTGTTCAAACATCTGAACCTTTGGAGGGCATTTTCATGCCAATCATCACCATGCTTTAACCATGACACAGTCTAGATACTGTGTTGTGTTTGGTATACAGACTAAAAAATCCATTTACCTAGTGGCCATTTGGCACTATGATTGATAAGTAGCCTGAAGAATAACCAGAGAGAATGATGGCCTTGCAAACTCAGACATCTGTAGACCTTCTCAGATAGCCCTCTCCTGTTGAATCGACAGTGAGCAGCAGTAGCTGACCAGGAACAGGGGCCATGTTGCTCACGGGTCATCTTCATTTGCAGGGATCATTTGCTTCTTCCTAATCATTTTCAGGACTGGAAGCCAGTAGTGAATCTGAAAATGAGATAAATAGACAAGGAGTCACTGCAAATGCCACTGCTAGAAGCTCTGAAAACACAGAAGATACCCTTGGGTGATTTTCCGGTCTTTCATTGGCTGAACTGTTTTCCAGCTGTGTGCGTTGTAGGTGCCTGATAGTGGCAAGGTGAATGATTCTTGTGCTTAACACAAAATTAATTTCTCCCTCTAGATACAAGTGCTTCCTTGAGGACACATCTAGTTTGGCATTTATAAAGCAACTTTCCTTATTGTCCTGGTGACCTGAATATGAGAGTGCTTTGAACTATTCTTTGAATTGCTTGCAGATTCTTACTTTTCTCTCATTGATAAGTCAAATAAAACCAGTATTGTGTGTAAGAGGCAGATAGAGAGATAGAAGGATAGATAGATAGATTGATAGAAAGAATTCTTTAAAATTTACTAAGTGTTATTTCCTTCCATGTTTTTACTTTACCTTTGGTGTAGAAAGGTAAATAATTAACCATTGCTCTCCAATAGACAAACAAAACATCTTCCCAATAGCCAACTACAAAATAGGTTCACTGATTATACTGTAGCTGGCCCCTAATATAAAGCTGCGGAGTGCTTTGAAATCTGTGTCATTTGCTTTTAAGCTACGCTTCAGCTTAATTAGAAGTATGACACCACCTCAGACTTACATTTTTAAAGTACAGGCTCAGTTTCCTGTCAGCTTCTCCCAACGGCTGCTTTGATCGTTTCTCAAGGAGCTTCGCATGGAGGTATCCAATTCGCTCCCTCTCCACTTTGGGGTAGAAGGAGACTGACACAAGAATTTTCAGCTGCATCAGCATAGAAGACAACAATCCTAATATTATTAGTGTTGAGAGAATAATACTGAGAGGGACCCAAGTCTCAGACACACTGAGCCGTGGTTTAAGAATGCAGCTCGGTTCGAACAGAGAGATATTAAAGGCAGAATCATGGACGACTCCTTGAATTCCTTGTTTCTAAAATGAAAGAGTAAAAGAATCAATATTTATGCCATCTTCTACTCTGTCTCATCTCGCTGTCTTTCTACTTTTTGAAACACACTATTTTCCTGAAAATATTCAGGGAGATTTGTCTAAAATAGTTGTCTCTAAGACGGGCAGTGGTGTAGAACTCTGTGAGTTCAAGACCAGTCTGGTCTACAGAGTGAGTTCCAGGACAGCCAAGGCTACCTGAAGAAACCTGTCTCAAAAAAAGCGATGATGATGATGATGATGATGATGATGATGATGATGAAGAAGCTGTCTGTCAAATATTCCTGTATAGATTATGATTAGAACAGAGAAGAAAGAATGACTATTATCTGTAAAGGTGACAGTGTTTTCCAAAGTGGATTTGTGGAGAAACTCTATCAAATAGAGTCAGTTGCTGCATCTCTTCTTGGTGAACCAGATGCCTGTGTAAATGTTAGGTTTTAGAAAGGCGGAGAACTATGCTTTAATAAGTGTAACCATATACCCATTTTTAATGATTTTTTTTTTACTTGTTTTTTTACTTAGGGCACCCAGAGATAATGAAAGATGGGGAGTCAGCTCAAATGAAAGAGAGAATTGGTTGGTTACACAGATATTCAAGCCTTTGAGTAAGGACAAACCACCTTCATCAAACCACAAAGTTAAAAGATATTAAGACATTGAGTCATAGACTCAATCTTCTGAGTTAGGGGAATTCTTCCTCTTTAGAATATGACATCTCTTGTAGGATGACACGTTGACCAACGTCATTGAGGGGAGCAATGGTCTTGTTGGAGGAGGCATTTTCTGGGCTCTCTGGGTGTTAGAAGAGATTTGAAGGCTGGAGAACAAGCCAGTTGTTCAGACAATGAGACAAAAGACAGAAGATGACATTGAAGCACCCAGCTCAGCCAACGAGGGGAGAGTGCGTGCTGACTCAGCACTTTCTCTCCTCTGACCTGGAAAAGTCATTTAATCTCTCAGTGGATTTGTTTTCTAATTTGGTAAAGCAGGAATTAATGGACCAGATCCTGCCCATGAATAAACTATTCCCAGTGAAAATTAAACACCTTGGGGATGGGGCATTAACCTTACAGACTGGAATACTCAGTAAGTTATTATCACCCTAGTGCCACAGAGCCCCAGAGCCAAGAAGTAAATGACTTCTATAAATAAATAAATAAATAAATAAATAAATAAATAAATGCATCCACACCCAGTGGACATCTTGCATCTTAGACCTACCACCAAACCTGGGACCTCTGTGCAAATGCCAAGTCACATGTGTGCCAAGGCAATGGGAAACATTTGGGTAGCCTCTCTTCTCCTCTTATTAAAAAGACAGTCTCGGTCCACAATTAAATGGAGATTTCAGTCCCTAGAGCAGAGGCATGCAATCTTTTTAATTCGATGGAAGAAACAAACACATCTATCGAGTCAGTGATGAGCAATCCTGCAATAAGGAAGCAGCGGGTGTTCGGTCTGGGAAGAAGCTATTTAGTCTAGAAATCTAACCGGGGATTTGCAATTGGGAGTCGGAGCTTCAGAGAGATCGAGTCAACACTTTTGTATGGGCTTGCTTGGGAGCAATGTAGACGACATATTCACTCTTTCAAAATGCCAAGCAATATCCGAAACGAGACCCCAGTGGTTTAGAATATGTTTACCTCTCTTAAGTAAACAACTTGCTGAGATGGTATTGCTTGCAGTGGGTGAGAGACTCTGTGACCAGATGTCCTGGAAAGCTAGCATGGTGTGGTACCTGGCCCATGGGTGCCCTCACTAAAATCCGGACTATGGCTACTTGTACTTACACTGCTCACCCATCCAAGTTCAACATGGATCACTTCCCACTCTCTTTATTTAGAACATTTGTCTAAAACTATACAATAGTAGAAGAGAAAAACTGGCAAAATCTTGTACCACTGTTTCTCTTCCTGTCTGATTTCTCTTTCACAATTCTGCTGTAGCAGAGAAGGTGAGGAGCCTTCAAGGGCATCTTGGGATAAGGGCAGGGCATTGCCAGTCACTTGGAAGGAGGTGAGATGCTGGCACAGTCTCCCAGGTACAGTGGAAGAAAACTTAGGAGATGTCCCAGAAACCCTGCACTCATACCTGACCCAGCTGCCGTTATGTGTGTGCATAGTGGTCTCTTCCATTGGCATATGAGTTCTGCAGTG
>JADRCH010000007.1:19542283-19568807 GCA_019843965.1 Rhynchomys soricoides
GGTGAGCTGAGCCAGAGGAAGGGGAAGGGCATATATGGATGGGCAGAAGGACTTGGGGCACCCAGAAGCAGAGAAGGGGAAAACGGGGTTCAGAGTGGCCACTCTCCAAAGCATCTTGATAAAGAGGGGACAACTCAGACATGTGGAGACAGTGGCCTGTAGGGAACTTAACCCCAGCAGGCACCCCTCTCCTCCTCCCACCTGGTTTAGCTCCATAATTTTTAATGTTATAAAAATAGGCAAGTATCTGATATTTTCCAGATCCTGTGAAATGTTACAGGCAAGATGGCAAAAAGAGAAAAGATAAGGTGTAACCCTAGCGTTCTCTGCTGGCTCATGGCTGCCAAGGGGGGAAGGGAGGCTAAAGAAAAAGCAGATCCCCCCAAAACAGGAGCACCAGGTCCAAGGAAGACGAAGTTTTTGGGTGATTAAGGTTCTCACAGAAGCTTCTGGGGATATCGAGGTTGGAATTCCGGATGCTCTTCAGGAGGTAGAATTAGAAAGGGGTTCTCAGTCTTGACTGCACGGAGGCTTTACTTGGAATAGGAGCTGAAAATAATCATTCTATAACAAGCAAGGTGGGTTCTCTGAGGACTCTGGACAGGAGCATCACTTCCTGTCTCTGCAGTTACACACACACACACACACACACACACACACTCGCACACACACACACATACCACACACACACACACACACCACACACACACACATACCACACACACACACACACATACCACACACATACACACACACACCACACACACACACACACACACACACACACACACACTCTACAGAGACATATGTTGTTGAGTCACTGACTGAAGTTGTGTAGAAAGAGAAGCTGGTGTGTGTATGGACAGCATTTGAATGGGCTCCTCCGCATCCCACTACTCTGCCTGAAGACCTTCCTGTTGGTAAGGACTCAGGCTTCAAAACAAAGTTTTCAGTCAGAAGAGTTTGGAGTCTGTCTGCTCCAGTCTTGATGGCAGGAGAAACTCAAACCCCAAACCCTGCATTGTATGTCCATACGTACCCCTTGAGACTCAACCAAAGTGAAATCAAAGCTTAACCCCCGACACAAATTTATTCCTATACTCCAGGGTTTGCTGACTGTAAGATCCCAACAATATAATGTTCCTGTGATACTCTGTCTGAGAGAAGTCTCAGGAGTGACATTAAGTCAGACTCAGAGATGGAGAAATTTGTCCTGGTGCACCCTAATGTGACCGTGAGCCTGTTGTGAGAGGGACATAGCTATTTTTCCACACACAGAGAGATGCTCGTGATACCACCACAAGCCAAGTAATGCTGCTGGCCAAATAAAACCAGATGATGCAGAGTGAATGGCTTTCTGGAAGGAAGATGCCCATGCCAAAACACTTGGACTTCAGCCCAGCAATACTGATCTAGACATCTTGTTTTTGAACTAAAAGAGAATAAATATATGCTGTTTTAAGATGCCCAGCTTATGATCATTAGTTATAATAGCCATAGAAAAATAATATAGAATTATATTTTTACTCTGGGACCTAATTTAGCCCATACTATTGGGCTCCTTCTGTGTGCCAGGCACCAGGAATCTGAAGACACTGGCTGGCTTGGGATGTCCCGGCGTTTTTGCAAGGCACACCAATAAAAAGCCCCATTACACCATGGGAAGTGTTTGTGAACCCCTACCTCTCCAAGTAGTTTCAAGTGAACTTCTAGCCCTGGCAAGCTTTGGAACTGTTCGTTCACGGAGGAAATGAGCCGATATAGCAGATAATCCATCCCTGCGAACAGCACCCACATGTAGAGATAGGTCAGGACAGGAAGAAGAAACAGCCCAAGGTTTTTTCTCTCTTTAGGAGTCAGCTGCAAAGATGGGATGATGACATATTTCTTCCTTTCCTTCTTATTCAGCGGGAGGACACAGGGCCGCTGTTGGTACCTCTCCTTTTCATCAAACCGAACAAACTGTCTGGTGATGTAGACATTCTCAAACTTCTGGCCACACGGGCCCAGGAATTGCTTCAAGAAGAGGCCAGTGCTGATTAGGATGAGCAGAAGCCCAGCGAGGGCAAGCAGCTTCTGGCCCACGGAAGTCAGAAGCTCTGTCGTGAGTACCATATGGTGCAGGACACTCAGGACTTCTCCTCTAGTGTCATTCATATGAGCCTCCAGGGCATGGCTGGGACTAAAAAGAGAGACCACCAGAGTCTGGTTCCAAGAAACAAGGTCATCAAATAGACTCAGAGGAGTGGCAAGGCCGTAAATCCACTGAATGGCTTCAATATATCGTTTTAAAAGTGGGAAATGTATTGAAAAGCTCTTTGCCCTTAGGTTGCAAGTCATGCTGTCTAGGAGACCTCTGAAATTAGAAAAAATATTTTCCACATGTCCAAAGATCACTACCCCAGTGCCAGCTGCAGTCAAAGCGTTCCTACCTTCACGGAGGCCACACGAAAGAACGGCCAGAAGAATGAAGCATCGTGCGCCCTTGGAACAGCACAGAAAAACACAGGTAGTCATCCAGACAGCAGAGAGCAGGGCAACGGATGGCAGGACCCAGTAGAAGGCTGCAGAGAGGAGGCTCACAGAAAGGAAAGCCACAAAGCAGCAAACTCCCAAATGTTGGATGAAGTCTACCCAGCCAGTGCTTCTTGGAAACACATAAGTCCCCCAAAGCTTCAGGAAAATCCTGGTGCCCAAGGTCCAGAGACTCATACTCCTTGTATCCCTAGAAATAAAAAAGAAACCAAGTTCAGAAATTATTTAGAAATCAGATGGTAGACTAGCTATAAATACAATATACATATATGTATATACATATACGTGTGTATTAAATATATCTTTAATATATATTAAATATATATATCCCTCTGTCCATTCCTTCCCAGTGGGACTCCCACCAAGAAATGGGAACAATATAGTACAGAAATACATGAGGTGATGCCAGGAGTTGGTGCTGCACAACTTTAATCCCAGCACGTGAGAGGCAGAGGCAAGCAAGTCTCTAAGTTTGAGGCTAGCTTATAGAACAAGTTCCAGGACAGTCAGGGCTACATAGAGAAATCCTGTCTCAAAATAAAACCAACCAAACAAGCAAACCAAAGCAATAACAACTGGAGGTGAAGGGTGTTTCTTCATCTTTGGGTCTAGGTTGGTCTCATGACTTAGCCAATTAAATGTGGCAGCAATGAGCACAGGCCAGCCTTGGGACTATGGCTCAGTTTTTCATGATTTAGTCTAGCCTCACCATCTGCCGTACTGTGGTAATTAGTGTCCTTTTAACATGTTAACAAAAGATCACAGACTCATTAGATCAAAGAAACACCTATTTATTCTTAGCATTCTTCCTGGAGGTCAGTAGTCTAAAAGTGACCCTGGAGGATCAGGAGAACTGGGTTACTTCCCTGTGCCATCTCCTTGGGGGATGGGGAGCATGCATTCTCTGGATCATGGCCCCTCCTTCCTCCATCTCAAAGCCAGAGAGATTTTATCTTGTAAGTGTAACTCCTGACCGATATAAAAGTACCAACAAAGACTGTGCCACGTGTATAAGATTGAATAGGGGACACCGTGCAGCCTTTGAACACTCAAATATATTAATTCTTGCAGAAGTATTATGGGATAGGATCTATGGCACAGCTTAACACTGTGAGAACCAATGTGTTACACTGGATGTGATAGAGATGAACAGAGGTGGTAGCTTTGGGGCATGAATTGAAAACCAGTCATGAAGATCTGATTCTGTGCCCAGGCTGAGTGGAGTTTGCAAAAGGCAGAAAAAAGACGGAGGAAACAGGCGCCTTAGGAATAAACACGTGCAAGTTTCCGGCGCAGGACGAAGAAAGCTTCCATTCTGAATGGATCCTAGCAGAAAAGACATGTGGAGAAAACTCTTATGCTGAAGACAGGCAGTATCCATTGCTTTTTAAAAACTGCTGCAACAAAATTCCTGACAGAGCCGGGCAGTGGTGGCGCACTCCTTTAATCCCAGCACTCGGGAGGCAGAGGCAGGAGGATTCCTGAGTTCGAGGCCAGCCTGGTCTACAGAGTGAGTTCCAGGACAGCCAGGGCTACACCGAGAAACCCTGTCTCGAAAAACCGAAAAAAAAAAAAAAAAAAAAAAAAAATCCTGACAGAATCAACTAGGTAGGGGATTTTAGTGCAGGGTTGGGCGACTTCAGTCCAGGGTTGTTTGGGCAGAACATCAGGGGATCAGGAAGACATTGCAGAGGAAAGCTCTTAGACCAGGCAGACAGAGGTGTTAGAGGTGGAGACAGGAAGTGAGCAGGGATAATATGCCCCTCCCCGACGGGTCTACTTCCTCATGCTCAGCCCACCCACTAAGCATCCATAGCCTCTCAAGATAGTGTGGCCACCTGGAGACCAAGGTTCAAATCATGAGCCTCTGCAGGAGCACTGCAGACTCACCCCACAACAAAGGTCATTGTCTCATAGACTAGCTTCACAGAAATCAATATCCCAAACATGTGGAGCCAGCAAGATGGCTCATCAGGTAAAGGCTTGGTAAGCCAGGTGGTTTGTTGCTGTTGTTGTATTTTTATTTGTTTGTTTTGTTTTTGTCAGCTTGACACAGGCTAGAGTCATTTGGGAAGCGGGACCCTGGGTTGAGAAATCTGATTGGCCTGTGGGCAATCATTTGGGGCATTTTTATTAATTGATGATAGATATGAGTACACCTAATCCATGAAAGGGGGCGGTGCCACCATGGACTTAATCCTGAGTGGTATAAGAAAGCAGGCTGAGCAAACCATAGAAGAAAGCCAGTAAGCAGCACTCCTCCCTGGACTCTTCTTCAGTTCCTGCCCCGACTTTTTTTCACGATAAACTGTCATTTGGACATGTAAGCTGCCATAAGCCTTTTCCTCCCCACGTGGATTTTGGTCTTGTGGTTTTGTCACTGCAATAGAAACCCTAACTAAGACACCTGGATACCTGAATTTTGATAGCTTGAACCCACATAAATAAAAGTGGAAGGGCAGAATGAACTCCATGGACTTGTCCTATGACCTCTACATGGCAATGTGTAGCATATACACCCCACTCCCATCTCTCTGTCTGTCTCTATCTCTGTTTCTCTCTGTGTGTCTGTCTGTCTCTCTATATATCTCTGTCTCTCTCTCATACACACAGACTCTAAAAAAATAGAGTAAAACAGTTTTTAATAAAGATGACCCACAAGAGGCTGTTCTTGCATCAGAAGGAATGGAATTAGAGAGGAGATCAGGGTGGAAACCATGAAGGACTATCACTCTTTACTCCTGCGAGCTGTGTCATTTCTCAGTTGGTGAGCAATGCTTGCACATGGCCCCCAGGAAGAGAGAACCAATATTATCAGCAATGGGTCTGCTGCCCCTTACCCAGGAGGGCTTAGTGGGCATTGGGCAGTGATAGACACAGCCCTATGCACTTTCTTTGCCATTAATTTTGGAGCTTTAGGATTTAATCCCGTGCTGTTATTTGACTGACTGATACATAAGTAAGTACTAATTGTCTATTATATCAAGGGCACTTTGCAAGAAGCCTCCACATCCCCTGCTTCAAACGTGCTTTGCATCTTATGCAGAGGAAGCTGAAGCTATGAGCCTTGAAATTTGCCAGCCTTCACCTAGAGTGGGCGGTACAGTGGAAATCACAGCAAGCTGTAGTGAGCCTCCAGCAAGCCACTACCTCTGCATCCTGCCTAGATTTTACAACTCTGGGTTAGGGAACAGGACACTCTGTTGTCCAAGCCTGCTTCTCCTGGAAACACACCATACACACTGCCAGTGACTGCTCAAGAGCTGATCCAAGTATCACAGATTCATTTCCACTGTCTATTCATTGGGATTTCTCTCCTTCATTCAAAAGGTTGACTCTCTGGGGTTAGGATGTCTCCAATCAGCAGATTCATCTTCAACAAAATGAGAATACCCAGTTTCATTTTTTTTTTCTAATTTCCTCTATGTGGTCCCAATTTTTCTTGTCTGCTAAAATATTAATAATGTATATTGCAGGCTCATTTCTTCCTTCTCTTGCTTTTTTCCTTGTACAGAATGTTCTTAATGCAGATATTCCTCCACAAGTATGAAACAGATTTATAGACACATTAAAATTTGAGTATTCTACAATAAAATCTAATATCAATTAAATGAGATCTATGGCTGCAATTTCATTCTGTAAGAGGTACGTATTTACTCAACAAGCAACAGTTCCACGCTTATCCTCCTTGTCTTTGAGAACAAGATGTCTCCCAAAGACACCAAACCTTCAGGGAGAAAGACTGGAGGCATTCTCTCAGTGTGCAGCTCAAGAGACTAAGCTGAGCCCTGACCTTGAACCTGCCCTTCCCTTACTCCCAAGTGTGGCTTTGATTTCTTCCCACCCTCAGCTTATCATTTTCTCTAATGTAGATGACCTGCCTGATCTTTCTCATTGAAACTTAAGAAGCAAAACTTCTCCAGACATACCACTATTGCCTGGAGATGGTGTGTCCTGACAATGTAACACACTTCCAGACCATCATGCATCACACTTACTGACCATCCTACACCACACTTACAGACCATCATGCATCACGCTTACAAACCATCATGCATCACGCTTACAGACTATCATGTGCTTCCATAGAAAATTAAGACTTTCTATTTTCTGAACTTGAGCCTGGACTTGACTTGGAAGGCTGGGTGGCAAGCTGGCTGTGCCATTCTCCAGGTACTAGAATGCTTTGTGTGGTTACTGTCACCCTCAGTGACCTCTTCTTGCTTCAGGGTGGGTCCCACCATTCTGCTAGATACACTGATTCTCTCCTTTCCAAATAGCAGAAAATCAAGCAAAACAAGTTATTTCTTTCCCAGAGTAAAAATTTTCTGTATGCATGCCATGGTCAGGGCACCATAACAAAATGCCTTAGGAAGATGCCTTAAAATACCTTAAAAGCAGGAGCATTTATTTCTTAAAGTTTTGGAGACCGGAAGACCCTCTTCAAGGTTGTGCAGGGTCAGGCTCCGGTGAGGGCTTTCCTCCTGGTGTAAAGATAGCTGCTTCCTCTCTGTGTGCCCTCATTTAGCAGAGGGGAGAGAGGGGCTCTCTGGTTTCTCCTTCTCTTTGTCTCTCTCCTCTCCTTTTTATTTTTCCAGTGTATTATCTTTAATCAAGTGTGAAGCCCCCACCTCTCTTTTAGATCAGTTTCTTCTGTCTCTTCAGCAATGATAAGCAGTAACCTTTCTCTTTCCCAAGGACACCAGTCACGTGGGTGAGGTCTCATTAACCTCATTAACTCCCTTAGAGAGTGCACTGCCTTGTATAGCCACACTGGCCACACTGGATTCAGTGTCCAGTACCTTTCTTTGGGTACTATCTAACTGTTAAAAACACAGTGTCCAATCATGACTGCCCAACAAGCAGCTGAAAGAGCCAGATGCAGATATTTGCACCCAACCAATGGACAGAAGCTGCTGACCCCTGTGGTTGAATTAGGGAAAGGCTGGAAGAAGCTGAGGAGGAGGACGACCCTGTAGGAGGACCAGCAGTCTCAGCTAACCTGGACCATGGGAACTCTCAGACACTGAGCCACAAACCAGGCAGCGAACACCAACTGATATGAGGCCCCCAACAGGTATACAGCAGAGGACTGCCCAGTCTGGGTTCAGTCAGGGAAGATGCACCTAAGCCTCAAGAGACTGGAGGCACCAGGGAGTGGGGAGGTCTGGTGGGGTGGGGGTAGGGGCATCCTCTTGGAGATGGGGGTTGGGGGAAGGAGGTGTGCAATGTGCAACAGTCAGAGGGTGGACAGGGAGGGGGATAAGGTCTGGACTGTCAAAAAAAAGATTAAAGAATAATTTTTTAAAATTGGCTCAGTCTGGTTGATTTTGAGCTCAGTTGTCAGTTTGCAGTCAACCTTCTTGAAGCTCACCGCTTCCTCCAGTGTTCCCGCCCCTTCTGGCCTTAGCCCACCTCCCAACCACACCCTGGGATCACTTCTCTTCCTCTCGTTCCTTGGGATAGTTTGAGTGTGCCGTAAGCTGTAAGCTGATTTCTAGTCTCTGCATCTTGGAATTTATTTGAGCTCCATTTGCTTCCCTGGCTCTCTGTTTACCGGACCGAGTCCCTCATCCTCTATGTTATTTCTGTTGGCAGCCTCTAGAAGCCTCCTTGATCCCTTTAACCTAGCATTTCTCTTCCTTTTGCTTCCATTATCAGTAATGCTTATTGCCTGACTCAACAGCCTTGTCTCTCCAACATAAAGAGCCTGCTTCTTGCTTTTACAGCAGCAATTTTCCAAGAGTAAGCACCACTACCTTGCTTTTATCCCTAGCCTACAGTTTGCGTCACGCCCCAAGCAGACAAGCCTTAAGTAGGGTTTACAGCAGAGTGCCACCAGGACACCATCTCCCTTTCACGGGGTTAAGGTGGTGTTCATGAGACGACGCAGTGGGGGAAAAACAGAAAAGAACAGAGCTGTGGTGAAGACCCTGAGCCAAACCAAGTGCCCTGCAGAGCTGCGCAGCCTTTGTATCTAACCTGAGCCCACGTTTACCGCTGTTATGCAGAGCTGAGCTGTTGCCGTAGAAACGGGAGCGCCATCCTTTCCCATCTACACTGCTTGTGTAGCAAACACAGCTGCTGTGGTTTTCTCTGGTACTGTGTGAGTGTGTGCACGCAAGTGTATATGTATGGATGTGTACACACACTCACACATCTTAAGTTTCAGTGCATCCTCATGGCCTGACATGGAGTGCGTGAATTCCCACTTCAACACCCAGAGTTCACTCTGCCCACCTTGTTGGAAGTCAGAAACACCCCTATTCCTGAGCACTATCCTTTGAGCACAAATCAAACTTCAACGTGCAAGTATGTTTCCTCTTGCTTCAGATACAAGGCGGGTCAGATTCTGTAACACATAGAACCATGAAATAGTAACAACTTGCAAGCAAATGGCCCTCCCTGAGAATGCTCTAGAGTGCTCTAGATGGAAGTCCCACATCCCCAGTGAGGCACACAGTAGGCCTGCTGCTCCACTGAGGGTGGAAGAGAAAAAAGCCGGGAGCCTGTGACCTCAGGGACTATTACTGTTTCTCTCGCCAGCAGAACACTGCCAGCTCACTCTGACCCGGCTTCTGCACAGAATCCAGCTCAGCTAGCACAGGTTATCTGCAGACCCCTGAGGGAGCATTAACCCAATGGAACAATCTCTCCTTTCCTCCAGGGCACTTTCAACCGGTTCTGCCTCCAGCTTTGGGATGTGACATGATGACTCATTTGAAACGAAATTCCTGCAAAAGGCAGAGTGAAATTTTAAAAAGGTTCCAGGCCTGGAGACAGGAGGCCCACTCTCTAGCTTACATCTGCCTACACAGGCTGTGTGGCCTTTGGTAGGCCATTTCACGTCCTGGGCCCTCATCTTGGACCCTGCAGACCCAGTGATCCCTCAGTAACAGATGAATGCTAGCCACAGAAGCCTGGAGTGAACACTTTGCAGCCACTTCTGAGGCAGAGAATCAACGCCCAGCCTGCCGGCCCTGTGAGTGGGACACGGGAGGAATGAAAGGTGGCTGCTTGCTTTTTGCCTTTTTCTTTTTTAAATTCCCTCTCTTTCTTGCTTGCTGTTAAGCTCTTGAAAACTTATCTTTTGGTTGGGAACATGCTGTTTTCTCAGGCTGCCAAAATAGCGTGAGCAGGAGCTGCAGCCTCTTCTGAGGTGGAACGAATCCCTCATCACTCTGGTTTAGTAATTTTTGCCTTGGGAAAGCCAGCAACTGCCTTCTCCAAGAAGGCGGCCTTCATACAGAAGGGAGATTAATGGAAGCCGGGGTGGGGGGTGGGGGGTGGGGTAAACAGAGTAGTAAGTGCGGGGCAGTTCAGTCCATCCTTGTGCAAAGCTGGGGAGCTCATAGTTGGCCAAGCTGGGCCCGTTTGCATTAGTGAACCCCACAAACTAGCACCTAAACTAACCACAGCCAGGGCGCCAGGGCGCCAGGACACAGAGATCCACTCTTCCCAAGCCAGGGAGATAGGCCCTACTGTGCCTTCAGCAGGATACCCCTCGGCAGGCTTCCTCGAGCTTATGAGTAGCCAGGTACCAGCCCTGAAAAGCAGACTTCCCTTTCCTTCGCCACATAGGCAGATGGCTGAGGTAGAAGACAGGCTTAAAGCACTCTCTGGCCGTGAGGCTGGATTCTGGTTTAGCACAGTTCTTTTAAAAGTAATTTTAGAAGCAAGATTATTTTGAAAGTTTACTTACAAGTTCCTTTTAGGTTCCTCCACAAGCACAAAACAAGCCCTTCTTGAAGCTCGAAGGCTTAATATAGATCAGGGAAGGGGAACCAGACACGAGAAGGTGGCCACATAACCCTGAATCAATCTCTTCATTTCCTCCACAAAGTGACTAAGTTATATAACGTCATGAAGGGTAAATACTGTATGAAGGAACCACAGATTTCATTCTAGCACTTTCCTCAGACGATGTTCCAGATATTAACTCTAGGAAATAAGGTAGTAGGATATTTTCAACACTGTGAGTTGTGGAAATGGTGGCCCCCTTTCTCTTCCTTCCCTTTTTCCTCCCCACTCACCCGAGCCATGGGGAGGAACAGACTGTTCTCACCCTCAAGTCCCATCCACAACTGAAAAGTCAGGTTTCTGGATGAGCCCAAGCTCTGAAGCCTAGTAGGTGCTTCAAAACTACACCTAGTGCTTACCAACTGAGAAATTTAGCACTCTGGCTAAAAAGACCACTGTTGTTTAATGGATTTAGAGAAGTCTCAAAAACCCTATATAAAACTAGTCAATATTTTCTGTAAAAGCTTTTATGTTAAATTTTATAATTCCTAGGCAAATTCAAATGTTGCTGGGAGGGATGTTGTCTTAAATATTATTACTAATAACAATTTTGATCACATGATTGTGTGAAAAGCTATAGAAACTTCAAGGTATAAAGTCATATTTTCAAAATTACTATCCATGTACATTTACAAGCCTGGCAGTATTTCAAAGACACACCTACACATCAAGAAGTAACATTTATAATTAGTCTTCTGACTAAATTATCTATTTTTTTCTCTTCTCAAAACATTTCTTTTATTTATTTCATATATGCTATCTAGACTCTTCAATAATGCCAACAGTTTTCCTGTCTCCCCAAAATTTTGGAAGTATCTTTCATCTTGGTACAACTGATAGATCAATAGGTATTTGTTGAAACTCTTTCAAATGCTTAGACACTGAAAGACATAAATATATATATATATATATATATATATATATATATATATATATGATTGGTTGTTCCACTGCATTTGGGCCTATGGAGAGGTAATACCTAGGAGAAGCTGCTTGCCTCATGGGTGCTGGGAAACAGAAAGGAAAGAGAACAGACTAGTCTCACAGTAACCTTCAAGCCCTTGTACCTATTAGGGCTCTCTATTGGGGTTATGTCTCAAAATGACTATTACCTCCTAATAGCTCCATGGATGAGGACCAAGCTGTTGGACCGTTAAGAAACATTTGAATTCTGAGCTATAGCATAGAGACATTGATGTGATAGGGAAAAGCATGAGGGTGAAGGCAAGAGGTTTTCTGAACCCTCCTGGGGATAGAATATGGTGGGACTGCGGATGAGGGGTGTGCCTTTGCAGAGTGTATCTTGCTTTTTCCCCTTCCTTTCTGCTCTGCTTCCTGAGAGTCATAAAGTGAGCAGCCTTCAGCATGTGCTCCTGCACCAGGACACTCTGCTTACAGTGAGCTTTGGAGCAAGTGACCCACTGGCCGGACCCTCTCAAACTCTCATCCATAAGAACCCCTCCCTCCCTAAGCTGTTACTCTCAGGGACTTTTCACAGTGATAGCAACATAACAGAAAGATGAAGACAAGTTCGCCAGTTGGAGAAGGAAAATGAGAAAAGTCACAGGGCCCTGAGAGTTCCAGCATGCCTGAGCAGGTGCTCAGCCAAGCCTTCCCCTTGCTCTGGCTCTTGCCCCAGCCAGCCTTGGGCATGTGATTCACTGCAGCCCACAAGACCCACAGGGAACTTGAAAAGGATCCTGTAGAAGAGTTTCTCCCTCCTTAAAATGACATACCCTGGAAGGGATGTGTTCCTACTGGACATGAGTGTACTTACTTGTGACACATGTACAATAGCACTGCTTCTGTAACAACAACTGAATGACGGGAACCCTGGGTCCTTGGCGGCATCTTTTATTTATTTATATTTTTTTAACTTTTGAGGTTTTTTTTGTTATTCATACTTTATTTACATTTCAAATGTTTCCTCCATTCCAGATCTCCCCTTTGAAACCTCCCTATTCCCTCCCCCTTCCCCTGCCACTATGGGGGTATTCCCCCTGCCCACCACCCATCCACTCTCATCTTCCCTCCTTGGCATTCTCCTATAATGGGGCATCTAACACCCTCAGGCCCAAGGGCCTCTCCTCCTCCTGATGGTTAACAAGACCCTCCTCTGCCGCATTTGTGGCCAGCACCATGGGTCCCTCCATGTGTATTCTTTGGTTGGTGATTCAGTCTCCGGAAGTATTGAGGGGTCAGGCCAGTTGCCACTGTTGCTCACTCCCTGGGGCTGCAAACTCCCTCAGCTCCTTCAGTCCCTTCTCCAAGTCCTCCCTCTGGGACCTCACACTCAACCCTATGGTTGCTGTGAAGTGACTCTTGGGTATTTCCAACTTTTGAGCTAATAACCACTTATCAGTGAGTACATGCCGTGTTCATTCTTTTGTGACTGCATTACCTCACTCAGGATATTTTCAAGTTCCATCCATTTGCCTGCAAATTTCGTGAAGTCATTGTTTTTAATAGCTGAGTAGTATTCCATTGTGTAAATGTACCACATTTTTTGTATCCATTCCTCTGTGGAGGGACATCTGGGTTGTTTCCAGCTTCTGGCTATTATAAATATGGCTGCTATGAACATAGTGGGACATGTGTCTTTATTACATGTTGGAGCATCTTCTGGGTATATGCCCAGGAGTGGTATAGCTGGGTCCTCAGGTAGTATTATGTTCATTTTTCTAAGGGTCCACCAAACTGATTTCCAGAGAGGTTGTATCAGCTTGCATTCCCAACAACAATGGAGGAGTGTTCCTCTTTCTCCACATCCTCGCCAACATCTTCTGTCACCTGAATTTTTGATCTTAGCCATTCTGACTGGTGTGAGGTGGAATCTCAAGGTTGTTTTGATTTGCATTTCCCTGATGAATTCTCTGTTTAGCTCTGTTCCCCATTTTTTGATAGGGTTATTTGGATCTCTGGAGTCTAGCTTCTTGAGTTCTTTGTATACCTTAGTTATTAGCTCTGTATCGGTCATAGGATTGGTAAAGATCTTTTCCCAATCTGTAGGTTGCCTTGGCAGTATCTTTGATCCTCTCTACTCCCAGAATGCTGATGTAAGAGGGAGCAAATAGCCTACTTTTTATAAATAGTTTCTAAAGCTGGCCAAAGTCGAAAGGCCTGAAATCCCAGCCATTTGGGAGTCTGAGGCAGGAGGGTCACAAGTTCAGCCTATCTGGGTATCATAGTGAGGCCCTGTGTCAACAGCAATGATTGATTGATTGGTGGTAGTGATGGTAATAGTGAGGGAGAAGAAGGAGAAGGAAGAGAAGAGGAAGAGGAAGATGAACAAGAACAGGAAAGTAGCTGGGAATACAGATCAGTGATTGAGCATCTGCCAGCATGTTCAAGGCTCTGTACTCAATCTCCAGTACCACAAAAAGCAAACGAGAAAAAGCAACTCCCTCTCTATCTAGCCATCTCTATGTGCACATCCATTTAGAGTAATCTCCACCTTTCTACATCAGGAGGATTTTGCATACATCCCTGTCCTTGCACATACATAATCTGCCCTATACAAAAAGATTTATGTGCTAGATTTAAGAATCAGCACTGTTTCATCATCATTGACAGCCAATGGGTGTACAGATGACTATAGTGTATGTGTGTGTGTGTGTGTGTGTGTATGTGTGTGTGTGCCACTGTGATTCCACACAGAGTAATCCCGACATTCTGTAAGTGTTCTGCTCTCTGCTGTTCATTTTCCTTTTGACCAACTACAGGCAACCATTTATCTTTTCTGTCCCACAGTGTTGTTTTTTTTAGAGATCACATATTTGGAATCACACAGTATGGAGCTTTTCAGATGGCTGCTTTCTCTTGTGATATATATTTTTCTGGTCAGGCCACCTTGGAATACATTTTTTTAAATTTTTTATTTTATATTTTTCATACTTTATTTACATTTCAAATGTTTCCCCCTTTCCAGATCTCCCCTTTGGAACCTCCCCATTTCCTCCCCCCACCTCCTGCCTCTATGGGGGTGTTCCCCCACCCACCCACCCACCCACCCTCCTCTTCCCTCCTTGGCATTCTCTTATACTGGGAGATCTAACACCCTCAGGCCCAAGGGCCTCTCCTCCCCCTGATGGCTAATAAGACCCTCCTCTGCCGCATATGTGGCCTTGGAATACATTTTATTACAATATAATTAACATATAAAAAACTACATTTTCAGTTGTACAATATGATGCTTTCACACTTGCATATGTCCACAATATCAATATGATCAAGACAGTGAGCATAGCCATCATTTTCCGAAGTTCCTATGTGCTGCTGTGATACCCCCACAACTGATCACCACTCTTGCCCTGTCCCCATTCATCTGCCTTCCATTACTCTAAGTTAGTTCTAAATTTCCAGAATTTGACAGATGTAACTGCTGTAATGGTTTGTATATGCTTAGTCCAGGGAGTGGCACTATTAGGTGAGGCCTTGTTGGAGTAGGTGTGTCATTGTGGGCATGGACTTTAAGACCCTTGTCCTAGCTGCCTTGGAGCCAGTCTTCTCCTGTTTGCCTTCGGAACAAGATATAGAACTCTTAGCTCTTCCTACACCATGCCTGCCTAGACACTACCATGCTCCTGCCTTGATGATAATGGACTAACCCCTGAACCTCTAAGGCAGCCCCAATTAAATGTTGTCCTTATAAGAGTTGCCTTAGTCATGGTGTCTGTTCACAGCAATAAAACCCTAACTAAGACACCTCCCAATATAATGTGTTCTTTTTCAATTTGTGGCTTAACACTGCAACTATTCTGGCATTTGTTCACTGTACTGCGTGTATCAAACCTTTATTCCTTTTTGATTACTGAGTAGTCTTTCTTTCTTTGAGTACATCATAATTTGTTATCCATACATCTATTGATGGACATCTGGAGTATTTCCACTTTTGACAGATTAAACATAAGGCTGTGGTGAGCACATGGTTAAAGTCTTTATGGTGATATGCCCCTACAGCTTTAGAAATACCTGTGATCTGAAAGACTGATCATGGAGTTGTAGTGAATACTTTGTTAAAGAGATGGCAGCATTTCTAAAGTGGTTGTACCACTTGCTGTTCCTCACCAGCAGTATGAGCACTCCAGTTGCTCCATGTCTCTGCTAACACTTATAGGGTTGATCATTTTTAAGCTTAGCCACTGTAGCTGTAGCTAGTCCTTGTCTAGTGACTGATAGCAGTGTGCTCTTCTTGAGCATCCATTTGTCATTCTTACCTCTTGGGAAATGTCGGGACTGATTTCAAGTTCAGTTTGAGCCACATTGCCACATTTGTCTTAGTCAGGTTTTCTATTCCTGCAGAAACATCATGACCAAGAACCAAGTTGGGGAGAAAAGGGATTTATTCAGCTTACTTTTCCCACATTGCTGTTCATTACTAAAGGAAGTCAGGACTGAAATTCAAGCAGGTCAGGAAGCAGGAGTTGATGCAGAAGCCATGGAGGGATGTTTCTTACTGGCTTGTTTCCCCTGGCTTGCTCAGCTTGCTCTCTTATGGAACCCAAGAGAAGAACCCAAGCTTGCTCTCTTATGGTACCACCCACAAGGGGCCCTTCCCCCCTTGATCACTAATTGAGAAAATGCCTTACAGCTGGATCTCATGGAGGCATTTCCTCACCTGAAGCTCCTTTCTCTGTGATAACTCCAGCTTGTGTCAAGTTAACACACAACCAGCCAGTACACATGTTAACAGGTCCCTCTTCTGTTAAAATAGGTATCTTCTTTATGACATGTAATGACAGCAATTGTAAACAGTCATTGATAGTATTTGTAGTTCAGTAAAGAGTTCTAGTCAGAGATCACTGCTGTTCTTGGGCAGGTTTTTAGTTCACCCAGATAGTTCCCTTTTTAAAGATCACATTATATTTTTAAATTATGTATGTGTCCATGTAGAGGCACGTTCACATGAGTATTGGTTGCCCTGGAGCTGGAGTTACAGACTGTTATAATGCTAGGAATGGAACTCCCGTCCTCTGTAAGAGCAGCACTGACTCTCAGCTGTGGAGCCATCCCTAGTCCTGTGAATACTTTAAGAGTTGCCTTGTATGTTGGCATTCATAGAGAACTACCAGAACATTTACCTTGTCAGACAGCAAAATCTGTTCAAATCCTACAGGATCCACACCATCCCTTGACAGCTTATGCAGCCTCTTACCATGGTCCTGGGTAAAGTTGCTATATATAAACCTGAGTTCATCTCAAAGAGGCTGACTGCTATTTGCTTGCTTATCCACACTGTTTTCTGGTGGACTATTGTTCAGCCATCAGGGTAGGAAATGTTGTGGTCACCTCTCTAGTTGGGATAGGTATCTTCTCTCTCTGTCAGCTGTGTGTTCTCAGAACTAGCTGCTTACCCATCCTGTGTTTCTGTAACAGCAACATAGTAAATAAGGTGAGCCCTGATAACTTCTACCTTTAAAATCCTAAGCCACCATAGATCCTGTCACTGTAAAGTGATCAAGTGTGGCCTGAGTGCGCCAACATTTCCCAGAATCCTCTTTACACACTTATAAGACATGTGACCTCTTGGCTCCTGGCGGAAGCACTGTGTACATAGTGGTGTACATAGAAGTGCTTCCTTCTAAAAGAGAGAAGGCAGTGTTGGTCAGGCACATGGCATCTAGGGAGGGAATCACTCTGCTGACATGCTGGTGTCCAACCTTACACCAACCTGTTGCTCAGCCTAGAGCCTTACTCCAGAGTCCACACACCAGAATGCCAGTGAGGGAGATCAAAGGTGCAGCCTAGTGCATCTAGCAGAGAGGGGGAGGGAAAAGTTGCCTCTTGTGATTAAAAACCTAATTAATGCTGTCTTCCAACCGTGGAGCTATAAATAGATCACAGTGGCTCTTCTTATGCTAAGATAAAGCGAACCAGGAGAAATAGGGAGTAGGAAGAAGGGTCAGGAAGAGATTTGCACAAAAAGGGTAAAAGAAATGTAACAAATTGTCCTGTTTATCCATACGGCTCTCTTGGAGGAAACAAGGAAGGGACAGGTTGTCAAAGGACAGAAGCTGAGGAGGGGGCTTTTAAGCAGCATTCTCTTGGGGATATTTTAATTTTTTAATCACATAAATAATTGCTTATTCAAAACTAAATCGCATAACCCCAATAACAACAATAATAAAATCAGTTAGCTGTAAAATTATGTTAACATAGAATTATAGTAATATAAATATACATTAACTGTATTATTTTTGTAGCTATATACACTAGTAACTTACTATAGTATAAACACTGGGAAAAACAAATAAAACAAAGAGACCCAAAGCCAGCTAATGGCTCGGTAGTTGCAGGTTGGCACCTCTATTTGCTTCCACTGCTAAATAGCATCTATAACCCTATACTAACTACAGGCTAGGACAGTAAATAGAGCGGGCATGGCACACAGGAGAGACAGTGGCTGGCATCCTCACCAGCTTGGGACCCATCTTTAGGTGAAGGACCATGGGGACACTAGGGCAGAAAAGCAAGGGGACATCCTGGGCTAAGCTAAGCCAACACTGCCTTTGAAAGCTGTTTGCAAACTCTGGCCTGAAAGCCTGAAGACCTAATACTGCTCCAGAGCTTTCTGAATCCCTGGCTTCCTCTTGGCCTCTGTTACTTTGGCCACCACAGGATAAAAACTGGACTAATACGGTCCTAAAAGTTGGTCCTAGCCAGGTCTCTAGGGGTCTTGGGACTTTGGCTGGCCTTGTTTGAGAAGCTGTGGCTTTAAGCTGCTTCTCTGCCATCTGGCTTCTCCTGTTTACTCATACGTGGGAGCCTGTTGAGCAGGGTGGCTGCCATTCTGAGGTGAGTCAGAGTGGCCATCATCCCCAGACTTCTTCATTTCTAGGAATGAGAAGAGGTCATGGGACAGAGAGGTGGCCCTTGCTTCCTCTTGTTTTTCTGCTGGGTAACACAGGGGCTGGGACTCAGAACTAAATGAGCAGAGCCAGGACAGCACTGTCACCCCAAGCACCTTCAGCCTTTTCTTCCTGTGACCTTTCTCTTAAATGAGAGAAATAAAGATTTCAATATAAACTAAAACAAAACAAACCAAATCAACAACAAACAAACCAAAACACTGATCTTATTAGGCTCCCTCCACACTTGATTTCCTGAAACCACAGAATTAGTAGAAAGAAAAAAAAATCCCACAGTGAATTCCCTAGCGTCATTGCTCCTTGACTGTGGCACCGATAGCTTGTTCTGGGGGACCCTTTGGTACCCCCCCATAGTCAGAGCTCTGCAGAAGGAAAATATCTTACCAGGAGGCAGAAACTCTGGAAAATTGCTAATAAATTGCTATGGCCTACTTTTAAAAGGATCGATAAGATAAGGCTGGAAATGACTGATGGAGGGCCTCGTGTTTTGAGTGTTAATGGGGGACATGGTGCCTGGCAGCTGGAAACAGTGTCTGGCTGGCCCAGCACAAGCCCATTCACTTCCTCCTGCAAAACTCCAAGAGCATCATTTATTGCCTTAGACCTGTAGCTATGGATGTTGGGTTTGGATCATGAAATTATTTGGGAGAACTGGGTATCAGAGAAACTGCTTTCTTTATGTTTGCAACTATGAAGATTTTATTTAAAAGAGTCTTTCGAGCATCATTAGAGGAGGGTGTAGGTTCATTGGAGCCATGCCAAGACAGGAAGGAACCCAGGCATGCAGACGGCTGCACTCCATGGCAGTCTGCTCTGGTGCCCTGAACACTGTCTGACTGAATACCTTGTTCTTGGAATGCCTCTCTTTCTTCAGCAGATGGCCCTGAGGAGGACGGCTGGACCCCACAGTCAAGTGAGCACTTTAGGGGAAGGGAAGTCTTCTGTTATCTGACCTCTCCTCCAAAGACTAACCTTCCATCAGTACCAGGCACCCATAGCTGAGCTTTGAATCAGAAGTTTCTCTTCCTCTTCTCATTATCTGGCTGCCAGGTATGCAGCAGAGAGGCTGTACCAGCGGAGAGACCTCTCTTGAGATCTGAGGAGTCTCCTTAGGGGCCCCTTCCCCTTGTCTGTAGGTGTTCCCATCCTTAGGCCTTTCTGCATAACACAAGTCCCATCCAAGTGTCTGAGTTTATAGAAGCTCCCACATTTGCCTCTGTGATCACCCCAGAAAGAGATTCCACTGCCTCTGTAAAAAGCAAGCCTCTAAGCAAAGCTTGTCTGAGAGGGCAGCCAGGAGATTGCCCAGAGAGTGTGGGACTGGGAGCAGCTTTAGTCAGCAACTTAAGAATCTTTGGACAAGGGATTTGAGCTCCTGGCTAGCTCTTCTGTTTTCTCTCCCATGTGGCCTTTAGTGCTCTGTTCTTTTCTGCTCCAGAGAATTCTGATTTTGCTGAATTTGGCAAGCTCACATACAGCAAAGCCTGGGATTTGAGAGAGTTGTGACTACCAGGAGGCCTGACACCAAACAATTCTTAGATCTATCCCAGTCAGCCTTGTCCACCTAGAACAGCAACTCTGTGTCCCTGACTCAGGACAATAAAGCCGACTCTGAGCAAAACCACAGGCAAGCAAGGGCCTGGCAGCTTGATGGCCAGAGGCTTCAGGGCACAGATGGCTCTAAGCAATTTGGGTGGCAGCATACAGGCAGGAAGTTGCTGATCCAGTCGCCCATCCTCATGCACTGAGCACAGCCTTTTCAGTCCTGTTCCAGCTTGCTAAAGTCATCTGCAGCCTGCAACTCTTCTGTGACTGGCATTTTAATCTTGCAGAGCAGCCATAGACAAAGGCCACTGGTGACATCCTACAAAACGAATTTTTAACAATGTAAAAGGATAGCTGCTGGAACCAGTTGTGTCCTCTTACCTGGGGACCTAGCTCAGTGGGGACAGATAGAATCTGTCTTCACACAAGCAGGGAAGCAAGGAGACTTAAGCAGTCAGCAAGGTATAGACTCTATCTTGGCCTCCAGGCTCTTTGCCTGCCAAAATGGGCACAAGCATTGGTCTGGGAGGTACCTAGCCTAAACATTTTAGGGGACCTGATATCCTCAGTTGGCCGGAAGGTGGCAGCTCTTCCCAGGTCTGTAGTGCGCTGGGGATTTGCTTCTCTGATGCCCTTCTAAGTAGGGCAGCTTCCCTCTCTCTGCCTGGACCACATCCAGCATTTGCAGATTATGAAACAGCCTCAGTTCTGTTTTCAGAGATTTGTTGGTAGAACCATCCCTACCGCCCACTGCTCCCGAGCTGGGATGGCACAGAGCAAGTCCTGGAAGCAGAGCAAGCTTCTGAAGGGCAGCACAGGATTCTGGGCAAGCCCTGGGACTCCAGTTGATATGCTATAAATGAATGCTCTGGTGCTTGCCAGAGCTGTGGTCTTGGCGCAACATTCAAGCCCATCTGAGTATAATGAGAATAGCTGCGCCTTGCTCTCTGCCCTCCTGTTCTTCCGTCTTCCTCATAAACGAGTCGAATTGCTGAGTCACTAGGCCAGGCGACTTGAGATAGTATGGATGCACCCCGTGAAATAGTGGAGGGATCTACAGGTCTAGCCAACATTCTAAGTTGGCATCCAGTGTAGCAAGAGTTGACAGTCACAGACCATACACACTGCAGCAAGATAATTGCACACAAACTGCCGGACATGCTGGCTGGCGACTTCAGTTCCAGCCCCTGCACCCTGGCATATCCCAGGAGTGTCTGATGACAACGAAATTATTTTCAGCTAACACTGATACTAACTGCCCAGCAGCCTTCCAGGAAATTGTGTCTACTGATTGGCTTAGTGATATGGCCTGTACTGCTGGTACAGTGAGATGATAAACCAGGGTGCAGAGAGGTAATATGTCCAAGGTCATACAGCAAACAGGGAGTGGCTCTAAGATTCAAACCCAAGGCTCAATCTTGGCTCAGGAGCCGTTATCAACACAATAAACATCACCTTCAAAACAGGCATGATGCAGAGTCTCAGATAAGCAGATTTTTGTGCCCCATGCCTACCCTCCCTTCTTGTCATCCAAGCATCAGTGTAGAATGCAAATTCTGGTGTCCAAGTGGCAGCCACAGGAAGCTACAGGAAGCCCACCTTGGGGGCCAGAATGTATAAAACCATACTAAGATTATTCCCAGGGTGCCAGACTCCTCCTGGGCCCCCCCCCCCAACTCCCCCAGAAACCCTGACTCTGTCATCCTATGTCTAGTCCCTAAATGAGTCCATGCAGCCCCTAACACGACAGCAGATCCTGGGGTGGGGGATAGCAGCAGCAGCCACAGCAGCAGAATAATGAGTGCCCAGTGCCGATGGGAACCACACAAACATTAGAATGGAAATTAAGCTTCAGAGGAGATGGATTGGAATGGACTTTGGAGACTTCTTCTTTTTTTTTTTTTTTTCACTCTGTAGATTGCTTTTCAAGGGGAAAAGTAAACAGTGACAGAAAACGATTGTTCAAGGAGTGAGGGATTCTGCATGCCTGCTGGGAACCTGCTTTCTGCCTCCCAGGCCTCCACCAGTGTTAATGCTCAGGGTCCAGGCATGGATGTCCAGGCCCACTTCTGCAGACACTGTGTATAGGACAGGGGCTGACAGGATGTATTTCTACATCAGGAAGGTCTTTTGAAGTTTGAGTATATGGGGCTCCAGGAGGTGAGAGTAAGCATAGCCATATTGCCTCAGCTCCAACAGTCAGAACTGTTCACCACCTCCTGGAACAATCCAAGATCTACCTGATCTACCTAGCTACATGTTTATAAATCTCAGGCCCTTCCTGGATATCTGCAGGAAAGAGGCATCCCAGCATCCTCCTCTTGCATAGCCACAGCAGCCATTTTACCCTTTAGCCTGCCCTCTGCCTGCCTATCCCTGTTCCTCACCCACCTCCATCTAGTTCCCATCTCAGCATCTGCAGCCCAATGATTCCTGGGTGATGTCAGGAGCAAGTGGAGGTTGGGCTCGTATACTTGTATTAAGACCGTTTGACAGGACCAAGCTTTCTGTCTTCTATTTCTGTCTGGTTCAACATCTACGGTGCCACATTAATGGCTGAAATAAATGTGAGGGAAGGATCCATCAGCCCTTTCTGAGAGCACAGGGTGGCATGTGCCCAGTGCGCACATCCACAAGGAGATTTATGACTTGTACTCTTGGCTAATAAGAAGCCTACCCAGACTTAGATGGACCAAAAAAATTTCTTTTTTGGTGTCGTCTGACTCAGAGTTAAATTTATTGCACTCAATATTTTATCTCAGTATCAAATCATAGGGCTGAATGAGCCTCAGATGGCATCCCTCAGACCCTGGCTATCATGGGGGCCCTCTGCTCTTGTCTTGACCTGACCCAGTACATTCACTTTTTTAGATATAAAAAAGTTAATGCTGGGAAAGTCAAACCACTGGATGGAGAGTTTGACTGTCATGTTAGCCCTTTAATCAGGGCATCTGTCATGGTTCAAGAACTGAACCTGACTGCTGTGCATCCCAAGCCACCGGTGTCTCTGTTCTCCGGGGAGTTGTAAGTTACAAAAGCATTATGGCTGCCACAGAGGAGGTCACAGAGAACTCAGGGTGAAGAAACAAGATGGCCTTGTGGGTTTGAAGAAAGCTCATGACAAGTAGCCTCTTCTTGTTGTCAAAGAGAAGCAGAGGGGATCTTATCTATCACTTGTGTGGTGTGGCTTCTGTAACTTAAGCTTGTGACAACTTAGGTCTGTGGCATTTTTAGTAGCCCAGTTTATAGCACAGGCTTAGAGAACTTGAGGATCTTCTCCAGTGCTGCATGGGCAGTTGGTTTCATAATGAGATTTTGTTCGTAGCTAAGGGCTGAACCCAGACACTTAACAGAGATGCCTTGCAGCTAGCCCCTGAGGAATATGGTCAAGTAAACGCTCAGTAATGGAGAGAGAATAGAGCACCTCTGTTTCTTTTTCCTCTGGCTCCCTTGAGAAAGCTTTTCTCATGGGTTGATGGATTCCTGGGGTGTTTGTAGGGAGAAGCTGGTGCTTGACCTTTGTTCTCGGGAAGATCCACCAGGTTTATTTCTTATCTGCTCCCAGCTGCTGGTCTGCTTTTCACACATTACTTCGGAAGTGAAACATCTATTTTGCATGAATTAGCCTATTATCACATCCACAAGCTTCAGTTTGGTGAGTGAGCAAGTCTGGCTTGAGGCTTCTAAAGTACTCAAGGCATCAATGCACATGACTAGAGCATGAAGCTTCTATAGTACTAAATGCACATGTCCGGGCATGGAGCAAGGCTTCTCCCAGTTTCCTGCTCTAAATGGACATATGTGTGGCAGAAGTGTGTGTGGCCACAAATGACCCTCTGCCATCCTTATAGAGCTTTAGACAGACGGGGTGAGTTTGCTGCCTGTGCTCGATCACAAGGCAGCTGAGGATGTCAGGCATGTGACTCAACCACAGAGCAAGTGTTCTTGGACTCTCCTACAAGGTTGCAAGAGAGCTGGCATTCCTAGAGGCATACCATCTACTGAGAGCTATGGGTAGCAAGTGGCAGAGCCCATTGTGCCCCCACAGAAGATACTAATGGGCTTCTGCCGATAAGCCATGTGCTAGGACTGAGTCATATGATGCTTCCGGGGGCTAAATTGGGGAATTCCCTTTCAATGGAGGTGGTCAAGAGAATGGAGAGGAACTATCTGTTGCACCAACCAACAAGTATCTGTCAGAGGAGCCATTTCTTAACCACTAGCCAGGCTCAGCTACGCACTAGCTCCGTGGCCCCTGGGAGAGTCACTTAAAACTATGAAGATGCTGGGTCAACTGTGATGTGGAGATAATAGACTCATTCAACAAGGATGTTCTGGGCATTAAACAGGCTGATGATAAAGGGCTGTCCCCACATCAGGCATGCTGGATAGTAGCTGAAATCTTAGAGTCATCTCCATACCTGGCTCCTCTCCTCGTCCAATGGGACAGCCCAAGCCCAGAGAGCTCTTAGGATAAAGCACAAGGTACCTGTTTTAGTCAGGGTTCTCTAGAGTCACAGAACTTATGGGTAATCTCTATATAGTAAGGGAATTTGTTATAATGACTTACAGTCTGTAGTCCAACTCCCCAACAATGGTCAGCTCTGAATGGAAGTCCAAGGATCTAGAAGTTGCTCAGTCTTCCTTCTTCCAATGTCCTTATGCAGGTCTCCAGCAGAAGGTGTGGCCCAGATTAAAGGTGTGTACAACCACTCCTAGATCTGGATCTTGCTTTGTCCCAGATGACCTTGAACTCAGAAATCTCCTTGCTTTAGTCTCCTGTGATTCATAGCCACTATGCCTCAAGATCTCTATGCCAAGATCCGGGTCAGAAACTTGTATCTCCCAGCCTCAAGATCAGGATCACAGGTGAGCCTTCCAATTCTGGATTGTAGTTCACTCCAGATATAGTCAAGTAACAACCAGGAATAGCCACTACAGTGCCTTTCATCAGGCCAATAAAGCCCAGTTGTTGAAAGGTAGGGCCTTGGGGTCAGATGGTTCAGCCCCTTATAGCTGTAGCCTGTGGCTATTACGGAAATTCCTAGAATCTCATCATCTTTGAACAGAGGTCATGTTGGTTCTGACTTGGATTTTAGGAAGTCTACTATGATACCGCTTATGAAACAAAGTCTGTCACAAGCCAAAACTCAGGGAAAGGGAGTTGTTATCATTGGATATGGGACTCCTCAGAGCTCTGCTCTCTGCTGGAATGTTGGGAAAAAGAGGAGGCATGGGTTTGAGCTGTAGCTCTATCTGGTAAGATGCCCTTTGACTTGTTGACACAGCTGTGTCAGCTTTTCAAATGACACTAGAGCCTTCCCTGCCTTCTACTGGAAGTTCCAGGGTGGGCACTAGAGCAGGACCTGAGCGTGTGCCCATATGTAGGAGCTGTTTTCTCTTGTCCAACAAGGCTGCCAGGCTATGATGGGTTTAGCATGTGGAGGCTCTTAGAATCTCATTATAGAAAAGGCTCCTGGGTTTCCTTGAAATTCCTTGACAGGATGCCTGCTTTATGAAATATGACACTGTCATAGCCTCTGGCACCCATGGGTCAGTTCAGCAAAGAGGTGGACACAGCATGTCACCCAGGTCCTGCTCAGCCCAGGGTCTGTGTTGGTAGGGAAAGCAGATGAAGATGCCAAGAAACACTGGAAGCCACACTCACAATGAGGCTGCAGCACATAACCTTGTGAATCTCCCTGACTGGTGTGGAAGGATGGAGAGCAAAGCAGCAAGAAGTCCCTGCAGCTTCTTGTGTGAATCTTTCCATGCTCAGGAACTTAGTTCTGCAGATTGGGTAAACCTCACAGCTGTTCTCTGTGATTTAAGGGGGAAAGGACTGGGAAAGATGAAGCTTTGCCCCTTGAGGTGCAGCCTCATTCTAGGGACTCTGTGAAATGATTTCTGTACCATAGATCCCGTCCACCTGTCTTCTCGGCAGCATCTCTGCCCCAGGACTTGCCATCAACCCTTCTATCTTCTACTTCTGTGATTGCAATTTTTCCATTTCTCTGTATGGTTGACAGTAACATGACCAGGCTTACTTTGCTTATCACAATGTCTCCTACGTCCCTCTACCTTGTTGAAAATGATAGTTTTTGTCCTTTTTAAGGAAGAATATATTTCCATCATGTATATTTGCCATGTCCCTCCACACACCCCCCCATATTGCTGTTGATGACTGTTTAGGTTACTTCTGTATTTTGACTATTATAAAAAAACATGAGATGAACACAGAAATACAGATGTCTCTCTGACATACTAACTTCCTTTCCTAGCAATGGGATGTCTAGATCATATAGTAGATTTATTATTAGCTTTTGGGAGTTTTGTCTATTTTTTTGAAACAAGGTTTCTCTGTATAACAGCTCTGGCTTCCTTGGAACTCTCTTTGTAGAGCAGGCTGGCCTTGAACTCACAGAGACACTCTTGCCTCTGCCCCCTGAGTATGCCATTACATCCAGCTTGTTTTGTTTTTTGTTTATTTTATTTTTTTAAAAAAAATCCTTTAGTGTTTTTCATAATGACTACACTAGCTTACATCTCCACTATTACTCTACCCACAGTGTATGGTGTTCCTTGCCAAAGGAATTTTTAAAAATGCTGCACCCTACTCATAGTGAATGGGTGGTAATTTGTTTTTAAAATAAATCTGACCTTTAATTTTTTGTTGGTGCTCCTGCCATCCCTCAGTCTTTCTCTCCACAGCCTTGACACAAGATCAGAGACAACTGCCCCCAAGGGGTGGCATCTGTGGGTCCAAGTGACCAGCT
>JADRCH010000007.1:19568817-19588797 GCA_019843965.1 Rhynchomys soricoides
GACAACTGCCCCCAAGGGGTGGCATCTGTGGGTCCAAGTGACCAGCTGCCTCTCATTCTCTTCCCTCTATTCATTGTCAGAGTTCCAGGCTGATACCCAGAGGTCAAAAGGCACAGGTGAGCATTCAGATGCCTTGGCCTGTGAGCTTGGCCGAGAGATGTAACTCTGTACAAACAGCAGACCTCTCATTGGTACTGAGATAATAAATGAGGTTGTAATGAGAAGTAAGCTAATTAGGAATGCATGCCCCCATCAGCTACTGGTACCTGTTATTAGTCATGGGTTGTAAGCAGACTCACATTCTCCTGCTCACATGACTCAGACACTGAGTACTCTGACACTCTCAGTGTCAATCAGAAATATGAGCAAGGTTTTGCTCACTACTCCATGGAGTCATATGTGGCGGGTGTGGGTGAGAAGTGGGGATGGGAGCCGGGTGGGGGCGTTCAGTGGGAACTGGTACCAGGTGGCCTTGTTCTCAGGCTTATATTCAAGCTTGAAATGCTTAAATTTTGGCCAAAGAGGAAGTGCTCTCAAGACCCACTCGTGTGAAAGTGACTCAGGGTGTGTGTTATGCCCTTCCCCCAGCCTTGAGTAGGACATAAGTGTGTGGGTTCCAGCCTTGAGTAGGACAAACAATCTGCTTGAAGTCAGTCTGGCCTCTCTGCATTTGCAACTCCCTACAGGAACCTAGAGGAGTCGACTGCTTGCTGAAACAAAGGATTGGGTCTTTGGGCTTCCCCTTTAAAATGAGTACAGAACAATAAAGTTCAAGCATTGATCCGAAACTTTGTCTTGGCTTCACTCTTCTCTCCCACCACATCCCTTTTTCATTTCTAGCCTCCCTTTCAGGTAGACCCGGTTCATCCATGGCTGCTGGACAGCTACAGGTGGCGCCTAACGAGGGGACTGAAAACGGGAGGACTGAGAAATGCTGTCTTGGGTGGAGCTCCACAGGAATCGGAAGAAAAGTAAGTATCCTGCACGGTGGTAAGTAACAAACAGCATTAATACTAGCTCTAGGTATAAATTTTATGTTTTGGAGGCTGTTGTTGCCAGAGGTGTGTTAATAAAGGATACTGGCTAGGCTGAAGAGGTGTTGACCCAACGCCGAATTCACCTAGGGGTGACAGCGAAATTAGGACTGGGGAATTCTAAACAGGCATTCGACCGCAGCAAGAGTTGCATCAGGCGAAAGAAGTAGGAGTCAAAACACAGGTGTTAGAAAAATTATCCATGGTTCCCAGAAGTAGGAAGGGCAAATATACAAATGGCATGAGAAAGAGAGAGAGAGAGAGAGAGAGAGAGAGAGAGAGAGAGAGAGAGAGAAGGTTTCAGAAAAGCCGTTGTCCCCTGTCCGGGACACATTAGCAAAAGAGAAGGAAAATGGATATAAGCAATTTCAGAACTCTCCTAGGGTCAGTAGGAAACAGGTAGACATCCTGATTCCACTCTGGCTCATACTGGAGATATCCTTAGTTACATCAAGTTCTCTTCATTCTCTCTATAGTCTGTCTTGGTGCACCAATCTGTCCATGCATCAAAACTGACTGTTTTATGTTAAGTCTGTGTTTTTGTTTCATTGTATGAATGATGTTGTTCTGTGTTTTATATTCAGAAGAAAAAAATGGTTAAAACTTTATCTGCTGGCTATCCACCCCTTGTCAGGAGCCAAGGCCTCCACACCGTCCCTGGGAATCTGACCTTCTGAGAACCAGCTGTGTTTGTACAAGATAAGCTGGAGACATCAGAGCCAGGACCTTCACACTGTCCTTGGGAATCTGGCCCTAATGACCTTCCAAGAACCAGCTGTGTTTCTATAAGATAAGCTGTCCTTCCCACCTCCGGGAAATAGATAGACCATAAAACAGTTTGCCGACAGATGGTCTGGCCTAATCAAATAACCATGACAACTGGGGGGCCATAAGTTTTCTTTCCCCCTCCCCTCTGCATTTGTTTTTTTCTGTAAAAGCTACATGTGTCTGAAATAAAGTTGAGACCTTGAAAAAATTCTGCTTGGTCTCCCTCTTCTCTTTTGCCCATTTTCTTTTCAGGCTTGGTCCTCCTCGGATTCCACGAATAACAAGGTCCCGCTGGGCGGGGCACGTGGCGCCCAAACGTGGGGCCGAGGCACGGACCTTGTCAGACGGACCCTGAACAAAGAGAGTGTCGCTGCAGCCCCAGAAAAGATTGAGGACCCTTCTCACAGCTCATGAGGAGGTCTCATCCTCAGTAAGTGATTTTCGTCCATCTCATAAAAATGGGCCAAAAATTGACTAAAGAAACAGTCTTCATCAAAGACTTAAAGAGTTTGCTCAGGGAGAGAGGAGTTCGAGTAAAAAAGAAAGATTTAATTAAGTTTTTCATTTTTATAGATAAAGCCTGTCCCTGGTTCATAGTGAATGGGCCAGAAATTCACCGGGGAAAATGGCAAAAGGTGGGACGAGATCTTAATGAAAAATTGAGTCGCGAGGGGCCTGATGATGTCCCTGACACAGTCTTTACATATTGGGGCTTAATCAGAGATATAGTCGAGGCTGCTTCCTCAGATCCAGACAAACAACAATTACTATTAGTTGAGGAGTATTGCCTCCGCCCTCTTTCACCGTACAGAATCTTCAGCCTCCCTTCTGGATAAACAATCTGACACCCAGGTCCCTGCCAAGTCTCCCTCTGTAATTATAGATATGTCCAGGTCCTCAGATTCAGACATCCCTTCCTCAGAGTCCAAGCCTCTAGGGGCAGAGACCCCCCCCCAAAACCTCTTTATCCATCCCTCCCAAAAAACAACCTTCCTCCGTTCAGCGGACTTTCTCCAGGACTTCCCGATCTAAAAACAGGTCCTCCCTCCCAAAACCAATTAAGAAATAAAATAAACCACCCTCTTTCCCAGGATCAACCCCCTCTCCTTTTTTTTTCCTTTCTCTTACAAAGTTACAGCGTTTAGAAGGATTGCAGAACCTGTCCTTGCAGGATTTAGTTAAGGAAGTGGAGAAAGTGCTTCATAAGAGGGAGGAGACTGAGGAAGAAAGGAGAGAGAGAGAGATAGGCGGGAAACAGAGAGAAAGGGAGAATCAGAGAGATCGTAGGCAGGAGAGGAATTTGACCAGGATTTTCACCCCAGTAATAGGAGATAAGAACTGTTGTCATGGGGGAAGTCTGTTTAAAAGCCTTGCTCACAAGCTCTGTGATCTGGCTTCTGCCAATTCAGCAGGGCCACCTGACTCTGGTTATGGCACAGCAAGAGCTGCTGGAAAAGTCTGCTCTACATCTGTGGCAGGGACGTGGCCGCCTGTGGCAGGGGCGGGCTGGGGGCAAACTGTTGCTTTCTGTTGCTTTGGTTTTTTTTTTCTGTGTCCTTACTATGGGTTTCTGTTTATTTAGACTTTAATAAAGTTAGGACTGGGGAACGGGGTAGGGCACGCTACTTAGCTGAATGACCACCTCCTTTCAGCCCGCCCGGGGCTGCCCTCCCTCCTCCCTGAGGGCCAGGCCGTTTGTCGCCCATTCTGTCCATTTGTCGCCCTTTCTGTCCGGGTCCAGCATGCATTGTAGTGGTGTGCTCCGGGACTGCTTGGAAGGCCCAGTGTTAAAAGTGGCTGGGGGTGAGGAGGCGGCATCACCCGTGGTACAGAACCACCCCACCCCAAGTATTACAGCCCTGACAACAGTGCTCGCCAAATCATGCAGCTGAGGGGGATAGACAGGAGCCACTGAAGTTAAAACACAATAGAGGCCAAGGCAGGTGGCCTTAGAGGAAAAACGGGACCTCGGCTAGCAGAGGAGACAGAGTGCTAGAGGCGGAGGACAAGCGAGCGCACAGATCAGCAGGGTGGGGCGCGCTGCGCGCCTGTGGTGCTGACCCAAGGCTGTGGCCCACAGCTGGCACCCCGGCGCCTGATGGGGCAGCGAGGTGGGATCAGGAGCTTGGGGGGGAGCGCCCGGCCGAGCCCCCGCAGCGGCCCAGGGCTGACAGGTGCTAGGCACAGTGCAACGGACAAGGATGGTGGGCCCTGCCCACAGAGGGCAGATACAGAGCAGAGAGCAGCCACTGAGGAGGTGGTGCCCAGAGAGAAAAGGGGGTGGGGCTGAGCGCAGCGCAGTGCTCTGGCCTGCTCCCAGCAGGCCAGCCCTTCTCCCCTGCCGCCTGCCAGTGAGTGCTCAGTTTACAGCAGCTAGATAATAGAAGCGGGCTCTCTCCCTCTGCTGACAGTATTCCCAGAGGTCAAGCTAAGAGTTTTCCTAGTTACTGACAAAAAAAAAAAAAAGGTAAACATTCTTGTGCCATCCTTAACATGGCAAAAATAAAGACTTATTGGTTATTATTAAAATTGATTCATGAAAAGAGAATGCCTTTGCAAACTGATTTTAGATTAATAAACATATGAGCTAAAGACCAGATGACAAATTCATAGCTCTGAGTTAATTGTTAGGGTATATTCAAGATATTTTAATTAAAAATAGCTAAAAATTGTTAAAAGACAACAGTGTAGATCACTGTGCATAAATAGCTTTCAATAATGTCAGAATTCCACAGATTGTGCTCAGAATTCTGACGGGATTAAAGACTGATTATAGTCTCATAGCCAACCCAAGCTGTTTAATATTTAAAAAGACGGTATAGACTTAAAAGAATGGTTTCCAGATAGTATACAAGCTAAACCAAGACATAACAGGTGTAAAATTATGACAGATGGACTGGGTGTTAGGTATATCTTATACTTTATAAATTATAGAATATTAATGATTGTGCTCTATTTACATCTGAGAGAAAAGAACCTTTTAATTGGACAAAAAAGAGCTGTCTATAGGCAGGTATAAAAATAAGGCCAGAGCCTGTGATTTGGTAGAAAAAGAAAAAGAGGCAGGTTGAGAGTTTTAGAGTGGGGACAGAGACGGACAAGGAGAGAAAAAATCTCGTAGAAGAAAGACCTTTCGTTTCCCAAGATTCTTGCCTCACAGATGCTGACCATCTGGAAAAAAAAGAATGCTCTGAAAATGAAGACCCCAGACAAGGTAAGGAGCATCTGACCTGAGGTCCACCACCAGACTCCATTGGCAGGTCTCCGGGATATTTTAGTCATCCTAACACACCCTGAGAAACATGGAGGATCCCGGACTTTTGCTTATTGCCTTGCTCATTCCTTGGCTATTTACATTATAATTTTTTTTTTTTATAATTATTACGGTGCTGGAGCTGATTATATTGCAGTAAAGAGAACAAACCCCTCCCCACACAGCCTTGCCATCGGACCTGCCCCCCTGTCTAACGAGTACAAAGATCAGTGGTGCAACCCCCTTTCCATCACCTTCACTGACGCTGGAAAAAGGGCCTCCTGGGACAATCCCAGAGGCTATGAATGGGGATTGAGGCCTTACATGCAGGGATATGACATGGGCCTCACATTTAAAATCAAACTTATTAAGACACTTCCACAGGGTCCTACAATAGCTATTGGACCTAACGCAGCCCTACATCCTGGACAGACGAGCCCAAAAATCAAAACAGGGGCTCCCTCAGTTACTATAAGGCCAACCTTAAGCCCCTCCGCTAGCACCTTTTCCAACCAACCCTCCCTGTGGGACCCCCCTCGTCATCCAACATTATTCTTAACCTCGTCAATGTTTCCACTAAGACCTTGAGAGACAACAATCAGACAGACTACTTAGAGTGTTGGGTCTGCTGCTCTCCTCGGCCTCCCTTCTATGAGGGAGTGGCTATTATTGGTGAACCTCTTTTTACTAATGACCCTAATCAGTTAAGGTGGGGCAGTACCGAGAGCCATGGGTTGACCCTTTCCTAGATCTCCGGATTGGGCCTCTGCTTATTAGCCCCTAATATGCTCCCCCCTTGTCAGTTGAGCAAAATTTGTAATCAAACAGTTACTGTCAACTCCACATTTCAGTACATTCAGGCACCTGATGGCTCTTATTTCATTTGTTCCACCGGGCTCACTCCTTATGTAGTTTCAGCTTCTTTATTGACACACAGAGATTACTGTGTTTTGGTCCTTCTCATTCCAAAAATTACCTTTCACCATGCAGAAGACCTACTTACATTTTGGGAGCAGGGTGCAACCCATACCAAAAGAGAGCCCATTACAGCCATTACACTGGCCGTCCTTTTGGGCCTAACTGCCACAGGAGCTGGAACAGGTATAGCCTCCTTGGTTTCTTCTACTCAACAGTATAATCAACTTTCCATAGCTATTGATAATGATATCCGTGAATTACAACAAGGCTTAAAGAATCTGTAGCATCCCTATCAGATGTAGTATTACAAAACAGAAGAGGGCTAGACCTCGTCTTTTTACAGGAGGGTGGTTTATGTGCTGCCCTCAAAGAAGAATGCTGCTTTTATGCAGACAAGACAGGGTTAGTTGATGAAAGCATAGAAAAGGTAAAAAAGAGCTTAGAAGATAGAAAGAGAAAGAGAGAACAAGATGAAGCTTGGTATCAAAACTGGTTCTCCACTTCTCCCTGGCTTTCTACATTACTCCTTAGCCTCGTGGGACCCCTTGTGGGCCTCCTACTACTTCTGACATTTGGCCCTTGGGCTTTTAATAAACTAACTAACTTTGTTAAGTCACAGATTGATTCTGCCCTCCAGAGGTCAGTTGCTGTTCATTACCATCGACTCAGTGCCCAAGAATCTACCGAGGACCTCCCCCCTGATGCTCCTTCTGCTGGCCTACAGTTTTCAGCTCTAGTGGCAGAGACAGAAACTCCCTGGTATCGCAGGTTGTGGAGGCTCTCCTAAACAGCCTTTCAGCTCCTGACAACCCTCAGTCAACAGGAGTAGCTTTTGGGCCATAAGCTGTGGAAAAGCCAATGACGGGAGTATTATAGTGCCATGACTCTCACACACGCCCTTAAAGGCTGCAGGGTAACCCAATGACAGGATTTATTATGGATCTGGGTGCACATCGAGACTATAAAAGGATGATGCCGGGGATGGGGGCCATCCATATAGCCTAAGACAGGGTCCCTGCCCTAATAGAAATCGGGCATGAGTCATGGGTGCCCACTATATAGCCTAAGACAGGCCTTCCACTGACCCTTCTTAGCTGCTCCTCAATTACTGTAAAAGAAAGGAGGATATGTCAGGAGCCGAGGCCTCCACACCGTCCCTGGGAATCTGACCTTCTGAGAACCAGCTGTGTTTGTACAAGATAAGCTGGAGACATCAGAGTCAGGGCCTTCACACCGTCCTTGGGAATCTGGCCCTAATGACCTTCCAAGAACCAGCTGTGTTTCTATAAGATAAGCTGTCCTTCCCACCTCCGGGAAATAGACCATAAAACAGTTTGCCGACAGATGGTCTGGCCTAATCAAATAACCATGACAACCAGGGGGCCATAAGCTTTCTTTCACCCTCCCCTCTGCATTTGTTTTTTCTTTAAAAGCTACATGTGTCTGAAATAAAGTTGAGACCTTGAAAAAATTCTGCTTGGTCTCCCTCTTCTCTTTCGCCCATTTTCTTTTCAGGCTTGGTCCTCCTCGGATTCCACCAATAACGAGGTCCCGCTGGGCAAGGCAACCCTTTGATTTAGTTAAACTTGTTTTAAAAGGCAGTCTCAATTGGCCTTTGGAGCCCTGCACCTGTAGTTAGGAGTCTAGCATGGCTGGAGAAGCCCTACTAGGAGCTCATTGTTTACAAAAGCTGCTTTAAAAGGGGCCAGCAGCTTCTTAAGTTCTAGGGCAAGTGAGCTGAAGGTTGTTTTTTCCTAGAAAAATCTCTGCAATTGTGTTTATTGGGTTCAGCAAGTAACAAGATGCTCTTCTCTTGAAATTATAGCTAGAAAAAGCAAGAAAATTTTATTTGGTCTAAGTATATAAGATGTGTGTAGCCACTTCATTTTTGTTTCTGACTGGTTTTAAAGGTATAAATACGTTCTGCATGTCCTGGTTATAGAGTATTGGCTTATAAGTTATTGGGTATGATTAAAAATTTGTAACATTGGTAACAGAAAGTTGGCTTAAAACTGGTAATTCAGGGTTGGAGCCATTCTAAACAACAACACATGGTATGAGCCAACCCAGGAAAACAGGTCTCTTAAGATACCTCTAAATTGATATATGTAATTCTTATCCTAGAGATCAGACTAAGATTTAGGACAAAGTCTCTTTGAGGTATTCAAAGCTGCAGTGTCATGCATTCAGATATAAGACCTGGCAGCCAAATTTTGTAACGTGAAAGTAATACTCTTGGTATTGATTTTATTGTTTAAAACTGAGTTTTGTTTTCCAAAAGTTATGGTTGTGCTCTGATGTTGCAAGAGAAACTTAAAAATTATAGTTAAACTGCCAGTGTTCCATTGGCTGCAGTTTGCAGTTGGATCACAGCCTCAGGAAAAGCAGCAGGTAGAATTTTTGGAGATACTCTAGCAGGGGTTCCTTTTGTTACACAATTGGCTTAAGAATGCTAAGGCAGTCTGCCAGGCCGCTCTTAGGCCATACAGAGCAAAGACAGACTTAGCTGGATATATTCATCTTTGTGCAGAAATCAGACCCTCATACAATCAGGTTCTGGCTATGGCTTGCTGCCTTACAAGGGACCACTGTGCAAGCAATGCTTCCACAGAAATGAGGGAGTAAAGGATGTTTTAAATGTGGAAATTTGGGTCATTTTTAAAATGATTGTTCCAGGAACAGATGCTGGAGCAGACAAACAAGTCAAGCCCCAGGAATCTAACCTAGGTGCTGGAAGAGTAAACTTTGGGCCAGGTATCAGGAAATAGGCCCAGTTAAGAAACATTTGCATTTGAGTTAATGCAAAGCTCAGAGCATCCTCTGCAGAAGCTTGTGTGGCATTTCTTTTGTTAGCCCCTAGAAAGGTGCCTGAGGAGGGGTCAGCCTCAGACTCCAGGGCACTCACAGCAGGCGGCTTATCCAGGTGTTATAAATAATTATGGCTGCTTTCCCTATATTTGGAGTTAACTAAAGACTTGCTCAACTTGTTTCAGTTAAGAGAAGACAAGATGACTTTGGTTCCTCTGATGTGTACTGAGTTCAATCTATTACTAATAAGAGACCTAACCTTAAATTAATAATTGGAGAAAGTTTTGAAGGATTAATAGAGACTGGAGCTGATGTACTCACTCACCTCCAAGGGACTGGTTATTCCATTAATCCAAAGTAAAGTTCAAACTTAAGATTTATGAAAGGTTAGTGAGGCTATGGAACTAATGAAGGCATTAGAACCTGGCTTGCCTACTCTAGCTGCCATTCCAGGAAATGCTTATACAATTATTATGGATTTAGAAGATTGTTTTTATACTGTCCCTTTGAATCCTGATGATTGTAAAGAGTTTGCTTTTAGTGAGTTTGTGAAGCAATATCATTGGAAAGTTTGGCCTCAAAGAATGGCTAATAGTCTTAAATTATGTAAAAAAAAATTTGTTGCTGCTTCAATACAAGAAGCTAGGACTTCGAATGTTTCAGTGTATATTGTTCATTCTGGAGGGTATTTTATCAGCTGATCCCTCTGAAGGAGTTTCACTCCAAGCCTTTGCTCTTAGACAATGAGCTTTAAAGTTCTGGAGTAGTTGTTGCTCCAGAAAGGATTCAAGGCAACATCTTTGTCAGTATCTGGGGCCTCGGTGATCTCCTAAACAGAAAATTCAAGTAAGAAAAGATAATTTACCTACTTCACATTATTTTCACAGGTTGTTAGGAGGTGGTGATTGGCTAAGACCCCAGCTTAAGCTCACCGCAGGAGGACTTAAGCCTCTGTTGGATAACAATGGGTATGCAAATTCTAATTCCCCCGGACAGTTAACTGATGAGGGACAAATAGCTTGGCAGAAAGTAGCTATTGTTCAACTACAGATACATTGTATAAAATATAGATCGGCTGTTTACGTTATTGCTACTCATGTGCCCTCAGCAGTTCTTTGGCAAAAGGGACCATTAATATGCGTTCACCTTCCTTCATCTCCAAGTAAAGTTTGAACATCCTATTATGAAGCTGTTGCTGTGTTAAAACAGAATTGTAGGATAGAATCATAAAAGTATTTTGGGAAAGAACCTGATGAAATGTTTATTCCTTATTCCAACAGCAATTAAATTGGTTATTGCAAAATACTGATATTTGGCCTATTGCATGGCAAACATTTTAGGCAAAAGTGATAATCATTATCCAAAAGACAAGTTGTTACAGGATTCCTCTATGCATGCTTTTGTAGTTCCTGTTAATTTAGGCATGCAGCCCATAGAGAATGTATTACTGTATTTACAGACTGCTCATCTAATGGGAAAGGAGCACATGTAATTGGATCACATGTTCATTCTCTGAGTTTTTCCCCACTTCAGTACAGATAATTGAATTATGTGTTGTAGCCACTGTTTTTGAAATGTTAAAAAATTCAAGCTTTTAATTTGTATACTAATAGCCAATATATAGCTCAGGGTTTACAATTTCTTGAAATTGTTCCTTTTTTAGATATTGCTAATTCTCAAATTTTGCAATTATTTATGCAAATATAGCTTCATTTAAAAGTATGTACTGTTCCTTGCCTTATATGACAATTAAGAGCTCATAGTGGATTGAATGGACAGCCTCCTTAGGGCAATACCACAGCAGATTTGTATACTAGGCAGATTATAGGCCTTAGACAGAAACAATTAGCCATACAATCTCATTCTTTGTAGCGTTCAGTAATAGTTTGAGACAATTTGGTATTTCTAGAAAATATGCATGTCAAATTGTAAAGACTTGATCTCATTGTCTCAGTTTCTCCCTGTACCACATAATGGTGTTAGTCCTCGAGGACTTATATCTGACCAGTTATTGTAAATGGATGATACTCATATTTCTGATGTTGGAATATCATATGTACATGTGACTTAACATTTTTTCAGGCTTTCTAGTTGCAACTGCTTTAACAAAAGAAGCAACTAAAAACGTAATTAGTTATTGAATGCATTGTTTTTCTATGTTTGGTGTTCCAAACCAGATTAAAACAGGTAATGGAACTGGCTATTACAGACAAGCATTTGATATGTTTTATAGACAATTTAATATTACCCATATTACTGGGATTTCTTATTATTCTCAAGGACAAGATATTGTAGAGCGTTAAAACAATATCTTCATTAAAAAAACAAAAAAACAAAAAAGGGGGAATTATATCCCCATACACATTATTTAAGTCATACTTTTTATTTTTAAAATTTTAAAATGTGGATACCAAGGAACTGTCTGCTGAGTGTCTATGGCAGCCTACAACTAGGCATGCTTATGCCTAGGTGAAATGGAAGGATCCACTTACTGGCATATAGCATGATCCCAATCAGATATTTTATATGGGGAAGAGGGCATGTTTGTGCTTTTTCCTCAGGATGCTGTAGGAGTGTGCTAGCTGCCAGAGTGATTGGTGTGACATGCTGATTCTGGGACAAAGAATGATGCTGACCTGTGAGCTCTATGAGTGCCCTGACAATGGTGACAGGAAAGCTGTTTTGGACGTATGTTCCTGGCCCACCTTTGCTTGCCTATATCTCAGACTGGACAAGCTACCTTGCTTCAAGTTTTTAGACCTTGTGGGACCTCTTGTTCTCCATAGAGAACATGGAGACCTTGGAAAAATTAATCAAAAGGAGAAGTTATAATGACTTCTCTTTCCTTTAATGTGACCGGTTATTCTGACTCAATCATGGACTGGTATAGAAATCAATCCAATATTGGAAATGACAGTCTTCATTGGGAAGGCTGATTCTGGACATTTTCAGAGACATATTTGGAAGTTAGCTGCAGTTCTCTATGATGTTATGTTAGCAAGAGATAAAGTTGGGACAGGATCTGGACTTTGAACAAGTGTTAGTGCATGTATTAAGGCTCCAATCTTTTACTAATTGGTCATGTTAAATTTACTTTTTCTACCACATTATTTAATGTAATTTGCATTGATTGTACACTTTTTAATTGTGTTAGTATGCTGAAACCTGGCATGTCTGTTATAGTGGTCTATCAACTAGCTTTTGTTTTATTGTGTGTATTACAGGACCTTGGTATTCTGAAAAAGACTTGCAAGTACTGGAAGAAGTGAGTCAGGCTCTAAGCAGAAGCCAGAGGGTAGTGGCTTGATTATCACTGATATAGCAGCTTTAATTACATTAATAGCTAGCATCACTGCTTCTACAATTGCTTTGACACAAGAAGTTAAGAGAGCTACTTTTGTTAATCATTTAGCAAAAAAAAAAACCCGTTAACCCCCTGGCATCCAAACCTCTGCAAGTTCTTTATCATAAACTTGATTTGGCTGATAGAGACCTGGCTAAGCCCTACAATGCCTTGTCTCCTTTGGGAGCTGCATAAAACTCAGATTTATGCTCCCCTGCCTTGGTGTGGGTACCTGCAAGGGTGCGAGACTAAGTACCGCAGGGGGAGGACCCAGTTGTCCATTTCTGAGTCCCCTGTGAAGCACACCTGATTTCATAGAGGTTGGTGTCTGCCCTTCCTTTGATCATACTCTGTGGGGATACCTACAGAACATTGACAAAGGCTAACCTCTCCTCCCCAAAGACACCGATGACATATACAGTGCTCGGAGGATCAGATCAATACTTCCCCCCTCTGGTTAATGCCCATTCATCTTCATCTTCATAGTGTGATCATCCCTAGATATTCACTGGTCTCAAAAATTGTTAAAAGGGAGGAGATGCCGGGAGCCAAACCCATGAAAATTACCCGATGTGCTATGAAGCCTAGGCACTCTTTATCTTAGATGGGATTATGGAAAACAAGTCTTGTACCCCCATCCAACTCATCTTTATTAAAAAAACAAAACAAAACAAAACAAAAAAGGGTGAATTGTACCCTTTCCCCAGCCTTAAGTAGGACAAACAACCTGGCTGGAGTCAGTCTGGCCTCTCTGCATTTGCAACTCCCTACAGGAACCTAGAGGAGTCGACTGCCTGCTGAGCTTGCTGAAACAAAGGATTGGGTCTTTGGGTTTTCCCTTTAAAATGAGTACAGAACAATAAAGTTCAAGCCTTGATCAGAAATTTTGTCTTGGCTTCGTTCTTCTCTCCCACCACATCCCTTTTTTCATTTCCAGCCTCCCTTTCAGGTAGACCCGGTTCATCCACGGCTGCTGGACAGCTACAGTGTGTTACATTGAAATGAAGCCTCCCACAAAAGTGAGTCAGGGTGTGTGTTACATTGAAATGAAGCTTCCCATGACATTGGACTACAAAATGTGAGATCTCTTCTAAATTTAATTATGCAAAATGTCAAGTCATCTCATTATTTACATGGGTGAAAAAGAAAAACTGACATATTGTTGCATGTTGTAAGAACTGCTATTTCATCTCAGTTCCTGGGGAGCTCTCTGAAGCCCCAGGTGACCAATAGGCCCCCTTTTCAGCTGAAGTGAGAAGATGGCTGTGGATGTTGAAGGTCAAGCCTTCTCTCCTGACAGACCTAGGTGGGGGAGGCAGTGAAGCTCCAGGTGCTTCTGGTGTCTCCTAGGTTCCCAGGCAGACAGGGAGATGGCCTCCAGGCAGATCTTCTGTGTCCTTCTCAGGAAGACTACACACAGCTGTGTAGAGCACTCTCAAAGCCAGCACTTGAGGACTTGGACATGTGCCAAAACTTTCACTGCTGAAACCTATCTGCTCAGCCCAAGGACCCTGCACTGAAGAACCCTGCTGTGCCCACATGAAAAGACACTGAATTTAGGGCTGAGCCTAAGACAAGGCCTGACTTTGATAGTTCAAGTCACTTTCAAATTTGCCTGGATGCCTGGGACTTTGAGAGGACATCAGATCAAATATGCAGCTCTTGGTTTCTGTTTTTGTGTCTGATAGCCATTACTGACAGGGACTCATCGTCAAAGGCCTGCTAGGAAATGTTAGTGATAACTGTAAACCCCTGAAACAGGTGAAGGAATGCCAGTTTGTATTCACTTCCCAACTAGATCTGGATACACTCTATTTCTGATTTTTTTTTTTAAGCCATTTTTGTTTGTTGCTGTTGTAGTTGGTGGTGGTAGTGGTGGTGTGTGTGTGTGTGTGTGTATAGTAAATTAGAACTAAAATTTCAGAACCTTGTGACATAGCTGTTGTTTAACGGCTGACAGGTGGTCCTGTCAATCATCAATTGCCACCTCCCCCCTATGCTGCCTCTCCATTTTATGTTCAGCACAGTATTCTGTCTTTCATTGTGTTTGCCTGTCCTTAATCTCTAGAGCTTAAGCTGCAAACTCCTTCAGTACAGGGTCCAACATGGCCACAGAGTGGACAGCATGACACAGTTCCTGCCCCCAAAATAGGGCCAGCAAGGCCCAGGTCTCCTCAAGTGCTAATGGTTGCTCTAGGTGTGAAGCTTGTTTGTATAATAATGCACACATTTTGCTTCATGTTCTCTCTTCATGGAACGTTCTCCTTGCCAGGGTTATTGGGGAATGTTCTCTCTGCCAAGGTAATGACTCCATAATAATCAGAAACATCACAACTCCAGGAGGTGAGAGTGTTTCAGATAATGCTCCTCAGCAAAATGGTAATGTTGTGATGACCATTACCTTCAGGACATCTCTGAAGACTGTGGGAAAGAACTCTGAAAACATGAGTTCACGGCTATATAAACAGCATATCTCAAGTATGCAAAATATGAGCACGGATTATGAACTGTGTGAGGGGCCTCACAGACCTGAAATAACAGAGGCAGCTGCACTAATGAGTCAGTGAAGGGAAAAGAATAGTTAAAAAAAATAAGTCTCAGGGTTTAAGTAATAAAGGAGCACCAGGAAGTGAGGAAGTGGTGATCTCAGGGTGGGATCCCACCAAGCTATGCTTATTGTTTGTTTTTAAAAAGGCAATTAGATCTCTGAGTTCAAGGTCTGTCTACAGAACAAGTTCCTGTACAGTCAATCTTATTCAGTGAAGGAGTTGGAAAACATAAATCCTTCTCACATAAAAGTAGCCTCTGTGTCTTAATTTGACAGCCACAAGCACTGTGCCCAATGAACTGCATAGGACTTGCTATTTTTTTTTTTTTTTTTTTAAATGTACTTGCTGTCTTTTTCTAAGAATCAAGGAGCTAAGGTCAAAAAATGCTGATTTGTGAGATAATCAAAAGGGAACTTGGGGTAAAGGACTGAATTGATATGCAAATCAAAGTCTAGGCTTTGGTCTGCAAGAACTGCATTATCCAGAGAGCTACTACAGCTCCTTTAAAATTTTTTTTTAGATACCAAGGATATCTCATTTTGAAATATTGTTGGTCCCAAGCACTTCTGACAAAGAATATGCTGCCGGCTTGTAGGAAGGCAGGGGAACCATAGAACTTGAAGAGGAAGAACATGGTAGTGGAAGGAAATGAGGGACACAGAGGAAAGAAAGAAACAGTAACCCTCAGAAAACTAAGGGTCTGTACTCACAGGAAGGTGAGAGGAAAGGTATAGATGACACATGATGGTGATGGTATATTTACCTCTTTCATTTGGTATCCTATAGAAATAAATGTGAATTTCAAGTAGAAACTAAACTTCCATCCAGCTTCCTTATAGGTGAGCTGAGATATCCACATGATCCTCTTTCCCAGTCTCTGCAGCAGTAGATTGGTTCAAAGCAGCCTCAGGGATCTTTCCAGATTTCAAGTGCTCTGGGTCCAGAAGTCCGTCACAGTCTATAGTTAGAGGCTGTGACCATTTGTTAAATGTCAACTTGATAGTATCTGGAACCAACCATGAGAGAAAATTCCAGGGACACCTGGTACCTTGCAATGTAAGACACAGAAGAGCTCATGTGGACCAAGTGGTAAGGGCTGGGGATGGTACTCAGGAAATGATCAGCGTACTAGTCAGTGCTGGCTGCTGTAACAAAATACAATGGGGGATCCTTGGCTTAAGAAAAGGGAATTCATTTTCTCACACCTTTGGAGATCCAAATCAAGATGCTGGCAGAATTGGTTTCTTTTGAGTCCTTTCTCTTTGGCTTGTAGCCAATCTCCTCCCTACTGTATCTCACATGGTCCTTGCTCTGCTCCAATGCATGAAGCTCTCTGTAGCTACCCTCGAGATCCTGGATGCCACATCTACAGAGACTTCTTTTTTAAATTTTGTTTTGAGCCAGGGTCTTGTTATGTATCCCTGGCTAGAGTAGAATTCATGATGCACATTTTTGTCAGATATTTAATCACATTGTGAACCTGGAGATTGTGTTGTTTACTAGAAAAATCTTTCTTTTTGGTGTGGTGTGGCTCAGGCTTAGCACATACCTTTAATCCAGTAACATGAATACTCTGGCTGGAATAATAACATACCCAGACATCAGTATAGATGGTAGATGTAACATCCCTTTGGGTTTGGGCAGGTAGGTCTCAATACTCAAAGAGAATTCAGTGTACCTCTTAGCTACTTTCCAGATTTCTGGGGTCACACATCTGATAAAGGCAACTTAAGGAGGAAGAGTTTGTTGTCCATCACAAGCAGGAACCTGAGGCAGCAGTTCACATGGCTCCTACAACCAAGAAATGAGAACTTTTCCTTGAGAGAGGTCAATTTTCCCCTTCCTGATTAGTTCACATTTAGCACATAGGAGCAGGATGGTTTGAACTAGACCTGACTTGAAAGCCTCCTTTCTGCTGTCTAGCTTCCATGGTACCAGAAAATATAACTTGCCAAGGAAGAGGAAACAGTCCTACCCAGCTGGGACACCTCTGAACTACAATGACTGACATGGCCAGCTCTCCATGAAGGTTCAGTAAGTGACACTTCCAGGTTGGTGGGAAACAACAGCTGTGTAATTGGACTTAAGGCCCACTTAGCAGGAGGAATGTCATGTCTGGTGCTGTAAATCCAGTCAGCTTCCCTGGCCTAGTGAGGTCATGGACCTTAGAAAGGAATTTACCACCGCCACTTTACTAGGTCAGTATGATTCCTCACTGAATCCTAAATCTTATCCTTGGATAAGTGTAACTGAGATCTCTCATCAAAGAAGTTCTTTACAGCAAACATAGACCATCACAGAAAATCACAACTGGACACAATGTAGAAGTTAAGGAAGCGTTGGGAGCACAGCCCCAATATATATGTCAACACAGATCCTGCATCTTCAACTCACAGAACATCATGGAAGAGAGGAGGAAAGACTGTAAGATCTGGAACACCAGGAAGCCCACCATGGAACAATCTCCCCTAGAAATGGCTGCATAAACAAGGTAGAAACATTTGTGATCTTCAAGTCTTAGGCAAGTTAGAGACATTCAAATGAGCAGCTGGAGCACAAGGGAAGGCTTCCACCTCTGTGATGTGTTGCATTACCATCCTCCTGAAAGGGGTCAGCCATTAGCACCTTTCTTGGCAGCCTGTGAAGAAACTGGCATAGATCCTTCACCAGCAGTTAAAAATACTTATCCTAAAATCTCTCCTGCTATTTATGGGCAAATGGATTGTGTTCCGTGAGGATTAGCATTTCTTAACATGGGCATTGAGCTTCACACTCTGTAAACTTCGTTTCTGACACTTATCTTTTAGATTGACTTTTCAGGGGCACATTTCCCATTGATCTGTACATGGTATGGAAATATTCTTCACACAGTGACTGTCTTTATTAGCGAAATTTTTGAAATTCATGTGGCTTGTTAGTCATTTTCTTTATGCCTTTGAGGGTTTTGTCTTCGAAAGGATTTCCTCATCACAAAAACCCAGAGATGTTCTGTTAGATGAATTGTTCTTTACTGTCAATCACAAGTGTGAACTGGAGTATGTAATTTTGTGCGATATCTGAGCTGGAGCTCTAGTGTAACTTCCTCCCCAAGAGAACCTCCATCATGGTTTCTTGGTGACATCTTTGGCTGCCTTGGGAAGCCATGCCTGGAAATTACCCAAGCTCTTGAGGTCAGCGGTCGACTCTACTTTGTTCTCACTGCATGACTTCTGGGAAGTCTTTTCATGCAGAAAAAGTTCTAGTGATCCCAACCAGGAATGTTTCACTGGTCTACACATGAGTAGCTTGCTCTTTTCCTTCTAGAAGTTTCTCTGATGGAATCACTCTGACTCCCAAATTGATTTTCTTCCCATTTCAACAGGAACTATATACAGATTTATTGTAGTCTGTTTTCCCTGGATTAGAACACAAGATGAGACCCAACACAAGTGCTCCCAATGGGATTGGAAGCACAGTTCATGGTTCATGGCTTCCTTTGCTTGGAATAAAGCAAGTCTTGGTGGGTGCTGGCTGAATGGCAAAATAACTGGGATCTGCTGGCTCTGAGCAATTGAAAGGCTGAAGCAGAAGTAAGACCCTCAGGCACTTTTGTCCTACTAAGTCACACCCCTCAAATCGATTTCTCTGTCTTCTGTATGTTAGACCAGCTGTCTGGGAGAGAACTTCAAAGATGCAAGTATGGTGGTCATCTCAAGCATTCTTCTTCAAAGGCATCAGGAGACAGCACCTTTTCAGATGAATGGAGGTCAAGGCTGGGGTGTGCCTCTTGTCTCTCTGCTCCATGCAGTATCCCTAAGGCTAGGTGGTAAACTCCTTTCAATGTACATATGAGAACTTCAGTTTGGATCCATAGCACCCAGGTAAGAAGCAGGTAGTGCACCCTTGAAACCCAGCATTGGGGAAGCAGAGACTGGAAATCCCTGCCAACCAGCCTAGCTGAACCAGTGAGCTCCATGTTTAGTTGAGATCCTCTCTTTAAAAACATCAGGCGAAGAATGATTGAGGAAGACCTGATAATGCCCTCTGGCCTCTCCTTGCATCCATGCACTTGTACACACATGTACATACAGAAGTACATACATGCATCACACACACACACACACACACACACACACACAAAGCACATAAGAGAAACAAACAAAACAAAATCCTTCCTTCCAATCCCCCCTTTCTCTGAGAACTTGATCTTGTCACAAACACTCCAGGTCTGTCCCGCGCTACGGTCTCGCCAGCAAGAACGACGCGGCACACATAGGATCCTTCTGCAGTAAAGCTTTAATGCATCTTGAGAGGGAGAGCATAAGCTTGCCACGAGTGGAGACCCTGAACAATAGAACACCCGCCCTTTATATAGGTCACAGCGCTTGCCTGGGACATGGAGCTTCCCCATTGGCTCCCGCACACCAGGCCAGATGCCGCCACGAGAGAGGTTGAGACTCTGAGGTGGAAAATTACCAGGTGCATGCGCACTAGCCTGTTTACAACTTGTCCTCGGCCAGATGTAGGCGCCATCTTGTAATGGCGGATGTGGGTGCGACTCAGGCGGCTCCCTACACAGGTCTATATCTATTTGGTTTGTGTGTCCTACAGATTGGAGTCAGTTTGTGTCTCCAGATCTGCATCCACCCTCCAGCCACCCCCCCCCCCACATTCTTCTGCTCACTTCTCTTCAGAGGAAGAACTAAATATAATTTGTTCAGTTTTATCTGAAGTAGGTATAATTAGAAATTATCTTTCACTCATTCATTATTTGCTCACTTGTTTATTATACATGCCTCCACTGGAAGATAAGCTTCCTGGGAACAGAGAACCTAGCTGGCTCTCAGTCTCCCCTCAACTCCTACAGCACTATTTGGCAAGCAGAATAGCGCAACACATAGTCACTGAGCAGAGAAAGGAGAACATGCATCAGATTTGATTTAATGAAGCTGCTGCTCCTGAAGACTACCCAGTCTCCTTCAAGGTCAGATTCTATGTCCTTTCATAGTCACAGATTCTGGGAGTTGGCTCTAGCCTGGGCCTCTGAGAATAGTCTTCTTCAGGTGCCTTCCACTGTGACTAGCCAGAGCCCAACGCAGTTCTGTTTGGTTTCTCTTCATGTTCTTATTGTCCCATAAGAGAGTTGCTTAAGGTTCTGGCCTCAGAGCTTTGTCCATCCTTTCTCCTCTTTAAGTAGGGATTGACTGCACCAAGTATGCTGATCCTCCATTTTCAGGGGTGGTATGCTGGTTACTAATACACATTCACTCCACATATGGCTGTATATATATATATATATATATATATATATATATATATATATATATA
>JADRCH010000007.1:19601803-19629331 GCA_019843965.1 Rhynchomys soricoides
GTTAGTGGAATTGTTTGGGAAGAATTAGGAGGCATGGCCTTGTTGGAGGAGATGTGTTACTAGGCTTTGAGGTTTCAAAAGTCCACATCAGACCAAGGATGTCTTGCTCTCCCCTGCTCTGCCTACAGATCTGAATCTAGCTCTCAGCTACTGCTCCAGAACCAAGTCATTCTGCATTCCACCATGATCCCCACAATGGTGGTAATGGAATAAACCTCTGAAACTGTAAGCAAGCCCCAATTAAATGCTTTCTTCTATAAGTTTCCTTGGTCATGGTGTCTCTTTATAACACCAGAACAGTAACTAAGCATAACTCTGCTGTCTGTAACCCTCCAGGGCAAACTAAAATCTCATCCATTCTGTTCATAAAATCTACAGGCTGCTGAGTCCTTTAACTGCAAAGCATCCTAGCAACTGTTAATGATAAAAGCAGAGATCTTTCTAGACTTTATAGATACATTCTACTAACAGCAATGTGGTAAAGCTAGAAACTCATTCATGACATAAGGAAGGAAAGAGGTGCTATTGTCTGGAAATAAATAAGCCACTTCACAGGATAGATGGAGGTAGGCTTGGGGATGCAAGCTGACATCTCAGACAGCACCCTGAACAACATATGTAAAGAAAATGTTTTATTTAAAGTGTTAAATACCATCACCAGAATGAATTTGATTTACATCAGTTGGTGTTTGTTACAGGACTAATCTGCCCTCCCCCCATTTTTCCCCAACTGGAATTCCCTTTACTGGAAAACATTCTATGTACAGGGCAGCAACGGTCACCGGCATAGTGCTATTTACATGACTTAACCACAAGTTGAGGTGCAGACATGTGAAAATTAAAAAAAAGTACACCAACTTTAAATAAATACTGCATAATGACAAGTATGTACAAATATTCCACAGTCATGTCCTTCTTATTAAAGTGAGGAATAATGTATACAGGAACACACAGAAAGGATTAAGTGACTGTATCTTAGTGTCAGGAAAATGGTAAACGTCTACTTTAAGGGCGAGCATAGACACTACGGGTCTATTAAACCAAATTGCTGCTGGTACACAGGTGTCTAAATTATTTTAATAAAATTGTGTTCCTTCGTTTTACTCCCTCAGCTGGATCCATCTTAGGTCTCAGAAAATCAAGACACTGTCTTGGTGTAGTTCATGTTGCACCACATCAGGAGAAGGCATTTTGAGTGATAGCTCATTTTAACTTTTGCACCATATCAAGCACAACAGTTTTCAATGGTCAGCATTGAATTAAAAACAAAGAAAATATTTTTGTGTGTGTGTGTGTGTGTGTGTGCATGGCCTCCATTTAAACAAATGGGATGTAGATGGATTTCAAAAATTATTGCAAGAAGTTAAAACCAATCTCTAAGGATGTGTAATCAAAGCATGTTTAAGAAACAGAAAGGATGGGTGGTTTATTACATTGACCAGTGACATTTCCTGTTGATTGGGGACCTTGAGAGAAACTGGACCTTGCAGCACTTACCCAATGGTAAGAACTGCCTGTAAACCAAAGGTGGGCTTGACATAAGGGATGTAGACTTTTGGTGATGGCATCAAATAACTGTTGACTTTTCCTCAAGTCACCTAAAAATTGGAGCTTTAAAACTGTTGCAAATTTATGTTTACTATATTTCTTTAGAAATATAATTTGTGAAAAATTTAATTTTACTACAGAAAAATGAATTAATAAACATCCCTGTGTTCAGGGCTCCACATGTTGAGCAGTGTTTCTATTCACATAGTAAATGGAAATCAGCTAAAGAAACTGCTTTAACGAATTAAAAAACAAACAAAACCTAAGACCTACAAATAATACTTAACCCCTTGTATGACTAATGCTGGTGCTAAAAACAAATTTGTTAGACATTACAATGCCATGTGATTTTAGGATTTTCTTGTAAACTGAATCTTTAAGGTGAAAAAAATTACCATGCACTGTACAATAAATTGCAAATGTTCAGATATCTTCTTTGTCAAATGCGTGCTGACTTGCTTTATGTCCCAAGTCATGTTGCAAAATCCTTTCAACATGCTTGAAATAAAGAAAGCTCTCGAACAGATTTGAGAAATCCATGAATTCAGATGCACCCATGGCTCTGAATCAAATCTGGGCTATAAGGTGGTCAGGTCAAAGACTTGTAGTGTTGAGTGTGATTCACTGAGGAGTGGAGAAAGGAAAGAAGGGGTTAAAAGTGGGAGAAGAAAAGTGAGACGGACAAGAGGGAGAAAGATGTGAAAAATTTGCACATATTGAACATCATAAGATCTGTATATTTAACATGGAAATAAATTGAATATATTATACTTATTGTCACATAAAGAGAATTTTAAGTATCTGCTAGAAAGTATTTTCATTTGTAATGTCTGCCAAAACACAGACTATGGTTAAATAATAAACATGGCGTGTCTTTGTATCACCCTGCTGCATTCTCTCCCATTTTAAAACCATGCACTAGTGAAATTTATTTTTAAAAATAATATAAATTGTTGAAAATGGCTGATTTTTATTTATTTTTTATTTTTTTGCAAGTTGCAGCCCCGAGAAAATAATTTAAATATTCAGCTAATCTGTGTCCATGCAAAAAAAGTTTCTTTAATTTCATTCAGTACAGTGCAGTCACAGGAATTTGATTTTCAGAGTCTAACACATCTTGGCATTAGTGAATGACACGCCTCCTGGAACAGCCCAGCCGATGCTGTCCCTGCTGGAGCCCCCTCCAGGAACGGTGGCTGACTCTGCTCCTGACCACTTCTTTGGTCTCTTGCTTTTCACCTGATGCTTTCTAGGTCTTTGCTCCTTGGCCTGTAATGTGGCTTGATGGCTACAGAGCTCCATTTATGTGACATAACAGGGCTCTGAGGTCAGATAAATGAAGAAAAACAACAAAAATGTAAAGGTGCCATTGAAAAGGGCAGACCGATTCTTTGAGATTAATCCATGGCTTCAGATTGGACCAAAACTTGAGTGTCATTGAACTCCAAACCTGATAGTTCTTCACAGCTCTGCTCTTTCACCTGAGGGCCTTTGCTAGGGCACAATGTGTACGACTTCCTCTGAGAACACAGGATTGCTTTGTATTCCTAGACGTGGGCTCCGAAGAAACACCATCAAGCATGCAGTGTTACCAGGGGTTTCCACCTGTGCGTTTTCTTTTTTGTTTGTTTGTTTGGTTTTGTTTTTTGTTTTTGTTTTGTATCGCTGGTTGTTGTGACAACAGTTTTATAGTTGCTATGAACGAGAGTAAGAAGGTCCAGTAGAACTTTCCAGAGACGATTGGGAAGCTCTTCTTGTCAGAGGTGCCAAGGTTGGATCTACTAGGGAGGAAGGAGGAAAGAGTTTGAACCATCCAATCACCATGTTGGATAGTTCTAGTTCATCTAAGAGTATCTGGGCCACTCCCATAAAGGATTTGTGATCCATGCGACCATAATCTCCCCAGACAATGATCTGTTGGTAGAAAGAAAAAGAAGTAATGTTATTGTAGACATGCGTATCACAGCAGAGAAGCAAATCATAACTAAGACAGAAAAATGTGCTCAGTTAATAAGGGGCTGTCAAGGGTCAAGGTAAGAAGTGGTGTTGGATTAATGGCAATGTTGCCTTTAACTCCCAGAAGCCAGTTACATTAGGAAAACTGCATGATAGTGTCTAAAGCCACATGGGCAAAGTGAGCTGGAGTGTAACCCAGGTTCAAACATCTGTGGGGACTTCCTCTTTAAGGAGAACAGCAACAAGCACAGCTGTATAGAGCTGGCCACTGCTTTGCAGCTGGCAGAGAATTTCAGCCATGAGGAAAGGGAAAGAATTCCACAGAAACGATGCTAGACCTAAGGTCTGGCTTCGTGGACATCCTTTCCTGTGTCAGAGGTCAGCCATGTGTACACACCTGTAACACCTTTCCCTGGGGGCTCTCCTCAAAAGATAAGAGCTGCTGATACAGGGGCTCCAGGGTCTTTCTCGCCACCTTGGTTTTCTTTTTGGCTATGCAGACTCCACTCTCTAACAGATACACCTTGACATATGGTGCTTGGGAGAAAAAACAGAGTTAGTGATGACCATGGCTGTGAAAGAGCCAGCGCAAAGAGGACAAGCTTCATCTTCACTCAAGAGCACTCAGGCCACAGTGGACATTTATCAGCCATTCAGTATTAAGTATATTGAGATAGCCTTTGAGGGTCTTTTCCCCCCACAACTCCTTCTTGTATAGATTTAAATGTGAATTAAATAAGGCAATACGCTTCCAGTCACAAACAAGATTCAAGAGCAATGTCTTAGTCTTTAAATTACCAACATTTTGATCTCATTAGACATTTTTGAAATGAGGCTGTTTTTTTCCCCCACCTACTCTCTAGCGCTCACTTACCATTCAAAGCATTTACTAACTGGTAATAGTGTGAGTCCAAGGAGGGTGGGCTCTGAGGTAGGTTCAGCAGTAGCTAGGAACGGCAGCTCACTAGAAGTTCTATGGCTACAACCTTGCACGACAGATGCTTCATGCAAAGCATTCTCGCATGTCTCATGCTGTTCATTATGGTGAAGATGCCACCTACTCTCGGGATCTTCACAACATAATTCCAATGTGGTACAGTCAGTGACGGCACTTTATTTCAAAATTCCTTTAAGGATTGAGGAGTTGAGAGGGAAATGTATAATTGTGTCAGTGTAGGTGCTGGGTGTAAGGATACTTTCAGAATCCACAGCTTTATGTGTTGGACCTCCTGATCTCTGCACAGCACGTTAAGAGTCTGCACTAAACTATGGCTCTGAGAACCTTGAATTATAATGATGCTTGAAACATGTGGCATCAAGTTATGACAGAGCCTCTTACACACTTCAGGACTGAACACTTGTCTTAAGGCAGCCAGGATTCATAGGCTTATGGGGCTGTGTGGATCTAATCTATTTTTATTTGAATTCCAGAACTTGAAGGATGCCTAAGGGGAAAAAATAGAGTTCCCAGTAAACCAAAGAATAACATAAACTAGCAGCTAACTGGAAAATGCACTTGTAGTGCATACTGTGGCCATGACTGAGCAAAGGCGGAGGTCTCAACTATGTATGTGTTTGCATGATCCCTTCCCGTCAGTCAATTCCAGCTCCTCAGAACTCATGCAAGCTGTTTCAGGCCCCAGGCACTACAATAACAGAGTTCTCTACTCACTTCTTGATTAAGACAATTTCAGCAAAGAAAGGTAACTTTTACACCAAAACAACACAGACTAAGAGAAATAACAGAAAAATATCCTCTGTTTTACCTGGCAGTGTCTTGGAACCTGGTTTTACCACAAGGCCTCGGGCCCGGATGATTTCCACCTCCAGTTGTCCCTTTCTATCCATCATGCCCACCTGAATGTCACCTGGTGGGCACACAGGGAAGAAAACCAGGAAGTAGGAAGGATGCTTGTGACAAAGGACTCTGTGTCAGACATTCCTCAGATAGATTCTTAAGTCCCAAGACATATTTTTTAAGGTTTAAATATTCTTAGTGATGTCTTGCTTTAAAGATGGTCAGATAATATACCCCCCCCAAAACAACAACAACAACAACAACAAACAGAATATTGACCGTTAAAACCTAGGACTTTTTGTTCTTGCTGGTTAAAAAAAAGCATGGAATTTAGGGAATGTGACTTTCAATAATCTAAAGGACAATGAAGTCATGTGACAGAAAGTCTTACCCATTGCAGGAGTAGCCAGGGTCTGGCGTCCCACTAGCTGAGCAGGGCCCAGGCCATCAAGGAAATCGCTGAACTGGCTGTCAGAGGCCAGGCGGACCCCAGGGAAGATCAGACTGAAAGCAGAGTGACACAAGGATTAAATCCTCAGCCTTCCTTCCTTCCTTCCTTCCGTTCCCTGGACCCTAACATGTGCAGCACCTCCTGCAGCTCTCAGTCATCTTACACGCTAGAATCTCCCACACACGCCTGTCTCCAGAAGCACCTGCCACACCATGTAGGCTTCCGTTTATGTGTCTTCTCTTGCTTGGTCTTGGGGTAGGGGAGATGATTTCTGTCATGCATGCTTCTACACTGAGCATCTATGCCATGGCATGCTTTGCCATGTTTAATCCTCTAAGCTACACTAAGAAATAAAGTCTACTATTTATCTTTTTATGGATGAAAAAAAAGTCTGTATCATGCTGCCATGCCATCTTACAAAAGAAAAACCAACCCCTTTCTGGACTGCACTCTCCTCTTCAGCCCACACCCCATTTCCTTCCCCGAATCCTTGGGAAATCCCTCACTTTTCTCTCTTCTACATTGTCAATATCCGCCAGTTCTGTCATTAAATACCACAACTGCATCTTTTCACCTCTTATCTTTTCCATGTGTCTGAGTTCCCTTGGAAGTTTCACCAGCTGAGTGCTGTGCGTGTTGGTGTTGGCCAGCCTAGAGCTTAGCCCTCTTCTCTGGACCATAAAGTAACACTATCTTCCAATTGCTCAGCAGTGGGCGTCTTTTATCTGTCATGTCTTCTTCAAATTTTAAGTGTTGAAGTCCTAACCTACAGTATGCCTATATTTTAAGAAAGGGCCACAGCACAGATAAACATAAATGAAGGTTAAATGAAGTCCCAAGGGGTGGGGGCTGGGAAATCACTCTAATGGAAGAGGAAGGGACACTGAGAAGGTGGAGAGAGGAGGCGGTAGATGGTGTAAGACAGTGGCCATATGTAAGAGAGGACTTCTTGGAATCCAAATCTATTAATATTTTGATCTTGAACTTTCAGCCTCAAAATTTTGGAAAAACAATATTTTTGATGTTTAAGCCTATGGTAGTTTATTATGGTTACCTAACAAATACATCCAATGTATCAACAAATCTTGCTTAGTCTACTGTCAAAAGAGATGCAGAATCTGATCTCACTAATGTACATGCTGGCCCCCGTCACCATTATGTTTCTGGTATACTATTGTAAAGCCTACTGAATGACCCCCTCCTGTGCCCCTCAGCAGTCAGAGGGAGTTGATGAAATTAAAGCTAGGCCTTTCCAAGTATCCTACAGTAGTGGATTCAAAGAAATGCTACGCAGAAAAAGACTTACCAACTTTCTGTTTTGCCTGCATGTATGCCTGTGCAGCATGTGAATGCAGTGCCTGAGAAGGCTGGAAGATGGCGTCTGATCTAGAACTGCAGTTATGGTTGGGAGCCATAATGCAGGTAATGAGGATGACACCCATCCAATGGACAAGCCTCAATCAGTGCTGCTAACCTCTGAGACATGTCTCCAGACTCCAGATCAAATATTAAAAAAAACATTACTGGGGCTGGAGAGATGGCTCAGCAATTAAGAGCACCAACTGCTCTTCCAGAGGTCCTGAGTTCAATTTCCAGCAACTACTTGGTGGCTCACAACCATCTTCTGTACTGGGATCAATGCCCTCTTCTGGTGTCTCTGTACTCAGAGAGTGCCAGTGTACTCAGATACATAAAATAAATGAATAAATCTAAAAAAAAATATTAAAAAAACTTAATACTGCCCACATGGTGTGGCATCTAACACACCCACAGGGTGTGGCATGTATGCTCATTGTTTCTGTGGCTTTATTTATTATTTAAAGCTCAGACAAACTATTTTACTTGTAGGTAATGTTGAGAGTCATATCTTAGCATCTTGTCATGCAAGTAAAGCACTTTATCTCCCCAAAGGTACTTCATTCAGAATAAAAGGCATGATATGTCAGCTGCTCAGTGGAGGAAGAAACAGGTTCACAGAATCAGCCAGCGAGGTTGGAAATGGGCTGTGAGTCCTCTGAGTTAGCTCTTGTGTGAGCAGACCAAGGGCAGGAGGATGGAAATGGGCCATGAGAGGTGTGAGTTAGCACTGTGTGAGCAGACCGAGGCCTGAGGATCTGCCGGCAGGGCATGGGTGTGGCCATACTCACTTTCCTTCTGAGCTGTAACTGTTCATGCTGCCATCTGTGGATTCCCGGCTGGCCTGGCGCGTCATCCAGTTCCTCATCTCCACTGCTAGCCCGGTCTCCGTGCTTCTCTGGACAGTGCTCCGTAGCTTTTTACCTCCTCCTTCTGCGGAGACAGAAATCCGAAGGCATCACAGTTTGTCACTGTACACAACAGGCCAGTAAGCACCTGGAGGCTGCAAGTGAGGACTGCAGATAGGCAGTGTTCCTAAGGAGACGCAGAGGGACAGTATTTAAAACACTTCTAAACAACGTCTCCCCGAGTGAGCAGCACCAAGTACCACTGTTTATTTCCACTTTAAACAGTGTTCAAACCATTAACATATGAAACAAAAAGGTTCAATCTAAAAATAATAGAATAAGCTTTGTTTTCATTGTAACACTTTAATTATCAGATCAATTTATGCTTCTTCATTTTGTTTTTGATTGCAACTTTCAAACGCAACATTAATTTATACTTACTTTTCTCCCCAATCCTTTTGTCTTAGTGAAAGAAATAGGTCTTCATATTACTTACGAAGAACCAGATGGTGAGAGATGCTTGATTTTTTAGCTTTACCTTTTGCAAACAGTGTTTAGGGTAGTGAATACAAACAGGCAGAGAAAGCTGTACAAAAGGGGCAGCCTTACTCGACAGCATCTGTTAATAACGTCCAGAATGACTGTGTAACACAAAATCCCTCAAGTGTCATGTTTAGGACTGTTTAAATTCTTGGCCTTGCATGGTGAGTGCTAAGGTGTTTGCATCTAGTGGAGTTTTCCCACAGAAGGCCACCAGAGGACCAGAGCTGAGGAGGGGAGACTGTGCAGATACGGCAGAGCTAAGACATGCTGCCTGGAGAGATCTAAACTTCTGGGAGGGAGCAGGGTGTGAGCTGAGTTTGAAGAATGTGCCAGCAGTGTGTCTTGGGCGAGAGAAACTTGGTGGACAAAAGAACAAAACCAGGAGTGAGCATGTGCAGAACAGAAGGGCTGACTGAGGTGTGTGGAGTGTGGGACGTGGGGTGTGCATAAGAGCCATGAAGAGCTGGGACACCAATGCTCTGCTCATCTGGAGATAAACATCATGGGATGTGCCCTCCCTCCAGCAGCTGGTATTCGTACGTTCTCTTAACTGCTGCTGGTGCTGTCTGAGACTCTTTCACCAACACATAACTGGCAGGACACTGGGAAGGGTTAAGGAAAATACACATCTAAAGAGCTCGGAAGAGCACCTGATATGCCGTTTTGGTTCCAGATAAGGAATAGGTAACACATTCTGGCTAGTCATGACCACTAAGTAGCTGGTTGTGTGACTTTCTCTGAGTCTGGGGCTAGCTGTCTAAGAAAAGGGCAAGGTGAAGAGAACAGATGACCCCTGGCACCTTTTCTCTTTCAAGTCTGAGTTTGTCTCATTAGTGTACAAAAGCACATGATTAACAGCCTATGTTGAGGAAGTATACTACTCATGGTCAAAGAATCAAAAGTTCCTAGCTAAATAACTATTTATAGGAGTCCTTAAAACCTTGTCATTTTATATATTCTATCACCTGAAACACTTATAGACTCATTTATAGATTTTTAGCACATAAAATTCTTTATGTCACATTCATAATAAGCCCAATTTAACTTAAATATAATGTATTAAGGTGATTCATGTGTAATGCTCGAAATGATGTGCCACATTGCTATGCAACCTATAAACTGAATCCAGTGAAGGTCTGTGAGAGTGAGTGCAAGTGAGTTGGGAAGAGTTCTGTGCAGGTCCTGATGGTTATGTTACTTTACACAGCAAAAAGAATTTTGCTAATTAACTACAGTAATTAATTAGTTGTTTAAAGGTAGGGAGATTAACTGACTGGGCAAGCATAACCATTCCAGGCCTTTAAAAGCATACTGCTTCCTCTGGTTGCTCCAGAAGAAGAGATCAGAGAGAGCAGAATCACAGGGAAGATTCTCTTTACCTTTATTCACTTGAAGATGGAAAGGGACCTATGGAAAGGACCTCTGCCACCAGCACCAGCACCAGCACCAGCACACAGTCCTGGCTGACAAGCAGCAAGACAACTTGGCTGGAGACTTAATACCTGCAAGGAACTGATTCTGCCTCCAACCTGAGGGCCCCTGGAAGCAGAGGCTCCAGGCAAGAGCTCAGCCAATGTTTTGATCTCTGTGGATTATACCAAGTCCTCCTGTGCTAGGTTTAAGATCTAACAAGTACGTGTTGGTTTCTCATGCTGTTATAGCAGCAGAAGACCAGTACTGTAGATTTTGATTCCTTTCTCAGATATAAAACATAAAGATGTTTTATTATGATTGTAGGAGTAGTGTACTGGCTGGTTTTGTGTGTCAACTTGACACAAGCGGAAGTTATCACAGAAAAAGGAGTTTCAGTTGAGAAGATACCTCCATGAGATCCAGTGGTAAGGCATTTTCTCAATTAGTGATCAAGGCAGGAGGGCCCCTTGTGAGTGGTACCATCTGTGGGCTGGTAGTCTTGGGTTCTAAAAGAAAGCAGGCTGAGCAAGCCAAGAGAAGCAAGCCAGTAAGAAATATCCCTCCATGGCCTCTGCATCAGCTCCTGCTCCTTGACCTGCTTGAGTTCCAGTCCTGACTTCCTTTGGTGATGAACAGCAGTGTGGAAGTGTAAGCTCAATAAACCCTTTCCTCCCCAACTTGCCTCTTGGTCATGATGTTTGTGTAGGAATAGAAACCCTGACTAAGACAAGTAGACCAACCAAAATTGTTATGGGATTGCTAAGTATTCCTTTAAAAAGTGAATACCTATCCACATGCATATATACATATACGAATTGCATATTAAGCAATACACCAGTAAATCCTTTAAACTAAAGCCCAGGTAGGGCTGTGGTTGAGCCCTTAAGCCTTTACACTTGGGTGTAAGTTATTTTAAGCATTTGGGGACAATGCCTATAGGTCAGAATCAAGTTCTTCAATTGCCAAACCCCCCAAGCAGAAGGCAAACACAGGAGGCATCCTCCTCATTCTGCTCTGTTTAATCTCATGACTCATTTCCTTGCCACCCCTTGTATTCAAAGAAAGCACTTGATTAAAAGTCTGAAGTGTCAGTTTCCTGAGATCAGGAAACTCTTCAAGTGTCTGAACAACAAAACACAAAAGCTCCTCGCTGTTACTGACTTGGAGACCATCTTTTGCCCTGCCTAAGTCAAGGCTTTTGACATGTGACAACCAAGTTAAATTTCATGATGATATCTTTTAAAACCCAGATGCACAGAAGTTACCCTGTAGTCAGAATGATTCTGGCTTCATGGTTTTCTTGCTATTAGTAGGAAGAAGTTTTGGGAACAGGCAGAAAGACTGGAATAGTCTTTAATTTTTAATGTAGACCACAACTCATGTGCTTTAAGTTCGTGAGACAGCATCTTATCTGGAATTACTATTTTTTAAAGGGAATATAATTTAGACAAGTCATCTGCATTATACATAAAACAACTTTAAATGCAAGGCTAGAGAGATGGTTAAGAGCAACGGCTGCTCTTCCAAAGGACTTGGGTTCAATCTCCAGAACCCACATGGCAGCTCACAACTATCTGTAATGAAGTTCCAGGGGATCTGATACCCTCAAATAGACATACATGCCGGCAAAACACCAATCTTTGTAAAATGAAAGCCAACAAGTCAATAAAAAGTTTAAAGCAATAAACAAGAAGTTCAAAACCGATTAACATGTTTTAGAGGCAGTCTGGGGATCTGTGTAGCTGTGCATGTGTGCTTGTCCTTACTGAGACTCTCAGTAGTTACTTCCTCTTTAGTAGCTGATATTTACATTAGAAAAATCATTAGTAATTTCAGGTGGAGACTTGTCTTCTATGGTACTCTGCTAATTTCTCCAACTTCATTTACAGAATCACCTCCAGCATGTTCACCAATGGCCATGGTGGCCACTGTGGGTATAATGCTCCACCAATAGAGTTCATATCCTGGTACAGCCGTATCTGATAGGAACAGTCATAAAGCCAGCACAGCTGTTGACAAAGATCCAGTAAAGCTGAGCTGCGTGATGTAATCGCTGTCATGCTATCTTTCACATTTGGTCTTGAGCTCCACCTGCTGTGGTGGTGGAAGTGATGGTGGTGGTGGTGGTGCTTTTAACATCTGTACACCTTGGGGATATTGTATTGATGGGAAATTTTTAATGATCCATTTATGCCTTCTCCTAGGAGTACTGCTTTTAAGCTTCCCCAACAAAGTCCTGAGCATACTACCCCTCCTGCTTTTCAGGAAAATATGCTTATTTGGCCCTATCTGAAGGTCTTCCTTGTGCCCTGGTGGTTGTGAGTCAAATGAAGATGCCAGAGATCTCCTTATGAGGATCCAGCTCCAAGATACTCTTGAAGCATCTGCCCCTGTACTAACTCAGGAACAGGATAATCAGAACACAGTAAACATAATAAGGTAAACATGATTCGGTGGCCTAGAGGAGTTGGCAGCAGATCCCCGCCCCAATACATGCATCCCACTGGACATGTGACAAGAGTGGGACATGGTCTATTTTGTGTAAAGACATTTACATATTTATAGTTGTCATTAGAATCTGACTAAACTTATTCTGGCAGATACACACACACAACAGTATGAAAAAGGTTTAAAATTGGGACAAAACTCAATTGCTAAATTCGAAATGAAGAAAGTAAAGACAGAACTAGTAGATCTTGACTTGGAACCTATGCAGAGCCATTCTAGACATGAAACCTTTGTGGTGCCTGTCAACTTAACAGCATGGTATGTTGCATTAGCAAGAAGCAGGCTGAGGACTGCAGAGCTTCCTCTTCACTGCAAACTTCTGCAGCCATGGAGAATGAAGGAAACAGAGCAAGGATGTTGGGGGACAAAGGGGCACTGTACTGTCAGCTTCTGCCCGCACCCGGAGGGACCTGACAGTTCCCAGGGGTTCTGCTTTTGTGGCTCCTGCTTTGCCTCTTTTTTATTCTAAGTGGGGATTTTTATTCTGTTGGACCTGTTGGTACCTTACTGATCTTTTGGATAAGTGATTCTCATTCTTATACTTCATCATAAACTGAAGAGCCACATCTTACTATGAGAAAAAGACCTGCATGTCACACAAAGTTTCTAGAATACAACAGTAAGTGGATGAGAGTTCAAGATTTTTTTCACGAGAGATTGCTACTGCTATATGCAAAAAACAGTAGTGTGTATGTATATTTGAATGGCCAAAATTGTAGCAAAATTAAATATAAGAAACCCTGCTATTGGGGGCTATCCCAAAAGCTGTTGCCTGTCTGTGGAATATGCTCTTCTAGCTGGGCTGCCTTGTCTGGCCTCAGTGGGAGAGGAAGTACCTAGCTCCTCAGAGACTTGATGTGCCAGGGTTGGGGGGTGAGGGCCCCCAACCCTCAGAGGAGAAGGGGAGGGGGAGGGGGAAGGAATATGAGACGGAGTGCCTAGGAGGGGGCAGTGAGTGGAATGTAAAGGTGCATAAAAAAAGAAACTGTGCTATTTACCTTAGATTTCATCTATAGGTTCTTTCTTTCCCTGACTGCTCATTCTTAAACAGGAAAACAACTAAATAGCAAGATATTAAGAATATTTAAAGCCATAAAATAAAAGATAATCACATTGAGTATAATAGGTAGCCTTTCAGCTATTGGTAGTCATTTTCTATAATCAAGTGATATTTGTTGGTTTTTTGTCTTGCCAAATTTCTTTCTAAGAGAAATACTCCATTCTTCAACTGTAGAAGCTACCTTTGTCACATGTCATCTTTCTACCTACTCTGCAGTGAGGGCATAAGCACAGGCTACAGTCTTACTGCCACAAATTTCACATCTTGCTGGGCAGTGGTGGCGCACGTCTTTAATCCCAGCACTGGGAAGGCAGAGGCAGGCGGATTTCTGAGTTCAAGGCCAGCCTGGTCTACAGAGTGAGTTCCAGGACAGCCAGGGCTACACAGAGAAACTCTGTCTCGAAAAACCGAAAAAAAAAAAAAAAAAAAAGTTTCACATCTCAAGGCACTGAGTTCAGAAAGCAGGCTCCACAGACTTTCAGTCCAACAAGGGTGCTGGCCAGGTATCTGATTCCTAGGAGCGGGCCACGTGTACACAGTGACTCAGCAGTAAGGAGATGGGCAAGCTGTGATGAGCATGGCAAGCACACTGCACGCAGGGTAGCTTCTGCAGTGTGGCTGTGAGCATCATGCATGCCCTCTAGTATAGGCTTCTGGGCCTGTGCAAAAGAAATTCTATGACCTAATCCAATTTTTATTCAGCAAACAGTTATTCTGCCCAACTGCCTGATTTCCACAGACTGTTTTCTAAATAACACATAGTTTGTACTTATTCCATTTCTAATTTGATAGAGAAATGGATTCCAGTTTATATAATGCTAACTTCTAGGTGTAGTTCAGAGAGAGTGACACCCAAGCATTCTTGTACCTACTAGATTCAACAACTGACCGATTAGTCCTTGAGTTCAGCTTCACCCAAGAGTGTTTTCATTTCCTGATAAACACATAGAAAGCAGTCTTGCTCAAGTCTCCACTCACAACTGTAGCTCTTATGCTTGCTAGGGGTAGAATGTAAGGAGAAATAACAAACTGTAGCATAGTCATATAATTGCCACCTATATAAGCTTTTATTTAGTAGGCAAGGTAAGCCAGTCAACAAATGCTGACCCTCCAGGGCAATATATCCTAAGTTCCACACAAGTGGCCCTTCATCACTAGGGCTACACAGCCAATAGAACTTTCCATCTATGATGGAGAGGTTCTGTAAGGCACAGTATCCAATAAGGTCATCCCCAGATACAAGGAGCTACTGCACACTGAAATAAAGCTAGCATGACAGTGAATAAAATTCCAGCTTCATTAACTTTTAAAAATCAGGTACCACACATGGCTAGTACCTCCTGTATCAGATAACACAGGCTCTGAAAGGCAAAATATTTAAAATCGGTTCATAAAAGAAGAGTTAACATAATATTAAGTCTCAACATTATACCAAGATATGTATTATTATAGATATTGTACTATCAAGCTAAGGTAAAGGAACTTAAGTTTCTTTTAGGTCATTAACTAGGCAGAAGTGGAATTACTATTTCAAATCTAGGTTCATACAAGTTTTTCTCCACCAAGAGAAGCTCTTGTGGCTTGTAAAAGGCCTTGAAGATAGATGGGACATGAACTGACCACTGATGGCAGTGAACACACACACAGTAGCAAAAAGGCATGAACACAACTCTGGAGGAAAGGAAGCTTCATTTTATAAATGTAGTAGCTAGATATTGAGAGATTTAGATCATCAGGGTAAAAAACTTTTCTTAGAAGAACTGGGAATCTTCTAGTTTGCTCTTGAGCAGTGGTTCTCAACCTTCCTAATGCCATGGCCTTCTGACACAGTTCCTCATGTTATGGTGACCCCAACCATAAAATCATTTTCTTTGCTACTTCATAACTATAACTTTGCTGCTGTTATGATCATAATGTAAATATCTGTGTTTTCTGAAGGTCTTAGGTGGGTCCCATGAAAGGGGCCCCAATCACTTGTCTAGGTGGCAGTGAAACCCTATTGAATCCAGAAAGCAGAGAGAGCAGAGGGTGTTCTTATCAGTGGTTTCAGAGATAAGCCCTTTGATTCCAAATAGCCAAGGTACCATTGAGAATGAGAAGAAACAGAGCTGAGAAATGCCAGGAAGGGAGTAAATTTCCTTGGCAGAGGTTGAAAACTCTGTGTTCTCTGGGTCACATTTGGCCAATAAATGTGTTTGTTTGCTTCAAATAATATTGAGAATTTTTAAATTTTGCTGCCAATATTTTAAAGTTTAAGGGCTTTATGGGAAAAACCAAGTTTATGATTTGTTGAGGACAAAAACAAAAGTCAAAGTGCCAACCTGGCATTGTTCAAAATGACTGTTCACCACTCTTCTCTGGTAGGCTTTCTCCAAGTTTTCAGTCCTTTTCTGGCCCTCTTCTGCTTTAATGATAAATGTTACCTACAGGGCCACTGATCTACAAAACCCTAAGGGAAGAGCTGTCACCATTTGATCTTTTCATTTTAAATAGCAACAAATAATTTTCTTGTGTTTTAGTCTCATGAAATAAACGCTATATCAAGATCTTCTTATCCAGACAGAAGCAGCTACTTGGGGATTCCAGAGAAGACATAATAATGCCCTTCTCACTGTCCACAGAAACCTATTCCGAATGGGAGCTAAACCCACACACAAGGCCCTAGCAGGACTTACATTAGGCAGGACTAAACTGGCTGTGAAATCTCTTCCTAGAATTTTAGGATTGGGATTGAGAAAGACACCATGTATGGAATGGTGGAACTGTAACACATGAAGTAACCTGAAAGTTACTTGCTACCATGGTTCACTGGACATGTGCTCTGGGTAATAGAACAAAAGAATGAATTGGCAAGAGAGAGAGAGAGACAGAGAAAGAGAGAGAGAGAGAGAGAGAGAGAGAGAGAGAGAGAGAGAGAGAGAAGAAAAAGAAAAGAAAGAGAAAACCAGAAGCATCCATGTGAGGCAGGAGTGAAAGCAAGACAGGAAAGAGGGTGCTCCTGGTCTCCTTTAGATTCATGTGGGGCCTAGATGACTCTGTTCATAGATTTGATGAAAACCTCTGCAAAAACATTATTCACACTTTAAAAAACATCCCATTTTCTTTTCCACATTTGAAATAGAGCAATATTTCAAAGCTAGAACTGAAACTATTTATTTTATATTAGCGTTTTCTTCAAATATCTCACTTCACAAAAGTATATAGCTTTAAAACCTTAAAAATATATAGGTCAGTCTCCTTCCTCCCCAACAAAAACCAGTACAACCTGAGGTAGAACAAAGACAGAATGATCTTCTTCAACCTATTGTAATGGCCTGGCACATCACAAAGGAGAGCGTTGTCACTGGGTGGGTGCAGTCCTCAGTGGTGATGGGAGGTTACCACAACAACTTACTAGCCAGTTTCTTTTGTAAGCCATTGTATGCAAACTTGGTCCCATTGCTGGCTTAGAATGTAATGAATCTAGTAAAGTACGAAGGCAAATTGGGGTCTAATTTTATTTCTACATTAAAGTGTTCAGCTACTTTAAGCAGTGGTTCTCAAGCTATGGGTCATAGAAGGCAAACAACAGTCTCACAGGGGTCACCAAAGACCACGGGAAAATACAGACATTTATATTATAATTCATAGGCATAGTAAAATACAGTTATGAAGTAGCAATGAAAATGATTTTATGGTTGGGAGGTCACCACAGTGTGAGGAGCTGTATTAATTATATTAATTATATTAACGCTCGCAGTGTTAGGAGGTTGGGGGCCACTGCTTTAAATGCACTCACTGGACCTAAGATAGTGGAAAATGCTGTTTCTTAGGTTAAATCTGAGTTGAAGTGGTCATTTACTTTTAATTACAAAATGTCTTATTTTACTTTGTCTGTCTTAAGTACAGATCTAATATACAAATTGTGCCATTCCTAAATATGCTATGTACTCATTCAGTAAAATGATTTTTCATATAAAATTATAATTCAAAAAAATTATCTCTATAAAAAGATCCACAGTGGCCTACACATCTCTCTCTTGCACAAGTTTGGCTGTGGAAGATGTATTAACACCATGACCACGCTCTGAGACACACTGTATAGGGAGAGTTAGTCTTACTAGCTAGCATGCAGCTTGAAGAGAACAGCACCACTCTTAGTTACTCAGCACAGTGGCTACACCGTCTTCTGCACACAGCAGTGCTGTGCTGATGTACATGGAGATCATCTTATTTCAACAGTTAATCAAGAAAGCATGATTTCTAAGACTTACGTGCACTAGTAACTCTACACCAAGAATCACAACATTCTACTAAATGGTCTCTTAAAGATGTATGCATGTGTTTACATAAGTTTTTTGTTGCTGAGATGGATTTTTTTTTAGTGTTTTTAAGCTACTTTCATTTTTTGCTGATTTTTTTTGTTTGTTTTAAGATTTTATTTATTTTATGTATGTGAATACACTGTACTTGTCCTCAGACACACCAGAAGAGGGCATCTTCTGGTAGTTACATTATAGATGGTTATGAGCCACCATGTGGTTGCTGGGAATTGAACTCACAACCTCTGGAAGTCAGTGCTCTTAACCACTGAGCCATCACTCCAGCTCCTTGGTGATTTTCTTATAATTTAATTTTCAACTGGCTACCACGTAGAAGGAATTAAGTGCTAATTTACTTAGTTACTTCGTGTTAAGTTGACAGATCTCTTTGTATGGTTGCCAAATTTTATTTCAATCAGGTGGCTGGGTGTAAACTATTGGGGAAATAATTTTTTTCAAATACTATATGCATAACTAAACAAGGACCATGAACTTAGAACCACATGGGGCATGTAGATGGCCTCTGGGAGACTCTCAAACTTTGCTACACAAACATTTTTATTTTCTTGGAGCCAATGGGCAGAAAGCTGAAGAGCTGCTTCTATAATTACAAAAGGAAACATTGCATTTAAACAGTCCCTGAATACTTGTAAGTGCCTGAAATATTCAAATATCCTATATATACTAATGGTCTGTATCAGGAAGAGTCAGCATTAGAACCAAACATATTTATCACAGTGAAAATATAACGTGTTCAAATAGGGATCGATGCTAAGTAAGTGGATGCAATTTATAAATTGGTAAAGAGCAGGAAAAGAGTATTGCCATTATTTTATCTAAAATATCCAATGGGTATGGAGAACATCTTTCGGGACTATACCCAGGGAAAGGATGGAAAAACAAACTCACAAAGTATCAGAAAAGATGAGACAAAACCAGTCTAAAGAGTGAATTAATAACTTCCTGTGCTTACAGACATATCCCTTCAACGCAGACTCAAGTCAGTCACACTGAAGACTTGTTGTTGCCTGTAAGCAATGTGTTTAACTTCTATACTTTCACTAGAATAAAACAACAAAAATAATCCCCTTGAAGAATTTCTAGGAAATAAAAGAAGGGACCGGGAAGTGGTGGCGCAGGCCTTTAATCCCAGCACTTGGGAGGCAGAGACAGGCGGATTTCTGAGTTCAAGGCCAGCCTGGTCTACAGAGTAAGTTCCAGGACAGCCACAGCCACACAGAGAAACCCTGTCTCGAACACCCCCCCCCCCAAAAAAAAAAAAAAAGGAAGGGAAAACAGAAGCTGAACGACTAATGGCAACTATTGTTACTGCCTGGTTTTCAAGACCATAGACTCTTACAGGGAGCTATAATGCAACTGTTATGGGATAGTACTTAAGACTTTACTCAGCAGGGTAAACTCTGAACCACATTATGGGTTTAGATATTCACTCTACTCTTTACTAGAGGAGGAGTCTGGACAAATGGTTTTCAAATGTGAGCAGGATGATGTTCCATGAGATGGTTAGAAGCTCATGTCACTGGTACCCAAATCAGCATTTACACATTCTCAGGGGACCCTTCTTTAAGTCCTAAATAGGAAGGAAAATACTAGCTTTGACATCATCTGATAATTTAGTCAATCACAGTGATTAGCAGACCACCACTTCCATTAAATAAGGATTTCCCTTTCTTATGAGGTAGAACAGGTTTCACAGTCATGACTATAATAATGCCTCCAAAAAAGTTACCTACATGAACTTCATGTGTTCTGCATGGGTGTCTTAAAAGAAAAGACATTGCACAGAAGCCCTGCTCTGGCCCCCAGGTTCTGAGCCTCACAGACTGTATGAGACACAGATAAGTGAGTGTACCTTCAGTTTTGAAAAATCTTCACATTTTGTTTAAGCTTTTCTTACTATCTCAAAAATGCTTTTAGGATGGTATTTTGTAAAGCCCTAAATCCTAGAATTAACTTAAGAATGATGATAGCTTATATGAAGTAAATTCAAGGTTGAGGACTTGGCATTAAATGCGCTTAGAAATAAATCTGCAACAGTCTATATTTTATTTAACCATATGTACTTTCAGGCACACCTAGCTTTGAATTATAGCTTCTATACTTACTAGGTTAGTGGGTGTGTGCAGTAAAGCATCCTGAGTACACAGCAGGATTTGTGACTCCAGACTCCAAGTGCTGACTACAGTGACAACTGGCTGAGCAAGTCTTTGGATTTCTTTTTGCCTCAGTATCCTCATTTGTGAAACAGGGCTAGTAAAAGTTACAGGCCCTCCACGCTAAACACTGTAGGACCTTAGCAGTGCCTGGCTAGAAAGGAATTCTAAAATCCAGATACAGTTATGGGGGTCCAGTTATCCATTTTGACCGCTTTTAACTGTTTGACTTTTAGACATTTCCTAGACTTTTTAATAAATTATTGTAGGAAAGTAGTCAAAAGTAAATGTATAAAACAGAAAAACAAGAATATGAAAATCAAAAGTCATATCTAAATAGAAAGTTATCTTATTGTTATATCTGTATATGAATCTTTATTTATAGGAAATTAATATTGCAACAATGAGCCAGAAGAAACTTGGATAGCTACGAGGATTCTGTCTAAAGACTGACCTTATCATTAATTGTCCTGTGGCCACTTTGCCACTCCCTTTCTAGAGCAAATATGGGAAACTTTTATTTCCACCTGTTCTTACAGCAGGTAATTAATTTCTTCTAAACTAGGGCTAGAGCAAATTTCTAGTGAGAAACCATTGTCACAGAATAAAAGAAAAACAAATCTTAATTATATGCAACAGTGTTAAGAAGATAACTAGACTCCTCTGGGTATAGGCCCACGGATGGACACAGTTTGCAAAGAACACTATTTCTTCATTATTTATATTAATTGACAAATTTTCAGTGTTGGTTGCAAAATCTTAGGAGAGTTCTTCATCAAGGAAAACCAGGATCTGCTATTCAAAACTTTATGAAGGCCTGCAAATCTCTGTGAAAAGTTTAACAGAGCCAGTAGTTCCCTTCACTCACACAGGCATTGTTGAACAGTACAGATGACCAGAATCACACACCACAGCTGGTGAGCAAACTCCCGAATGAACACGCTCCTTTAGTGTTACCTTTTACCTGTCCAGCGCGCAACCTCCCTCCCGCTGCATCCAGATCTTGGCTGTCACGGGCTGGGACACATTAAGTTTTACTGCAGGGGTCCTCCTTATTCTCCTAGCATTTCTGTCCTTCAGACTACATCCTGACACCAAGACTGTGGACTTAGGAAGCAGACAAAAGCAAACGGGAGGGGGGTCCATAGGAGGCTCAGCTCGACTCCCACCCTGTCTACATGCTCATTCACCTTCCAAGTGCTCCATAATCAAACTCACTAGAACAACCATGTTCCAGGAGAACCTGTGGAGCCCTGTGAACAACCCACAAACAGTGCTTCTTGGCCAAGTGCTCTAGGGGTCTCCCAGGCACAGTTCGGGCAGCAGAGGCTATTTGGAGTTCTCACTTGAGATCAACCCTCCCATCACTGAACCCAAGTGATCTACAACAGACACACAGTCCAGTCCAAGAAGGGTGGGAACGAACAGGGGTCCTCACCTCCTCCTTCTTCTTCCAGGGAGTTCATACAAGGAAAATAGCCAGCTAGAGCCTCAAAGGAGGCAGAGAGGCTGCTCCGGCTCTGGGAGCGCTGCATGGAGCGGCCCGCAGCACCCGTGCCCCCCAGGCCCTGCCGGCCCATCTTGGTGGAGGACCCGCCTTTCCCGCGGTACAAGATACGAGGCGTTTTGGCGGCTGGTTAGTGGAGACCGCGGCGGTGGGGCGGGGCTGGTTCCGCGGAACCCTAGGGTTCCGGTCCCTGCCTCCCCGGCCTGTGGCTGGGACCTTGGCTTTGCTGAGGAGTGAAGGTTCAGGAGGAAAGCTGTCGAGAGAAGCAGCTGTTCACGGTGGAAGTCCGAAGTCACGCAGGGGAGCAGAGGATCCCGGAGGCTGGAGCAGCTAGCCCGGGCTCCCTCCCTCGCTGGGAGATGCTGCTGTTGCTGAGCTCGCTGCCAATCAGAGGCTGGAGGGGGCGGCACCGTAGCGCTGGTGCCGGGGCGCACCTTAGGTTCTGGCCTGAGGTCTAGCTTGTAGCTGCTGCTGTTTCCCCTGGCATGGTCAGTGCCCGAGACTGTGACTAACTAGGTGGAATGAGTCAGGCCTCTCAGAGTAGTAATATGTGGGCAAAGTTCCTGGTAAAACTTTTCCCTTACTAGTTTCTCGTTAGCAGCTATTCACGCTCCTTAGATGTAGGTTTGAGACAGTCTTCAAGTCATAACCAGAGTTTGACCAGGTCTTATGAAAACTTACATTAACCCTTTCTTTTGAACTTTATTTTAAAATAATGGTAAACAGTCAACAGAAGATCTCTTTTAACAGAGACAACTGAAGCACCAGCAAGGGAAAACACAGTGAGGTCCATAAAGTTAGTGTTCATGCCAGAAAAATGAATTCCTTCTTTTTCTACATAAAGCAATCACCTGCCCTTTGTTGCTAAGAATAACCCTATCAAATGTAACATTACAGTAAAAGATTACATCCTAACATAAATTTGGAAACAACACAGACATATTAAAAACAACAGCCCCTAAGCAAAGTTACCACAGCGATTTCGCAAGTCAGAAATGTCTCTGAGCACAAAGTAAATTTGATATCATTATACTAGGAATCAGGGGAGGGTTTCAAATATTCAACAGTGATCTGAGCAGCTAAAAGTCCCCACTGACCTGTGTGTGTGTGTGTGTGTGTGTGTGTGTCTCCCATGGCCAGAGGGGAGAAGTTAGGGGCAGCAATAAAACACTAGATGGCAGACTGTTAAAAAAGAAAAAGTAATGCAAATAGAGGCAAGGGGTAAGCAACAACTCAGGGAGGGTCGGGGCCCCGCCTGGCTGACTGCAAAAGAGGTTTGCAAGTAGAAAGCAGTCCCTGAAGGTGATGTCAGATGTGGACCACAGAACAGCTGAGAGCCAGGCCCAGAGCAAGTGAGAAGGGATGGGGTTATTGACAGAATGGAAGCTTTTTACTATTAAATAAGAATTTCATTATAGGAATAAAGAAAAGTATCACAGACTCACAGAAACAGAAAGGATTTATTTAAAGTCATCTGATGTTTTTTGAACTGTCAGCCGTGAGTTCTAAAAACAACTGACTAGCATTTGATCAACAATTTACTTATTTGAAAATTTTTAGGGGTGTGTATGTGTGTATGTGTGCCTTCTCCTGGGGCGATGTGAGGCTAGCAGCCTGTGTGTGTGTGTGTGTGTGTGTGTGTGTGTGTGTGTGCACGTGTGTTTGTGTGTGTGTTTGTGTATGCACATGAGTGTTGGTGCTCCTGGAGCCAGGAGCCAGAGAAGTGAGATTCTCCCTGGAGTTGGAGTTACAGGTGGTTGTGAGCCACCTGATTTGAGTGCTGGGAATCAAGCTGTCGAAAAAGCAGATGACTTAACTACCAAGTCACCTCGGCTCTTGGTCAGCATTTTAAAGAATAAAAATAAAAAAACAAAAAACAAAACAACAAAAAAAAAACCCAACAAAACATCAGAGTTCAGCTTTAATACTGTATGCATCACCTGCAGTTCTGTTTGTATTGAGTTACAATGCAAAATAAAGGTTTTTTTTTTTTTTCCTTTGAAACAGTTTGGAAAACATAATGAAATAAAAATATCTTATATATGAGGAAATTTAGATTTAAGAGTAAAGCAGGTGATTGTACTGGCTCAGAAGGGATGGGGGTGGGGGGCTAAAAAGCACTCATCTGATATCTTTATCAGGATATTTGCCTGGCTGGGGACTGGCTAATACAATCTTTCCTATATGAATCCAAATATACATGAACAAAGTGGGAAGTCTATGATTTAGATTCTCTTAAGTGAATGTTTCCTGCTTAGAAACTGTTGGAAACCCTGACGGGGCACTTGTAGTTTCCTGGCAGGAGGAATGTAAGCAGGTAGAGGCTGAACAGAGACTTCCCAAAGAAATAAATTGGATGAGAAACTTTTGTTCAAAGCACCTGGAATTTCCTGGTGGATGAAAACTGTCAGAAAGGCACATTCCATGCTCCTGGTAGAGCCTGCCTGGGGAAGAGCTCCTCAGCACTGCTTGGTTAGTTTGCTAGAGTCTGGATGCACTCATTTCTATCTGAGCATTGTTTCTCTCTGGACAATCCAAAGCAAGGCCTCCCAAAAGGCTTTCAGATGCTTTCTCATTGAGATAGTAAGCGATGCAGATGAGTGACAGGATTCTGACATAGAGAGGAGCACAGGAGGCTCAGGAAGGTACAGAAAAGCTCCTGTGGCGGTAGAACGATTTAAGGCAAAGAGAAACGACATACACAGAGATGGACCACACTGATGACCAGATGATTCTACTTTCACCTAGCAATTTAGAGAATAATCTGTGATTACTGAGGAAACTTCAATTTTACTTTATTAGTCCTATGTTCAATTGTTTTAAAAAAATATTTCTAGTTTCACATAAAGATATGTATTTAGTACTATTTGCATTTTTGTTTTTGAGATGGGACCCACCATGTAGCCCAGACTGGCCTCAAACTTACAGTCTTGCTGCCCAGTCTCCTGAGTGATGGAGATAGCAGTGTACCAACATATGTGGGTTGTTTATACACTTTTAACAAGTCAAAGCATTATTCTTTATTCTATTCAGACATCTCTAATTGTCACCTCAATTAACGTAAAATATAAAAAAAACTACTAGTAAAAACTAGAAATTGTCTAAATCCAAGACATGAGTAGTACACATAGCACATGTCTATGTAGTCTAGCTTGTGTAGCTACACGGTTAGTACATGCATATGCAGTCTACTATGTGTAGCTACACATTGCACATATTTTTGGATTTGCTTCTCATATGTTGCCACTGTATTTCATTATACAGAAGGAAGTATATGTCTAGAATATTATAAGCCAGGATCTCTCTTTAATTCTCATATTCATCCAAACACTTGAGATTAAGTCACAAATGTAATTAATTGCCTTATAGAAATAAAATCCTGAAAAATTCTACCAGAAAATATGAAAATCATCTCTTAGATAGATATATTTTGCATATACTAGTATAATATTCCACTTGATGAATACAAATCAATATTTTACAGATAGTTTATAAAAACACATCACTCTAATACATCAATTACTACATCAATCCCGACAGAGTATCTTCTTGGCAGATATGCTGAAAGAAACTCAACAGTGTTAAATACATCCTTACTATGGCAGTGCAGGACTGTAACCCACACAGACTGCCTCTAGGTTAGTCCTGCTATACCATGCCACAGATGATTCATGTGCTCATGTAAAAACTAAGGTGATAGAAAGACACAGAAAACAAAGCTGATAACTACAATTATGATTATACTGTAAATTTCTTAATCAAAATAAATGCTGACAACCCAACCTTAAAGTCAGACTGCTTATACATAGTTATATTAAATGTATATTTGCTTTCCTTATAAAACATACCAAATCTTATACATCCACACGACCTAAACATAAGATCTGAAATAAGCAATCTTTTTTCTCATTCTTAGCATTAGGTGTAAACCTTGGAAATTACACACTTCAAAGGTATTTTTAGTTTTTACTTGGCAGATTTTGAAAGTGAAGAACAGATGTTACACTTTAGCAGCTGGTCAATCCAAAACTTAGGAAAGTTGAAGAGGTAAAAATGTATTCAAATATGATAAGAGCGATGAAGAGGCCAATAGTTTCCTTATTTATGCAGTGAGATTTATAATGATATCTGACTTCATGGTAACCTGTGGCACAATGGGGGAATCCTTACAGATCAAAGTCCTATGGCTTGAAAAGAGGATAGCCTGGCAGGTCAGAGGAGGAACAGATATCTGTCCCTTTGGGCATGGTAATAATTATGATGGTGACAGCTAAATTTATGTCCTTTGTATATATTACCTAATTTGAGAGAAACACTATGAGGTAGTTACTTCAGGGTTTTTACTTCACAGATGACAAGACTGACAAAATATTCATCCAGTATTTGTTGAGTGCATACCACATGCCAGACATGCTGCCTTACTGAGGATATAGTAATTGACAAACGGAAATTGACAGAAATCACTACCTTCTTGCAGTTCCCACACTAGTAAAATAGTGGCTAACATTTACATATCCTTTAACAATAAATCTTTACCCCCCCAAAATCTGCAAGCAAACACATAAAATCACTACATTAGTACACAGCACTATGTGAGAAATACTATCAACAAGCCATTATATAGATGAGCAAACAAGCACAGACTATAAAGCTTGAGTCACAGTATCATAAATAGCAGACATAGCAGTTGAATGCAGTACTCAGTTGCATATTTCAACCACAGCTTAGAATTTGTGATTTTTGAAGATAAAGAGAGAAGAGCTAGGATGCAAACTGTTCCTCCTATTCTGTTCAAATACAAATTATATCCATGATTGCAAAATGTGTGCAAACTTCTCCCTAGCAGTAAGACAGTAATGAGTTCTGCAGCAGTGGACACCAGCAGTGTCCTTCCCTGACACCATCTGGAGTCCTAGATCCCTTAGATGGAGGGCTCAGTGCCTACAAATGTTACAGACCCCTACACTTTAGATAGCAGATTGCTTTACCTGTGCTTCTGACTGGCTATAGATCAGAGTTCCCACAACCCCCTCCTCTGCAGCTCACAGAACTCAGGTATACTGGTTTATTACAAAGGATGTTGGCAAAGAAGCAGCGGAAGCCAGATGGGAGGAGCATGTAGCTTCTATATATACCCTTAGCCCACCACCCTTTACCAGCACGCTCAGCTACCTAGAATCTCTTGAAACTGCCTCTTACATATCTGCACATTGAACATTTTATAAAAATACACATGAAGCTCTGATGTATATGTTCCCACCCAAGGGTCTCCACAAAAGGCATTTAACATAGACAACCGATTGCTTAGTAGAATGTATGGATCACTCATTCATTCACTATTAAAAAATATTAAAGAAATTGACCCGTCAGGGCAAGTGTATAAAGTAGAGGATAGTGTCACTTGCTGTTAAGTTTACTGCATTTAATCCCGTTGTCAACTTGACTATATCTGGAATGAACTACAAGCCAGAAAAGGAGGGCACACCTGTGATCCTGATCTGGAGACTGGAAGACACAGGCTTTTGATACTCATCTTGATGTAGGATGACACATGCTTTAGATTTGGATATTGAGGCACAGTGGCCATGAAAAGCTTAGGCCCAGGCAAGGTGTACATACCTTGAATCCCATTGTAGAAGAGACCCTCTTACTGGCAGCCAGAAGAGCTAGTCTCTCTTCCCTGGCTGCCGTCAGATCAAGATGTAGAACTCTTAGTCCTTCTAGTGTATCATGTCTGCCTCCTTGCTGCCATGTTTCTTGACATGAAGATAACGGACAGAACCTCTGAAACTGTAAGCCAGCCCCAAATCAATGTTCTCCTTTGTATAAGTTGTTTTTGTCATGTTGTCTCTTCATAGCAATGAAACCTTAACTAAGATGTACTGCTAGTATAAAGAGTCAGAAAACAGATGATAAAACACATTTACATTTTAAAAAAGGGCCATCACGTGGCTGGAACATAGTTTGTATAGACCAAAGGTATTTAAAATAATAAGGACTAAAATAAGACAGACAGAGAGAAAGAGAGAGAGAGAGAGAGAGAGAGAGAGAGAGAGAGAGAGAGA
>JADRCH010000007.1:19629341-19687671 GCA_019843965.1 Rhynchomys soricoides
AGAGAGAGAGAGAGAGAGAGAGAGAGAGAGAGAGAGAGAGAGAAAGTACTCTTGCTTTGTGATAATTGCTACATTTCTAGACCAAGAATCTGATTCTATAGATTGGAGGACTGTTACATTCTAATACACAATTTGGAAAAGCATAGAATTCAACTGGAAAAGGGAACTAAATGGGAAATCTGTAAGTAAATTACTTTGGTTTTCACAAAAAGCACAAATTATACAGGTACAAAATGACTCAGAAATGAAAAAAAAAAAACCCAACAGAAACGTAAAAAGTTAAAGATAAAGCTGTTCTTTATGAACCCAAATGACCACCTTGCTGTCACCTCTGAGAGTTCCAGGTCCTGCTCTCACTAGCCTGCAAAACAGCATTTATAGAGTCCAGCACTAGGCTGCAAAGACATGGCCTTGCAGTGGTCTAAAGACCACATCCTCTCCCCTCCGGTGGACTGCACCTCTTCTGTCAAAGTTCTACTTTTAGTGTGTAGAGTGCATCCCCGCAATCGGTGCTGGGCCCTTCTCTCTCACACACTCCCCACCCTCATGACAGGATGGCCTCTTTCCAGTTGCAGATTGAAAACGCAAATATATTCATGCAACTGTATTTACTAGCTTGACCTCTAATCTGAGTTTCTGGAGCAGTCCACTTAACATTGCCAACCTACTATTTTGGTTTCTTTCCCAAAGAAATCTGTGTGTGTGTGTGTGTGTGTGTGTGTGTGTTTCTTTTAATTTTTACAGATTTAATAAATGACATGAGTAGTCAATACTGCTAAGATTAAAAAAAAAAAAAAAAAAAAAAATCAGGACTCCCATTCTTAACCTGTTCTTTACTGAATGCTTTCCCATCCAATCATCAAACATTTGATTAAACATGGCCCATTTCTTTTAATCCGATTCCAAAGCTTTTCCACTCATGCCTACAGGCTTTCCTCATGGGGGAACCAAGACTATCTCTGAAAAGGAAACTGTGTATTTGGCCACTCCAGCAGCAACCTTCTGTGCATTTACAATACAATGCAGGAATGTCACCACAGCCACACATGCCATTGACCAGCAGAAGGAAGCCACTTGGGGTTACTCTTTAAGATGGATTCGTTTCTGCTTCAATATCTCTTCTCTTGATTTCTCCTTCCTTGGGATTCAGTTTTCCTTGAAGTATCATTTGCAGTAGGGGGTGGGTAGAGTCTCTGTAGTATTATGTAACTGTTCTTCGCAGTGTAATGACAGGAGTATTGTTTTTATTGTTCCTTCCCCTGTCAACGTAACCATGACTGGAACAAAGGCAGTCTGTTTACTCACTCCTGGGCATTTTATTCCTACCCAGTGACTGAAACATAAAGGTGTGTAATCTCACCCAGCTAATAAAACACAATGAGACTCTTACAAGGTGTTTAATAATTTATGCTGTTTAAAATCCATCTTCTTATATTATAGATCACAGTATCAAACCTTGAGGAAAGATCCTGCAGGCCTGAGGCCCATTCCAAAAGTCTTATTTTAACAGGAGCGACCTCTAAGTTAGTGCCCTCGGGGTACTGAGGTTGTCTGTGCCAGAGATGGGACTTTTCCTAACGCCACTGGAAGACCTACCCTCAAGCTCCTTATGATACCAGGAACTCTTCCTTTAGGCTGTCACATGTAACACCGGCCGAGAAAGGTCAGTCAGTGACTGACCCTGGGGAAGGAAAAGCAGCTGCAGTTTGCCTTGTGCACCTTGGAGAGAAGGACCTATGATAATGTCAGGTTGTCACAGAAAATTGAATGGACCCAAAGACCCAGCAGCAAGGAGAAACGCTCTGAATTCTGTGTAAATTCATGACATTCTCTAAAGTGTTACAGTGGCATTCAGGAAAACAGAGTCCAGGGAAAGGAACAAATTATTTGCATAAATACCCTTTCAGTGTAAAAGAATCCACCTCAATTTTCCTTTAGAACTCTTAAAATACACAGCTGAGTGAGATTCCAAGGTACCAATGACGTGAGGGTGGCCAGCATTCTATGTAGGCAAGTATTTCCACTGGCCACCTGTTCTTGGGTAAGTTCAGTGATGAATTCCAGTTTTAATCAATGAATACATTAAGAGATAATGTTAATATGGTGTCAAAACATTCCTACTATGACCTTCCAAATGAGTCCTAGCTATGCCTCTGATATATGCAGAAGTCTGTGTCCATAAGAAAACCATGGAAAACTTAAAACATGGCCTCTGCCTTCCCACAGCCTGCTTTCTAAACCTACTTTGCTCTTAATGAGTTACTTAAAATATTAAGGATATTGCTGTCTTATATTTTTTTGTGAAAACTTTTTATTGGAAATTTTTTTCATACAACATATTCAAATTATGGCTCCCTTTCTATCATCTCCTCCCAGATCCCCCGTTGTTCCCGCCATGCCAACCTCATGCCTTTTTCCACTGTTTACAAAACAAAGAATGTGACCTTATTTTTGGTAGCTAGCACCATGACCAAGAGCAAGGGAGTATACTTAACTGGGTCTGCCTTACAGTTTCAGAGGTTCAGTCTATTATCGTCATGGAGGGAAACATGGCAGGGTCCAGGCAGTCATGGTGCTGGAGGAGCTAAGAGTTCTACTTTTTGATCGAAAGGCAGCCAGAAAGAGACTCAGACTTCTGTGCTGGGCTGAGCTTGAGCACTAGGAGCTCTCAGAGCCTGCCTACACAGTGACACACTTCCTCTAACAAGACCACTCCTAATACTTCTTAAAGTTTCCATGGGCCAAGCATATTCAAACCACCACAGCGACTCACTCATATGAAATGTCTGCGGCCATGTGAACTGTAATCTTCAGGTATTTTGCTTTTAGTTCTAAACTGCTTCCCTTCATTATTCTTACATCTTTCATCACATGTCCCTATTTCTCCTCATTCTTTGTGCAGTAATCAGAGCTCCTGCTCTGCCTCAAGAGAGTTCTTGTGTGTCCCTTCTCCTCCCTGTTCCAGGGTTTGAGCCAATTCCACATTGATTTTCTGTGTCAGAAGTGTATTTTAAAATTCCTCTTCCACTTAATTATTGAATCAAAACAAATATAAACATACTTTAACACATCCTTAGTCCATGCCCTTAGTCCATACAAGTGGAAGGTGTTTGATGCTTCTTCCATAAAGTTTTTTTTTTTTTTTCAGATAAACATAAAAGGGACCCTGGGAAGAGAATGAGAGGAAGTGGGGGTTGAGAGAGTCTGATATATGATATACTGGAGCAATAATGTCATTATTAAACCCACTACCAAGAATATATACTAATACAAATGTCAAAAACTCCTTTGGATAGTTCAGTTATACATAGGAACTTCCTGTATTTCTGGTACCTAAATGGATTAGTATATAAAGCAAAGATCCACGATCTCCCAGAAATCATCATCTAGCTAGGGAGCCTCAACAACACAAACCAGTGCCTTCTACAATAAGACAGTGTGAGAGCACAGCACAGAAAAAGGAAGAGGGGACAGCCAGCAGGCTCCACAAGATGATGATGTTGGTGCCAAGTGTTGAGGATAGTTTTCCTGTCCTGTGAGCTAGCTGCCTTCCCTCCCTTGTCACCATCTGCTTCCTCCAGTTACTTAGCATCCACAATGTGAGGCACTGTAACAGGTCCTGGGGATGAGATCCATGAGTGACTCTACTCTGTATTAGATCACAACTAGCAGGAACAGAAGCATAGCAGACATCCCTGTATGCTAAGTGCTAAAGTGAAAGTGTGAACACAAGCCGCAGAATTGGAAGGAACTAATTCTACTATATTTTGACTGTTTTTGATGAAAATATGCTCTCCCTTCCTGAGATTTCTACTGTGCTGTTTGTTCTTCATCAACTTCCCACTGTTTAAAGGAGTCCTGGGGGCAGTTATACTAATGGTCTAAAAATAAAATTCCTGCACATAGTCAGATATTTAGAGGTTTCTAAAATTCCATTTTACTTTAGCAAGAGTATTCAGGCTTCTTTTAAAGAAAGCATATCATCAGTACTTGACAGTACTGAAGCTGAAAACCACATTTACATTTTTTTTTTAGAGTCTCTTAAATATTTTAATTGGTTTTCTTTGTCAAATTCAGAGGATTTCAGGTCTTTTGAAAAGTTTGTTTACCACATGGACTTCCTCCTCCAGGTTTTCTTTCTATAAGATCTGTTTATATGAAGAAGGATAGACTATTTCACAGTATCTTTTATAAATCTTATCCCCATCCCTTCCCAGAGCTCAGCTTTACCTCATAAACACTTCCTTCTTCAATTTCAAATGTCAGGTTTTCCTTGTTTATTGTATCACAGGACTTCCAGTGGCACCAGGTACTCCAGCAGATCACTAAGCATTTTTTGTTATGTTATCTAATAACCCCTGTATAAGGTGCCCTTCAATTTTAAACAGCCCGTTTCTTCTACCTCTCACACCCCAGTGTGAAGAGTTCTTCCTACCTAACGTATTTTCTGAGTCTTCTGACATGCTGTCCATCTAGCTAGGAGAATGTTGTAAGAGCCCATAACTGAGCGATTATTTAATACCCGTCACTTATTGGCAGGCAGCTTTAAAGCTTACATCTGCCTCCTGAAGCACCTGTCACTTACTAACGCTGTGAGGTGAGAGGGACATGCTCACTGCTGAGGATGTATCAGGCTCCCTGGGACAGAACGGAGTGGGAGTCAGCACAGAACACAGGGACTGTGAAGGAGCATCAAAGCCATTGTCTAATTCTACCAGCATAGCTGCTGGAAATCTATCAGACTAGGAGTAAAGAAAATTAATCAGTTTTAATTTAGCCTTTTATGTTCCCTTTAATAACAGAGCCAGTCTTTAGCTCTGCAGATTGACAAAGCTGTTGACTATCTATGAGGAAGACTGTCTGGACCCAAAGGAAATGGTCAGGTGGTACAGAACTTACTTCAAACTAGAGAACAAGCAATACATGACTTTAACAGTACTCTGGAGCCATTAGTAGACATTTTAAGTCTTATGCTTTAAAAGAAAGCCTGCTTTTTACTTTACCCATTGTTAACTACACAGATTGGTGGACTTACACAAGTCATTCAGTCTCTTCACAAATATTCTTGTATGATTTCTTTCTATCATGCACAGAAATATCTCTGGGCTTCTTTCCAATCCAGTGGCCTACAACTAAACCTCTTTCTCCCACAAAATGCCAAGACAGTCTCAACTCTTCCTTCTCGTGAAGTGTGTAGGAGCTGTGTTGGCTCACTCTTCAATCTTCAGACATTCTGGAAGAAGCTTACTTCTGTCACTCGGGACTAGCTGGAACAGGGATAGAGGGTCAGCCCTGGAAACCTGTTGTAAGTACACAACCTGGTCCCACAGTCCCGGCTGTAAGGCACTCTGTGTAACTCCTTACTGCTCTACGGCTTAGCTTTCTCTCACGTAAGTGGCAGAGAACAAGGACACTAACCGTACAGGCACTGTGAGAACCACCCGAGAGTGAGTAAGACATGATGTGTGGTATACCATGAATATTCAGTAAACATACAAGTGTCTGAAAGATTTTTTGTTTTATTGAATAATTTAATGGTTTGCTCTTTCTTCAACTGACTGTGGCACTAGGTTTCATGATGGATGTTACAGCTTGGGTCTGAAATGTGCCTCTAAAGATTCAGGGAGCAGTGTACAGAGATTACTGGCAGAGCCACCCATGAATGGACTATTGTGATCTGATGGGACCTGTGCAAATGAAACTTAGCTGGAAAAGTCTGTCTACCTGGCTCTTTATTTGCTTTCTGTGTAGTATGATAGCATGCTTCTCTTCAGGTCCAAAGTAATGGCACTCGCTTACCATGGAGTAAATTCTGAAACTTTGCTATGAGAAATGTCATAGCCATAGAGTTGACTAACACAAAAGATATCTACAGAAAGGCAAAACACCTATTTTCATGTAATGTGGGCAAAATATTCCTAAAAATAACCCTCTTGGTTAGAGTTTAGCACTTTGTTCTATGTTTCTAAGAAATAAGAGTTTATATTAACTAGAATTCAGAACAGGCAAACATCAGCATTCCTTAACAAAATTTCAATATAATGTAACTTCCAAAGAATAAACCAGCTTGAACAGGATGTGGTGGTATGCACTTCAGAAGATGAGTCAGAGAGGCATGAGTTAATGCTAGCTTGAGCTACACAGCTAGACCTTGTCTAAAAATTAGTTAATTACAAATTCAGTAGTTCCGTGACTCTTCATAAACTGACTTTTACAGATGTCAAACGGAACACAATGCTGCCTAAACTTTGTATTGCTATGGCAAATCAGTGTTTATTTTCTGTTCATAATATTTCTAAAGACCAGTATGGTTTTATTGCTGTAGCTAATAGTGTTTCTAGCTGCTTTAAGACATCAATTTATTCAAGTATTAAATTATTATTAAAGTAGCATTTCTGGGAACAAAAATAAAAATAAAATCACTGGAAGTGTATTATAATATTAACAAACAACTTTTAGTCACGAGTGTGGCTAACAGTCACAATGGAGAGAGAGAGAGAGAGAGAGAGAGAGAGAGAGAGAGAGAGAGAGAGACGCAGGCAACATGGTAGAAATCAAAAGGGTTCTGCACTCGTGTGGCATTTACATAAGAGTGGACACCTCTCCAGAAACACACAGGATCACAAAGCAATGGAGTTTTCTCAGTAGACCCATAACTAGCAAAGAGATTGAAGTAAGTCACAAACCAAAGGTAAAGACCCTGGGTCTGCTACAAGCCTTTTGATATGGCCATAGGTGGGGTCCAGCTTTGTTTTCTAGAGTGGATGTTCCGTTTCCCCAGCTCCACTGGATGAAGAGAGAGACTGCATTTTCTCCATCCAACGGTTGCCACATATGCAAGCATTAGTTTCTGGGCTCCTGATTACGTTCTTTGGGATGCATGTCTGTGTTTGTGCCAGTACCACAGTGTTGTGATTAGATTTGCAGTTAAGTTTTAACATGAGGTGGTGGCACACGCCTTTAATCCCAGCACTTGGGAGGCAGAGGTAGAGGCAGATGGATTGCTGAGTTCGAGGATAGCCTGGTCTACAGAGTGAGTTCCAGGACAGCCAGGTTTACACAGAGAAACTCTGTCTAAAAAAAAAAAACCAAAAAACAAAACTCAAAGTTTTAATATGAGGAAGTGTTAGCTCTGTAGCTCCTTTCTCTTGGCTCTGTAGAGCCATTTGAATCCATGTGAATCAGAACAAAATTTTATATCTCTGTAGAGCATGGTACAGCGTGAGAGCACTTAGTGCCACTTCTCTGTAGAACATGGTACAGCGTGAGAACACCTAATACTACTGACCTCACTGTGATTTTACTTAAGAATAGTTAAGATGGCAAACTTTAAATATATTTCATCATAATAACAAGCATAAAGAAAAGATTAAATTATCTGTGCCAATCATAAATATCATGCCTTCTGTTTCAACAAAGTAAATTTATAGTTTATCAAAAATATACTTGTCTTTATTCATGTACATATATGTATATACTATATACATACTGTATATACTGTATATACTATATATACATATATGTACATAGCTGAGACATGCTTCTTATTGGCAAAAATGTATCTCATTGATGACATTGTTTCTGTTCCCAAGTCCATCACAGTGACCTAGGGTCCAGGTCACTGATTTGCTTCTGAGGACACTAACTCAATCTATGCTAATAAAGGAGCTACACCAACAGGTATATTTTTATCTTATTCTCCCAGAGAAAGTATTTTAAAATTAAATATCAGCCTCTGTAATAGTTCTGAATGAGCCATCTGACTATAATTCCTGTTGAAACTGGTTTTTGGAATTGATATTTTTTCATTAGTATTTTGAACCTGTACTTAGAAATTTTAGTTTTTGACATTTAAAAAGCCCTAGCTTATTCATTTATAACTTGTTCAATACACCAACGTAAATGGATTTTCTGAGCCAGTCTTTTATGCCCCATGTTATCAGGAAGCAAATCAAAAGTGAACATATGCCTCCCCCTTTCATAATCTGAGGCAGGCAGCAGAGAAGCCTGGATATTTTTTTTAAAGAACAGAATATACTGAGAACAAACTGTGCCAATTTATAGCTTCTTAATTAAATACAAAAGAAACACAAAGTCGTGCATTTCTAGAATGTCTTAATCTAATGCCATTGCAACCTGTAGTGAGAAATGACTCTTGTGCCTGAGCTGCACCTTTGATATCATGGTATCTTAGATACTACTGATAATATTTATTATGCTGAAGTCAATTAAGTTTTATTTAGAGAATTTTGTGGCAGCTCTAGAAAAACATAAGAAAACCTACTGGTTTTTATTAGCTAGAGTAGAAAGCATCATATATATATGATTATAGATAATAATTAAAAGTTTCCATGAATCTAAGTGTATATTTCTAAGCATACACACATATAAGTGTCAATATAAAACAAGAAAATACATTAAATTATGTTCTTAAATAAATTCTTTTGTTAATATTAAGACTTCAGTTCAGTATTTGCATAGTTTTAAAATTATCAATAATATCAAAGATTGATATATAAAGTAATAATTAGGGAAACACAGTTTAGAACTACAATGATATGCCTTCTCATGTCTGTTGACATGACTTTAACCCCCATAATGAAAGAAAACCGTGGGAGGATGGAGAAAGAAAAGGGGCTTCATTCATTGCTGATGGGCATGTAAATTATAAAAATAGTATGGAGGTTCTTCAAAAGCTTGAAACTACGCTCTCACATGACCAGGGCCTCACTTCTGGGAACATGTGCAAGGAAAAACAATAAGCCACAGAGACATCCTACACTGTTCATGGTAATAATGTGAGATGATATTATCTAATAGATAACAATATATTTTATATTATATAATATATATCATATAAATAAAATACTTTCACCATATGACGAGGAAAATTCTTATCATTTTCAACAATATGGGTGAATCTAGAGGACATAGTATTAAAATATGCTAAGCACAGAAAGGCAAATACACACTGGAATATCTGAAAAGAAAAGTGATCATTTACCACAGCACTAAGCACAAACCCTGAAGCACCCATGGCAGGTATTTTCTTTATCCATTTCTGGTCCCTATGTCCAGGCTCCATCTTTATTATCTCATCTTGGCTCCTTCACAGGGTCCTTCCTGGGATTTTTGCCTCCAGTCTCTCCTACTTTACACATATTTTTGGGTCAGATTTTCCTAGGCTAGATTTTCTTGTTTAAAAATTACATATTAAGGCCTGAGAGAATATAGCTCAGCAGTTAAGAGCACATGCTGCTTTTTGCCAAGGACCCTGGTTCAGTTCCCTTACTCCTGTAAGTCCAGCTTCTTTGGAGATCTGAGGCCTCCACAGGTACCTACACTCATGTGCATATATACCCCTTTCCCACACAACTTAAAAATATTTCTAACTTATTATAAAACCACACATCTTCCCTAGGGAGACAACATACTTTCACTGGCTTGGCAGGAGTTCCCCACCCTGTGTGCCTCCTCCTATCTCTTAAAGCCCCACTGCTTTCAGGCATGTACAGCTGCTACTAGATCTTGTTCTCCATGCACCCATTACATAGCTCTGCTCTTCTCTCATCTCCCTTCTTTTGTATCCACTCATTGGTGTGGAATTCATCTTCTTGTCCAAAGCCTTCTGTCTACTGTTACTATAGGCAAACCCCACCTTGTCCCAGAACTCAAAGGTGTTGTCTTCTTCCAGCCTTCAGAAACACGACAGAACTGGTGGTTTGACTCTGAATCTAGTCATTTTCTCTAGTCCCTACTGTCTCACTTCCTTTTACTATGCAGAAGCCTGGTTTATCACACCCTTCTTTGAAAGCGCCGGGGCTCAACTCAACTGCATTCCTGACCACATTCAGTCCATGATTTTCTCTCCTTCCAAGTCAGCCTAAACGCCCAAGGTCCAGCAGTGTAGTCACCATCATGTCCATCAAGACCAAACTATCATATGGATCTCCAGTGTTATTGCTCAGACATGATCCTGCACAGTTCAGCTTAATTCTGAATTGCCTATACTAGAGTGATGGCTGTTAGCGTGAATATTTTTGTAATATTTCAATTCAGATAAAAACATTTTACAAATGTTTGAAAACCAAAAGATAAAAGCATAAACTCCAACAACAACAATAACAAAAAATAAGCAAGAGTAAGGACCAATTAATTTACCTAAACACAGACTGAAGTACTAACATGATATAATAATAGTGGTACTGATACTACATAAGCAGAAGTTAGTACAGAGTTGTTAATGCCCTTGCTTGCCACCATTCATGCCGGCCCTGGTGTGCTGTTTGGCAGGAATGTTACAGTACAGAGATCAATGCCTTGTTGGAAAGGAACAAGAGCAGCCCCCTGGTGAAGAAGCTGTTAGGACCTTAGCTAGATTAATTCAAATATTGAGGTGGATTTTCTTGTTTCTAGGCATGTAGGTATAGGAAGGAACTCTCTCCCAGGTTCACAGGGGAGATTAGTGAACAGATGACTCTCAGTGCTCTCTGTGGGAAGAGTGGAGGTCATCTGGAGTTCAGCATTACTCAGAGAGATACGTGGCTGAGACATACCATTTCCCTAAGTGGTACCTCTGCTGATTCCTTCTTACCAGAAGAGACGGTCTCCTCTAGTATGCTTACACACTCACGGTCACTTTAATCAGCTCGTAGGCCACATGATGTTGGCAATATGTGTGTCTGTCTTATTCAAAGCTCTATTGTTCATAGGTGGTACAGTGCATACACACAGTACTTACTCAAGGAGGATTTGCTGAAGGAATGAATGGAGGTAGCATTGAGGTTACTCAGGCTAATAGAAAGAAGAAGCTGAACTTAAGCTCTCGACACAATTTTCAACAGATCTTTTTAGCTTAAAAGCTAAATTCCTACATTTCATTCACGTAAAACAAATGCAGCAGCAATTTTGTTCCCAGTGAAACATCTCTGGCACAGGCTGAAGCATTTCTGCATGAGTTAGTAATTTAAGATAGAGAAAAATAAAGATTCACATCTTTTATTCTTTTCATATCCCAAGGAAAAGGAGACTGATGTTCAAATACTATTAAATGCCAACAACTTTCCTCCCCAGATCGCTTTATTATGCCTATGACAGCAGAAGTCCTTACACTGCTGTCTAAGCTCCACTTCTGAGCTTATAATGAGCATGGTATGATTCAGAAGAGCATTGTGTTTATTCCATAAAGCATGAATATCCAGAACAAAATGTTTTAGTAAACATGCTACACACATTGTGGTCCACAGCCAAGGCAATTACATAGCACAACACTTTATGTATTAGTGGTCATGTTAGGTGCACATAAATCCACCATGCTATCAGTCATACAAAGTGTTGCACACAAACATATTCAGTAGAAAAGATGGAAAATGATAAAAAATGAGTATTACTGATCTTTTCCCTACCATACTGTACTTTTTAACTGTTATTTTATAGTTTACTTCCTCTACACACACACACACACACACGCATACACACACAATATATATATACATATATAATACATGCATTTTATAGTTTACTCCTATATATACACATAATATATAATATAAATATATATTTTATAGTTTACTCCTCTACTTATACACACACACACACACACACACACACACACACACACTGTGTTATGCTGACAGCAGGCTCATACATATTTATCAGACCTTCTGGTTTTGTCAGGCAGGCGGGTGGGGGACTGTTCTGTACCATCAAGGTTGTGAGTACTCTGTGATGCTCTCACAGTGACGAAATATCTCTTAATGGCACCTTTATCAGAACACAACTCCATTTTTAATTGATGTTTGACTATCTGTTGCATAAGATGAAATAATTGTTAAGTGAACTATATTTAGGGATGGGTCATATGAATTGTAGTACAAATTTTTACCAAGCTAATTCTGAGAATGAATTTTAAGACAGTCAGTGGCTCTTCTGAGGGAAGTGATTTTTTCCAGAACTTTGGATAACTTAAGAAGGTGTTGCTGTGGCTCCATGTTGATCATGATTCAAAAGACTCAATTCAAGACTCACATTCATGCTCACAGACTCAAAATAACCAAAATAGGGATAAAGACTGCCTAACACCAGGTAACTGTCTATTAGGTAATTGTATCTTTGAAAATGCTAAAGCTCCAACCATATTTATAGTTTAAAATTTTATGTTGATGCTAAGGGATCTTCAATTAAAAGTTAATGGCTCAAACTTAACAGGGATAAAAGTATAAAATCTTAATATTATAAAAGATTAATTAAAGGTAATTAAGACATTCAAGTTAATGGTCAGTAACCTTATAAATGATCCAGTACTTTACAAGGACAGGCTTTGGCTTTCTGTAATGCTGCCAAGATAAGATTAAAGGATGTGACTAAAAATAAAGTTTGTTTAAATTAGGTATACCTAATAGATTGTTGCTTGGTCAAATTACATATCTACCCAAATTAAATATCTAGCAAAATAAAAAAAAAATCTTGTCTTTTATTACTAAAACTTTATTTTTAGAATTTATATTTTAAGCAACGTAAACATTTAAGACAATATAAACAAACTTCAGATGGATTTAATTGGCAAAGAAGAAATAAAGGTATCACTATTTGCAGATGATATGATAGTATACATCAGTTACCCCAAAAATTCTACCAGAGAACTTCTCCAGCTGATAAAAAACTTCAGCAAAGTGGCTGGATATAAATTTAACTCTAATACAAATGATAAATAAGCTGAGAAAGAAATTAGGGAAACAAGTCCCTTCACAATAGCCACAAATAACATAAAATATCTTGGGGTAACTCTAACCAAACAAGTGAAAGACGTGTATTACAATAATTTCAAGTCTCTCAAGAAAGAAATTGAAGATATCTCAGAAAATGGAGAGATCTCCCATGCTCATGTATTGGCAGAACTAATATAGTAAAAACGGCCATCCTACCAAAGGCAATCTACAGATTCAATGCAATCTCCATCAAAATCCCAACACAATTCTTCAAAGACATGGAAAGAGCAATTCTCAAGTTCATCTGGAAAGGCAAAAAACCCAGAATAGCAAAAACAATTCTTAACAATAAAAGAACAGCTGGGGGAATCACCATCCCTAACCTCAAGCTCTATTACAGAGCAATAGTGATTAAAAACTGCATGGTATTGGTACAGTGACAGACACATTGATCAATGGAATAGAATTGAAGACCCAGATATAAAACCACACACTTATGGACACTTGATTTTGACAAAGAAGCCAAAAATATACAATGGAAAAAAGAAAGGATCTTCAATAAATGGTGCTGATATAATTGGCTGTCTGTATGTAGAAAAATGAAAATAGACCTATATTTGTCACCTTGCACAAAGCTCAAGTCTAAGTGGATCAAGGACCTCAACATAAAACCAGGTATACTGAATCTAATAGAGAAAGTGGGAAAAAGCCTCCAACTCATTGACACAGGGGGAAATTTCCTAAACAGAACTCCAATGGCTCATGCTCTATGATCAAGAATTGAGAAATGGGACCTCATGAAACTGGAAAGCTTCTGTAAGGCAAAGGACACTGTCAATAAGACAAATTGGCAACCTACAGATTGGGAAAAAAACCACTAATCCCACATCCAATAGAGGGCTAATATCCAAAATATATAAAGAACTCAAGAAGCTAACCACCAAAAAACAAAACAAAACAAACAAACAAACAAAAAAACAACCCAATCAAAAAATGGGTTATAGAACTAAACCAAGAATTCACAACAGAGGACTCTTGAATGGCTGAGAAGCACCTAAAGAAATGTTCAAAATTAGTGATCAGAGAAATGCAAATCAAAACGACCCTGAGATTTCACCTCACACCAGTCAGAGTGGCTAAGATTAAAACCTCAGGTGACAGCAGATGTTGGCGAGGAGATGGAGAAATAGGAACACTCTCCATTGGCTGGTGGGATTGCAAACTAGTACAACCACTCTGGAAATCAATCTGGAGGTTCCTCAGAAAATTGAAAAAAGATCTACTTGAAGACCCAGCATTATTACCCAAAAGATGCCCCACCATGCCACAGGGGCATGTGTTCCACTACGTTCATAGCATCCTCCTTTGTGATAGCCAGAAGCTGGAAACAACCCAGATGTCCCATGACAGAAGAATTGATATAGAAAATGTGGTTCATTTACACAATGGAATACTACTCAGCTATTAAGGACGAAGACATCCTGAGTTTTGCAGGCAAATGGATGGAGGTAGAAAATATCATGCTGAGTAAGGTAACTCAGACCCAAAAGGACATGCATGGTATGCACTCACTAATAAGTGGATATTAGCCAAACAAGCAAACAAACAAACAAAAACAAAAAACAAAAAGACAAAAAAAATACAGAATACCCAAGATACAGTCCACAGAACTCAAAAAGGTCAACAAGCTGAAGGGCCCACGTGAGGATGCTTCAGTCCCATTTGGGAGGGAGAAGAAAGCAATCCCAAGTGAGGAGGGAGGGACCTGGGAGGGAAAGGGGATGGGGGGAGGGGAACTTGATCTGGTATTGGGTGAGGAAAAAGGACTGAAGCCCTGAGGGCCAGCAGAAAGAATGGAAATAGGTAACCTTGGGAGGTAGGAGGTTGGGGGAACCCTTTAGAATGCACCAGAGACCTGGGAGGTGAGGGACTCTCAGGACTCAAAGTGAGGGACTTTAGATGAAATGCCCTACAGTAGGGAGAGGGAACTTATAGAGCCCACTTCCAGCAGAAAGACAGGACATCAAGTGTGGGAGGGGGTTGCCATCCCACAGTCAAAACTCTGACCCACAATTGTTCCTGTCTGAAAGAACTGCAGGTATGGAAATGGAGAGGCCTGAGGAAGAGAAGTCCAGTGACAGGCCCAAAGTGGGATCCAGCTGAAGGGGAGGCCCCAAGGCCTGACACTATTACTGAGGCTATGGAGTGCTCACAAAAAGTGACCAATCATGACTGCCCCCCTAAAGACCCAACAAGCAGCTGAAAGAGTCAGATGCAGATATCTGCACCCAACCAATGGACAGAAGCTGCTGACTCCTGTAGTTGAATTAGGGAAAAGCTGGAAAAAGCTGAGGAGGAGGGCAATCCTGTAGGAAGACCAGCAGTCCCAATTAATATGGACTCCTAAGCCCTCTCAGACACTGGACCACCAACCAGGCAGCATATACCAGCTGGTATGAGGCCCCCAACACACATACAGCAGAGGACTGATCTGTCTGGGTTTAATCAGAGAAGCTGCACCTAATCCTCAAGAGACTGAAGACCCCAGGGAGTTTAGAGATCTGGTTGGGTGGGGGTGAGGGGTGTGGATATCCTCGTGGAGACAGGGGGTGGGGAAGAGGTATGGGATGTGGAACAGTTGGAGGGTGGACGGGAGTGGATAAAATTTGGAGTGTAAAATAAATAAATAAATAAATAAATAAATAAATAAATAAATAAGGAAATAAATGATTTAAAAGATTAAAAAAATAAAAAAAAAAGAATAACTAGGAGTAAAGGTGAAACAAAATTTTTTCTTTAATATTTCTTCAGGGAAATATGCTGTGTAAGAAATGCAAATGCTGCATGTTAAGCCAAAGAGTATAATAAAGATTGAGTTATTTGAAATTTTTTAACTAAAATTCTTTTGATACAGCCTTAAGTCTGTTACATCAGTCTATTCAATGTGATAACAGATCTGTGCCTCTCAGCCTTCCTAATGCTTCAACCTTAATACAGTTCTTCACATTGTGGTGACCCCAACCATAAAATTATTTTGTTGTTACTTTATACTGTAATTTTGCCTCTGCTATGAATCTTAATGCAACTATCTTATACGCAGGATATATGGTATGTGACCCTGTGAAAGGGCCATTCCACCTGTAAACAGGTTGCAGCTCTGATTGACTGTTAATGCTTTTTTTCCACTTAGAACCTCAGCAGAATATAGACTTCACACTACATGAAAAACTCAATGTTTTCTCCTTCAGATTTTTTATAATTAGTTCTCAGGTACTTCTGACTATCCTGTTACCTAACAGGAGAGTCTTCTTGAGCTCAAAATTAAAATTGTCCTAAACTTTAAAGATCCCAAATCTTAAATTAATGAAGCCTGCCTTAGATTTAAAATTTTAAAAGTTAACAACCATTATTAATTAAATGGATTTTGTTTATTTTTTAAAAATTTTTTATACTTCCCTTTGGTCTGATAAATGATCAGACATTCACAAGAGAGATAATAAATGGGGACTCAGAAAAGCCTACCCTCCATTAAAGGCATTGATTTTTGCAGTAAAGACATTCTTATATTTTAGTAAAATCCCTTACTATACACAGGGTAAAGCTATTATAAAACACCATCAGATACTTCACTGGCAAATTTTTGAAAAATGAATAAGGGGTAAGGGGCCACACCCATCTATACCTCTACATATTATGTTTATATTTTGTTATCCTAATTCTGTAGACACATAGACAGGGAGCAGAGTGAGAGCCATGAGGGCAGAGAATGGGGGCAAAGAGGAGGCACAGAGAGAGGGGGGAGGGAGAAGGAACAAGCAAGTGCTGGGGTGACTGGGACCCTTTATCAGCAGCACATGTCTGGTGGCAGCAGCAAGTGATGATGTCAGCAGTTGCTAGGTCTCTGAGAGCAGGCCAGTGGAATTGCCTATACACTAACACAACATAAATGTGAAGATCTAGAACTTCGTCAATGCAAAAGACCTGATGTTTATATCAGGGCAAAGCTATGCTTAGGCCTTTCCAGTAAATGAACAAAGCCCCCAGATGACTTCCACTTTGATACACCTGACCAGGACAGCATCCTAGAAACCGACAGACAAATGAAACATCTAAAGACAGATGACAACCCCATCAAGAGGAAGAGGGAGCTGATGACTTGGGGAGACAGCATAACTCTAACTCAAGTTGAGACTTTGGGAAAACAAAGACACTATAGTACTGACCCCCCACCCCAAATGATGCTGTTGTGTTACTGACTGTATTACATGTTAACTCTCAGCTTGCAGGAGAGAAAAGCCACAGTCAGAGAGAGCAAGACTAGCTAACACCAGAGATAACCAGATGGCGAAAGGCAAGGGCAAGAAGATAAGCAACAGAAACTAAGGATACTTGGAATCATCAGAACCTAGTTCTCCTACCACAGCGAGCCCTGGTTACCCCAACACACAGGAAAAGCAAGACTCAGATTTAAAATCACATCTCATGATGATAATAGAAAACTTTAAGAAGGACATAAATAACTCCCTTGAAGAAATACAAGAGAACACAGGTAAAATGGTAGAAGCACTTAAAGAGGAAACACAAAAATTCCTTAAAGAATTACAGGAAAACACAATCAAACAGGCAAAGGAAATGAACAAAACCATCCAGGATCTAAAAAATGGAAATAGAAACAATAAAGAAATCACAAAGGGAGACAACCCTGGAGATAGAAAACCTAGAAAAGAGATCAGGAGTCACAGATGCAAGCATCACCAATAGAATACAAGATATAGAAGAGAGAAAACATTGACACAACAGTCAAAGAAAATGAAAAATGCAAAAACTCCTAACCCAAAACATCCAGGAAATCCAGGACACAATGAGAAGACCAAACCTAAGGATAATAGGTATAGAAGAGAGTAAGGAGTCCCAACTTTAAAGGGCCACTAAATATCTTCAACAAAATTATAGAAGAAAACTTCCCTAACCTAAAGAAAGAGATGAACATAAATAAACAAGAAGCTTACAGAACTCCAAATAAATTGGACCAGAAAAGAAATTCCTCCTGTCACGTAATAGTCAAAACACCAAATGCACAAAACAAAGAAAGAATATTAAAAGCAGTAGGGGAAAAAGGTCAAGTAACATATAAAGGCAGACCTATCAGAATTACACCAGATTTCTCATCAGAGACTATGGAAGCTAGAAGACCCTGGGCAGATCTCATACAGACCCTAAGAGAACACAATTGCCAGCCCAGGCTGCTACACCCAGCAAAGATCTCAATTACCATAGAAGGTGAAACCATGATATTTCATGACAAAACCAAATTTACACAATACCAATGCCAACATAAGGAGGGAAACTACACCCTAGAAAGAGCAAGACTTTCAACAAACTCAAAGGAAGAAAGCCACACAAGCATAAAAATAACATTGAAAATAACAGGAAGCAGCAATCAATATTCCTTAATATCTCTTAACATCAGTGGATTCAATTCCCCAATAAAAAGACATAGACTAACAGACTGGATACATAAACAAGACCCAGCATTTTGCTGCATACGGGAAAAACAACTCAGTGTCAAAGACAAATAATACCTCAGAGTAAAGGGCTGGAAAACAATTCTCTAAGCAAATGGTCCTAAAAAATAAGCTGGAGTAGCCATTCTAATATTGGAAAAAATGGACTTTCAGCCAAAAGTCATCAGAAAAGATAAGGAAGGACACTTCATATTCATAAAAGGAAAACTCTACCAAGAAGAACTCTCAATTCTGAACATCTATGCTCCAAATGCAAGGGCACCCACATTCAAAAAGAAACTTTACTAAAGCTCAAAGCACACATTGCACCTCACACAATAATAGTGGGAGACTTCAACACCCCACTCTTTTCAATGGACATATCATGGAAACACAAACTAAACAGAGACACAGTGAAACTAACAGAAGTTATAGACCAAATGGATTTAAAATATATCTACAGAACGTTTTATCCTAAATCAAAAGAATATACCTTCTTCTCAGCACATCATGGTAGCTTCTCCAAAATTGACCATGTAATTGGTCACAAAACAGACCTGAACAGATAAAAGAAGATTGAAATAATACCATGCCTCCTATCAGATCACTAGAGATTAAGGTTGGTCTTCAATGGCAACAACAACAGAAAGCCCACATACACATGGAAGCTGAACAAAGAATCAACAAAACTAGAAGCTAGTTCTTTCAGAAAATCAACAAGATAGATAAACCCTTAGCCAGACTAACCAGAGGGCACAATATCCAGATTAACAAAATCAGAAATGAAAAGGGAGATATAACAACAGAAACTGAGGAAATTCAAAAAATCATCAGATCCTACTACAAAAGCCTATACTCAACAAAATTGGAAAATCTGGAGGAAATGGACAATTTTCTTGACAGATACCAAATACCAAAATTAAGTCGGGATCAGATAAACCATCTAAATAGTCCCATAATACCCAAATAAATAGAAACAGTCATTAAAGGTCTCCCAAACAAAAAAAAGCCCAGGACCAGATGGGTTTAGAGCAGAATTCTATCAGACCTTCAAAGAAGACTGAATACCAATACTCTTCAAACTATTCCACAAAATAGAAACAGAAGGAACACTATCCAATTCATTCTATGAGGCTACAGTTACACTGATACCAAAACCCACAAAGACATAACAAAGAAAGAAAACTTCAGACCAATTTCCCTTATGAATATGGATGCAAAAATACTCAATAAAATTCTCGCAAACCGAATCCAAGAACACATCAAAACTATCATTCACCAAGATCAAGTAGGCTTCATCCCAGGGATGCAGGGATGGTTCAATACCAGGAAACCCATCAAAGTCATCCACTATATAAACAAACTCAAAGAAAAAAACCACATGATCATTTCATTAGATGCTGAAAAAGCATTCGACAAAATTCAACATCCCTTCATGATAAAAGTCTTGGAAAGATCAGGAATTCAAGGACCATAACTAAACAGAGTAAAAGCAATATACAGCAAACCAGTAGGTAACATCAAACTAAATGGAGAGAAACCTGAAGCAACCCCACTAAAATCGGGAACTAGGCAAGGCTGCCCTCTCTCTCCCTATCTATTCAATATAGTACTCGAAGTTCTAGCTAGAGCAATTAGACAACAAATGGAGGTCAAAGGGATACAAATTGGAAAGGAAGAAATCAAAATATCACTATTTGCAGATGATATGATCGTATATGTAAGTGACCTGAAAAACTCAACCAGAGAACTCCTCCAGCTGTTAAACAACTTCAGCAAATTGGCCAGATATAAAATGAACTAAAACAAATCAGTGATCTTCCTATTGAAGGATATACAGGCTGAGAAAGAAATTAGGGAAATGACACCCTTCACAATTGTCACAAACAATATACAGTATCTTGGTGTTACTCTAACCAAACAAGTGAAAGATCTGTATGACAAGAACTTCAAGTCTCTGAAGAAAGAAATTGAAGAAGACCTCAGAAGATGGAAAGATCTCCCATGCTCATGGATTGACAGGATTAATATAGTACAATTGGCCATCCTGCCGAGAGCAATCTACAGATTCAATGCAATCCCCATCAAAATCCCAACTCAATTCTTCATAGACTTAGAAAGAGCAATTCTCAAATTCATTTGGAATAACAAAAAACACAGGATAGCAAAATCTATTCTCAACAATAAAATAACTTCTGGGGGAATCAGCATCCCTGACCTCAAGCTGTACTACATAGCAATAGTGATAAAAACTGCATGGTATTGGTACAGTGACAGGCAGGTAGATCAATGGAATAGAATTGAAGACCCAGAAATGAATCCACACACTTATGGTCACTTGACCTTTGACAAAAGAGCTAAAACCATCCAGTGGAAAAAGGACAGCATTTTCAACAAATGGTACTGGTTCAAGTGGCAGTCATCATGTATAAGAATGCAAATTAGTCTATTCCTATCTCCCTGTACAAAGCTCAAGTCCAAGTGGAGCAAGGACCTTCACATAAAACCAGATACACTGAATCTAATAGAAGAAAAAGTAGGGAAAACTCTCCAACACATGGGCACAGGGGAAAAGTTCCTGAACAGAACACCAATGGCTCATGCTCTAATGTCAAGAATTGACAAATGGGACCTCAGAAAATTGCAAAGCTTCTGTAAGGCAAAGGACAGAGTCATAAAACTGCAAAGGTTCTGTAAGGCAAAGGACACTGTCAACCGGACAAAACAGTAACCAACAGATTGGGAATAGATCTTTACCAATCCTACATCCGATAGAGGGCTAATATCCAATATATACAAAGAACTTGAGAAGAACCAAAAACTCAGAGAATCAAATAACTGTTTCGAAAATGGGGAACATTTCGAAACAGAGCTAAACAGAGAATTCTCAACTGATGAAACTTGAATGGCTGAGAAACACCTAAAGAAATGTTCAACATCCTTAGTCTTCAGGGAAATGCAAATCAAAACAACCCTGAGATTCCACCTCACACCAGTCAGAATGGCTAAGATCAAAAACTCAGGTGACAGCAGATGTTGGTGAGGATGTGCAGAAAGAGGAACACTCCTCCACTGCTGGTGGGAATGCAAGCTGATACAACCTCTCTGGAAATCAGTTTGGCGGACCCTCAGAAAAATGAACATAATACTACCTGAGGACCCAGCTATTCCACTCCTGGGCATATACCCAGAAGATGCTCCAACATGTAATAAAGACACATGTTCCACTATGTTCATAGTAGCCATATTTATAATAGCCAGACACTGGAAACAACCCAGATGTCCCTCAACAGAGGAATGGATACAGAAAATGTGGTACATTTACACAATGGAATACTACTCAGCTATTAAAAACAATGACTTCATGAAATTCGCAGACAAATGGATGGAACTTGAAAAGATCATCCTGAGCGAGGTAACGCAGTCACAAAAGAAGAAACATGGTATGTACTCACTGATAAGTGGATATTAGCCCCAATGTTCGAAATACACAAGATTCACTTCACAGACCATATGAAGCCGAAGAACAAGGAGACCAAGATGTGGATGCTTCAGTGTTTCTCAGAAGGGTGAACAAAATACTCACAGGAGGAAATATGGAGACAAAAGAGTGGAACAGAGACTGAAGTAAAGGCCATCCAGAGACTGCTCCACCTGGGGATACATCCTATATACAGCCACCAAACCCGGACACTATTGTGAATGCTGGGAATGCTGGCTGACAGAAGCATGATAAGCTGTGTCTGGAGAGGCTCAGGCAAAGCCTGACAAACACAGAGGCAGAAGCTTGCATTGTGGGGTCCAGGATGGAGGAGTTGGAGATACACTGAAGGAGCTGAGGGGGTTTGCAGCCCCATGGAGGGAGCAACAGGGAGACTGGACCACCAAGCAAAGAATACACATGGAGAGACCCATGGTGCTCACCACATATGTGGCAGAGGAGGGCCTTGTTGGACATCAGTGAGAGGAGAGACCCTTGGGCCTGAGGGTGTTAGATGCTCCAGTACAGGGTAATGCCAAGGAGGGAAGACAAGAGTGGGTGGGTGGGGGAATACTCCCATAGAGGCAGATGGAGGGGGAATGGCATAGGGGATTTCCAAAGGGGAGACCTGGAAAGGGGGAAATCATTTGAAATGTAAATAAAGTAAATATCCAAAAAAAAAAAAAAAAAAAAAAAAAAGACTTTATGAGATCTTAAGGAATAAGTGGATGTGCTTAGTAACAGCATTACCACAAAAGTCACAGGGCTTGTGATCAGGACAATGCAGTTGTCAACCCTGTTCAGATAAAGGCAGTGACTAATCTTTAGCAGATTACTCTGTATGCTCTCCCTACTTTAGCAGTGTTGGAAGTCAGTCACCTGTCAGTAAAGAATGCTAAAATATTACACTCTGGGAGTATTCAGTAAGAGAGAAAACAATGGACTTCTGTTGAGCCTTTAGAGCAATGGGTGCAGCCTTCCTAATGCTGTGACCCTTAATACAGCTCCTCATGTTGTAGTGACCCCAACCATAAAATTGTTCTTGTTGCTATCTGATAACTATAAATTTGCTATTGTTATGATTCATAATGAAATACCTGTGTTTTCTGAAGGTCTTAGGTGACACTTGTGAAAGAGTTAGTCAATCCCCAAAGGGGGTCAGCAACCACAGGTTGAGAACCACTGCTTTAGAAGTTTATTGTCTTATTAGAATTTTAATAAGTAATCTCTTTAATTTCTGTTAATATATTTGAAGACTAATGTATAATGTTTACAATGTGCATTAGTGCCTTCTGCCTGGGTGCACTATTAGCCCAGACAGCCTAGACAGTTTTCTGTCTTTTGGGGTCAAAAATCAACTATGTATTACTTGATGTTTTTCACCTTGTGGTATCCAACTTGGGCATGTGGAATGGCTCTTTATTCTTTGATGGCTTTGAAAAGTTACAGTGATCTGGGGTAGTTAGAAATTTATGCACAACCCACCATTACCAGAAATAAAAGACATATTACTTTAACAAATCATTTTTGCTTACTATAAAATGAAATTAATTAATGGCTTAAATAAAATTCCATGCTTTATTCCTTTGGGGTTATTGAAATGAAATTAGGTTTCTGGTGTGAAATAAAAGTGTAACTGTAAATCTGAACACATTTTCATCTATTCATATGCATAAGAAGACATAATCAAAATAATTATACTTTCTACAATCCAGTTAATGTTGACACTACCTTATAACCTCCTAGTCAGAACATGTGTTAGCTAGTGATATCAGCACTCCCCATACATTATCAGTAAAACAAACAAAGTACTACACAGACCACAACTTTTCTGTGGTTTCTTTTGTGCGACAAACAAAATATAACTGCTTATGATAATATGCATAAACCTGACTTCTTTCTATGACACACATATACATTAAAAACTTCCCAATATTTGATTTACTAAGAATTAATAGGCAGTATACCACACTCAGTTTATTATTTAAGGATATGTCTTACTCTACCTTTTAGGACTATCTAAAATAAAAATTTCCAAACAACCCTCAACAGCAACTGCTGATAAAGATTGAAAATTTCTTGGATCTACTTGGAGCGAGTTCTAAACCTTGATGATAAAAGTGAAATCAGAGACTTAGATCTATCATCAGTCAAAGTTTTTAGTCCAGAAAGAATATTTAAAATCAACCAAGCATAAGATATCTTTTATGTCAGCCAATAAAAACATTATTTTTAGATATCATAAAAGAAAAAAAGAGCTCAAATGAGTAATGTCTTCTTGAATAGCTTTAAAGGTAGCTGGGTAACAAGCAGCTCAGATTATATATATATATATATGAAGTTGAGAGTAGAAACTTAGTACTATTCATGGCACCTAAAATCTTTGTATTTTAAAAGTATATGACACAATTTGGCATGTATAGGCTAACTATAGTCCAGACACCATGACACCCAGGAAACAAACAGTAGCCCTCTGAGAATTAGGATCTTTTTGTCTCTACCTAAACACACACACACACACACACACACACACACACACACACACACACACACATCTACCACATCACACTTTCTTAGGGTGGCTAAAGGTGATACCACTGGCTGCATGCCATCAGGCACTGGCTTAGGAGGTAATGGTCCCTCCTTTGTTGCTATAGATCATCTAAGGTCGACATTAGGCTTCATGGAAAAAATGTACGATGACCATACTGCTTTCAGTTTTCAACTTTAGCCCAACTTTAGAAGATATATGTATCCTTAGAACTTAGTTACATTTACTACTTCACTCTAAAAATCTTTAATGATAAACATATTTAAAGATTAATGAAACTATCAAATATAGAATGTGAAGTTTATTCAATTATATCACAAATTTATAAAGCAAAAGTTAAGGGTCTCAGCTTCAGAAGATAAATGATAAAGGTTCAGAATTTCATTAGCTTTCCCCCAGTGACTGACTATGGTGTTATCATATCATCCTGCAACACCACTCACGTTTGCATAGCCAAGAAAATGAAAACATACAGATGCACACAGACACTTGTGCATGGATTTTTACACCAGCATTATTCATAACAGTCAAATGATGGAAATAGCCCAAGTGTTCATAAAAAGAACACAATCACACAAAACAGGAAAGCATAAGAGAACGTGGGTAAATCTTAAGAAAAACTATTCCAAATGAAAGAAGTTAGTCACAAATGACTAGCATCTGTATGGAAGTCTAGCACAGAGAAACGTAAGGGGACCCCAATGGAGAAGTCAGGGCAAGGACTGTAGGAGCTGAAGAGGTTGGCAACCCCATAGGAAGAACAACAATATCAACCAACCAGAGCCCCCTGAGCTCCCAGGGACTAAACCACCAACCAAAGAGTACACATGGAGGGACCCATGGCTCCAGCTGGATAGGTAGCAGAGGATGGCCTTAGCGGGCATCACTGGGAGGGGAGCCCTTTGGTCCTGTGGAGCCTCAATGACCCAGGGTAGGGGAATGCTAGGGTGCTGAGGCAGGAGTGGGTGGGCAGGTGAGGAGCATCCTCATAGTGGCAGGGGGAGGGGAGAGAGAATAGGGGGATTGTGGAGGGGAAACTGGGAAGGAGGGTAACATTTGAAATGTAAACAAAGAAAATAACCAATAAAAAAATAAAACATTAAAAACAAAACAAAAACTATGCTGAATAAGTTGGCAGCTGCTGACAGGTGGACTGCATGGGAGGAGGACAGATAGCGTCTGGGCTTGAGGGTGCCTTTGATGGGATGACAATACTCTAAAATTGTGGAGACGGTTTACATGACCGGAATATATTAAAAACTATTGGGTTGTGTACGTTTTAAGGAATTATATGTTATGTGAATCATATCTCAACATTGTTTCTAAAAGAAATTAACATGTAAATATGATGAAAAGAATTACTGTTCTCTGAAAATTACAGTGCATGTCCATGAGAATTTCTAAAGCCAGCTGTCTGTGATGAGGGTATGATTACTGTTGGAATATTATGCAGAATAGTACAAAGTAGGATCTATTTGTTTGCATATAAAACCATTCCAATGAGCAGGGCTTCAGCTGCCTGAGTCCCGCCTCTGCTCTGTGGAGGCTCTTTCTTTCTGTGTGCCTGCTGCATGACTGTGCTTCCTTGCCCCTGACACAAGTATTTCTTTACTAGCAAAAACAATCAAACAAACAAGATCATGTCAACAGCTTTGAAAGATCCCTACATACTAATAGTGTGTTGTGGAACTTAAATTTCTACAATAACAATGTATTAAATATCTTTTTTCTCAGGATAAAAAATTGTAACTTTCAAGCACAACATTCCTCAAATAGAAAAATATGCACTTGCAGGAGGGGGGAAAAAAGAAACGAATATGAAAGCAAAAGTCTGTCAGCTAACATCTGATTCAAGATTACTCTGTCACCTTAACTTATCACACCAACATTTGCCTTGAGGCAGGTCTTTTGTGTGTGGCATAAAAAGACATTATTAGCATTTACGGAGAAATAAAATTATATGTAAACAAATAAATATTCCTCCAAAAAATGATTCCAAATGTAGGGATGCAGAATTATATTAGACACATGCTTCTTTCGATCATTCTCAACTTTAATTAGGTATACTTTTTCAGTGAGGTGCTGGAGAGATGGCACAGTGAATACTAGCATTCACTGATCTTGTGAGGATCCAAGTTTGGTTCCCAGAATCCATGTTAGGTAGTGCACAACCTTCTCTAACTCCAGGTCCAGAGGAGCTTACAGCCTTAAAAGAGTCTCTTTTTACAAACACAGTCGTTTGGATGTACATATGCATATTAAAATAAATATTTTTAAAGAAAAAAAACCTTAACTTACATAGAAGAATCTGAGATATGTCGTTTTCCCTATGGTTTTAATACCATAATGACAACAGTCCTTTAACTAAAACTGATTTTAAAAGAAAAAAATGTTTGTGGTTATTATAATAACATAGATGCTTTTCCCTGTTAGTCTTGTACATTTGCCCCACCCACTGCCCCAGCCAACACCTTGGGTTTACTTTAATGACTGAACCTTTAGTGGACTCAGGAGTGAAGTCTGATTATGCTTAAGGTACTTGATTATAGAACCACAGCAGACATCTTTGATGGTAGACAAGATTGAAGGTCTTCCTTAAGACTGTACTGTGTCGTTGGTCATGGAACCCTAACTGTGAGATCTAATTCTCTTATACCCTATGATGATAAAATAATTTCTTATAATGCTGTGCCAATCATCATGAAGACTTTCTGCCTATTTCTTTCACTCTGTCTTTTCTTAAAGGTACGTGCTGTAATTGAAAACTGAGGATTGTTTTTTATTTTAACCTAATTGACCCCACAAGTCCATAAGATGAAGGCTTTATTGCCAGCCTATGGCAAACCTGATGATGGTGAATCCTTTAGATGAGGTTAACCCAAGGAGGCTCAGGTGCTTCCCCAGATAGTCTAAGGGATGTTAAACCCAAGGCATGCATCACTAAGGAGTCATTAGCTGAATGTGAGTTTGGAAATAATAAACTCTCTCTATATATACTTTAGCAAGGCTTAACCTGCCCCCGCCATGCCCCACTATCTGTCTGTGAAACTCCACTTTTTTGTTTAACACCTGGTGTTAGCCAGAGAGCAGATGTGTCTAAGACAAACATCAAGAGATGCTGCTCTATGGTAAAGGCTCTCTGTGCTCACCATGCCCCAGCGCCTCTCTCACCAGGTAACCATTTGAGCGGAGGACTGAAATCCTTGCTTTTGAGTAGCTTTGCCCTTGCTCCTGTCATTTTGTTAACACGCTGATATTTTCCCTTCTCAAGCCTTTGAAAATACTAATAGCCAGTCTTAAGTGTTAGTCTTAGATTGGCTAAAAGACTCAATGTCACAGCAATTCATTAAATACTACAATGACCTTAAAAAGCAATAAACTACTGATTTTAAAACAAAAAAAAATCTATCGATGATATAGCATAGATAAAAGCATAATTTTGCATTCTTATTTGGCATTATGACTTAGATAATGAAGATTTGGGTTTGAGAAATTGAAAAAAAAATGTTTTTTTCCTTTCCCCCTTTAAAGTCATAGTAATCTATTATGGAGTAGTAGAAAATGAATGTAATATCTAATTTTTGTTTTTGGCAATCAATTATAGCATTAATGAAAGCTTACACAATCTCTCAGACCCAGACTCTAGCCACCTCTAATTTTAAGCCTGCTTGTATCGACATTGTTAGGGTTCCTTATCTTTCTTCATGCTGGAAACAAGTCCAAAGAGAAATGCATTTTAGAGACATTATTTTAAAAAAATCATTTGTGTTCAGTTAGTCAGTTATATAGTTTTATAGTAAAAAAGAAATGAGATATACAAAGCCTGAAGATATATATGAATATAGAGTACTTCTATGTATTAATCAACTACAATACATTAAGTATAATTTGTTATTATGATTAACAACACATTTTCCTATCTGCATCTAAATTGCATAACTACATTTTTTTAAAACTTGGATTCCTTTCCTCAGTGGATAAAAACCTATTATAAGCACACTTTCTTATCCCCAGGAACTTACAACCATCCATAGTGAACACAGCAACCTGCATATTTTATATTAAACATTTTATATCTATAGCAGTGTATAAAACTGCATTTGAATTTTTTCTTACATCATCATTTGAAAATATTAAGAAACCCAAGTATCCAATGTACAGTTTTTTATGTTTGCCCACATGATTAATTTTGAAAAGATCATGTTTAACCATTTATATATCCTTTTAATAATTTTTAAGGAAATTTTTAGGTAGCATTTCTTCTTGATTGACATGTAAAAGCTAGAAATTGGTTATTATCTTATGAGCTAGAATGACAGTAATGTCAGCTTAGTTTTGAAAAAAGTAGACATTACATAAAAGATACACACATTTATAATTTTTTTCTTTTTATTTATTTATTTTTCATACTGTATTTATATTTCAAATGTTTCCCCCTTTCCAGATCTCCCTTTGGAAACTCCCCATGTCCTCCCTCCTCCCCCTGCCACTAAGGTGGTTATTCTCCGACCCACCCACCCATCTACTCTCGTCCTCCCTCCTTGGCAATCTCCTATACTGGGGAATCTAACACCCTGAGGCCCAAGGGCCTCTGCTCCCCCTGATGGCTAACAAGACCCTCCTCTGCGGCATATGTGGCCAGTACCATGGGTCCCTCCATGTGTATTCTTTGGTTGGTGATTCAGTCTCTGGGAGTATCGAGGGGTCAGGCCAGTTGCCACTGTTGCTCCCTCCATGGGGATGCAAACTCCTTCAGCTCCTTCAGTCTCTTCTCCAAGTCCATCGGGAACCTCACACTCAGCCCTACTGCTGCTGTGAAGTGACTCTTGGGTATTTCGAACTTTTGGGCTAATAACCACTTAACAGTGAGTACATACCATGTTCATGCTTTTGTGACTGCGTTACCTCGCTCAGGACAATATTTTCAAGTTCCATTCATTTGTCTGTGAATTTCATGAAGTCATTGTTTTTAATAGCTGAGTAGTATTCCATTGTGTAAATGTACCACATTTTCTGTATCCATTCCTCTGTTGAGGGACATCTGGGTTGTTTCCAGTTTCTGACTATTATAAATATGGCTGCTATGAACATAGTGGAGCATGTGTCTTTATTACATGTTGGAGCATCTTCTGGGTATATGCCCTGGAGTGGAATAGCTGGGTCCTCAGGCAGTATTATGTTCATTTTTCTGAGGGTCCGCCAAACTGATTTCCAGAGAGGTTGTATCAGCTTGCATTCCCACAAGCAGTGGAGGAGTGTTTCTCTTTCTCCACATCCTCGCCAGCATCTGCTGTCACCTGTGTTTTTGATCTTAGCCATTCTACTGGTGTGAGGTGGAATCTCAGGGTTGTTTTGATTTGCATTTCCCTGATGACTAAGGATGTTGAACATTTCTTTAGGTGCTTCTTGGCCATTTGAGTTTCCTCAGTTGAGAATTCTCTGTTTAGCTCTCTTCTCTATTTTTTGATAGGGTTATTTGGATCTCTGGAGTCTAGCTTTTTGAGTTCTTTGTATACCCTGGATATTAGCCCTCTATCAGACGTAGGATTGGTAAAGATCTTTTCCCAATCTGTTGGTTGCCGTTTTGTCCTATTTACAGTGTCCTTTGCCTTACAGAAGCTTTGTAATTTTATGAGGTCCCATTTGTCGATTCTTGATCTTAGAGCACAAGCCATTGGTGTTCTATTCAGGAACTTTTCCCATGTGCCCATGTGTTCGAGACTTTTCCCCATTTTCTCTTCTATTAGATTCAGTGTATCTGGTTTTATGTGGAGGTCCTTGATCCACTTGGACTTGAGCTTTGTACAGGGAGATAGGAATGGATCAATTCGTAATCTTCTACATGTAGACCACCAGTTGAACCAGCACCATTTGTTGAAGATGCTGTTGTTTTTCCACTGGGTGGTTTTAGCTCCTTTGTCAAAGATCAAGTGAATATAAGTGTGTGGGTTCATTTCTGGATCTTCAATTCTATTCTATTGATCTACTTGCCTGTCACTGTACCAAAACTATGCAGTTTTTATCACTACTGCTCTGTAGTACAGCTTGAGGTCAGGGAGGCTGATTCCCCCAGAAGTTCTTTTATTGTTGAGAATAGTCTTTGCTATCCTGGGTTTTTTGTTATTCCAAATGAATTTGAGAATTGCTTTTTCTAAGTCTATGAAGAATTGAGTTGAGATTTTGACAGGGATTGCATTGAATCTGTAAATTGCTTTCAGCAGGGTGGCCATTTTAACTATATTAATCCTGCCAATCCATGAGCATGGGAGATCTTTCCATCTTCTGAGGTCTTCTTCGATTTCTTTCTTCAGAGACTTGAAGTTCTTGTCATATAGATCTTTCACTTGTTTGGTTAGAGTCACACCAAGATACTTTATATTGTTTGTGACAGTTGTGAAGGGTGTCATTTCCCTAATTTCTTTCTCAGCCTGTTTATCCGTCGAGTATAGCAAGGCTACTGATTTGCTTGAGTTAATTTTGTATTCGGCCACTTTGCTGAAGTTGTTTATCAGCTGTAGCAGATCTCTGGTGGAGTTTTTCGGGCCACTTAAGTATACCATCATATCATCTGCAAATAGTGATACTTTGATTTCTTCCTTTCCAATTCGTATCCCTTTGACCTCCTTTTGTTGTCTAATTGCTTTAGCTAGAACTTCAAGTACTATATTGAATAGATAGGGAGAGAAAGGGCAGCCTTGTCTGGTCCCTGATTTTAGTGGGATTGCTTTGAGTTTCTCTCCATTTAGTTTGATGTTGGCCACTGGTTTGCTATATATTGCTTTTACTATGTTTAGGTATGGTCCTTGAATTCCTGATCTTCCAAGACTTTTATCATGAAGGGATGTTGAACTTTGTCAAATGCTTTTTCAGCATCTATCGAAATGACCATGTGTTTTTTTTTCCTTTGAGTTTGTTTATGTAGTGGATGACTTTGTTGGATTTCTGGGTATTGAACCATCCCTGTATCCCTGAGATGAAGCCTACTTGATCATGGTGAATGATCATTTTGATGTGTTGTTCTTGGATTCGGTTTGCAAGAATTTTATTGAGTATTTTTGCATCGATATTCATAAGGGAAATTGGTCTGAAGTTTTCTTTTATTGGTGGGTTTTTGTGGGATTTTGGTATCAGTGTTAACTGTGGCCTCATAAAATGAATTGGGTAGTGTTCCTTCTGTTTCTGTTTTGTGGAATAGATTGAAGATTATTGGTATTAGGTCTTCTTTGAAGGTCTGATAGAATTCTGCACTGAACCCATCTGGTCCTGGGCTTGTTTTGGTTGGGAGACTTTTAATGACTGCTTCTATTTCTTTAGGGGTTATGGGACTGTTTAGATGGTTTATTTGATCCTTATTTAACTTCAGTAATTGGTATCTGTCTAGAAACTTGTCCATTTCCTCCAGATTTTCCAATTTTATTGCGTATAGGCTTTTGTAGTAGGATCTGCACACTTCCGTGTTAAAGACAAACACTACTTCAGAATAAAGGGCTGGAAAACAATTTTCCAGGCAAATGGCCCCAAGAAACAGGCTGGAATAGTCATTCTAATATCGGATAAAATCGACTTTCAACCAAAATTCATCAAAAAAGATAAGGAAGGACACTTCATACTCATCAAAGGAAAAATCTACCAAGAAGAACTCTCAATTCTGAACATCTATGCCCCGAATGCAAGGGCACCCACATTCATAAAAGAAACTTTACTAAAGCTTAAAGCACACATTGCACCTCACACAATAATAGTGGGAGACTTCAACACCCCACCATCAACAATGGACAGATCTTGGAAACATAAACTAAACAGAGACATAGTGAAACTAACAGATGCTATGAACCAAATGGATTTAACAGATATCTATAGAACATTTCATCCTACATCAAAAGAATATACCTTCTTCTCAGCACCTCATGGTACCTTCTCCAAAATTTATCATATAATTGGTCACAAAACAAACCTCAACAGATATAATAAGATTGGAACAATCCCATGCCTCCTATCAGATCACTACGGAATAAGGCTGGTCTTCAACGGCAACAACAACAACAGAAAGCTCACATACACATGGAAGCCGAACAATGCTCTACTCAGTGATAAGTTGGTCAAGGAAGAAATTAAGAAAGAAATTAAAGACTCCCTAGAATTTAATGAAAATGAAAGTACAATATACCCAAACCTATGGGACACAATGAAAGCAGTGTTAAGAGGAAAACTCATATCTCTGAATGCCTCCAAAAAGAAACTGGAGAGAGCACATACTAGCAGCTTAACAGCACACCTAAAAGTTCTAGAACAAAAGAGAAGCTAATACACCCAAGAAGAGTAGAAGGCAGGAAATAATCAAATTAAGGGCTGAAATCAACCAAGTGGAAACTAAAAGAACTATACAAAGAATCAACAAAACCAGGAGCTGGTTCTTTGAGAAAATCAACAAGATAGATAAACCCTTAGCTAGACTAACCAGAGGGCACAGAGACAGTATCTAAATTAACAAAATTAGAAATGAAAAGGGAGATATAACAACAGATTCTGAGGAAATTAAAAAAATCTACAGATACTACTACATTTACAATCTTAATGGGTGTGTTAGTTATTTTTCAATTGCTGTGACGAAACACCATTACCAAGGCAACTTATAAAAAAGCATTTAAGTAGGAGTTTAGGGTTCAAGAGGAGGAAAATAACATGACTGGAATGGTGGGAGGAATGGCAGCAGGCAGGCATGGCGCTGGAACAGTAATTGAGAGATTACATCCGATCCACAAAAACAAAGCAGAGAGTGCTAACTGTCAATGGTTTGAGCTTTTGAAACCTCAAAGTGACACACCTCCAGCAAGGGCACACTTTGTAACCATTCCCAAACAGTTCCACCAAATGGGAACCAAGCATTCAGATCCAGGGGCCTGGAGGGGCCATCTTCATTCCAACCACTTGGAAGGGAAGAGGAAGAGGGGCTTCCTGTTGATGTAGCCCCTACGTAGAAGATAGATACTAAATTTAAAAAGAAACTTTCCTAGTTTAAGACATCATTAAACAATGAACTAGTTTATTTTTTTTATTATTAATGTTACTATGAGATTGTGAGAAAGTCTCGTTTTCTGTTTATTTGCTTGTTTTTTCTTCAGTTTTAGATACACAAAGTGTTCTTACCATCTACTTCATTAAACCTAGGAAAGTAATTCACATTCTAAAGATTTAGTTATCTCATTTAGAAGCAGAGGCAATGTACTGTTAATATTAATAAACCCTCTGAAACATATTAACTCATAGAAGTACCATATTGGTACCTTTGCTGACTTCCCATATTGAATACACTTGTTGAGTGTATCACTTTCCTATATATGTAAATCAAATAAGCATGCAGGTTAAGGTGGATGAAAGTTCTAGAGTTTGCTGATGGCAAAGGAACACTGCTAGAAACTTTGTGTTGCTTTGCCCTTCGAATATGAAATTAAGGTCTACTCTAGGTCACATAGTAGGTTTTCATAGTGTGCCTTGTCCTGAGAGACTCCATTTCACAGGTGGCATCTGACTCTTATTTGGGGAATGGAGTGTGTTGCACAAATGAAGAAGCCATTTGTGTGGCAGCACCCCTAAGGCATAGGCTGGAGAATAAGTTCTACCTAAAGGTAGAAAGGATGCTACCTTGCACATTTATCGAGGGAAATTGGAACTGTGGAGACACATGGCTTTATCCAGCTCCTCAGGATAACCAGGATGGAGACACAACAGCCTGAGGAAGGCACAACTCTCTCATCTGGCCCCCAAAATGACAACTTTGAAGAACACTGTGACCAGCAGGCAGAGAACTCCTGACTGTCCCAGGTCATTCAGATGCATTAGTCTAACTGTTGATGTGTTCTGTTTGAACTGCCACTGTCTATCCACGCATGTGACTACCTGGACTTGCTGCCTGTTGGCCCATTATTTCGCCTCACATGGTCCCTCCTTATACCTCTTTAGCCTCTGTCCCCATCTTGCTTCTGGAAGTCAACTCTGACCCTACACATGTGATTCCAGCAGACCTCTTCTCCTCTCACGAACCCTCTATTTCTGAGTCGTTTGCATTTCTGTGAGTTGCCTGCTTCCTAGGCATCTTTGAAACTCCTTGAACTCTACTGACACCTCTAAAGTCTTTGAAGCTATTCTACATATTCATATATATATATATATATATATATCTCGATATGAAAGTTAATATTAGTAATTAAGATTGGAGTAAAAGAACTTGTGTTTGTCTAGGTAGGGCTATCAAGGGAAGCAGACCATTTAGAAAATTTTTGACAATGAAACCACAATACCTTATAAATCTGTGGTTATTTAATACATTCTGACATTATGTAAAGACTCATACTTGTTTATTTATGTTTCTGAAATAGCACTCTTATAATAAGATTTAAGTTCAGAAGTATACAAACATTTCTGTAGAGAACAGAAATACTGAGAAATCCATGTGGAAACCACATAGCTTACATTCAATTACTAATTTATCATTTTTCTTCAAAAAGAAAAGATACTATCTAATACTCATGTATGTTTTCTTCACTATGCAAAGTCTTATTCTTTAAAGTTGTGGATATAAACATACATAGGTACATACATACATAGTACTCACATTTATCTATCTATCTATCTATCTATCTGCAATAGGATTAAAGTTTGAATGAATTTAATCATACTCATTTTGGAAATATGATGATGTTGGTGGTGATACTAGTCCATCGTTAAGGCTATATCCAATCAGAGAAGGTTTCTGTATTGTTCCTGACTCAGCATATTATGATAACTAGAAAAGAAATGCTTAGAGAGTCTAGCTATTACTTATTTTTTCATGAGATTAGTATGTAACTAAGAAAGGAAGCCAGACTGAATACTTAAATGTGCATCTATAGGTTTAATTATAAATAAAGAATGGCAACTTTTTCATTGCTTATAAAATTGAGAATTTTGTTTTTAAGGAGAGATCCTTTAATTTGTTTAATATAATTTCATCATTCTTGTGAAGAAAATTTTCCAAGTGAAATAAGTCAAATAAATATTAAAGTTGAGATCAACTCTTACATACAAACTTTGTGTTAAATCTGTTTTAACACACTAAAGTGGAATTTTGTCAGACTAGTGTTTCCATAGGATATTTCACAACTGACTGGGACAAGGAGGAACTCAGTCTGCTGGAGTCGGAACTCTGGCATCTCCCTTTAGCCCCAGAACAGAAATAATTGCTGCAAGTAATGGAAGGAAAAAAAAAACAAACCAAACACACAAACAAAGCAGGAAGGAAGAGGGATAGAGACACTTCCAGTGTGAGGCAGCTCAGAAAGGTGAGTCAGGACGGCTGTGCCCCTGTCTCCCTACCTTCAGCACCACATCTCCTTTGGAAAGGGGCTTTCGGCTGGAAGATATTGAAGTAAGTGCCTCTGTCTGCCCTTGGTGGACAACACCTCTTGGAGGCCCTCTGTGGAGCTATTTGCTTTTCCTCGGACCTTTGTGGTACTGCCTAAGTTTGGCACTATACTGTCACTTTCTTCATCAAAATGATTCTCCATCTCAGCTCAAACTTCCTTATGAGTTCTTACTATATTTTGATTTTTCTAAGTATAAAGCTGCCAGTAAAAAGAAATGAACTTTGCATATATCAGACAACACAAACAAAAACAAAGTTACTCTTAGGATTAAAAGCACCCAAATAACATCATTCTGTTACTTCCTAACTCTAATGCTAAAGAAGAGCATGCTAGATGCTACTTCATCAATGTTTTAATCTACAACACATATCGATTAAACTACATTTGGCTGTTTCTTCCCTCATAGCAGATACAGCACACAAATTGAAATCCAAAAGTTATTTGGCTTTGATGATAGAAAGGTGGGAAAGACTAGGTTAGTGTCCTCTGTAATGAACACTTCAAGGTGAGCATTGGAATTTAGACTAATTACACTTTATTTGTTAAAGAATGTCTATCTTTGTTTGATACGTCTATACATATCAAACAAAGAGGACCCAAGTGAGCACAAATCAAATTGGTTGTTAAACACTAGACCTCAATAGATATTCACTCAATAATTTTAAAACTCTACAAAGTAGTAATGATTTCAATTAAAAATCCAACTTATCTTAGAATAAAATTATTTCTCTGAATCACTTTAAAATTTACAAGGAAGTAACAGTTTTAATAAGAAAAATCCATTTATCTTGAAATAGAACACTACAAGGATGTTCTCTTATAGATCTGTGCAAGAGGATCGAGTCTGTGTTAGTGTTGCTTGTTCTATGAAGTCTGCAATGCAAATAGAATTCAAGCCCTTGGATAATGAGCCAACAGTCCTCTTCCATACATTGGAAAAAAATCATCTACATAGTCCCTCCTCATCACTGCTCATAGTTCTACTATTTGTTTACAATTTATTAATTTTCCAACAGACAACTGCAGATGTCTTTGGAAGTCTTCATAGTAGTTAACTCAAGCAGGACTCAAAAGAGTAAACGGCACATAGCAGGTCTGTGTGCCTACTAAAGTGTATGGGATTGTTATTTCAAATGACCTTGATCTCAAAACTGCATTTCTGTAGATCAAAACTGCATTTCTGTAGATAGCCAGATATTTGGAAAACCTTAAAGCATTTGGTTGCAACAAAATTAAGAGATTTCTTTTCTTTATGTGTTTCTTGGATCGGAAACACGCTCTTTATGGTCTACTTATTTACATGTATTTACACTTAGGCAACTACTGTATATTCCCATGAACAGTCGCTTTTGGCTATTTATACCTTAAATTTGTGACCAATTAAATTAAGTAAAGCCTATATTAAAAGTCTTACCCAGAAGAATTTTTACTTTGAAAGGAAGTTTTCCCTTTGCTGACGTGAAAAGAACTAATTCTAAACACACAGCAGATGATACGGAGTCACATCAAGAGGACTAACTCTGGAGTCAGATCTGTGTTCCATGAAGCTTTTGATGTGTGAAATAGTGTTATGATTTAGAAACTTAAGGATGTAAAAAAATAAACAAGAAATCTTTTGCTACAATTAATCACATATTTTAATAACTAGAAAACATGTTAGGAAAAGTCTAAATCTTAGTAACAGAATGTGTTCTCTAGTAAAAAACATGTAAATTGTAAAAGTTGACTTTCATTTCTTCTTGCATTGCCACCACGAAAGTATATAAGATACAGTAACTTAAAAACTGCATTATAGTATCGTAAATCTCTCATCTTTTCCATCCTCCTTTACTATTAACATCAATAGTAAGAGTCAAAATGACCCCCCATGTTGATACATATGTGGGTACCCATGTTCTACCTCATGGACTCTGAAATACGTTACGTTAGTTGCAAAAGGTCTTTTTCAGATGTTATAAAAGTATGTATGTAAAACATAGAGGAGAATCTTAGCACTCAAGTGATTCCATTAGAATTAGAACCCAATTGATTTAATTTGTGACAGGAAAACAAAATAACACACACATTCTCTATCAAATGAATAACTTAAGGCCTGCATGTATAGAAGGGAAAATATAAGACAATTTGCATCTGCAGACATAAAAGGATATTTCCTTAACAATAACTTTTAAGACTTTGTTTGTTTTGATTTTTCAAGACTGGGTTTCTCTGTGTAGCCCTGGCTGTTCCAGAACTCACTTTGTAGACCAGGCTGGTCCCAAACTCCAGATATCTATGTGCCTTTGCCTCCCAAGCGTAGGCATGAGCCACCACCAACCTGCCAACTTTAAAGAGTTTTAATCAATGCATAAGTAGTAACAATTAGACACTACTAGATGAGATGGTGATGAGGAAACTTTCAATGGATATTAACCCACCCCATCTTAGAAGAAAGAGGGACTTTCTTTGGAGAATGTGGCCACTGTTAGGTAAGCCATGATCCAGTAAGGAGTTGTGTGCCCGTGAATGAAGGGGCAACACTAACTGGACACAACTGCTTATTAGGAAGACGGTAAGTTAAAGGAGGACCTGTTTCACACACTCACACACACGCACACACACACGCACACACATGCACGATCATGCTTGTGTGTGTAGTTGCTATGTATATTACACATTCTCTTAGCTTTTCTGTGTAGTTGAACATAGATGATCTGCAGTGTGTTGTTACTAGGTCAAAACTACTAAATTGGTGCTCAGGAATAATTGCCAATTTTAAACATGATTAAAATTTTTACAATATAGTACTTCTGAATAACTAATGAAAACAATGACAAAGAGGCCTTATGTTCTGCTCTCTAATACAAAGAAAAAGGCTACATAGCAGGAAACATTTAAAAAATTTAAGTTCACCAACATCAATCACAGTATTTATAAACATAAAAGTCTATGACTATTCATAGAAAGCATGTCTCTTCTCTGCAACCTCCTTCCGGAACCCAACCCTAAAACTAAATCTTCTAATGAGTATTGCCTCAGTTTACTGCTCTCTTATCTACTGTGTTCTTCTTACACAGTTTCAGTTTTAAATGTAGTCTAAACTTTGTAACCCTCATATTTCTGTCAGGTAGTAGATGGGTTTAGTTGAACAGGTTTGGGGTACCTGTATTGGTGACTCCCACAGATATCAATCTGAGCTATTCTGAGTCAGACTCACTCCTCATTGTTTCTTCCCACACACTTCTCTTCTGCCTACAATATGTGTCACATGCATGGTGATCTACCGGTGGATGGCCAGCTGTGAACCACCTCCTTATTTCTTCACACCTACAGTGGTCAGTGCACAAGTGTTCTGCCACCAACATAGACTCTGTGAGCAATGTATGAAATATTTGTCTCTGACTAGGTTTGAAACATCTTGAGAGAATGAATGACTTTTGCTTGTCTTTGTGCTTGATGCATCTGATATATGAGTGCTCAATATTTGTCAAAATTTCATTAAGTGAAATTTATTATATAGGTTAATACCAGATATTATCTAAGTTTTAGTCTTATTTTTCACCTTAATAAAAAAATATTTTTTTTTTTACTGACACAAAATTTCATGTTAGTTGAATGTGATATTTCAACAAGTGTATGTATTGCTTAATGTTTCCACTGAGTTAAACACCATAGAATTTTCATTCCTTAAGATCTTTTCTCAAGCCTATTTGGAACACCCAGCACACCGCTGTCCTGGTTTTCAGTAGTACTGGGACTGCTTTGCTTCTGTCCTAATTCAGCTCAATAACTAGAGATCTACTTTTCTTCACTAAATTTTGTGCATTTCTAATTCTTTTTAAAAACATAGACTATTTTAGAGCAATTTCAGATTTACAGATGTTTGCACATTTTCAATAAGGAATTGCAATAAAGTTTTAATTGCTAGAAAGCACAAAAACATCTGTCAACCAAAATCCCAACATCAGTTATGCCAAGACAACATTTAATTATGTGTATTAGCTATTTTTGAAATAATTTAAAGGTGATCTGTGCATATGTGAACTAAAATTATGGTTCTATATAAACATTAGAAATAGCATTTTAAAACACCAAACAAAAATTTACAATAACAAAATCTACATCAATACAGAATGTTGTAACCAGAATTTAAAGAATATTATTAAATAACTATTTCAATATGGTTTGAAAAGTATGATTTGCAAAACCAAGATTAGCCGGGTCCATGAGTTAATACAAGCTTAAATTATTTTGTATTGTAGATATATAGTCTGATTTCCATTAAAACCCCTAGCATCCAAACAGAAATTAGATTTAATCCAGTTGCCTATAATTTATTTTGCTATATAAGAACACCATATTACATGCTTTTGTTTAAGTAGAAGATATGCTATTATTTTCAAGATACCAGGGTTTTAATGTTTAATTAGCAACATCTATTTGAAAAAAAAAAAAAGACATTGCTTTGACTCACAAATTTCTTAATTGCTAACAGTGGCTTTTCTGAGGAGTGTTGTATATAATTTATTTTTGCAGATGTAATTAGAAACTGAATTTTAAAGTAGCAAAGCCTCAAATATCTTCACTGTCAGCAGAAAAAAAACCCTTTTGGTTCCAGCAGCTGAAGAATACTGGTGTTTGACGGTTTCTCAAGGAAATGAAGACTTAGTGAGGAAATTGATAGTGCTGGTAAATGTTGCTTACAAGCTGAAAAGAAAGTTAGGTTGTCAGCGATAAACACAAAATATGAGGTGTCATCTCCATTGCAAATTTCTGGAAATGAAAATTAATGTGGTAAGCTCCACGGTGAGGAACCTAGGGGAAAGCAAAAACCTGCAGATCAAAGTTGCCTCCCAGGCATCAGCAGCAGCAGTCAGTGGCCAGGGTTTCTCCCCTGAGGAGCAAAGATACACATTTCCAACAGTGGCCAAAGTTCACTTTGAAGCAGGCTGTTTGATTGCTGCAAAAAAAAGAACCATCATTGTTACATTTCAAAGGGATGAATAAGTCTAAAACAGTCCTTTTCCTCTGGACGATGTCACCATCCACACACTACTGTGATAAAATGACATGAAAAAAAAAATGCGTATTATAACAACAACTCAAATACAAAGTCAAGAGTAACATAAAAATTCCTACCGGTTTGGCTGAGTTGAGAGGCACTGCGACTTTTCCGTGAGAGACCAACAATAGCTACCATTTTGGCCCCAATGCTAGATCGCCGCTTCTTGCCGCTGGTACCCAGGGTGCCCACTGCAGTGTCGGACTGGCTGCCATCATTCTTCTCCAGTGAGCACATGTCTCCACTGATGCTGGTGCTTTTGGTCATGTTCTTCCCTGACACGCCCATCTGTCTGTTTTGCATTTTGGATGTAAAGACACTGACAGCCGGTGGATCATTGCAAATGAAGATGTGAGTGGCAAGGGAAAAGACAGAAGAGGTATTTTAGATGAAGCATCAGGTATACAACAATCAAATCTCACCATTTCTGGAATGCATCGTTAGGATTTAAAGTTTTTCAAGTAGTATAATCTCAGATATGTTTTATTCACTATCCAGACAACTGTAACATATAAGGCAGCTATCCAAAGAGTCAGACTCGCCAGGCGTGGTGGCTACCGCCTTTAGCACTAGCACCTGAAGGCGGGATGATCTCTGTAAGTTCTGGGCCAGCCTTGAGGTCTGTACACGGAGTATACTGGTCAGGCACAATTTCTACTCTTGGGGCAAGAGTCTTGGATGAAAACTCAGGGGCTTACTTAAGAATGGTGGGCCTTGCAGCAAGGCCGCGTGTGTTTTAAGAAGGCCTATTTAACAACAGTTAAATTTTCTAAGAGGGCTATTTTCATGACTTAATTTTGGAATTATTGCCCTAGTTCAAGTTTTCAAAAATAAGGACTTCCTCATATGCTTAGATGGAGTCAGAAAGCAAGTGATGAGCCACTGAAACACAGGAGGGGACAAGACTCTCTGCAAAGGGAATAAATTGAAGACAGGCCTCTGTAGTCTCCCAGTTCCTAGGGAGCAGTAGGTGGCGAGTGGGGATGAAATCTCTGCACGGACGAAACTTCTGCGCGCATGCTCCCTAACTGCTCCTTGTAAACCTGAAACTTAGGTAGGCGTCATCATTTTGATTTGGAGAGTCATCATTTGTGCTTTACTTTGGCTCTGATAATGAAGGGATGGGATTGTTCAGCACATGAATAATAAACAAAAGGAATAAAAACCAAAAAGACAAAAATATCTCCAAGTATTTAAAAGGGAAGAGGCTTGTGTGAAAATTTAAAACTGCAGTGAACTATTTTATCCCTCAGACGAATTTTAATGAGAAAGGAGGCAGAGAGAAAAATCATTGTTTCCATTCTTTACAGTACCCCACACTAACAATTTTTAAATTTGTTCTCTTAATAAATAAGAGAAAATAGAGTACAGCTCTGTGGGAGGCAGTCACAAGGTTAAATCCCAGCTGTGCTGCGACCTCTCAGACACATTATGAAGAACGATTGTTTCTGCTCTGAGCCTTAGGTTTATCATTTACAAAACAATAATATTTATTTTAAATAACTTGTAAGGAAAAGCTGATAAATGAAAATTATAATATCCAGGAATATGGCGAGGTTAAAGCTCCCCAAAATGTATTATTAGCAGTAGTAATGACAATTATACCTGTGATTGAAGAATACAGGGAGGTTAAAATGTCTAAATGGTTTCTTACAGCCTCTTCAAATTGCTGGAAAGTACACAGCACTGATTCAGGACACCAGAGTTTGATCTTTGGCTTTCCTGCCTAGCCATATAACCTTGGCAGAACTGTTTTGATTTCCTGTAACTTAAGTTCTCTTATTTAAAAGTGAGAAAACACAAGATGGCTCCAGGCCAACGTTAGGTTCAGAGCAAGAACTACAGAGATTCTGCTTTCCTTCTGAGTTTCACCACCCCTGACATTATTCAGTAAAGCTGTGTGAAGCCTTCTGAAGTAGAATATCTGGATCTAAGAAACATCTTTCTTTCCAGATAGCTCATGGATTCAGGGCAAATAAGCACAAAGATTTAACATCTGAATTTTGGAGCATGCTCCCAAGAGAAAAAGAAAACCTCAGAAAAGTGAAGTTTCGTTAAGAGGAAGGCTTTAAGATGAAGACGTTTCCCAGAGCCACACCAACAGGACGATGCATAGGGTGTGCAGCGGGAGACATCCCTTACTGAAGAACCACCCAATCTACTCCGTAAAAGGCAAGGCAGACAGACTCAATATTTCCTACTGTATCTTAGGCTTTTTCTTCTTAATTTGCATAGTTGGATACAAAGACCATGATCAAAATAAAAAATGATAACAGAAATTAAAGCAATTTGTAGATGAACAGATAAATATTGTTTTGTTCCTATGGTTATATAGTTAGGTGTACTATAACTTTGGCTGTCTACAGTTGGGAGTAGATTGACAGTTCTATGAAATGAGTGTGCTTTCCGTCCCGTACTAGCCCCAGGGCTGAGAGGACAAGCAGTTCCATGCTACTCATGTCTGGAGGAGGAGGAGGTTGAGGGTAGGATTCCTGTCCTTCCCTCACTAGGCATCACCTAAACTAAACCAACAAACAAATGCTTTGTTTGGGAACCCTTTGGAACTGTGGTTAGGAAAATAGTCTTGTGACACTAGAAATTACGCCAGAGGATAAGTTCTTAAGGATCTGAAATGTGATAAATTTCAACACTGCTATGTATACATCAGTGAGGCTTTCATTTGTTTTTTAGTAGATTGCTTGTTTATGTGGTGTTTCTATGTTTGTTTCTTTGCATTTGAGACAATGTCTTGGTGATGTAGCATTGGCTTATACTGGCACTTAATAATTGACTGACCTGGTCTAAGGTGGGCACCCCTCCTGCCTCTGCCTTCAAAGTGCTGGGATTACAGGTATATATGCACTGTACCTGGCTCAGTGATATATTTCTGAAGAGAAATTTGGCAACATGCATTAAATATTTTTTCAAAAGCATACTATTTAGCCTATAAATTCAACTTTCAGGATTTAAGTTAAGGTAAAACTCAACAAGGAGTACAGCTTTAGCTGCAATTATATTTATTACAAAATTAATGATAATGTAAAAAAATACCTAATGGAAACAAAGAAATACAAAGGAACAAATCTATTAATGTCTAGTTTATCAATAATGAAAAATACCTTTGAAAGTGTATGTTAATAAATATCTATTAATATGAATATATGCTTGCAGGGAAATGGGAAGCAGATATTTGTACCTTCCTTTTGCTGGCATACATATTATATAGGGATTTGCCTTACTATAGTGGACACAAGCAAATTTAAGCCCTTGAAGGCAGTGTCAGTTAGGGTTGTCTAGATTAGCTGGGTCTGGGGTATGTCTATGGGGATTGTCCTGATTACAATAAGTTATGTGGAAGGAATCTGACTAAATTGGTGCATTGTCTTGTCTGGGTCCTTGACTATGTGGAAAGAAGAGCATGAACTGGGTACAATACACACGGGCCTAGTCTCAGTCTCTCTCTCAGTCACTTTCTCTCTCTCTCTCCTTGTCTTGCCTAGCTGCTGGGGTCCTTTCCCCTTGACTTCTTCACCACGAGGAACTACAACCTAGAGCTGTGAGCTAAGAGGAAGCCTTTCTTCCCTGAGCTGCTTTTGCCAGGATATTTTTATTACAGGGAAAGGAAATGAAGCCTGGAGCAGCTGAACCAGTCAATTTGGAAAGTCTGGATTCATGAGCTGATGAACCAACTAGGCAAATAGGAAATAATGAGAGTATAGAAATAAACAGAATTATTTGTACAGAGTGGTTATTTTAGTAGAAAACACAAATATATGGCAAAATATTCATGCATATGAAAATATAGAAACGCACAGGAATATAGATACCATTGTATGAAAAGTAGCTTTAACTTTTTTCAAGCAATATTTTTAATGTCCATTCTTTTCTATTCTGTTTTTCTTTCCAGAATAAACAAAAAGAGTCAGCAGAAACAATAAAATAAAATAGAATAAGTTAGAAGAGGCATAAGAAAAGAGCAAGCAGGGACCAACAGTAAATTTTCTTTACAAAAGCACAAAAGCATTGAACCTTTCTTCATTCCATAAATTAAAGCCTATGGCTTTCTAGCTATCCCTGTGGTGTTATTAAACTGTAATGATTAATTGCAGGGTGCTCAGTTCTACACAAAATTTCCATATTTTTAAATATGACTTTGTGTTTTCTAAGTTTTGATTTTAGAAAATACCAACTTCACATATTTTGTAGTTTTAAGGTATAGAATATAAAATTGTCAACAGAAATGACCAATAGAAATTATAGTTGTTAAGAAGCATCATGAAACAAAATTAAAAGCCAAATCTAGTATTATTGGAGGGAAGTAATATGTCTTCCCCACAAAGTATTTGTAAATATTGTCCAAAGACATCCATACTATATAAAGATTTATGAGTACATTAAATCAAATCAGTGGGTAAGTTTAAAGAATACAGCTAAGTGGCTTAGTCTCAGAATTATCATTTGTAAGAGCAGGAACATGTAACAGCACTGTAAATAAGATGTTTTCACATGTGAACAAATGTTTTATCATGTGTGCCTCTGGGAAATGAGGAGAAACATAAAGACTTAGTGAGTAGTGTATTTTACAGAAGGTCCAGCAGCAGAAACTGCAGAGTGCAGAAAGGCCAGCAGGGCAAAGGCATGCAGTGAACAAATCGCAAGTGGGACTAGCTAACCTCCTGAGCATTCATTATCACCAGGCAAGGCACAGTCTGTCTTCCCACTGTTTTGTTCCCAGATGTCACATGCAAAGAGATAAACTGTTAAGACTCCAGTGCATGTGTCCATGTATCCATGCAAGGCCAGGGGTCAGCATCAGTGAGGTGATGCTGTCTTCTGTTACTGCTCCCCCTATTACCTTTTGAGGCAGTGCCTCTTACTGAACAAAGGGCTGATGGATTCAGTGAGACCAGCTGGCTGGGCAAGCTTCTGGGACCATCCTGTCTCTGCCCATCGGCTCTAGGATTACTGGTGTGAGCTGCTGTGCCCAGCTTGTACATGTGTGCTGAGCATCCAAAGTCAGGTCCTCATGTGTGCACAGCAAGCATTTCACTCACTAAGCCATCTTAAGTTCATTTGAACTGCAGTCTTGGCAGTTGTTAGGTAGAGATTTCATTTTGAAAGTGCTATACCTTGGATTCTAGCTTATAGCTTGCATGGAAAAATATAAGAACAAAACATTTTGCATCCACAGAAAGTTCCCTTATATTTTTTTAAATCTGTATTATCTATTGTTCCTTTACCCACTTGTAGAACTTAAAAGTTGTTTAATTTACTACTTAATAAGCTTTACTTCACTATAACCCAAATGACCATCTAAGCAAACTCAGTGGTAATCATTTATTAGACAGTGTTTAAGAAATACTAATTATCACCAATATGGGGATATGAATGGTGATGTTGTTTGCTGACTGCGTAAGAATGCTGACAGGGCTTAAAAGAGAAATCCACTCTAATGTCAAGATAGCATGATGGAATCGAGCATTGATGAAAATCTCTCTGAAGCCTATGGAAAACTGAATTTCTCATAGTAATCCTTTCATTTTAGTTACGATAGAAGCTTAACATTTAAGATTTTAATATTATTATAATATGCTAGATATGAACACATTATAGTAAAGTGATACAATAATATAGAATTTTTAGTGCTTTGAGGGGATATGTATGTGTGTATACCATAAAGTGAATGTCCTGAGGTTGGTGTACTGGCTAGTTTTGTGTGTCAACTTGACACAAGCTAAAGTTATCACAGAGAAAGGATTTTCAGTTGAGGAAATGCCTCCATGAGATCCAGCTGTAAGGCATTTTCTCAATTAGTGATCAAGGCAGGAGGGCCCCTTGTGGGTGGTACCATCTGTGGGCTGGTAGTCTTGGGTTCTATAAGAAAGCAGGCTGAGCAAGCCAGGAGAAGCAAGCAAGCAAGCCAGTAAGCAGCATCTCTCCATGGCCTCTGCATCAGCTCCTGCTCCTTGACCTGCTTGAGTTCCAGTCCTGACTTCCTAGTGATGAACAGCAGCATGGAAGTGTAAGCTGAATAAACCTTTTTCTCCCCAACCTGCATCTTGGTCATGATGTTTGTGTAGGAATAGAAACCCTGACTAAGACAGTTGGTGAAGATTATTTAGCTAAGTAGTGAAGTATTTTTGACCAAAAATATCTGTCTTGATTATGGTCATTAGTGATAAATCTTTATGATTTTCAAGTCTTGAGTCTCATGGCAGGAAGAAATGGTCAGTGGTCTCAGAATAGTTTACTACTTACTTGAGATCAACTAAGGTACACATGTGATGCCCAGAATTTCTAAATTCCTTTCCTGACAGCTAACTCATATGTAAAATTTTAATACACTAAAGCTTCTTTAGCAAAAAAGAATTTTTCCTTGGAGAAAACTATTTCTCCCACTCTCAGCATTCCTTAGTGGCTGTGGTTTCTTTGTGTAGGGTTGAGGCCAAGAGCACACTAATTGGTTATCCAATATCAAATGGTTAGCTCTGAAAGCATATGAGTAACATTATACAGACCGAACAGGCTATATTTAGGAACATTTACATACATACATACATACATACATATATATGTATATACATATATTAAAAAAAGAGGGTATAAATGTAAAGAGATGAACTGGGAGTATATGGAAAGTTCTAAAGAGAGAAAAGATATATAATTATATTATAATCTCAAAAATACAAGAAAACAAGAAGAATTCTTGATTTCAACTTTTAACATGTCCAGAAACCCTGAAAAAGTCAAGCATTAAAGAAAATCTCTCTGAAGTACAAAAAAAATTTATCATAGTAATTCTTTGATTTTAGTTATGATAAAAGCTTAAAGTTTAAGGTTTAATATTATTGGACTGATCATCCCCTTAAAATCTATTTTGTAGCTGCTGGGTGGCTGGCTTTGTACACCGCATGGGAGCTGTTGCAGGGAACACCCTTGTTTTCACGACCCTTTCATTTATGATTACACGGGGCAAGATATGAACAAATGATCATGTCAACTAGTGGTATGTGATGAGGAAAAATACACATAAAACGGAAAATCATGATCTAGAAAGTTTAGGTGAAAATTTAGGGAGATTTCTCTGAAGAGGAGATAATTGAGCTGAATCCTGAATAACAAAACCAAGTCACCTGAAGTGAGGGAACGGCCTAGGCATAAAGGTGATGGATCAGGCCGTGCCTGGCTATTAGATAATTTAAAAGCTAAGTAGACTGATGTCACAGAGTAAAGCCTGGATGTGCTAGATCAAATTCACAGCTTGAAATGCTTATTCTTTTTTTTTTTTTTTTTTTGGTTTTTCAAGACAAGGTTTCTCTGTGTAGCCCTGGCTGTCCTGGAACTCACTCTGTAGACCAGGCTGGCCTCGAACTCAGAAATCCGCCTGTCTCTGCCTCCCAAGTGCTGGGATTAAAGGCGTATGCCACCACCGCCCGGCAGAAATGCTTATTCTTATTAAATGAACTACTCAGATGGTCCCTGGAACTGAGACCTGAGCCATGAGATTGCACAGGTTGTTTTACCAGCAGACTGGGGGGATCTAGTGCCAGTATTTTGTCTTTGAAAATATACTCAATCAAAGGCTTCTGGAGAGATCATAGGGTCTAGCACCAGTATTTGAGCTCTGAGATAATAAATACCCTCTTTAAAAAGAGACCTTTCCTTGTAAAGGTTAAATCAGAGTTAGGAATACTCCTTAGTTGAACACTTACAATTATTTAAAATTAGTCTATCTCTATATTAATTTCATTTTGAATTATTTTATTTTAAATAAATTATTAGAAAAATACATCCTCTCTCTACCATGGTTATACAGTTATTTAATGAAAATAAAATGAACTTGTGATTCGTATTAGTACATATTCTAATGGCCCCTTCCTTCCTTCCTTCTTCCTTTCCTTACTATTTTTTGGGCTGTGGTCATTCTACAATGCCCTGATGACCCTAAGCTATGAAATGAGGCAATCCTCTGGTCTCAGACTCCTGAACTGCTAGGCCACCGATCCTGGTAGTACTCATGTTTTCCAACTATTTACTTTGGCCTTTCTCAGATGATAATTTCCAGTATGATCTATTATATTGGATACATTTTCCCAGATGCCATCTGTGTTCTCTCACTAGGTAGGTCGGTCGGTCGGTTGGTCGGTCAGTCGGTCTATCGACAGATAAGCTACAAAGGACAAAACCTGGGCTGCGAAGGTAGTCCAGTGTCTGAGGACCTGAGGTCACACATGAGAGCTGAACATTGGTGGTGTGAAACTGGGGTTGGTGACTGGTGGAGACAGGCGGATCCCTGAGCTCATTGGTAGTGTGAAACTGGGGTTGGTGACTGGTGGAGACTGGCGGATCCCTGAGCTCATTGGCAAGCCATCCTAGCTGAATTGATGAGTAAGAAACCCTATCTTAAAAAACAAAAAAACAAAAAAAGGAGGAGGAGGAGGAGGAGGAGGAGGAGGAGGAGGAGGAGGAGGAGGAGGAAGAGGAGAGCAGTAGAGAGAAGCACTTGTTTTTGGCCTCTGGTCCACACACATATGGGCACATAGATGCATATGTAATAGCATGCACATGTAATCCACAGAAGAATGTATATACACACAAAATACACACATACCACACTCCCACCAAACTACATTTAATATCTTCATATTTTAATAAGAAGTGTCATTGTCCTCATTCGTCGTTAACTAAAGAACAAAGTTAGAATTTTAAAATTTTAAATTTTTATTATGACATATAAGCACTGCATTTTAACATATCAGCTAATACTTTACTATCCTTAGAGACATGACCTAATTTTCTCTGTTCTCCCTTGAATAATTGGCCATCAAACATTTCTTATTCAGCTAATTTCAACTATAGTAAACATCTTGGTGAGAATTAACTGATTCCTTTAGCTAATACCTCCCATGCACCTACTTGATGTCAGGTCCCAAGGGAATGAGTGGGGGCTGAACTGGTGCCTGTGTTCCACGGTCCTGCACAAGAGGGCTGAAACTGAAGGGAACAAACAATGTTTTGTTTTGTTTTCCACTCAGAGTTTCCTCTAGCCAGCCTATTTGAAGCAAATGTTTATCTCTAACAATCTATGCAGAAGAACATCTTTCTCTAATGTATGTAGACTCCATTTGGGCCGCTGGTAGTTGTGGCTCTGCAGGGAGAAAAAAAAAAAGGACCAAAGAGTCATCATTATATAGAGCACGTAGTAAGTGACTGAAACACTTAGAGGTTCAGTCTAGTTTCCTTCAAGAAACACTCAGAGGAAAGACACACAAGACTCAGCACTAAAAGATCTTACAGCTAGGAGACTTGAAAATAAGAGATCAACCAAGCTTTTATGAACATATGTCTTGAATCATGGATAAGAATGATGACACACAGGAAAGAGAATATTATTAATAATGACAAAAGTGAGAGAGTTAAAGATGGATTACACAGTGCTACCATAGGGAAGTCCTCTCTAGAGGACACAGTGTTTGCTCAAGGAGTGGGAGTTAAGAAATAACCAACACTATAACTGACATCATCTCCTGACTGACAGGTCCTGGAGGAAGCTGACACTTAGGTCAAATGTTTAGGGCACTAGCCCAGGCTAAAAAGATGAGTCAATAAATATTTGAACAGGAAGGGGCACATGAAGACAGGAGGATGGCTGAAGCAGGCCAGCTAGTAGTGTAAGGAGCAGAGATGCAAAAGGTCCAGAAGACAGCTCAATGAACATGTAAGGGTAGGAAGAAGAGATGTGACTAAAGGGAAGAGAAACAGGTTCTCAGACTTGAAAAACGTAATAGTGGTAAATTCCACAGAAAGCAAAAGAAGAATAGAGTTCATGAAAGTAGTCAAAAATAAGAAGACAAAATGTGGAGCAGAGACTAAAGAAAGGCCATTCAGAGACTGCCCCACCTGGAGATCCATCCATATTCAGTCACCAAACCCAGACACTATTGCAGATGCCAAGAAGTGCTTGGTAACAGGAGCCTGATATAGTTGTCTCTTGAGAGGCTCTGCCAGAACCTAACAAATACAGAGGCAGATGTTCACAGCCAACAATTAGACTGAGTGTGGGATCCCCAATGGAGGAATTAGAGAAAGGACTGAGGAGCTGAAGTGGTTTGCAACCTCATATCATAGGAAGAACAACAGTATAAACCAACCAGACACCGTTCCCCCCCAGAGCTCCCAGGGACTAAATCACCAACCAAGAGGACACATGGAGTGATCCATGGCTCCAGATGCATATGTAGTGGAGGATGGCCTTGTCGGTCATCAATGGGAGGAGAGGCCCTTGGCCCTGTGAAGGCTCAGTAGATGCCCCAGTGTAGGGGAATTCGAGGGTGGGGAGGTGGGAGAAGATGGGTGGGGGAGCACCCTCATAGAAGCAGGGGAAGGGGGATGGGATAGGGGGTTTCTAGAGGGGAAACTGGGAAGGGAAATAACATTTCAAATGTAAATAAAGAAAATATCCAATAAAAGAAAACGAAAGAAAGTAGTCAAAAGTTGCAAAGATGTCATTTGAAATAAATTTTTAAAAAGGGTACTGAGTTGGTAGTTTTGAAAGTACACTGACTTTGATGGGAAAAAAACACCATATTCAACTAGAGATATTTCAGTTTCCAAGGAGCTAAGCAAGGATTTTGAAAGAAAGAGAGAAAGAAAGAAAGAAAGAAAGAAGGAAAGAAAGAAAGAGGGAGGGAGGGAGGGGGGAGGGAGGGAGGAGGGAGGGAGGAGGGAGGGGAAGTTATGATGGTAGAGAAGTCTAGAAGACTGAATGCTACAGAGAAGGAGCTCGTCAGCTCACAGTGATATCTGAAGGAGAGACCAGTTCCTAAAATAAGAATTCCTGGTACAAAGTTGAAGGACTTTAAGCCAATGAAAAATAAAGTTAAAAACTGTTACCAAAAGTTACAAGATGGAAAAACATGACATTAAGAATTTAAGCAGAAGTCTAGGAACTAAGATAACATTCATACTTTCAATGATTTTAATTTTGGATCAGTGGAAAATGTGAAAAATAAGTTTCTAATATTTTCTATCTTCTCTTTGTTACTAAGTAACTCTTCAAAAAAAAAAAGAAAAACATTTTTAAAGGATGTATTTTTTTTCCTTTTGTGTGTATGTTTGCTTTGACTACATGTTTGGCTGTGTACCACATGCAGCCCTGGTGAAAGCCAGATGGGGCAGAACACCCTAGAACTAGAGTTAGCTGCCATTCAGGTATAGCAAGGAACCTGGGTCATCTACACGAGCAACTTTTAACCTCTGAGCCATTTCCAGCCTCAGGAAAACACTTTTCTGCACATCATTTTATGCCGACATTTTTTCTGTTTACCTTCCTTAGGCCACACATTATTAGTCAGCTTAAATAGGATTTGTTCTCATGGGGATCCCAATGGTGGAGTTAGGGGAAGGAAACTGGGAAGGGGGATAATATTTGAAATGTAAATAAATAAAATAACCAATAAAAAAAGGATTTGCTCTAAATTTAACTCAGTTCTTTATCAATATTTAGTTCTGAAGAAAACATAGCTCATTTACTTGAAAGTATACTCATATATTTTTGTACTAGGTTTGATCCTTATTGTTATTATGTCTCAGGCCAACAAAACTAACTAAAGCCAATTATTTCTATATATAAATATCATAGGCAGTGACAGATTTCTCTGCAACTCATTTTTCTTTGAACTTTTTTTGGCTTCTCTCACTCTTTCCATATATATATATATACACACATATATATACATATATACATACACACACACATATATAAACAACCCAGTGTTAGCCATAAAGAAATATATATATATATTAGCTATAACAAAATATTAGAGAAATATTCACATAAGTTTGGGTATTTTGTAAATAGAAACTATGCAGTATTTTATAAAATGGGAACACTAAAGTAAAAAAATCACACTTAAGAAAATTTCTAATCTGTGGCAGGAGACCTCTGCCTGGGTCAACAGGGCTCCATAGCCAAATACTGCCAGGAGAAAGCTAGCCTCCCAGGAGTGTGGGCAAGCCTGTCTGCTCAGAGGGACCCACCTGGAATCCCAAGGACACAAGAACTGAGGAGTGGTCCTCTGGTTTCTTTTGGTGGCCAGGAGAGGCTCCTGTGACACAGGGCTCCATACTCAAATAGTGTCAGGAGAGAGCTGGTCTCCCAGGAGTGCCGACACACCTTAAAGCACAGGCAAGACCACCACTTCTATTCAAATTCACTGGATCAAGAGGGACCCTTGCAGAGCCATCAAGACACAGGAACCAAGGGACAGCTGGGGACAAGATCCTTCTGGTTTCTGTCTGCATCCCAGAGCTGACCCTGTAACACAGCACTCCAAACCCAAATTCCTCTCAGAAATAGCTGGCCTTCAAGGAGTATTGACATTGAGGCTTGCAGGAGGAACAAGACACAGTCAGAAAGAGTAAGACCACCTAACACCAGAGATAGCCAGATGGCGAAAGGCAAGGGCAAGAACATAAGGAACAGAAGTCAAGGCTACTTGGCATCATCAGAACCCAGCTCACACACCAGAGGAAGCCCTGGATACCCCAACAAACCAGAAAAGCAAGACTCAGATTTAAAATCACATCTCATGATGATGAAAGAAGATTTTAAGAAGGTAATAAATAACTCCCTTAAAGAAATACAAGAGAACACAGGTAAACAACTAGAAGCCCTTAAAGAGGAAACACAAAAATCCCTTAAAGAATTACAGGAAAACACAATCAAACAGACAAAGGAAATGAACAAAACCATCCAGGATCTAAAAATGGAAATAGAAACAATAAAAAAAATCACAAAGGGAGACAACCCTGGAGACAGAAAACCTAGGAAAGAGATCAGAAGTCATAGATTCAAGTATCACCAACAGAATACAAGAGATAAAAGAGAGAATCTCAGGTGAGGAAGATACCATAGAAAACATTGACACAACAGTCAAAGAAAACACAAAATGCAAAAAGCTCCTAACCCAAACATCCAGGATATCCAGGATACAATGAGAAGACAGAACCTGAGGATAATAGGTATAGAAGAGAGTGAAGATTCCCAACTTAAAGGACCAGTAAATATCTTCAACAAAATTATAGAAGAAAACTTCCCTAACCTAAAGAAAGAAATGAACATAAATAGACAAGAAGCCTACAGAACTCCAAATAGATTGGATAAGAAAAGAAATTCCTCCCATCACATTATAGTCAAAACACAAATACACAAAATAAGGGAAGAATATTAAAAGCAGTAAGGGAAAATAGGTCAAGTAACATATAAAGGCAGACCTATCAGAATTATACCAGATTTCTCACCAGAGACTATGAAAGCTAGAAGATCCTGGGCAGATCTCATACAGACTCTAAGAGAACACAAGTGCCAGCCCAGGCTGCTATATACAGAAAACTCTCCATTATCATAGATGGTGAAACCAAAATATTCTATGACAAAACCAAATTTACACAATATGTTTCCACAAACCCAGCCCTACAAAGGATAATAGATGGAAAATGCCAACTCAAGGAGTGAAACTACACCCAAGAAAAAACAAGAAAGTAATCTTTCAACAAACTCAAATGAAGATAGCCACATAAACATAAAAATAACATCGAAAATAACAGGAAGCAACAATCACTATTCCTTAATATCTCTTAACATCAATGGATTCAATTTCCCAATAAAAAGACATAGACTGACAGACTGTATCCATAAACAGGACTCAGCATTTTGCTGCATCCAGGAAATGCACCTATGTGTTAAAGAGAAACACTACCTCAGAGGAAAGGGCTGGAAAAAAAATTCCAGGCAAACAGTCCCAGGAAACAGGCTGAAGTAGCCATTCTAATATCAGATAAAATCAACTTTCACCCCAAAGTCATCAAAAAGATAAGGAAGGACACTTCATACTCATCAAAGAAAAATCTACCAAGAAGAACTCTCAATTCTGAACATCTATGCCCTGAATGCAAGGGCACTCACATTCATAAAAGAAACTTTACTAAAGCTCAAAGCACACATTGCACCTCACACAATAATAGTGGGAGTCTTTATCATCCCACTATCATCAATGGACAGATCTTGGAAACACAAACTAAACAGAGACACAGTGAATCTAACAGATGTTATGAACCAAATGGGTTTAACAGATATCTATAGAACATTTCGTCCTACAGCAAAAGAATATACCTTCTCAGCACCTCATGGTACCTTCTCCAAAATTGATAATATAATGGGTCAAAAAACAAACCTCAACAGATATAAGAAGACTGAAATAATCCCATGCCTCCTATCAGATCACTATGGATTAAGGCTGATCTTTAATGGCAAAAACAACAACAGAAAGCCCACATACACATGGAAGCTGAACAATGCTCTGCTCAATGATAACTTGGTCAAGGAAGAAATAAAGAAGGAAATTAAAGACTTCCTAGAATTTAATGAAAATGAAAGTACAACTTACCCAATCCTATGGGACACAATAAAAGCAGTGTTAAGAGGAAAATTCATAGCTCTGAATGCCTCCAAAAAGAAACTGGAGAGAGTAGATACTAACAGCCTAAAAGCACACGTGAAAGTTCTAGAACAAAAAGAAGCTAATACACCCAAGAGGAGTAGAAGGCAGGAAATAATCAAATTAAGGGCTGAAATCAACCAAGCAGAAACTAAAAGAACTATACAAAGAATCAACAAAACCAGGAGCTGGTTCTTTGAGAAAATCAACAAGATAGATAAACCCTTAGCCTTAACCAGAGGGCACAGAGACAGTATGCAAATTAACAAAGTTAGAAATGAAAAGGGAGATATAACAACAGATTCTGAGGAAATTCAAAAAAACATCAGATCCTACTACAAAAGCCTATACTCAACAAAATTGGAAAATCTGGATGAAATGGACAAATTTCTAGACAGATACGAAATACCAAAATTAAGTCAGGATCAGATAAACCATCTAAACAGTACCATAACGCCTAAAGAAATAGAAGCTGTCATTAATAGTTTCGTAACCAAAAAACCGAAAAACTACCCCAGGACCAGATGGGTTCAGTGCAGAATTCTATCAGACTTCAAAGAAGACCTAATGCCAATACTCTTAAATATATTTCACAAAATAGAAACAGATGGAACACTACCCAATTCATTCTATGAGGCCACAATTACACTGATACCAAAACCTCACAAAGACCCAACAAAGAAAGAAAACTTCAGACCAATTTCCCTTATGAATATCGAAGCAAAATTACTCAATAAATTCTCGAAAACCAAATCCAAGAACACATCAAAAGGATCATTCATCATGATCAAGTAGGCTTCATCCCAGGGATGTAGGGATGGTTCAAGACCCAGAAATCCATCAATGTAATCCACTAGATAAACAAACTCAAAGAAAAAACCACATAGTCATTTCATTAGATGCTGAAAAAGCATTTGACAAAATTCAATATCCCTTCATAATAAAAGTCTTGGAAAGATTAGGAATTCAAGGACCATACTTAAATATAGGAAAGGAAATATACAGCAAACCAGTGGCCAACATCAAACTAAATGGAGAGAACCTCGAAGCAATTCCACTAAAATCAGGGACTAGGCAAGGCTTCCCTCTGTCTCCCTATCTATTCAATATAGTACTGGAAGTTCTAGCTAGAGCAATTAGACAACAAAAGGAGATCAAAGGGATACAAATTGGAAAGGAAGAAATCAAAATATCACTATTTGCAGATGATATGATGGTATACTTAAGTGACCCAAAAAACTCCACCAGAGATCTGCTACAGCTGATAAACAACTTCAGCAAAGTGGCTGGATACAAAATTAACTCAAGCAAATCAGTAGCCTTCCTATACTTGAAGAATAAACAGGCTGAGAAGAAATTAGGGAAATGACACCCTTCACAATTGTCACAAACAATATAAATATCTTGGTGTGACTCTAAGCTAACAAGTGAAAGATCTGTATGACAAGAACTTCAAGTCTCTGAAGAAAGGAATCAAAGAAGACCTCAGAAGATGGAAGGATCTTCCATGCTCATGGATTGGAAGGATTAATATAGCTAAAATGGCTGTCCTGCAGAAAGCAATCTACAGATTCAATGCGATCTCTATCAAAATCCCAATTCAATTCTTCATAGACTTAGAAAGAGCAATTCTAAAATTCATATGGAATAACAAAAAACACAGGATAGCAAAAACTATTCTCAACAATAAAAGAACTTCTGGGGGAATCAGCCTCCCTGACCTCAACCTGTACTACAGAGCAGTAGTGATAAAAACTGCATGGTATTGGTACAGTGACAGGCAGGTAGATAAATGGAATAGAATTGAAGACCCAGAAATGAACCCACACACTTTTTTTTTTTTCTGATGAAGGCTTGAACTTTATTGTTCTGTACTCCTTATAAAGGGAAAGCCCAAAGGCCCAATCCTTTTTTTCAACAAGCTCAGCAGGCAGTGACTCCTCAAGGTTCCTGTAGGAAGTTGCAAATGCAGAGAGGCCAGACTGACTCCAGCCAGGTTGTTTATCCTACTCAAGTCTGGAACCCACACACTTATGGTCACTTGATCTTTGACAAAGGAGCTAAAACCATACAGTGGAAAAACAACAGCATTTTCAACAAATGGTGCTGGTTGATCTGGTGGTCTACATGTAGAAGATTGAGAATTGATCCATTCCTATCTTCCTGTACAAAGCTCAAGTCCAAGTGGATCAAGGACTTTCACATAAAACTAGACACACTGAATCTAATAGAAGAGAAAGTGGGAAAAAGTCTCGAACACCTGGGCACAGGGGAAAAGCTCCTGACTAGAACACCAATGGCTTATGCTCTAAGATCAAGAATCGACAAATGGCACCTCTTGAAATTACAAAGCTTCTGTAAGGCAAAGGACAATGTTAATAGGACAAAACAGCAACCAACAGATTGGGAAAAGATCTTTGCCAATCCTACATCCAATAGAGAGCTAATATCCAAAACATACAAGGAACTCAAGAAGTTAGACTCCAGAGATCCAAATAACCCTATCAAAAAATGGGGAAGAGAACTAAACAGAGAATTCTCAACTGAGGAAACTCCAAGGGCTGAGAAGCACCTAAAGAAATGTTCAACATCCTTAGTCTTCAGGGAAATGCAAATCAAAACAACCCTGAGATTCCACCTCACACCAGTCAGAATGGCTAAGATCAAAAACTCAGGTGACAGCAGATGCTGGTGAGGATGTGGAAAAAGAGGAACATTCCTCCATTGCTGGTGGGATTGCAAGCTGGTACAACCACTCTTGAAATCAGTTTGGCAGACCCTCAGAAAAATGGACATAATACTACCTGAGGACCCAGCTATTCCATGCCTGGGCATATACCCAGAAGATGCTCCAACATGTAATAAAGACACATGATCCACTATGTTCATAGCAGCCATATTTATAATAGCCAGAAACTGGAAACAACCCAGATGTCCCTCAACAGAGAAATGGACACAGAAAATGTGGTACATTTACACAATAGAATACTACTCAGCTATTAAAAACAATGACTTCATGAAATTTGCAGGCAAATGGATGGAACTTGAAAATATAATCCTGAGTGAGGTAACTCAGTCACAATAGAATGAACATGGTATGTACTTACTGATAAGTGGATATTAGCCCAAAAGTTCCGAATAGCCAA
>JADRCH010000007.1:19687771-19827620 GCA_019843965.1 Rhynchomys soricoides
GGGAATGCCAAGGAGGGAAGACAGGAGTGGGTGGGTGGGTGGGTGGGGGAACACCCTCATAGAGGCAGGGGGGAGGGTATAGGGGGTTGCAAAGGGGAGACCTGGAAAGATGGAAACGTTTGAAAAGTAAATACATATATATGAAAATTTCCAATTACTTGTTTAATTTATATGAATATTTTGCCTGAATTTATTCATGTGTACCATGTGTGCCTACTGCCTGCAGAGGTCAGAAGAGAGAACTGGATCCCATGGAAGTGGAGTCATGGGTGGTTGTGAGTTGCCACAAGGGTGCACCTACATCTACAGAACCAGATAAAAAGTCTGTTACACGACCTTCAAAAAAGCCATGCTCCAAATCAGGCAAAACAGACTTCCTCAATTCATCGCCCCCCCCCTTCAATTAGATACTCTGGATATAAATGGCTATATTCTGAAACACTTATCTCATTAGCCTCAGAAGTAACTCTCCATGTAAATTTAGAGTAGCTAATAAGCAGTTATTTGTTGTTGCTGGCAGAATCTTATGCTGCGTGGGATAAAGTTGGCCCAAATGCAGCAATTCCTGAGCATCACCATAGACTACAGTCACCTTCTTCTGCTTCTGTAGGGTCACTGTCCTATGAAAGAAAGGTGTGACTATAGGAAGTGATGCTACTTTAGCATAGCACACAGTGAAGCACCATCGCATGGTTTTTCTCTCTTGATAAGAACCGAGGATATGAAAGACTGAAATAGGTATGAAGAGCCAGATTCTGTGCTTTAGTAAAACTCAGTGTCAGCCATAAAGAACTTACTAAGTATTTTTCCTAGGTATTTAATTTTGGGTGCATATATGGTAATGCATGTATGCACATATGTGGATAGTCTACGTATTTGGCATCGTTTTCCTGCCCATAACCTAAGCCACTGAGATAATGGACTCTTTTTTGCTGACTAAGATAATAATTGTAAATATTATCTGTTTTTCTGAATCTCAGAAAATTGGGAACTTTTGGCTGATAAGCACAAATGGTCTTGAAAGAGTGGTCGTAATGAAAATTGGCTTGGAACATTGCACATTCTTTAAATTTATCTTATATCTTATACAGAAAGTACCACTGAATAGGTATCTTAGATAAACCCAGAATCTAATCCTTACGTTCAAATAGATACTTATAAAGTAAATGAAAGAGCAAAATAGCTGTATGTAAATGTATTTATTGTCAAGGGAGAGGGTACATTGTACTCATGTATGAAATAATAAACAACACCTTAATCTTACCACTACGTCCAGACATTGCCACTGTTAACCACTCTTCTCCTGCCTTGTTTGACCAATGTACAAACTAGAACTCTGACTAATGGATAATAATTAGAGCCAACAACTAAAACCCAACTTTTACAACAATCCTTGGAAGCAATCTCACTAGAAATTCCTGAGAGTAAGCTGGAAGATTTCCATTTGTCAAGGTTAGCCTGAGAATAAGTTCCAGGCTAGCCTGAGCTACAGTGTGAGACCTTGTTTTCAAATAACAAACAAACAAACAAACACACAAACAGAAACAAAATAATCCTATGAAGCAATAAAATATGTTGAGAGACTTTCCTGGTTGAGACACCAATCCTGAAGTGGAGCCATCACACTGAGTCAGTTTTAAGCCCTACACCCTTGTCAGTGTGGGCTTAAAAGTCAAAACCACAAAGGTCAGTTTTGAACCTTTCCAAATACTGTTTCTTCATTATGGAAATAGGGATAATTAACTGCGTAAAAGAATGGGAAATGCCAATTTGAGAATAAGTGAGATACTTAGCATACTGTTTAGCCAGAGGCAAGCACTGAGAACATGCACGATGACACACACTTGTAAAGATTTACTCTTTGATGACATTTGATACAGTTCTTTCGGTTCAAATAGCAGCAATAATAATAACTATTTGTGCTAAACATTATTGTAAGTTGTTGATATATAATAATTTAACATTTTCAATAATCTAAAATTTGAATAATTTTATAACACCTAAATATAGAACAAAGAATCAAAAGATCATAAGAGTGGAGGTGGGGCCAACAAGATGGTTCAGCAGGAAAATGCATTAACTATGAGGAGATGACCAGAGCTCACTGTGGTGGAAAGAGAAAACCAACTTTTGCAAATTGTCCTCTGACTTCCACAACTAAAAGACACACAGAGAGAGAGAGAGAGAGAGAGAGAGAGAGAAACAGACAGAGACAGAGACTTAACTTATTAATAAGTAAATAAATAAAGGTAAATATTTTTGAGAAATCCCAAACTTCAGGCATGTGTTACAATCAGGCATCAAAAAAACCAAACAGCATAGTCAGAGTCTGTGTGCCTGTCTTGCAGTGAGTTTTACTTTTTAAAAGGATATATTATATATTCAGTGACATTTACAAGTGTCTAGACATAAACTTAATGAAGAGAAGATGCATTTCCCATTTTACCCGCAACAGTAACTCGGAGGGGGCATAGGCTATGGTCCTTCCACTGGCTGCTGAGAACAACTACAGATATTCTGTGTGGGATTCAGCCTGCCCTCCGCTGTTCAGTCTCGCTGTGAGTGAGGCTGCTGCTCACACCTCACTGTCTCCATGCTCTTCTCCAGCTGCTTACCACTCATCCTTTAACCTAACTCCTTGGCATTCACTTCTTGTTTTCCTGTTTAATAATGACACATTTTTGTGGCTAGTAAGTTAAAATGTTCCTTGCCTTTAGTGGGTAAACAGACAAAGAACAGAGTGCTGATTGCTTTCTTTGGTTGCCGGCTCTTTTTACTACAGATAGGACAGATCTGCTCCTCTTAGGCAAAGCTCTGGGGAGTAATTACAGAAACTTGCAGTTCCCCAAGGCAGGTGGGCAGGAAGTCACACACTAGATTTTACCCTTAAATTATAAATATTGTCCATCTGGGAGAATACAGGAGGCACACATTTCTAGATGCATTACTAGAGAGTAGTTCTCAAATTCTACTACTCACCAGAGTGACTGGCTTCTAAAGAATACAGTACAGAGCTGTAGCCCCGGCACCCTAGGATGGATACCCCTGGGAGCAGAGCTAGACATGTACATCTTGAATTTTCTCATCTGATAGTATTGCAAGTGGCATAAAAACACCCACTTAAGGAATTCTAGTATCAGTTAATGGAAGCTGACCTTGTTAAAATAAAATGTCTTACTTGTTTTTCTTGCCTTTGTATAGTTTAGACAAGACTTCATGACTAATTTTTGTCTATCAAACATATATAAAATATTAACTAAACTTTAACAAACAACTACAACAAACAAACAAAACAGAAGCAAAGAACAAAAACCAAAGCTGGTGTCCATAGTTTCCTCAGGTATTCTTAGCTTACCTGAGCCTGAGTTATTCTGAAGAGTATATTCTAAAGAATGAACCTGGAGGAAGTATTTTCCTCATGTGTGGATAGAACTACATATCTAAAGCTATTTTTCACACTGGCTATTTCTAAATTTTAAGAAGAACAAAATACTATATTAGTCCAGCAGGCATTATGGTTATACAGGTTTACTTTGGTTATTAATTATATATAAGAAAACCAAGCAGGATTTTGTAATTTGTAAATAATACATTGAGACAAAATTTCAGTTTTCAATTCATAAAAATATCAGCCCACAACTGTTACGGGGTTAAAAGTCTTTCTTAAATAAAATTCTAAAAATTATTAGACCCTATACATCATCTTAGTTTACATCACTGAAAAGAGACACCATGACCAATGTAACTCTTATAAAGGACAACATTTAATTGGGCTGGCTTACAGGTTCAGAGGGTCAGTCCATTATCATCATGGCAAGAAGTGTGGCAGCATGTAGGCAAGCATGGTCTTAGAGATGGAGCCAAGAGTTTTACATCTTGATCAGAAGGCAGTCAGAAAACTGAATCTCACACAGTGAGCAGAGCTTCAAAACCCACCCCTACAGTCATGCACCTCTTCCAGCAAGGCCACCTGTACTAATAGTGCCCCTTCCCATGAGCAAAGCATATTCAAACCATCACATTCCACTCCTTGGACCCTGTAGGCTTATTCAAACACATGAGCCTGTGAGGGCAATAACTAATCATAGCATAGTTCAATTTCAGAAATCCCCATAGTCTATTGTAGTCTTAACAATATTTAAAAGTCCAAAGTTCATGCAATCTCTTAATTATAATTTCCTATAAATTAAAAATTAAATTAAAATTATAAAATAAAAATCAAATCATAAATGTCCAATATAAATAGATATACATTATCATTTCAAAACATGATAGTGAGGAAATACTGGACCAAAGCAAGACCAAAAATTAGCTAGGCAAACTCAAAACTGTGCATCTCCATGTCTGATGTCTAACTCTTTTCAGCATTGTTGACTGCAACCCAATTCTTTCTTTTGGACTGGTTCCACTCCCTGTTAGCAGGTTTCCTTGTCAGATATCCCATGGCTCTGGCATCTTGAATATCTTGGTACCTCCAAGGCAACTAAAACTTCACAGCCTCTTATTCCAATGTCTGAGATCTACTCACGGTCTTCTGGGCTCCTCCAAAGGGCTTTTGTCACACCTCCAATTCTGCTCTCTGTAGCATTCTAGGGCCTGGTTGACTCCATTCCGTGGCTGTTGCCGTTCTTGGTGATCATCGTATGGTGCTGGCATCTCTAACACTCTAGAGTTTTCTACTTCATCTAGGCATCACCAATAGCCTTCCACAGGTTCCCTTCATGGTGCCAAGCCTCAGTTTCTTTACATGACTCATTCAGTTCTGGGTTGTCAACTGCAACTGAAGCTACACCTTCACCAATGGCCTTTGCCTGGCCTCTCATAGTGTCAAGCCTCAGCTGCTCTCCACGTCCCTTTTATGTCTTCAAAAGTACCACCTAGGTGACTCTTACACATTATGAAGTCTAGCTGCAGCACAAGGTATGACCCTGGTTATCCCTGGTATGAAGCTTCTTTGTACTCTCAGAAAATACTTCCCAGAAGATTTCACTGCAATGATGTTGTTCTCTTCTTAATCACTGTTGATTTCTTAGCTCCAGCTAACCGGTATCAGTTGTCCCAGTAGTCCCTTAAAGCCACATGGCCAAAGTTGCCAAGTTCTGCTGCTTGCTGGAGCAGGAACATGGCCCCTTTTGTTCTATTACATTATCACCAGATCTTTTTGTTTTCCAGCTCCTTCACTGCCTAAGCTTGACTGTCCTGAAACTTGCTCTGTAGATTGACCTTGAACTCAGAGATCTGCATGGCTCTGCCTCCTGAATGCTAGAATTAAAGGCATGTACCACCACACCTGGACTTAAGCTTTCCTTTACCTAGAACTTGCTCCCAGGCTGGTCTTGAATTCACAGATCAGCTTGCCTTTGTCTCCTGGGATTAAAGGTATGTACCACCATGCCTGGGTCAAAGCATTTCATGGCCACTATTCCTCAAGATATGAATCAAAAGTCTGCTGTTGTAAGCCTCAAGATCTGGATCACAAGTGAGCCCTCCATTTCTGTATTGTAGTTCATTCCAGATTAAAAGTCCAAATAAAAACAAACCAGGTAATAACACCTAACATGACATAACTACTCCTTGTTCAACTGCAAACACGAACAATAAGCCTATCTGGGTGGGATCTTGCCCTGAGATCACCACTTTCTTTTCTTCATCTGTTTATCTCCTTGAACACAGGATGCATTTCTATTTAATTTCCTAGTGCATCTTTATTATTCGAACCAAACATTTTATATTTTTCCTATCTCACTGTGCTTGATCAAAATGCTCTTCATGAGAATTAACCCAGAGGGTTAATGCTAATAATGCTGGGATTTTCTGAGATTTCCTTTGTCAATGCAATTAATCTAATTCTCTTTACCTTAGACTTAACCTGAGCTACACTCTTCAAAGGCAAAAAGCAGCCACATTCTTTACCACAAAAAGGCTCACATTCCAACAAGGCCACCCCTACTAATAGTGCCATTCTCATGAGCCTCGCATATTCAAACCATCACATACATTTATGTAAATTACATGGTTAAGTGATTAAAAAAGTTAAACCGAACATGTCCTGTAGGCATATGTACTCTGTCACCCACAGTAGCAATAATGCTACTGAAAAAAATATAAAATGTAGAAAACAGAGGAAAATTTTCCAGATATTTCAAAATAAAGGAGTTCATTCCTATGTTCTTACTTTGGATAACAAGATTATTTCCAGTAAAAATGATAAACTAAGAATTTTAGGTAGAAGAATGATTTATCTGCCAGAGATAAGCCCAGGTCTTCAGCAACTAGATTTGTTCATCTTAATTACTCCAGTTACAACACTGAAATTTTCTATAAATTTACCGGTGATAAGATATTTTTCTTTTTTATGGTCAAATTTATACATTTTATGCTATTATACTTAAATCACATTGCAGTAGAAAAGATGATAATTTTAGATAAAAAAAATCACTAAACCGTTTAAATATTTTGTGGTTTTGTATAAAATTTGATAGTCTTCTTTATATAAAAATTTAATTTGAGATCATCAGTCTAGAGTTATGAAAGTTTTATGAAAATTATGAATTACAATAATGAAAGGAAAATATGATTATAGGATAATAAACACACATATATGCACAATATAAACAATTGTTTATTTTACTTGCCAGTGGGTTAAAACAATTTTAGGACAGTAATTTTGGACAAAATTCTTCCTTTCAATTTTTTCACATTTTTAAAATTGTGAAATAAGCTATAAATACAAATGAATGCACAACATACACATTCAAAGCATAATTTAAAAATGAATTCACTCATGATCACTCTGAAAGCTAAGAAAGTAGCCCTTTAAAGATCATAGGTGAACAGGAGTGGCTTAGTCGTGAAAAGTCTGTAATTATTATAAATATCAAAGTCAGGCTCATAAGAGAGAGAGAGTAAAGGTTCAGGACTGGATGGTCAGCTCTCCACAGTATTACATAGGGGAGGAGATTACATAGTCTGCCCTCAACAATACTACATAGGGTTCCTGCTTTCACAGGAAGCCAGAGTGTTGTTTTAAGGAGCTTTTCCTAGTGGTCTGCTTATGGGCCTATTATTGCAGAATTCTATTTTATTTCAGAGTAGTAAATAACTTCTAAAGGGTCTTTCAATCATGATCTTTGGTTTTCTGCCAATAATTAAGTATGAAAAAGAAATGATGTATTAAGAATTTGAGTGTGAATCATGAGCTAAAAGTTGTGCAATCAATAATCAGGGTGGGGGAGGGGAGGGGAGGGGAGGGGAGGGGAGGGGAGTGCAGAGGAGTGAGACAGTTCACCAGCCCTTGTTGCCAAGCCTGGTGACCTGAGTTTGACTCATGAACCACACATGGTGGGAAAAGAATCAATTCCTGCAAATTGTCCCTTGACCCCCACGTGATCAGTGTTACACCCCACAATCCCCCATAAACAAAATAAATAAATGTAGTAAATTAAGAATCATGACTATAGAAATTATAAAAGATCACACCAGTTAAATGATTAGAAAAAGATCAGTATGTTTAATCTAATTCTTCAGTTCGTATAAAATTTTTACTTTTAGAACCACAAACATTCCTTCACCCACTCTTAGGAGATACTCATGAAGGAGCTACACAGAAGCACTAGAGAAAAACAGATGCTACCTCCCGAAAGGTGAAATTCAGCATCACAGTGTCATTCATTGTTTTCCAAAAGAAGCACCAGTAAAACATAGGTGATTTTCATTTTTGTAGTGATAAACACTGCACAGAAGGAGCCTAAGTCCTTCCTACATTTCCCTTATAATGGTGGTACAAGAATCTCAAATCAGGAGCATCTTCATCTCAAGATATAAATACTGATGCTTGATCACTTTAAATTAACTGTTTAAGTGCCATGATATAGCAAGATGCATATATCTAGTAACATATATACATGTGCAAATATATGTGAACATTGCACATTAGAAACAAAAACATCCATATGCCATATATTTATACACATGGTTTATAAAATGAGATTTTTAACCCATGAAGTACTCTGCAAATAATAAAACATTATTATTATCTATTAAGTGAAGACATTAAAAACATAATTAAATAATGGGGGTAACTGTGTATTATCTTAATAAAGATTCAAAAGTATCTCCCTAAACTACTCATTTATTATTAAACTGAAAAAATAAATATTTTATGGGCCAAAATAATATTTTATTTGTTCTTGTTATGTAATGTATAGAATAGTTTCTTCAAGGAGGCATATTCAAATAAATGGTGTACATAGATAATAACTTGCTAAAATATTTTACGGTGAATCACAAACTCATAATCTCCATGTGAGAGTGAACTCTGAAAAATTCCAAAGTGAGAAACTACAAAGAAACAAATAATAGCAACAATGGAATGGGTGTGGTTTGCACAGTTGGCACTTTGGAAAGATTTGTTAAGCATGTTAGATACCATTCTGTCTTTACATGTGCACGTGCGTGCACACACACACACACACACACACACACACACACATACATATGCATACAGCATAAATAGAATTCTAGGGTGATAAATTTTGATTTCAGTAACTAATGGTCCCAAGTCAATACGTTGATGTAAGCATGTAAAATATAGAAAGTAGGTCATTTGTCTGTTTCATGTCCGTGTTATGAGTTGTTTTTATTTGAAGTGATTTTCCAAACAGTACAATGACTTTCACTTTCAAATATGTGAAAATCAGAAAAAGTGTTCAGTGTTCATTAAATTTGTTGAATTATGTATACTATTTTTATGGAGTTCTTCTATTAGTGTCATTATTTGACAAATAAACCTCATTTCATATTTCTTAAATAACTTTTCCTGTTATTTTTGAATTGTTATTTGAGTTTTAAATTCTCTTCATAGTTCACTTATCTGCTTTCTTATTTCAACCTCTATGATTATTTTAAGGTCTAAAGACTTCTGGGTAGTTCTAAATTCTTTACTTAAACACAGCTAAGAACAAAATATTTATTCTACTTTAAAAATACAAACTAAATCTAAAAATATAAAATTAAGGCATATCATTAAGCTTTAACTACCTCCTCAGAAATAAATTTCAAAAGTCTTACATAAAATAGTTATATCATAATGATTAGAAAACACTAATTCAAATGATTTCATTATAGGACATTTCAAAATGCATGTACATTTTACTAATGTTGACAGCACACACAGTGGTTCCCAAAGTTATTTGACCAAGTACTAATTTAAAACACACACACACACACACACACACCACTATCAATTTATCAATTCATGGAATTAAATATTCTGAAAACACACTTGAACAATGCTAATTTAAAAGAAAAAACCTTTATGTATCTAAGTATTTGTCCATCTATACTTAACCTGCTGACTGATTTTAGATAAAATTTTCATATTCATAGGAACAATAAACAGTAAAAGAACCTATAAGATGAACCTGTCAAAATGTGCATGAAAAGGTGCATAATAGTTTAATAGATGTCCTTTTGGGGCCTTATATGTAGGTTGTACCAGAACTAGAAAAGCTCCTCAAACATGCTCCCGAGTTATCTACTCATAAAAGACATTTTCTCTGCACAACACAGGCCCACCAACACTCCATCATGGACTGCAGAAGGATGGCCCATCTCTCCCAAGGAATTTCAGCAAGTTAAAAATTGCAGGGGGAGGGGGAGTTATATTCCTAAGTTCCACATAGCCCCTATTCAAGTAAACTGTATTCACGCAGTCAATCCTTAATAAATATGGTGGGCCATACAGACAGACAGATACACACAAAGGGAGGAGAGGCCCTTGGGAAGAAGAAGGAATCTGTTGGGAGGAGGAAAATGTTGAGAGGAGAATGGGGCCAGGAGAGATTTTAATGGAAGAATATTATAGATACATATGAAATTATAAAGTAGTAAACTAGATGAAAACTATTTTTAATAAAGCATGATTTTTCTTCTGAGAAACTTTCTTATGAAATCTACTAAAAGTCATTTGGCTGGGCATGGCGATGCACACCTTTAATCCCAGCAGTGGAAAAGCAGAGGCCGGTAAATGTCTATGAGTTTGCAGCCAGCCCCATGGGGTTCCATAGTGAGAAATTTATCTGAGAAAACTGAGGTGCTTAAGTAGGAACCACCCACTCCTCATGGCTGTCCATCAAGGCCTCTATCCCAAACCTCTTCTTTCTTTTCCTGAGCCCCAGCCCCAGCCCTGCCTATGGTTCTAGTTCCTCCGCCAGTAGCCGGTTTGCACTGCACTCGCCGTGCCTTCTTAGTCCTTTCCAAATGCACGGTTCCTCAGACCAAGAGCAAACCTCAACTCTTCTGTTAGTCCACTCTGGAAATTGACCGTCCAAAATGAATGACAAGCAGTTTCAGCTTTGCCATGTATAGAAAATAATGTGATGGATTAGAGGCATTTCTTATGTTTAATTTCCTAAATTTTATGATTCTTGTTTGATTGTTGAAAATTTTTAATATAGAGAGTGTATAAATCCAGGCCAATGATATCATTTATGGAAAAAAAAAAAAGGGCCTACAAAAAGAAATTTATCACCTTTTCTTGGAAATAAAGTTTGTCCTTTTTTGCATTATAAGAAGAGTAAATGTGCATTTAAGAGTGAGAGAAGAAAGAGATGAATGGACATTTGAGACGGCTAGCTTTTAAGGCACACTGGAACTGAAGAAAATATGCTTGATAAACTAAACGTTCGGATTTTTAATATCAACATAAATACTTATTGAAAATATTTTTTCTTTTCAGCATTTAAAACATATTATGAACATCATCTTTTCAGGATGTATGGTTATTTTTAAGTATTAGCAGGGTTCTGCAATCATCAATTCTATCTACTTCAGTAAAGCAACACCACAGAACAAAACCTCGTGACATTAGCTGTAGCCCTGCATTCTTCTTTCACCTCAAAACCCAGATGCCACTAATTTACTTTTTAAAAAATAAAGATCACTTCATTGTAGTGAACCCACAAATAAAAATATCACACAGACACAGAAAAGTAGCCACTGACACATTTACACATTTATCCAGTCCCAAAGACTGCACGCAACTAATGAACTTCTTTACACATAGAGGTTCCAACCCCACAGGAAGAACAGTATCGACCAACCAGACCCCCAGAGCTCCCAGGGACAAGCCACTAACCAAGGAGTACACATGGAGGGACCCATGGCTTCAGCCACATATGTAACAGACGATGGCCTTGTCAGGCATCAGTGGGAGGAGAGGTCCTTGGTCCTGTGAAGGCTTGATGGATGCCACAGTGTAGGGGAATTGAGAGCTGGGAGGCTGGAGTGGGTGGGTGGGTGGAGGGACACTCTCATAGAAGCAGGGGGAGGGGGATGGGATAGGGGGTTTCCAGGAGGGGGGGAAACCGGGAAAGGGGATAACATTTGAAATGTAAATAAAGAAAATATCCAAAAAAAAAAAAAAAAGATAGAGTTACAGCATGTTTTTATTTTAGTAATCTCCCTTTGCTGGACACTGAAATACAAATGTGCTAAGTAGCGTGAGCTTTTGCCATTTGATGGCTCACTGGTACAAATGCTGCAAGCTCTGGCAGCATGTTGTAATATGAATCAGTACTCTGAATGAGCCTTTACCTAGCTGACCATGTTCCAGGATATATCCATTGTTTGTTCAATATTCCATGAAGATAACTTTTTATAAAGTTCTCACAAATTAACTACTTCATAAAAATTGACTGTCCCATATTGTCAATATAACATTTAGATTTATGATTTTTTAAAAGATAAGAATATTTTAGTAACTTCCATGAAAGAAAAACAGTTTAAATTATGAAAGCATAAATGGAGTTAGGAAAATACACACGAGTCAACAATGATCAAATAGAAAGTCAGGAAGCCCTGGAGACCAGAGGAAGGCGACAGGTTCAGTGGAGAAAACAGCAACTCCCAACAAGCACTAGACTAGCACTGGACGCTAGGCTCGGGGACGACAGGAAGGACGCACGTTATTACATGGGCTGCTTGTTGGGTGGGTTGGGAGTAACAGTGAAGCGGACTCTACACACTGAGCTTAGTGTTTCTTGTGACAGTAAGATGGCCAGAGCTCTTAGCTGGAAAGAAAATTGACAAAGAAAGTTTTCTGCAGGTTCTTCTAAAATAGTTGAGTATCAATCACTAAGAGACAGCATCTTCAAAAAGGCTTTCATGGCAAATGCAAAGGTAATTTTAAATGGCTGTTCTAAGGACTTCCATGAGCCACTTCTACTCAAGATTACAGTGGATATCTAGTCAGGTCAGTTATCATAGAAAAGTATCAAAGGTTTTAGATTGTGAAATTAGATGTACAATTATCTTAAATGACAGAAGACAAGATGTTTTATAGAGTCACAGGTAACAGTAGTAGACAAAATCAATAACGATCAAAAGTACTCATAGATCCTAGCAATGAATGATCCCAACATGATGCTGATACAACTACTCCATTTATAATAGCACAAAACCAAAATCTAAAGAGTAAATTTTTTTTAAAAAAGACTATAACTACATCAAAAATACAAATTTAATTGCAGGGAAGTAAAGAAAAAATGGAACATCATCTCATGATGTGAACTGAAGAACTTAATCTTAAAAATGACAATAATCCTCCATGCTGGGAGATGGCTCAGCCCACAGGTACTTGCTGTGTAAATCCAATGACTTGAGTTTTATCCCAAAAGTGCATGGGACATTAGAGGACTGAGCCCATAGTCTTCCTCTGACATGTAACAGCACACATAAATAACAACATTTTAAATAATTAAAAGGTTTGTTTAAATGGTGGTGATTTCCCAAGCTCTCAAAATTCCAGCTGCTTTTTTTTTTTCAGAAACTCATGAAGCTGATTTCAAGATTCATTAGAAAACACAACGGTCAGAATGACTGAGATCAAAAAGTCAGGTGACAGCACATGCTGGCAAGGATGTGGAGAAAGAGGAACACTCCTCCATTGCTGGTGGGATTGCAAGCTGATACAACCACACTGGAAATCAGTCTGGCGGGCCCTCAGAAAATTGGACATAATACTACCTGAGGACCCAGCTATTCCACTCCTGGGCATATACCCAAAAGATGCTCTAATATATAACAAGGACACATGTTCCACTATGTTCATAGCTGCCTTATTTATAATAGCCAGAAGCTGGAAACAACCCAGATGTCCCTTAGCAGAGGAATGGATACAGAAAATGTGGTACATTTACACAATGGAATACTACTTAGCTATTAAAAACAATGACTTCATGAAATTCGCAGGCAAATGGATGGAACCAGAAAATATCATCCTGAGGGAGGTAGCCTAGACACAAAAGAACACACATGGTGTGTACTCACTGATAAGTGGATATCAGCCCAAAAGTTCACAATGCCCATGATACAGCCCACAGACCATATGGAGCTTAGGAGGAAGGAAGACCAGGGTGTGGATGCTTCATTCCTGCATTGAGGGGGGAACAGGACAATTGTGGGAGATGGAGGGAGGGGGAACCTGGAAGGGAGAGAGGATGGGGAGGAAATAAGGGGGCAGCATCAGGTACTGGAGGGAGCAGGAAAGAGGTACAGAGGGTCAGGAAATCGATTAAAAATATGTAACGGGGATAAGGATATGGGGATAGCCATTGGAGGGCCCCAGACACCAGGGAAACAAGAGGCTCCTAGGACCCACTGGGGATAATTTTAGCAGAGAAGGGGAGATAGAACCTGTAGAGACCACCTCCAGTAGATTGGCACAGTCCCTGGTTGAGGGATGAGGCCACACACCTATCTCAAAGTTTTTAACCCAGAAATGTTCCTGTCCAAAGGAAGAACAGGGATGAACTGCCCCACCTAGGGATCTTTCATGTCCGCAGACACCAAACCCAACACTGTTGCTGTGGTCAAGAGGCACTTGCTGACAGGAACCTGGTGTGACTGCTCCTTGGGAGGTCCAGCTAGCAACTGATCAATGCAGATGTGGATGCTTGGAGCCAACCATTAGACTGAGTTCAGGGACCCTGGTAGGAGAGCTGATGGAAGGACTGGAGGAGCTGAGGGGCATTGCAACTCCATAGGAAGAACAACATCAGCTGGCCAGACCACCCAGTGCTCCCAGAGATTAGACCACCAACCAATGAGTGTACAGGGAGGGATCCATGGCTCCAGATACATAGGTAGCAGAGGATGGCCTTGTCTGATATCAATGGGAGGGGAGGCCCTTGGTCCTGTGAAGGTTTGATGCCCTGTGGAGGTAGGGGGATGCTAGAGGGGGTGAGGTGGGAGAGGGTGGGTAGGGGAGCACCCTCATAGAGGCAAATGGGAGGGAAGAGAGGGAGGTTGTGGGATGGGGGGCTTGTGACGAGGTAACTGGGAAGTGGGATATCATTTGAGATGTAAATGAATGGAATGATTAATAAAATAATAATAATAAAAACCACAGTAACCCCACAGTGAAGATAGACAGTGCATCTTCTGGGCATCCCTTTTCAATACAGATATTCCTGGGACCTACTCTAAATATGCAGAATCACAATGTTAGGGGTGGTGTTCAAGTCGTTATATTTCTTTTTAAGTTCTTAGATAAGTGTTATATACAAGCATTAAATAGTGTTACAATAAGAGTCTCATATTAATATAGACAAGCTATGTTTTCATTGAAAAAATAAAAACCCTAAAGAAAACACAAGCCATTTATGCAACTAAATACAAGGGGATTAGTCCATTGTGTCCCCTGAGATAAGTTAGCATAGAAAACCAGTCCCAGAAAACAACCAAACAAAATAACGAACTTAATAAGTCAAGTATTATCATATTAACTAATGACACATATATTTGAAAACATCTTCCAGCTGATAGAAACATGTTTAACTGTTCAAGTGCTCTTGGCTAACCACGGAGCCAGTTACCTCTTGAGTTCCTGATTATAAGGTCGCATCATCAGAATGATAAATGATATTTACTTTCCTGTTTGCTGTCTACTGTGGATGGGAAAGGGTGGGAATCACTAACAAGGTAAAGATAAAGTGGGCAGGTACCCAGGACACAGCGAAGACAAGAACATGCATTTTTACAGTGCCCAGAACAGTTATTTTCTCACAAAATACTGTTGCTAGTCCTTTTCCTGGCCCCTCCTCCGTCTCCTTCTTCCTTTTTAAATCTTAAAACAGGGCCCATCTCTGTAGCACAGACTATAGTAAACTGTATCCCAGGTGGGTCTTTCCCTCTGGTAACAGTGTTGACCCAGTCTCTTAGATGCTGAGACTGTAAGTGTTATCACTGTTCCTGAGCCATACTTCCCCGTAAAGTGGTTTAAGTTTGTTTTCACATTTTAAGTATAATGTAAAATATGATGTAAAACTAGAATTCCATCTGCAGTGCCTTTGATTAAGTATGTAATTAACAATTAATCTCCTGCCTCACTAATTAATAGTATAAATCTCCTTTATATAAATAAGTAATCATGAAAGCTTGAATCTATACTGATATTTTCTTCCAAAACATTCTCTATCAGAAGAGTAATCTTCATTAAAAAGGAATAGTCTATTTGTAGACTATTTATAGATATACTACTAATAAAAACTTACGAAAAGTTTCCTAATGTTTAATCTTTGTCTTGTGTCCCCAGAATAGGTCATGGAAGAATGGATACCATTTAGTTTAGACACAAAGCTCGTGATATGGTTGGGTTTGAAAAAGTGTCCTTTTCATTGTTTGGTGTAAGTTCACTTCTTTGAGCACTAAGTTCCCTCTCCTATAGCCCTGTGCTTCATGTCAGGTTTACAGTGAGCCTTTCACTAAGAAACCATTTACCTCCAGTATAGAAGTGTTTAATTTCATTTATATCCTAGTTAACAGTTCAGTACCCAAGACATTTTTCCTAAATAAATACTGGTTGAGTCATTTCTCTTTACCTCTCAACATTTTATCTCATCCAGGTTTCTTTCTCTTCCCATATTATAACACAAATGTATGTAATATGCTTGTGCCTTTTACAGTGTATCATGTGTAACCATTAAGGTGATGGTTTACATACATTTGTGTATTTCACACTTAAGTACGAGTGCAGTCATTCATTAATCGTGTTACTAAAACCTAACATTTAAGGAATCATTTAAAATTTATTTTTGCTACCCATTTTCCTCTTAAACATTTAGCAAATTTATTTAATATTACGCACTACAAATGAGCAGTGTAGTCTTACATTGAAGTATATATCCTGCAGCAAGGTCTAATTATAGCACAGTAGGTAGCAATCACAGTGGCACTCCTGTTAATTGAAATAATTGAGGTACAGACTAGAATGGCTATAAATACTCAACAGTAATACTCCTTTTTTATCAAAATTCAAGAACTGTAAGAACTTCTTGCAATCTTAAGAAATATAAGTTGCCTAGAGACATTAACCTGGCTCTCTAAAATTTACAGGTCCCCAAGCACTCCACAGTTAGTTGAGTACAGACAGTGCCTTGCTAATCATCTTGCTAGGAATATACTCATCTTCTTGCCCTCTTCTTTTATCCTGAAGAAACTGGTGACAGCAGCATTTTAAAGTGAAGAGTTTAGGCCATAAGCTTCTGTGTTCCTGCCCACCAAGTCAGGTGGCCAGTCAGAAGCTCTGGCTCAAGGCAAACTGCAAACTCATGGCTTCTCTGCACAGCACATAGAGAACACAAGACTCAAATTTTGCTATGCACTTGAAAGAACTTAGACTGTCTCTTTCAGAAGGTTTTTCTCTAAGAATGAGTCATGAAACAATCATATTTTCACAAATCAGGATATTGTTGGTTTAACTGTATGCTAACTCAGTGTGATTACCTAGAGCTAGGCATATAACCACCACAGACTAGAGATGACTGGTTCAGAATCAAATCACAAATGTGCCTTACAAAGACACGGTTTTATGTTTACAGAATGCTAAAAAGACCTAATAGAACAGAGAGATACAGCTGAAAGACAAAAGAAAATACACAATTGAATTGTATGCTAAATGACAAAACTACTACCTCAATTGTCTTCTCTTTCATTTTGGGAAAAGCTCAATATGCAATTGGGTTTCGATGTAACTTAAAATTGACATATAAATAGGTTTTGCGCCTCAAGTAAAATTGGTTTAATGTAAAAATAAAATTCTGCTAGAAAACTCAACTTCTTCAAAATGACATTATTTGCAATTTTCATTCTCACATAGATGTAATTAAAGCAAGCTCTTCATCATGAGAAGAGGAAGCACACTGCTGATCCCACTGTGCGCTGTACCCCAGGACGACTCAGTGGCATCCATTATGGAGTAGCCGTTGTTCTTACACTTTAGTGCTTGTGTTTTCTCCCTGCGCCAAGCTTCTACTCTTGCATTTTTTTCTAACTGGATGCATCTTAAGAAGAACATTATCTAACATGTCTGTCTTCCAAAAGACCTGGATATCTAGCATTTCTTTTCAGAGAATCATGGATCAGGGAGGGTGGTGCATGCTTCGAGTTTGAGAATTTCAGAGTCTGAGGCAGGAGGATTATGACTTTGAGACTAGCTGGGCTAACTATAGCAAATTCAGGTCCAGCATGGGCTAAGAGTGAGATGCTGTTTCAAACAACAAGACTAATAAGAACAACAAATGCCAGAATATGAAGAACACTGCCTCTGCTTTCTAACTATTCTGACTTCAGACTGCACTAGAATACCCCAGAAAACTAGCAAGTTTCAAAGGAGACAGACTTATTAAACTTTATCCAAATTTCACTCGTTTTTGAAATTTTTTTCTGCTACCCAATTATTTTTTATAAATTATGTTAAAACATTTAGGTTCTTCAGAATCTTATTTTAAGGGTGTTACCTTCTTTTCCCCAAATAGTCTCCAGTAAAGGTAAAAGGATCTGCAAAGGCCCCTTTTACTCATCTTTAGAGGGAAGTTGGGGAAAGTACACTGTGAATTCACGCTAAGAATACAAACTAAAGTCAAATTCAAATTTGATTGTCTATTCAGAAAAATCTGGTAAACAAAATCAATCAGACCCCCATATCCAGTGAATATGTATCAATGAGGTGGCAAGCCAGCATCTCTGATGATACTTTCCAGTATAGAAATCCATTCTGTTAGAAGTAACACAGGTAACTCTGGATGTGAAACAATACTTAAGTAAAGGACAGATGAATATTACTACTGGGAAGCGCCCACACAGTCGAGTGGCTTTACCTGTGGTCGTCTTGGGAGAGGCTCCTTTGCAAGTCCTCTTTGCTGTTCTGCTCTCTTTCCTTCCCTTGCTCAGGAGCATCTTGTGCCTTTTCCTCATCTCCTGATTCTCTTTTTCTCTCCTTACGGCATGTTTCTGTCATCTCCGTACCTGCCCCTTCCTCTCTAATCACTTCCTCCTTTGCCTCTTGCTCCTTCTGAACTGGCTCTTCTTGTTTACGCCCTCCTTCCCCTCCCTTTTCTCCTCCCTTTGGCCTTTGAATGAAACACAAAATGGAAAGCATGCAAAGAAACACAAAAGAGAAAATGTCAAGAACAATGTAAGTGAAATGAAACAGAGACAATGAGGACAATCAGAACGGAGGTGAAACTTAGATCAATATAATGTTGAATGGTTTCCCACTGCATATCAGAGATGCACTGGTCAGCTATACCTGGTCACGGTAGTTTTAAAATTTTATCTTTGTTTACAAGATGACATGGGAAGCTAGGGCAGCAGTCTCTCCATGAGAGAGTTCCACTACATATGAATCAATAAGTCAAGTGGGAACTAAAAGATTAGCATACACTAATTTTTCTTGAGACAGTGAAGAATTTTTTCCACGTACTTATAATACTGTCAAGAGTGTAGGAAAGCCTCCTATTAAAAAACAATATTTTTCTCTTGAATTAATAGAATCTATTCAACCAGGAAAAATACTCTCCAAGATAACTGTTCTTCATATTCATCAGAAAGCTAAATTCACATCTTCAGTTAACTGTCAGTTTAGTTTAATAAAAATCTAACAATTGTAGTTTAATTTTTAAGTTACAAGCATATAGGAATTATTTCAAGTAATTTAAAACATAGAACTGTCATCAGTTCTATAAAAATTGACCAAGATAAAAGAAAATAACACATATAGACTATCTTATTGCCTTTTAAACAATATATATCAATACTTTAGAAAAATATTCATGTTTATCCACAGAAATAAAACCTTTGGAAATACACAGAACAGTTATTGCCCATGTGTTCTTACCTGATTTTCCTGTTTCCTCTCGGCCGCTCTGATTGGACGGACATGTAGCTCGTGCTGCTGAAACGAGAAGCACTACTAGTCCTTGAAACCGCAGATACATCACTTACATCACTGTCGGAGGATTTAGTGGAAACAGTATCTGCCCCTCTATGTGGATCCCATCCTGAGCGATACTGTTGACACAGATTGACAAATACGCAGAAGGCGTCAGTATTAGCACACAGAGCAATCGTTAGCTGCTCCTATCTCAGCACTTTAACTGTCCATGGAAGGTACTGCAATACCTTACTCAGTTGCATATAAAACAAAAGTGGGCAGTAATTATCCTAAGACAGAAATTTACACGAAACCTCTGAGGTTAGCAGTCACCGTAGCATTTCCACCACACCCAGAGGGCCATTAAAAGTTCCAAAGCAGCAATGGCCTTAGGGAAGAACGTTTAGCTAAAATTTGGGAAATTAAACATTTGGCTTAACAGGAAGCACAACTTTTAAATTTCTGATTAAAATTTGAAAGAAAAAATATCGGGTCAAGTTGTCTCTGTAGTTGGTCTATAAAGACCAACTCTAGCAGTCGTCAGCTTTTTCTTTAGTCCACCGCACCTCACAGAAAACCTAGAGATACAAAATCTAATTAATGAAAAACTAAGCATTTCAAGAAAAGCCAAGAGAAAAGAGAAGTTTAATTTCTGAGCAGTTGCTGGAATTTTGATGAATCCTAGAAATATTAGAAAAAAAAAGCCCATTATTATTTACAATAGCTCAATCTTCCTGGGATTGAAATAATTAGATGGTTAAGTGGTGCACCCAGGGTGCAAGGCATTCTGGGCACTCAAATATTCTGGCAAATTGAAAACCAACATAAATATTTTATGTTAATGACCCATCATAAAATACATTTAATGTTAAAACTAATGGACACAATTTAATTTTATTACTGACAACAACAACAACAAATCACTTGCCAAGAGTTGTCAACCTGGAATACTAAAAGAAAGGAAAAACAGGAAAAGCAAGCAAGCCTGTGAACCTCAGAGCCTGGAGCCTGGAGCAAAGGAGACTCTCACTAGCTGAGCAAATCTGGGCAGATTATCTAATCCTTAATATTCATAGTGTAAAATGACAAGAATAATTGTACCGGACTTGCATAATTGTTTTGAAAATTAGAAACAATGTGTTTTGTCAGTGTAATGTAAAAAAAAAAAAAAAAAAAGAGCTTAGTTTTTCCTCTAAAATCACCCAATATGGTTGCTGCTGTCAGAAGTGAAGAGTAAGAGGGCACCTGTAAGAGATCTTTTTTTATTGTATACCTTATGCTGAAAAAATCCTTATTGAGTCCAGTTTTTGAGAGTTTTCTAATCATAGGTGCTGGCAAGATTTATAAATTTTTTGAAAAATAGGTATTTTATGTAAACCACTCACTGTGATTTGAAGACTTGTTACTTAGCAAAAATCCATCAGAAATAGTGGTCCAACATAAATATTTGCTAGATACAAACATTTGGCCAATACAACCTGAATGGCAAGGAGCAAAAGCTTAAACACTTATCATATCCAATGACTTGTTCTGTTTCTTTTAGACCCTGAAATTTCTAGCTATGTACATTTTATTTAAAAACCAACTCTTCAAATAAATGTAAAATAAAAGGATTGTTTCTAAGATGCCATAAAACATTAATAATCAAATACATTAATTTAGAAATACAATTAAATTAGATGGCAAATGGCTTTTTAGTCCACCCCACCTTTCAACATAAAATATTAAAAATAATAATTAAATTATTAAAAACCTTCTGTCTCTTTCCCCAGATGTCTACATAAAGAGAATGATGATGTTTATTAGCAAGAGTAAACACTGTTTACTTATCACTTATTTGGTACAAATTTAGTTCATGAGATTCTTTTCCAAATATATTTATTTAAAAGTACCAGTTTACTCATGTTACTATATTATTTCAATATGTAGATTCAAGATTTTCTGTTATATATTCACCAGAACATCTAAATAATATGTAGGTGAATAATTGCAATAGATTATATTTATATTTTTTACTAAATTTAGTTAAAGTACATTGATTTGAAGTTGATACATATTTGGAAAGCTTTAATCTTATATCTTTTAATATTCCAATTACAAAAAATATTTTAATTGTTTAGTAAATATTGAAGTGTACCTGGGGAACTTTCTCATTTCTAAAATTTATAATAAAAGAGAGGTTAGCTTATGTATTCTGAGATAGTTCATAATTAGATAGAAAAGCAGTCTAGCATTATATTTTCTGTTTGCTTTTGCTCATGAGACCATCATATCTGAATTCAAATGAAAAATAAAAACCTTTAAATGTAGCAGGAAGTAGAGGTGATAACACAGTCATTAAGAGCCAAACTTCTTGAGTGAGACTGAATCACTGGTCTAAATTCTAGCCATGTAAATTATTATGTTTATTTTCATAGACCAATAGCTTCTCTGAGTGCTTCAGTTTTCAAGTGTTAAAAGTATGAATAACAACAATGCCTGTATTTAGAACAATATTTGACACATATAAAGAGTTTAAATAGAAAATGAGACAATGTTTTTTAAGTATTATATTTGGAGCTGGGAGGTTTTAATTAAAGGATTGTATGTCTTTAATCCCAGCATTAGGGAGGCAGAGTTTGGGACCAGCTTGGTCTAAAGAGTGAGATCCAGGACAGCCTGGGGTATACAGAGAAACTCTGTCTCGATGAAAAAAAAAATGTATATATATGTATCTATGCATATGTAAACATACTATTATATTATATTATATTATATTATATTATATTGTATTATATGGAAACAAACTACTCAAGGCCAGGAAAGTATCTTCCTCAATTTATACCTCTTAGCAGATAAAGCAGGATGACTCTTCATGGGCAGTTTGGGCTAAAAAGCAAGATTCTGTCTAAAAACTTAAAAAGCACTCTCAATAGTTTCTTAGAAAATATCAGATGGTAAAGTGCAGTGCATAAAGCATAAGGTCATTAAATGAAAAGGAATTAAAAAGTATAGCTTGTATCAAGAACAAAAAGTAGCTAAAAGCTGTAGTTTGATGGCATTCTATAATCTACTCAGGACTGTACCATTTTGCTGAATTTCAAGCAACTAAGCATGTTTACCATAGGGATATATCTGCACCTTTAATCACAACTAGATATGTGACAGACAGACTGAGAAACTTAAAAAGTGAGAACAAAAAAGATATTTAAAATTACATTAGGGGTGTGTGTGTGTGTGTGTGTGTGTGTGTGTGTGTGTGTGTGTGTAGGCTGCCTGGCAAAGAAATCAACAGTCTTAGCCATCCATGATTCCTATGAACCACAACAATGATCTACTAGACAAGATGTGACCTCTGTTGCAAACATGGCATGATTGTTAGGGCAGTAACCAATTGTTTTAGGATTGGATTTGAGGTTCAGTCCACAGGAGGGAAGTCATGCCTGGCACTGTAAACTTAGGCAAGAGCTGGTGGCTGTGGAGATCATGAACCTTAGTAGGAAACCTATATTTTGTTGTTGTTATTTTTTGCTAAAGGAACATGTTGTCCAACAGCCTTCTAAATATTCATTTATATCCAGAGATCAGTGCTACTCTCAGCCTTGCAATGGGCAGAAGTTAATGCAGAAAAACTCATTACTGGAGTACTGAGTCAAAGTACTGAGATCAAGTGTTAATGAAGTGTAATGGCACATAAAACTACAGTGTACAAAAACATCATTCCAACAGCGAAGTCAGCCCTAATTGGAATATCTGTATCACCTCTCCAAGACTCATGGAAATATATGAGTCAGAGGAAGAGAGGATGTGTAGCAAAAAGATGTCCTCTGGGCGTGACACAACCATTTCACTAAAGGAGTCACTTCAGTTGTCGCCCATGTGATACTGGGACCTTGAAAGTCATCATGCATGGGGGCATGAACCACGAGGTTCCACTTACTCATGGGGATTCTTGGCAGTGAGTGGCTGCTGGGGAGACAGGGTATAATTTTCTACCAAAGAGCAACTACTGATAAGTTGTTCATGCTCATGCAAGCCATGCTAATAAAATTCAGCAGTTCACACACAAAAGGAAGACACGAAAATAAGGGTGGCAGCAGGTGCAAAGATGGATTGCGGTGGGGAAGGGGGCACTGGAGAGGCAACGCAAAAGAAAATGGCTAAAATTCATTGTGTCCGTGTATGAAGCTGTCAAGGAATAAAACGTCTATCCACAGGAAAAAGGAGATAGTATATACTTAGACTAAAACAATCACATATGCAATTTAATCTCCACAATAAAAATTATGACATGATAGTATAATTCACATTGAAAATGTTTAGTGTATTTTTAATTGAAAGCATGATAAACAAAAATAATAAACTTAAACAGTGATATAAAAGCAATTCAATTATTACTAACCCCCAAATGAGCTATAAATGTTAATAAGTAAATTGGGTTATTTAGGAAATGGTGTTTATCTTGGCACTATGCATCAAGTAAGTTTTAAATGATTGTCAGGCAGCACACAATTGACAGGTTAACAACTGATGCTCATTATTCTATTTAGTGAAGCAAAAACATAAAGTTAATAATCTCATCTGAAGACTGCTCTGATTGGAGATCACTAATCTCTTGGAGAAGGCTTTCCTCATAATATTTTATGTTTTACACGTTACTATCATGCAGATCGTAAAAACTGCAACAAGACTGCAAATTTACAGGAAATTATCATTCTTCAGGATGTTCCAGACTCTTAGGAGTTTCTAAGAGGCCTGGAAAAGTTAATGTTCTTTCAATGTATCTAAAATTAGTGGAAAGTAACTGTGCCTGTAAAGCTCTACTGAAAAGCTTTAAATCATTAAAATTTTAAGATACAGTAGATAAAAATTGAATTTTTAAAATAAAAGCTCCATATTCTTCAGCATCCTCATTTGAAGGTTTTGAGCAATTTGAGCTATTGTTTCCTATAGCATTGCATCAACTTTTGTACTCCAGTCTTTGGACATGAACTTCTCAGATGAAGAACTATATGAGTTTCCTCAAACAATGCTTAGCTTCAACTTAACAAATTTTAGATACTACTAACAAATATTAGATACTGTAATTTGTTGTGCAAAATGCTGGGCAGAAAACATTATCATCATCTGTAACAACAAAGTAAGTTTATGTACCAAGTAATCGTTGGAAGAATCTTTTAGGGAGCATGGTGGCTTGAATGATGATGGTTGCCATTGCTCATATGTTTGAAAACTTGGTTTATAGTTGGTGGAACTGTTTGGGAAGGCTTAGGAGGTATAGTCTTGTTGGAGGTGTGTCATTGGGAGTGGGCTTTGAGGTTTCAAAGGCCCAGGCCATTCCCTGATAGCTTTCTCTCTCATGCTTGTGAATCAGGAAGGAAACTCTCAGCTACTCCTCCAGCACCATGCTCGTCTACTTGTGCCTTGTTCTCACCATTATGGTCATGGACTCATCCTCTGAACTGTAAGTGCAAATAAATTCTTTCTCCAATTAATTGTCTTGTTTATGGCATCTTATCACAGAAAGCAAACAGTAACTAAGACAGGAAGGAAAATCAATGTGTTGACCTAAAGATTAAGGGAAAAAAATAGAGCTAACAACCTTTGGAAGAGTGAGGGAGGTAAAATGCATGGGCAAGACTTCTTTCTGATTTCAGTTTGGGTGCAGTGTAGAGAGCAGAGGCAAAGCCTCTACTGAAGTCAATTAAGGAATCATGTGAGTAGGGGAATAATATAATTTTTGCCACTGTGCTTTTATATTATATAATTAAAAAAGAAAATCTGCTGTCTTTTGAAAATTCCATTAATTACAGTTAATCTCTCACAAGAGTTAGTTCTTGTCCTCATGAAGTACTGAAAGCTCTCACAGTGATTGACTCCAACATTTCACTGGACATACAAAACCAGCCCTAATTGACAGGGACAATTTTGTTAGATGTGACTCCTGATAGGGGTAGTGTGATTTGTAGGAGCAAGGTAGAAAAAAAATAAATAAAGCCATCGACACTGGACTTAAATGTAAGAGTTGGCCTTATAAACAATATCCTACTCATGAACGATTATCAATGCCTGTAGGTTCAAAGGAAAGAACTCCGAAGTAAAGTAGAGCCCACAGAATACCTGTGTCAGCCTCGAAGGAAGCCAAGGGTTGAAATCTTTTTCTCATGGCTATTAGACTAGACTGTCTCTTTTGATAGTCTTCAGTCAGTGTAGTAACCAAACTAGTTATGTTTATTAACTGTATACCTCATAAAAGTCAGTGTTTTATATAGTACATGCAAATTGTTTTGCTGACACTTTCTAACCATTGCCAGGGGGCCTTTGCCATAGCTGGAGCCAGAAGGAAGTTGCATGGGGCAAAACGAATTAATCCCCCGAGGGTCTGGGCCCCATAGGTAAATAGAGTCACCCTCCAAGCATTACTCTCAGTGATCCTAAGCTACGTAATAAAGTCTTTGTAACGATTTTGCATTTGAGTTCATATGTCTCTCTGCTTGGTGTGTTATCATTTTTCCTTCCTGGTTTTCCTCGTACTTCCAACTATCTACTTTTAAAGATTACAGTCTCCTGGAAGAAAACTTTTATTTATTTTGGTGTTCTGCAATCTAGATTCTTGCCTGGCAAACAGTAGTAAATCAACAAATACTCAAAAATGTATATGAACAGAATAATTAGCACTGATGTTGACAATAAGCTAGAGTATTCTCTTCATCATTTGGAGCATCAAATCAGAACGGGATTCTGTTGTGACAGTTCTGGAGTCACTGAACCTTTTCCTTCCTATATAGTAGGGAGTGTTATTCTGGCAGATGTCTACCAACCAGCTTTCTGGAGGGAAAATTATAATTTAAAGACTTTGTTGTTAATTGTGGCAAGAAAGTTTCCACCATGGTTTTGTGTATAACTTAGTGGTAGTAAACTTGTTCAGCATGATTGAAACTCAGGGTTCAATCCCTACTACCTCAAAACAAAATAAAATGAAGCAAAAACAAAGAAACAAAACAATAAAAATTGTGGCTAATTTAATTCACCATGTGGTCAATGTATGAAGAGTTGGACACACCAATGGGGATTAAGATTAGAAATATGGACACTGTTGGCAGGACTTACCAAGAGTCCTAGGAGACAAGTAAAGAGAAAAATATCTATAATATACTGATCCAAGGAAATCTTTGGAGCATAACCAGCAACAGCAGCATTAGGTAAAAGCACAATCAAAAAGGTATCATGTAGGCCAGTACTGACTCAAGAACCTGGCTACAATTACTTGGTCTGAAGAAAAATAATTGAGCAAATTATTTTTCCTGCAAGACTTGTAAAGGATGAACTATTACCAGTAGGTAATTCTGGCATTCCTAAAGGCCTGGCTCTATGGGAACACTGTATTCTATTTATAGTCAGCTCATGCATGGTTGCAAAATATCTTTTACTTATTTCCATTAATTTCTACAAATTTCTAGAAGTAAGGCCTATGCCAGTTTCTAAAAAGTCCCAGGCTTAGAGAACTGAGCTTGCTGTAGAGCTCATGTTTTTGCATTAAATGAAGGAATTTACTAACCCAACCCATTCTATTTCTGCACTAATGAAAACTATTTTACAAACAATGTGACACCTGTTTGAAAGTCAGTGACTGCTTACTTTTCTTCCTTTCCTTCTCTTCCTGCAGCCACTCTTGGGGAGGTTTTTCAGAGGGCATCATCTGGTTTCCCCCCTTCATCCTCACATCCTTAGACTGTCCCTCCTCAATATTGTTTTTTTCCTCAGATCACTTTCCTTATAATATTTGATACATTTGTCCAACATTTCCATCTAAATCCTTTTCTTTTCATTAAACATATTTTTCCAGGGATGTTCTAATTCATTATTTATGGATTAATGGCCACATAATGAGTAACAGATCTTTATCTTGTATCCTGACCACTTGCTTACTTCTGAATTATATTTGTGCATACTAATAGGATATCTCGCACTTGTGGTTTTTCTGGTATATTCAATATGACTAAAGGCAGGTTTATTCTCTTTTTCTTCAAAACAGCCCTTTCTGATTCTCTCATGTTCTTTGAGCTAGTTAATAAGCACAAAACCCAATTAGATTTCAAAAAGGTAGCATGTGGATTCTCCACTTTTATCATTAAGTAATACTGGTTACTCATTAAGGAGAACCAATATCACCTCAGTATTTATCCCCTTGGAGTAATGAGTAAGTTCCTGACCTTTTTGTACTGGTGAGTACTTAATGGCTATTTACTTGTGTCAATTACTGCAGAATGGAATGCACATCTAACATGTTTCTTCCTCCTTTCTTTACTGAACTAATACAGCCTTATTTTGGTAGCCTAGCAACCAGCAAAACAAAACTTCACTGTCCAGGATTCCTTACAGGTAGGGTGAGAACTAGACTAGTGTCACCACTAAAGCACGAACAGGAATTTAGAGGATGGGGCTGGGGAAAAGCCATTATATTTCTGATTCTATGGGCTGACTCTGCTGCGATGATTGTTGAAATTTCCTTCTTCTCTGGCTGAAATTCCTAAGAACCCACAGTTGCAGTAGCAATTCTGTGACTGAAAAGCTTTCTGCAAGAATGGAGCAGAAAGAACACTTAAATAAGTAGTAATTTCAGCCTTCCTTGTTGTTTGACAAAGGACGCTAATTTTGTCATTTGTGCTGGCTAGGTTTTGTCAACTTCACACAAGATAGAGCCATTTTAGAAGAGGGAACCTTAACTAGAAAATGTCCCCTTAATTGGCCTGTGGCTAGGCCTGTAGTACATTTTGTTGATTGGTGATGTAGGAGGCCCCAGCACATTGTAGGCACCGAGCCCTCTGCAGGTGGTACTGGGTGCTATAAAAAGAGCAGGGAACAAGCCACAAGAGCAAGCCAGTAAGCAGCACTCCTCCATGGCCTCTGAATCAGTTCCTGCCTCCAGGCTCCTGTCTTAACTTTCCTCAGTGATAAAGTAGGACTTGAGAGTTGTATTACACAGACCCTTTCCTCTCCAAACTGTGTTTGGTCATGGTGTTCATTACAGAAGCCATAACTAACACACAGAGATACAACTCTTTCCAGTATGTTTCTGAGAAAAAAATTTTTTTCTAATCTCATGCCATAAAGATATATTCTATAAACAATAATAATGAGAATAAACATGTAGTCATCTAATTCTGATTATAACTAAACTATTTTTCAAGTAATAGTTCATTGCTACTTCAAGTAGTCATGCAATCTTAAGAAAGTTCACTGATTTGAGCTTAGATAAAAACAACAGAGATAGTAACTTCCTCTCAGGTCAATTTAAGCTTCAAATGGAACAAAAATGCTTGACTCAATCAATGTTGATCCTGATATTAGTTAGCCATAGTCTTTGAGGACACCAAAGTTTTGTCCACCATTAAATAAACTCTTACCTCAAATGTTCTGACCTAAAAACCTTGGAACTAGCAACAGACCTTTATAAATACTTTCTAATCCCATGTCTCCCAAATGAAAAAAACACCAACAAGCCTGTTAATTCATATTGTTATTATGAAAATATAATTTCAATTATATTTGATTCTAAGGAAAGTTTCAATCAAGAAAAATAACAACCTTTGATTGTAACTAAAGCTTGACTAATTCTCATGGTTTACAAACAACTTTAGATGATTTATCATTTCCCTTTCCCAGACTCTGACAATTGTTATTTTTAATTCTACTGATATATAGAAAACATATTAGTGATCTATGACCTATTTATGACCAACGTATTGATTTTGAGTTATTTTCCTTCTATTTATTCTCCTGTGAAATTGCAAATGAATGTCATTTGAATGTTCTGCCTTACTCTGGAACTGAAGTCTGCCTTTTTCAGATGCTGAAGAGCCCTTAACAGAAATAAGCCATTCTGATAGTAAACAGAGACTCATCTGTTCCTTTTGAGAACAGAGTCTTACAAATAAACCATTTCATGCACATCAAAGTCAAGAGAGGGCAAAATAAAATGTCAGCTCTTAGTCCAAGCTAACGGACCCAGATATGAGAAAGGCACTTTCTAGGGGAACAAGTAACAGTTCCCCTAGAAGCTCAGGTCAGAAGCTTTTTTGGTCTACTTACAACTAATATCATGAAACTAGAAAGAGATACAAGAGAGGGCAAGCAAAGGGGTTGAAGATGGATATGGGGAGGGCAGAACATGTGGGACATGAAAGGGGAAAGAAGGCTGGTGTGTGTGTGTGTATGTGTGTGTGTGTGTGCATGTGAGTGTGTGAGTGTGTAAGGGTACAAGAAAGGAAAGCTGAGAAGAACATGGCAGTAGGAAAATAACAAAATAAAATTTGAAATATCCCATCTTTAAAAAATTAAAAAGAACTATAAAGAAACCTGGACTAATCACAAAAACTTGCAGTTGGTCTTTTGTAGTCATCTTTAAGTACTACATGACTCATTACCTAATTTTTATACTTAATTAGAGAATATTTACATGCTTGAGTAATATATGAGATACTTTAATAGATTAGCTTTATTAGTCATATCCCTGGCATGAAGTGCCAAAGCTAGCATTTCATGTGTGGCTATAAAAATAAGACATGAGAACACCAGCAGCAGGACCTGAGAATCTGAAGCAGGAAGGTACAGAACAAACATAATGAGCAGGGGGTATAAATGGACCTTTGTTTCAAATATTGGTACCCTGGAAGGTAACAGAGAGACCAAGATATGGGAAGAACTAAGGCTAAATAATAATCTGGAAACCACAAGACATTAAGAAACCTGAAATGGCCTGAGAATCTCTCTGGCCCATCACATCCAGGTATATGTCAGGTATGGTGACATTGGTCCACTACCCTTTAATCTCTGTATAACAGGAAAGAGGAGTACTGGCTAGGTCTCTGCTTGAATTAGAGTAGTAGCCTCTACATAGAACTCCTTGTCTTTAGGTTTTATTAGTATCTTAAATATTTTAAATGCACACATTTGCTCATAATAGTGACTGCCTAAAAAATCTTCAAAACCTATAATATGAATCTTATAAAAATTTAGAAAAGCAGTATAGAAGAATACAAGAAGACAGATATTTGTATCCTTAAAAATATGTGCTAAAATAATATAAAAATTTAAATTATACATGTAATTTAAGTAATGTAGATAAGCATAAAATAAAAATAAAATGACTAATACATACTTAGTGGTAAGACAGAAAGTTCTTGATAATCAGTTCCAGCTAATCTTCCACTATTTCATCCTAATAACATACCTGATTTTTACATATTTGCACCTTAATATACTACTCACTGGCTGTCCTCCAGTGTCTTCTATGCTCAGGAGCTTTTTAACTCAAGTTGTCCGTGTGTCTGACATATCCTTTTCTTTATGCAGTACAAAGTATGTTAACAAGAATCTCCAAACCAGATGACTGCTTTTGTTCTTACTCTCCAGTGGCTTTGTGATACACATGGCCTATTTATTTCACGTGGCTTCTTCTGTATGAGTATTAATTACGTGTACCCATTTTCAAGCTTGGATTGTGGAATGTTTTCACTTGCCCATTTCCCTCCTTTCTTCCCTCCAATACCTTCTATGCCACACTTTGTCTGTCTGTCCCTCCCTTCTGCCCTTCATTGTTCACTCTTTCCTTCAGTTGCTACTTCTCTGCCGAGTTTTTTCTTTAATGCTGCAGCACACACTCTAGCTGCAGGGACATTGCAGGTATGCAGTTTTGAGTTGTAGGTAAGAAAAAGGTATCACCAAACGAGGTAGCAAGCATGTTCCCACATGAGAAAAAGGATTCAGAGAACTGTGCTCACTTTAAAAAGCAGAGGAAAGTCAGCTGGCATGGAAGTATACTTTTATCTAGTTCATTACTGTCATTAAGAACAGCAAAGTGCTTTTGGGCTGAAGTACTCAGAGAGGATAGCATCTTGCATCCTCATGGACTCAGTGAGAAACAGGTGTCTAGCAAACTGACCAAGACCATTCTTGTCATATTAATGTCTTTCTGTTCCTCTTCATTTAATATATTTATAAAATAATATCACTTTTGGGGATACTAAGAAAAGTAAACTTAAAGTGGAATTAATTACAGTTTAAACTATTAGGTCAGTATACTGCTTAGAATAAAGATTTTCTTTCTTTTCTGCTAGTTAGAAAAGAATTTATGTGGAATGATACATATAATCAGAATACAATGACAGTACTAAAAGAACTTGACTTACAAGTGCAATAAGATAATTTTAAGAAAGTAAAGACTTAATATAACCAAAAAGTGGAGCTGTAAGAACAACCTTGTAAAGAGAGGTGGTTTCACACTATTGAAGCATATGTATGCATGCATGCAAAGTCAAAGAAGGTCTGAGGACATTTTTGCAAGGACCAGTTTTCCTTTCTAGCACGTAGATTTCTGAAACAAAAATCAGGTACTCGATCTTAGTGGCATATGTCCTTAACTGCTCAACCATCTCACCAAGCAGAAATTACTTCTTCATAATTCAGGTGATTCGTGGGTGGACAGAAATGGAATGAATCTTAAAAGGTAAAACTATTTATTATGTCTGCGTCCTGGAGAATTTCAGCCTGCTTCTATTCCTAGTCATGAAAGAGCCCTGATAATCAAGCACACTTTTCTTTTCTTTTTTTTTTTTTTTATTTTGAGACAGGGTTTCTCTGTGTAGCCCTGGCTGTCCAGGAACTCACTCAGTAGACCAGGCTGGCCTCGAACTCAGAAATCCGCCTGCCTCTGCCTCCCGAGTGCTGAGATTAAAGGCGTGCGCCACCACTGCCCGGCTTAAGCACACTTTTATTAGAAAGTTGTACTGAGTTAGTGGTTTTAGCCAATACATTGAAATGAAGCTTAATTTAAGGCTCTTAAAAATTATTCCTATCTCATATGTTATGATAATAACTACTGGGTCTAATATGTGTCAGGTCTAGTGCTACACAGTAATTGCACGCAGCATTTATAATCTTATATTTCATCACGATACTGTCCTCTGCCAGAAGTTTCCTTCTTTCATATGAGACATGTCCTAAGGTTTCATTATACTATTTCCACACTGCTATGGTATTTTAAAATCTACAAAGCTGATGAAATAATTAGATTTCCAAGAGTTTAGAAAAACATTAGCAGATTTTGACTTTATACATATAAAATTTACTGATTATTCTAGCCTCACAAGACCTTTATATATCAAATCAAAACTAGAGGTGTACTTACAGTATAACTAGTCACACTAAACTGAAATTACATGTGGATGATGTCATAATGACCTAATTGACTGACAAAAGCTTCGTTTATTAAAACTTACCTACAAATTATTATATGCAGAAACAATTGCTAAATACTATACACATAATTATCATCTCTAAATCATATTATAGTATAAGGATCAAAATTATATAAGCCATGAGATTAAATGATGTGTTTAATTACTGATGAGACTTCCTAATAGTCAAGTGTTAACTCATGGTCTTTGCATGGCTGTCTCCAAAGTAGTAAATGCATGTGTAGTACTTCATAGATTATAAGATATACTCAACTTTTAGATAAAAATAGATGTTGTAAAGAATGTTAGTTAATTTATCTCAAGTTTTCTTATGTAAATGCTAGAATCAAAATCAGAATCCTAAATTACCTTCCAGCATTCCTCCTATCACTGAATGAAAGTCAATAACCATATTCTTTTATTTTTAAATCTTATATAATGACACATCTATTCCCTCCTGGAGATCTCATCTTATCTTTATATTGATACAAAATGCTTAAAAAGTTACTACTTTCAAAAACTTTCCCAAAGCATGCTTTTAACTTATTTTAGCTTGATAAAAGGACTCACCCAGCATCTGACAGGAGCAGATGCAAAGACCCACAGCCAAATACTAAGCAGGACCAGGGGAAGCCCTCAGAAGAGGAGATTACAGGAGTCAGCTGAGCCAGCTGAGGATGGGAGATTACAACCCACAGAATCAAATAAGCAGAGTTCATAGGGGCTCACAGAGACTGAAGTGACAATCAAGGACCCTGCATGACTGTGAGCTATACTTTATAGTTGCTTAGCTGTGTTTTCTTGCCAGACTGTTTTTGACTCTTTGTCTGCTCTTGGGATCCTTTCCTGCCTCCTGGGTTGCCTCATCCAGCCTTGATATGAGGGTTTTTGCCTAGTGTTATTATAAGTTCATATGCCATGTTTGGTTGATAGCCCTCAGAGGCCTGCTCTTTTTGAAGAGAAATGGAAGTGCAGTGGATTTGGGATAGAGGAGAGGTGGGCAGGGAGGACTGGGAAGAGGGTAAACTACAGTCAGGATGTAATGTATGAAAAAATAAAAAAAAATAGTTTAGCTTGCCTTCAATATCCACATCCATGTTCATTCATAAAAATAAAAAATTCCCATTCACAAAAGTGCGTATTTTCAGAGGAAAGACAAGAAATAGGAGCTAAACAGTCTGTAGGACTAAACACAAGTAACCAGCAGGTGCTCAGTGCTTGACTGGCTCAGAGGACACATAAGTTCCCATGTATTATCTTTGGCAATCTTCCTGTGTGCTCCTTACTTTGTAATTGTTTGGCAGTTTCATGTATCTGTATAATAAATGTTAGTTACCACCACCGCATGCCTGTCCTTCATCCTTGCCACTTCTTGCCTTCTTCCCCAGAAGTCCCCTCCCTTCCTACCTTCATGGCTCTTTTGTGTGTGATCCACTGAGTCTACTTAAAGTTTCTTGCCTGACAGTGGGTGAGAGGTTATTCGATAGAGCAAGGGCACCTTACCATTGCCCTGTCACTGAAGAGGATGATATCCCTCCTCCTCCAGTCTTTAACTGCTAATAATGACCCAGAAAGGGGTAGGTCTCATGAGCACCTCGCCCATCCATGAAAACATTAAGAAAACCCTTGTGTGTTGAGATTTGGTCTGTTGCTATGTATTGCAATGCTAAATGCCAGCCTCCAAAACCTAGTTGCTCCAGAGACAAGAGAGTTCTCACATAGACCCAAAGTGATGGTATGTGATCTTGCCACAAGTTATTTCAGATTGGTAAATACAGATGCCAACTGCCAATAGCTCCCAGAAGAGACAGGTACGGTTTAGGTTTCCTGGGCTTGAGGTCTGAGGAGAACCAGGAGAGGAAGAAGAAAGGAGGAGGAAGATAAAGCCACCATGGGTTAGAAGTCAAGAAACTTGGCCTTGAGGGCTGGCCAATTGGAGTAAAGAGTAGCCCAGATGAAACGTAGTAAGAAATAACTCAGGGTTATCGATAGGAAATAGGTTTTTAATAGCACAGAGGGTAGGTATCTGCCTAGCTCTAGGGCTGATTAAGGGTTATTGTAAATATAAAGGCTGTGTGTGTCTTTTATCTGGGAACTAAAGGGTCAAAGCCCTGGATTGGGATTAAAACTTTCTACACACAGGTGCAGAAACATTTCATGTCTGCAGTACATGTGCACCAACAGCTGATCTAACTATACTACATGGAGTGATACTATCCTATTTCACTGCATTCTTTCTTTACTTTTCATATAATTCCTGATTACATTAAACAAGATTTCTTTCCCTTCTGTGGTCCACATCAGTTGTTAGCAAACATCAATTCAGATGGATTGGGAAAAACAAATGTGGAAGCATAGACTGTTACTCTTATTTCTTTTTTTCTGGAGGTAAAATAAAACAGTTTCTGTGTTCTCAAGCAATGTAGAATAAACTGTGCTTTTATAACTGAAGCTATTGCCCACAGGCTGATCCTCTTATCTGCATAATTTTATTTAAAATCCTTTCTTCTGTTAGTTTTTGGAACATTATATTTACTAAAAAATAAGAAATTACAATTTGGATGGCATTTTAGACTATATATCTGTCATCTAATTGTGATTATATGGCTGGAGGTGGAAATAAATAAATAACAAGATAAAACAAGTCTTTGCCTTTATGTCAGCATCAAATTCAGACTAAGAGAATCATACTTGAATGTGATTTTAGAGATAAGAAAAACTAAAGTGAACTTTTAGGAAGAAATTCTTAATATTTTCTAAGTATTTGAGAGGATAGTTAAGACAACAGGAAGAAAGAGAAAGAAAAAGTCAAATGTTCAAAACAATATAGCTTCAGTTACTAGCCTTCAGATCATTACCACGTTGTAATAAAACATAGCTTTCATACTGTCTGCAAGTATTAATCTGTTTTATACGTACTGTGTGTGTGAGTGTGTGAACCTGCATATTAGCATGTGCACACATTACCCTCCTGGTGTATGTAGGTGCCTTAAAGGGTCCCTGGGCTTCCTAGAACTGCAATGGTTGTATGTGGATGCTGGGAAACAAACTCAGGTCTTCAAACACACGTTCCTGGCCTCTGAGGCATCTCTCCAGGCCCTCAAATGTTCATTTAAATGATCATTAGCTAATTTGTAGATATCTGCTGTGGTCTGAATTGAATTGCTTCCAAATCTACATATTTAAGTCAGTGTATCAGAATGTGACTGCATTAAAAGACAGAAACTGTAAGGAAGTGACTAAGATAAAATAAGATCATTTGCCTGAGCTCTAATCCAGGAGGACTGATGTCTCGTATAAACAAGCAATCAGGACATAGCACAGAGTAAGAGAAGAGGTCCACAGAAAGGCAACACTGCATTTCTAGGAGGGGCCTCTGAAGGGACCAACACTGTGAGCCTTCAGTTTGTATCCAGCAACTCAAACCAGAAGAAATGAAATACACATGCAGAGTTTAAGTCCCTCAATCTCTAATGTTTAGTTAATAAATTTATACAACATGTAAAGAAAGGGGAGAGATTAAAGCTAAAAATTTTCAGAAGAATATCAAAGATTAATTACATATTAAAATACAAAATGTCTGATATTTCATTAAAATTATTTTCTCTGGATATATATTCCCATGAAATGAAGTTATGTCTAGTAGTTGCTTGCCTCAACATCAAGGACAGAAATTTGCTAGCTTGGCTTTATGTTTTATGTGTGTCCAGCACATAGATGTTTGAAATAAAACTGAAGGATATTCAGTGCACTTCAGAACATGAATGAAAGATAATAATTTGACCAAATTGGGAAAATACAGTAAGATTCAAATATGTTTATTTTTCTAATTTCTAACTTTTATGATTTTCTTAAAGACAATTTTATCTATCTTTATCGGACTTTTGAAGGCCACAAATAAAACCTGAACTCTGAGGGGTTAATGGACATAGCAATTTCCCTTTTCTTCCTGTCACCACCACATCATTATAACCATCAGTGTCACCACCATCGTCATTATCATCACCACCACCACCATCACCACCACCTCCTCCACAACCACGAAGACCACTGTAAGGGTCATATTGTGGTTACCTGATACTGATCATCATAGTCACATTTTAACAGTTTCTATGTGCACACAAATTTAATTATGAAAATATCCTGTGCAAAGTAAGAAATTGAGCACAATAAGTAGCTCAATTAAGGCTGTACAGAGTGGTAGAGGGAAGGCTATGTAGTTTTAATTCTGGAGTAACACTCCCCAGTAACCTACAGCAAATCATAATATTTAAAAATCAACTGAGGAATGATTTTTCCCCAAACTGTCCGTACATCTGTATTTTTGCACACTGCTCTGACAGTGATGGCCACTGTAAGCTCTGATGAGTCACATTAATAGAAACAGGTTTATTCCCAATGATTTCTTCCCCTTTAATGATACATACTTCTCATCACTTCTTCCAATTTATTTCAAAGGTAATAGGAAAAGATGATATAAATACATACAGGGAAATTTTAGTTAGCCGAAAAGTTTAGACTGATGGATGCTGAAGATAAATGGGGACTCTCCCTTCATAGGGATTGTTTTTTAAATAATTAAGAAAAGAAAAAGAAAAAAAGATTTTCAAAATATGATTTAATCCTTTGTGTTCTCAATGTATCATCATCCTTTAAGCCATTTTTCAATTTTGTCAGTGGATTGACAGCTGTCTTTAGCAGAGCTTGATGAGACATCTAATTACATATTTTGTATTTCCAGAACGGCGCTGAACACTGCTGCCATTAGTATTACTTACTGGTTCAACAATCCAGCCTGGGAAACCCACTTAGCTTTCTTCATAAATGTCCTTGTTAAGGACCAGTCACAGAGTGGAGTGCACACGCAGACCGATGTTGACTAATTAAAAACATAGAGGGTGGCTGAGGTGGAGGGGCAGAGGCGAAGCAATCGCTGCTGTGTACCCAGGACCTGGAGATGCTTCTTCTGCCTGCCTGGCTATGGACTCACAGCATCCACAGTTCAGCACCCAGGCTTGCCTGGCAGTAAGAACTCTTCCCAGTCGGACAACTTGTCTTTTCTACCTCCTTATGGTCCTAAAGAAATTCTACTGGTTTCTGGAAATTGTTGGAATTTTGTTATAGATTCTGTTTAATGTAGAGTTTTATAAAAATAAATATAACAACAAAAAACCAACAAAGGCAAGTATAAGTTTTCAGAAAAGGTGTGTTACAACAGAGAGACAGAGGTGTGGGCTTTTGCTGGGTTTCAGGCTGAACTAAGCCCAACACAAACTGTAAAAATGTAAATCCTACTTCTGCTATGAAACCAGAGACTGTTTATTGAAAGGGAAAGAAATTCATTGCTTTTTATGGGACTTCCCAGTGGGATCCTGAGGGCCTGAAAGGTAGAGGCATTCCTGAGGGTGCTATGACACCTGTTCCCAAGAAGAGCAGACTATCTTGGGATCTTGAGAACTGATGTTTCAAAGCTCTCTCTTCAGCAGAAATAAAGACTGGAAAGTCAGTCTCACTGGACTGCTGGTTGTATAATGCCAGCAACTCAAACATTCTGTTTAAGAAGCAAATTATCTGGCATCAAGGGAGGAGAGGCCCTTGGTCCTGTGAAGGCTCAATGCCCCAGCTAGGAGGGTGGGATAGGGGGTTTGCAGAGGAAAAACTGGGAAGGGGGATAACATTTGAAATATAAATAAATAAAATAAGGAATAAAAAAAGAGACAATTGTATTTGTAAAATGCGCCCACATGCTTTGAACGTCTGTACTCTGGGATTGCATGTAGAAAACTATGAAGTTATCTTGCTCAGTATAATTAGTTCTTTATCAGTACTTCAGCTGTCTCTAAACCTAAAAGTGTCAAAGGTTATAAAAATTTGGGAGCCTTAAACATTCATTTACTAAAGATTAGTGTGGACTTCAAACTTGTGTTTTGGGAGACAAAATTCTTAGTTATAGCATCCTTTTGCTTCAAGACCCTGAAACAAACTTGTCAGGTATTTTAAATAAGAACCAATTTACTGCCTCTTGAGGACTACTAATTAATTAATTGTTTATAATTTTTGAACCAAAGTCTCTCTGTGTAGCCCTGGCTGCCCTAGAACTCATTTTGTCGACCAGGCTGGCCAGGAATTCATATAGATCGGCCTGCCTCTGCCTCCTGAGTGCTGGGATTGGGACTTAGTTTTCATTATCTGAGTGATGGAACTCATTCGACTGACAATGCTTCTTCCTTATCTGTTTTTGCTTGTTTCTTTGATTACTTATATGTCTGTTTATAAATGGTGCTAGAGCTTGTTTCCCAGGCTTCCCACACTATAGGAAGTGTTCTACCAGTGAGATAAGCCCCCAGCTGCCTGTGCTGCTTCTTAGTGTCACGCTGCACTTCTTGCTCATTGACTTTGCCTTGGATGATACCTTTCCCTTACTTTTCTTGGCTTTTTGGTTCTTTTCTTTAGAAAAGACTGTCACGGAACCAATAAGAGAATGTCACGGTCATATTCTCTTACTGAGAATATGATATGTAATAATCATATTGGACAGGATACCCATGCTATACAATAATATGATCCTAAAATACCTTTAAAAATATAAGTCCCTTGAAGATTAAGATAAATAAAATAATACTCTTAACTTTCTACCAGCCTACATCACTTATCCCAACTTATACCCAGAAAATAATTTGAAAACATGCTTGCTAAAATACCTTTTGAACTACTGAAACCTCTTAAGTATATGTTTGCTCCAATAACCCAGTAATGAAGCAGATTTCATTAAAATACCAAAACAGGAAACATTAAAAAAAGATGTAGTAGAAAAACACACAGGATGGTGATGGAAGAATTCCCTAAACATTTTTGAAGGGATACAAATTTTATAAAATGAAACAAATATAAAAGCTTTGGTCTTTAGACTTTTAACTTTATATGTTATATAATAATGTGTTTCTAATAAGGAAAATATCCCTAAGAGTTGGTACACAAACACATCATACATTGTAGAACTTAATATCATTGGGCCATTACATTGTATGTTTGTGTCTGACTCATCTATATTCAGTCGTTTAAAAAAATCTAGTAGCTTCATATGATCGACTATTTTACAACTTTTAAAAAGAAAATTGTCTTGCCTTCGAATGGTAATCTTGCTCCAGTCTGGGATCTGATCCGGCTACCTGTTTGTATTTGTTAAGTTTCATTTGGCGATTTCTCTCCTCTATATCCATAGCACCTATCAAGTAGAAAAAAACCCATAAAATTAATGCTTAGTTCTTACTTGTGACTCCTAATTGGATGTATAAAAGAAGAAATGTGAAGCTGATAAGCTACTTTCACTCAAAGTATTTGAGATAAATAATGTAGTATTGTCTTTGCTTCAAGTTAAACTATGAATTTTGGTAAATAAAAGCAGAACTAATATATATATATATATATATATATATTTTCTCTATATATATGTTTATATAATTTGAATATGAAAAATATACTTGCATTAAAAGAAAAGATAACTAGAAGAAAACAATGGCCCATCTGTGTCCAGAAGAATGTATTTGATAGCACACAAATTTGGCACAAAACTTTGGCTTTTAACTCATCATGTAAATGTGATCGGTTGGAAACTTGTTTTTCTAACTGTTTCAATGCAATTTAAAACTGCACTTTAAAACTACAGTCATAAAATTAGGCTGTGTTAAAGCAAGTCATCCTAGAATAGTTATCAGAAATTTTTGAATTTGAAATTTCTATAACTAAAATTGAGAAATAAGTTTAAGGAATATACTTTTGATGACACCATGCTGGTAAGTGTACAAGTACCACTGAAATGATAGATTATAAAAAATGAGAAAAATGAACAGTAAGCCTATTATAAAAGATTAGTGTCCTCAGTACCTATTACCATTTCAAAACAAATCAACTTTAGATATCAAAAAGGTCTTTAAAATCCCTGACTGAAATTAAATACTAAATTCTCCTAACAAATATAAAAAAACCGATTTTCATAAAGTGAATTTATTAGAAGATCACATTTTTCATAAATATACATGTGGAAAAAACAAAGTTTCATAAATATATACGATGGAAAACACAAAGAAAGACAATGGATTCAGTGGACTCAACTGGTGGGTACAGTAACACACTGTTGTGTAAATTTATAAATACTGTGCATGAAGACAGGAATGTAAACAGGGACACACCCTTTGCTCAAGGTCATAACTTTAAAGCCAAAGTAAAGGTATTTAGACAAAAAGGTACCTATCAAAATAAACATCTAATACTTACCTGATTAAAATAATAATGGTGACAATGATAATAATAATAATAATGGGACTGAAAATATAACAACATATTTGGCAGTTATAGAATCTTCTCCTAAGTCAGTTTTTAAAAAATCATTTAAAAATATTACCTATGCTCTGCAAAAATTTCATTATAAATTGGATAAGTCTTATTAGTAACAAATTTAAAGTGAAGACTAATTAAAGATAAAAGGAAACACAACTTCCCAGAAAGATGAACAAAGTCTTAGCTAATACTATAAAGAATATTATATAAATATAGGAATATTCATAAAGAATTAAATGATATGACCTCTAAATATGTTATCAAATGGATGTGTTATGAGACAGATTTAGGCCAATCTTAACCTTCTGTCTCAGACTCCCAAGTGATGGCATTACTTCTGTTTTTATGCCATCAAACTTAACTAAGTTATCTATTAAGATAGTCATTTTAGCAACGATATAACCTACTTCATGCAATTTCAGATTGCAGAAAAAACTGAATGATATATTAAGACATATGAAGACCTGTGATATGAAATATAGTGAGTAATTAGTACCTGTTAGTTCATTAACTACACCCATGAAATTGTTCATACCTCAAGAAATACTCTGACATAAAGCATATTTATTTCACAACAGCAAAAGAACAAAAAATGTAGCCCTGGATGATAAGGATTATGTGTAGTGAAAAGATAATATTAGTAAATACTGTCTGGGAAAATTCATTGAAAATGTTGCATGTTGCTATCAGAATAGAAAACAGAATGTTACATAAAAATATTACCAATTGACAAGGAAATTTAAGAACATGTAGACATAGATATAAAATATATACACATAAACATAAGCATTTTCTAATATTTACACTGTTTTGTATGTCAAACTTCTATGGCAGCTGCATTGAGTTCCTTATGATTTCTAGGTCACATGTGACACATGAAGAGGAATAGTCAACTTTTCTTATAAAGGGCATAATAATCGTATACATTGTGCGTGTGTACATGTGCATGTGTGTGTGCCTGAATATGCATTTGTATACTTGGTCTTGTAGTAGAATGCTTGCTTGCATGAATGAATGGGTATACATATGCAAGTGCAGACACTCTACACCTTGCATTTATGAGACAGGGTTTCTCATTGGCCTGAACTCACCTGTTAGGATAGTCTGCTAGGCCAATGAGACTCAGAGATTTACCTGCCTGTCTCTGACTCTCCAGTGATAGGAATACAAACACAGGGCACTATTTATGGCTTTTATTTCCCAGTTTAACTTGAGTGACAGGGGTGGAACTAAGAGCCTCATGCCCTCGGGGCAAGCAGTTTACTGAATGATCTATCCTTTTCAGTCCTAAACTGCAGATGCCTTTGTGTGCAAACTTTAATTTGGCTGCAATGGAAGCAGTTAAAGGCAATATTTACATAAATGATTGTGGTTATGTTCTAGTAACAAACCCACTGCAAACAATACATGAACGTATTTCTTCTAAAATCGAGAAAAGGGAGTGTCCATCTCATCATTCCTGTTCAACACATCAAATAAACATCAATGAAATGTTAGCCTGAACAATTAGGCAAGAGAACGAAGCAGAAGAACACAGCAAAATGGGAAAGCTGCACCACACCTAATTGAAGATGGTTATGAAAAATTCTCAAGACTCCATTAGGGCTCTAGGAATGGATAACTCCAGCAAAGTTACAGGAACCAAAATCAACATAAAAATTAATAGATTTTCTACATATAACAATTACAAACTCATTTAGACAAAAAACATAAAAGAATACCATTTGCAGGAGCATCAAGAGATTAAAATAAAAATACCTAGGAATAAAAATATGGAAGAAAAGGTTCCTACAATGAAAATTGCAAAACATTAAAGAAAAAAAGGAAATTGATGACAATCTAGAATATGGAAACCTTCCATGTTTATATATTGAAAGAGTATGTACTAATCACAATAGCTGTGACACGCCCCCGTGACACGCCCCCGCCCCCCTCCCCCACTGTGAAAAGTCAATGTAATTCCAAAGAAAATGCCATTGGAACCCTTCACAAAACTAGAAAGCAAGCAAGCTGACAAACAAACAAACAGTGACCACACACAATCAATAGTAGATGCATGCCCATATCTGATTTCAAAATGGGTAAGAGGTAGCAGATGTAATTGATAAAGACAGACATGTAAACCCACGGAATAGAAGACTCAGAACTAAATCAATGCAGTAGCAGCTGATTCTTGACAAGCTCTTCAAAAAACACATCAGACAAACAGTGCTGAGCAAACTGGATATTCAGATGGAGATTGAAACTAACCCACGCCAGGCAGTGGTGGCTCACGCCTTTAATCCCAGCACTCGGGAGGCAAAGGCAGGCAGATTTCTGAGTTAGAGGTCAGCCTGGTCTACAGCATGAGTTCCAGGACAGCCAGGGCTATACAGAGAGACCCTGTCTGGAAAACGCCAAAAAAAAAAAAAAAAAAAAAAGAAAGAAAGAAACTAACCCACACTTCTCAAATTTTATAAAGACCAGATGAAAATGCATCATGGACCTTTATGAAAGACTTGAAACTAATAGTTGAAAAACAACAACAACAACAACAGAACTCATCAAGATTATAGCAAGGATTTCCTGAATAGGATTCCAATATCCTAGGGAAAAAAGCAAGAATTTAAATACTGGATTATGTAAACTTTGAAAGTTTCCTCACAGCAGAGAAAACAGTCAACAGAATGAACAGAAAACTTACAGAATGAGAAGAAGGTCTTTGCCAGATATTTATCTAACGGGATCAATACACATAATACACAAAGAAATCAATCGACTTCTTTAAAGGTTTATTTCCAGTCATGTGCATAACTGTGTGTATGTCTGTACAGGTGCCCAGGGGAGCCAGAAGTGAGCATCAGATTCCCTGGAGCTGAAGTTACAACTGGTTGTGGGTTCTGGAAACTGGACTCTGGTTAGCCAATGAGCTATTTTTAATCTTTTAAACACCTTTAATATATTCTTAACATCAAAGAAAGAAATCTAATCAAATATGGGAAAATGATTTGAACAGACATTTCTCAAAAGAAGGACAAGTGAAAAAGGGAGACTGCTTCACAGTTTAGACCCAGAGAGATGCCAATCATACCTACACTGGAACTCTATTTCATGACAGTGAGAATGGCTGTACTTCTTTTTTTTTTTTGGAGAGGGTGGAAAGCATACACAGCTGGTAGGAAAGTTAACACTGCCACCATGGAAAACAGTATGGGACCTGCTTTAAAACAAAACCAAACAACAACCTCAAGAGAACTAGGACATGATTCAACTGCTCAGCTGGTAGGTACTCAGCTGGAGGAAGTGAGGTTTACACATAAGGGTGCACCTGTGGACCTATGTTTATGGTGCCACTATTCCCATTCGTCAAGTTGTAGACGTCCGCTGAGCACCCTGCCAACCCAGGACTCACACACTGTTAAGTAAGAACTGATTGTTTTTTAAAGATGGAATTAATCAATTTTCTTCCAGTATTATAGACAAAATAATTAAAGTGATAGTTTAAGGTTGTAAATTGTTAAATTTGTTTCTTTATTTTAAACAATCCTGGGAATGTTCATTATTCAAACACCTTAGTTGATTGTTGGTTAGAGATTACTGATGTATAAATTGTGTTAAAATTGAAATGCAAAACCTGTGAGCTTTATAATAATACACACAAATATGAACAGTAGATATATTTTCTGAAATACAAGCTTTTTGAGCTAAATTGTAATAAGAAATACCACTTTTAATGGAACATTATGAAATTTAACAAGTCATTTATTAAAAGAACTTTCAAATTTCAAAAGTGATTGGGATTCTATAACCCAATTCTTAATATCTAAATAACAAATTTAAGGTTGCACATATATGATTTATTTTACCAATGCCTCATTACAGTGATATAATTTTCATGCTGTAAATAAATCTTAGAGAACTGATTATATATGAATTTAACTTTAATTAGCTAAAAACAATGAATATTTTTTCTTTTAAAAAATTAATAGATTTTGTTGGCAGAGGGAAGGAGGGCATGCAAAAGCTACTGTATGTTTGTAGAGATCAGAAATAAAACTATTGGAGTTGATTCTCTCCTTTATCACGTGGGTCCTGGGCATTGAACTCAAATCAGCAGGCTTGGTGGCAATGCCTTTATCTACTGGACCATCTCATAAGACCCCACACCCTTCCAAAAATCCATGATTATTTTTAAGGTTCTGGATTATTCTGAACATACTAATTTTACTATTACTCTCATAACTTTACTTTGATATTTCAAATAAGTATCATGTTTCAATTAATATTCACTTTATTATGATTTAAATGTTTTCATATATTTACTTAATCCTGAATTTCTTGAAATATCTATATATAACTTTCACTCATTGTTCAATTAAAGTTTTACACGTAAGTTAGGTCTCAAAGCTTTCAATACATTCTCTGTAGCAAATGTGCTATCCCAATATGCTGTGTGTTTTTTATTTATGACTTGATAATATGTTTATAGAAGACACACTGAGTTAGTTCTCTCATTTCTTTGACTGTAGTTTTTAAGAGGATGTTCTTTTTTCAGAGATAAACTTTTTTTCTTCATGAAAACATAACAATTTTGGCCTGGAGTTGTAGGACCCTGGTATAGCATATGCTCAGGAAATGTGAGGTCATGAGTTTAATCCCCAGAGCCCCATTCCCCAAATATATAATCAATCCTTTAAACTAGCTGGAGTTCGCTATCAAAACTAAGATGGAAGCCAGCCCAAGTTCACCTTCCTAGGAAGTGGACTCTAACAGTATCTATCAGACGTCAGTGCTGCTGTCTGCTCTCACTCAGATGCAGCATTTTAGAAATGACAAGGTTAGGAGTGCAGGTACTAAAGCTGGGATGCAGAGTCTTATGTGACAATTACATCCTACGCTAGCAGCCACACACACACACACACACACACACACACACACACTATGCATTATATAAAATAAATATACACTAAAACAATTCATTTCAAACGTAAATAATTAGTAAGTAATGATTCAATAGTATATATAATAATTCTATATAACAGAAAGAATGCTCTCCATATTTAGCTATTAGTAGTTTATAGTGATAAAATTAAACTTCAACATCATTGGAGATGTGAGTCTAGGCTAATAAAGTTACTAACCTTTTACTGATTAAGTCTTCAGACAGCTTTAGAAAAGAATTAACCACCTCTCACTTTTATCTGCAGTTGACATTCACCTTGAACTGCTAGTCACAAGATTTACTAACAGTATTTCCTCTGTCAGGGCCTCTTCTTAGCTCCTCTACTGATCCATCTTTCTTTCATGGCTTTGGACAGAATGCACTAATCTTCACTTCGCCCCTGATGTCTACATTTGTAGAAATTAGCACAATGTTGCTTAGTAAAGATCAAGTCCTCATTTGCAGTATAATGACCGCAATAGAAAGCTGGAGAACCTAGACTTCAATGTTAGAGATCTACCAAGCCAACCAGTGTTGAAATATATGCCCAGAGAGACTACGGATTACATTTATTTAAAACAAAATTTGGCTTATATCAATATAAGAAGCCAATAAAACATTTTCTCTGTAAATTTGAAAAATTTGTATTTTGAGAACTATCTGTGAGTTTGCACATCATTTCTAAGCCTCCCCAGTCCTTTCCTTAAATCTTTCTACACACACTAGACACCATTTCTTGTTATGTGAGCGATGCCTTCCTCATTAATCCTTTGATTGAATCTCTGAACTCTCTCAAGCGTAGTACTTCTACCCTTTTGTGTATCGCAAAGCCTTTCATGACCTCTAAATGCAGCCTCTGAATTTTCTTTCTTACAGTGGCTTAATTTCCCCTTTTCTTTTTACCAGTACAAAACAATAGAGTGTATTTTATTTACCTAGCATTCCTTTTCTTCTGAAAAATTTTCAATGTTTTGTCTTAACAATCATGACCTTTGTTGTCTAAATCTTTCCCCTAACCGCCTATTCTTTAATTTACAGGCGGCATGGCCTCAGTTTCTTAACAGAGGTCTATTTCTACTCTTACCCAGAATAAAAACGCTGACCCTTCACGAGTAGTTATCTCAGAAACAGTTTGATATACTTGTCTAATCCCATATAAATATCTTCTGTGTTCACTCAATTATATATCCCATATAAATTATATCCCATATAAATATCAATTCTGTTCATTCAAAACAAATTTCAACACATCTGTTCTACCTGTCCTGGTACCTCAATAACTTCAATCTCCAGTAGGGGGCGGTCCTGATGCTAAAGTCCTGTTCCCCAATTGGTTTTTGATCTGTCAGTAAAGAAAGCAATGGGCCAGTTGCTGGGCAGAAGGTGCAGTTGGGACTCCTGGGTCCCCGGCTGCAGGGCAGGGAGATGCAAGGAAGGAGAACAGAGTTTGCCATGCTTGAGAGAGAGAACAAAGAGCCATGTGAGCACTCAAACAAACAGAGTGGCCACACAGTCCGCTCCCATAGGCAGGTGGTCAGGGGAGTTCAGCAAGGCGGGTGAGACAGAGATAAGAAATTTGTAAGGGCATGTTTTTCAGGGAAGTATCAAGAAGGCAAGTTGAAATGAACATCTGCGCGTCTGTATCTTTTATTCAAGGTTTCAAGGAAAGCCAGGTGGGGGCTGGTAGCACTGTCAGCTCCCAGAGCTAAAGGTGGGTAGAGCAAAAACTACACGCTACAATTACCTATGAAGTTATAGCAGTAAAGCATATTTGCCTCTCCAATTGCTGTTATATATTCTATCTCAGGAACGTATTCCTGGGGACAACGTTCTCTTTACATTGTTTGCAAATGACTAACACATTAAAAATTAAATACCAGATTAGTCTCTGATAATAATTTCCTGTTTTCTTTGTTTCCAATATCATATTAAATTACAGTGATTTCATCAAATCTTTTCTCTCAGCAATTTAAAAAAATCTGCATCTAATCATGCCTTTCCCTGATTATTCATTAGCACATTACGTCAACTGTCGTGAACTCCCAAATTCTTTATTCTCTTTCACTTGCTTTAATGACTTTTCATCAAAGAAACTAGGATCAAAATAATTACACCAGAACTGTACTACTGAGTCAATCACACAAGCTTAAAGGAAACAATGTCTTGTGAATTTAGGATCTCTGTTCACCTAAGCTAGCACATTCCTTTGTCTGTTTGAGAGTTTCCTCTCCAAGGCAGCTTCTCTTATAACTTCTCTACAGCATCAGGAAGGCAAGACTTCTACTCACGATCTTCATTTATTATCATTTTCTTTTCCATGAACCTTCTTGCTCTTAAATTTCATTCCCACCCCTATAAAGTTGGCTAGAGTGCCCCCAGACAAAGACCACTGCCAATCAGTGCTGTCTTTGAGTGATGCAATATGTCTCTTTCTCTCTAGGGTCTGTCTCTGCTGCCTAGACTCCTTCTTACAATGCTTTTTTCTTGAAGTCTCTTCTAGAAATGATAGGAAGTTTGTTTTAGCAAATTTCTGGTCCTCATTTTAATTAATTAATTAATTAATTAGTTAATTTAAATGAGCTTTTCATGTATTATATTGATATCCTTAATTTTAATCATTATCTACTAACTGATGAATTAATTTATTATTGATGCCACTCTAATCTCTTCTTTTAAATGACTAGCATCGTTGTATTTCTGTTGCTTAACATATTTCAGTAATTTCACAAAACCTTTGTGAATTCTAATAATTTCTATGTAACCTTGCCTGAGGCATTTGATCACTGTTGCCTTGATTTCATATCTATTTGAAAAGTTCTCTATAGCAATAACCAACATTTCCTAACTTTTAACTCAACATCAGAAGTACTGTTTGAACTAACATAAATCTTCTGAAAAAATGATATCAGTGTTTGTGATTTCAAAATAATAATAGTATCAATAATTAATTATTGCCTTTATTTGTAAGTCAAGTCCTGAAAATACTTGCAAGGATCTGCAGCTCTTTTGTTTGCCTTGATGCTTCCAACACCTATTATCCTGATCTATTAATTACTAAGTAATAGGAATAAGTAAATAAATGTAATAAACTTTCTTCAGTGCATGTATTAAATCTTTGGTATCCTCATATCCTAGAACAATGCTGGTCATGATATACCAAAAATTGCATTTTTCAAGTTATGTGAAAATGGAACAAATCAAGTTTTAAATGGAGAATAATTTTGGGAGTAAATTCTGACTATCCCAATAACTTAATCTAGGTGATTTTCTCTGGTAAATATTCACATATATACATATACACATAAATGCATCTCTTGGGTCTCTGGTCATTTTCTAGTTATAGAAAGACAAGATATATGAATTATGTAAAATTTTACTTTTATCCATCAAACTGGAGCAGCTATGTAAAAAGTTATAATAGAAAAATTTTAAAAACCTGCAAAATTTAATATTTTCATATAGTAGAAAAGTGCAAAGTTATGAAATGAGCAAAACAAGTGGTAAGCTGTTTCTAGGATAAGTCAGATTACAGGAAAAGAGAGCAAAGGAGACCAGGAGCAGACACAGACCTGTATTTCTTTTCCTTGCGGAGTCCACGTCTTCTGTGATCACAGCATGCAATGAACAGACATAGACAAAGGAGATGGGTATGAGTGGACGGACTCGAAAGCTAAAAGTGATGCTGAAGGAAAGAAGCCCGGGTCATTTTGAAAGAAGTCCTGTAAAGTTGTAGGGAAGAGAGTCAAATGCATAGCATAGCAAATTAGAAGAGCTGATGGAAATGTAGTTAGGTAAGCATAGGTTAGCAGAGGGAGAAAATAGGTCAGTGCATAGAAGAGATCTAAACCAGCACAGCCAATCCTGACACTGACACTAAAAAAACCATTAATAAAACCAATACTATTTGTATGTTCACATTTTTCAAGACATTACTCAGTCAAATTAATATGCAAATGCTTTCAATATCTAAGTATCTGAAGAAAGAATTTAATTGAGTCTTCATTAAAAAGAGCTGGGTCCCACTCAAACTGTGGTATTTCTCCATTTAATCAGAAAAAAAGTTTGTCTGTCAGGCCAATATTTCATTAAATCACTTCACCCTAGTTAAATGTTTAAATAAAAATTTAAAAAAATAATAAAATACAATACAACTCATTATAAAAATAGTAGATGAAATATGATGAGGTTTATCGCTGAAAATTAAAATTGTCATTTAATTTTGACAAATGGTTATCATATTCATTTATAATAATTATTCAGAAAATTCTTACAAATATCACATTGTAGATTGTTACTACAGTTTTTTTTAACATTTACCCTTGGAAATCACCATTGACTAGAACGGATATGGCATACGTTTGGGTAATACTTTTCTAACTACTATTTGAGAAGTTGAAAAGCTATTGGTTTTTACAGTAACTTGAAATCAAGAAAACGAAGCCAATTAAATTAAGGTTTCAAAGAAAATCTTTCTTTTAATATATTGGCAAGGCAATATTAGCACAATTGACACAGGAAAATGTTATAACACAAAGTCATAATCTCCTGTTGAAATAAAGTGCTCTTTTGAATCAAATACACAGAATTCTTAAATACCACATTCAGTTCTTGATTAAGTAAATCATAGTTTTTGAGTGATTTTTGAGGAAAAAAACATGTTGGAATGCAAATATATTAGAATTGTAAGTCCTGAGATAATTCTCACAACAAATGTTTGTTTTTATGAATGGCAAGAAAATAAAATCTATTACAAGAAAAGTATCAAAATATCTTAGCAAAAGATGAAAGCTACAATAACTGGAAAAGGAATGATACATTTTGATACCTAGCAAGGTTGTTTTTATTATGAAAGCATATTTTCACATATCAAAATAAGATACTCCTCACAATTGCATTTATAACTAGAGGCTCCTAATATGAGTGAACACAAGAAATAAATATTGTGCCCTTTTGAAATATACTCCTATGTGTAAAAAAGCTACAAGCTGCATTTCCTTTATCATTCTCATTTCACCCATACTGTGAAGAAGGTAATATAAAAAAATTAGATACATTAATAACAAAGGTCCATGCTGAATTCAGTCACATGATTATTCTTTGATATGACCTTTTTATAGATAAACATTTAGCACAGTGATAAAATAGTTTCATAACATGTTAAAAGTAAATTGGTAAGAATTGGGAAGAAATCGATTGCTTACAGATACTTGCAACATCTCTGAGAGAACACTGTTTTGTTCAGAAAACAGATTGCAATTAATTAAGCTTGCTTCCCTTCCCAGTATTTTCTTGTACGCTGGGTTAATTCATATGGTTTTCATATTATATACTGCTTTTTAAATGACAAATTCTTCTCAATTTAACTCATTATTATAGTAAATAGTGGAAGCATAGAGAATTCAAGTGAACTTATCCAAAGTCACAGAACAAATACAGCAGCCAGATCAGTGTCAGAATAACAGGTTTCTACTCACTGTTCTCTGACTCACAGACATGGGAGACAGGGAGGAAGACTAAGAACCAGTGCTCTCACTGTGAGACCCAAACATTCAATTATAAACCATCTTTAAAACTACCTCATACCAATGGTCAAGAATCCTAGGATGATTTCAGTTTTATAGGTGATAGATCAGGACCTGCATTCTTAGACACAGCCATTTTATAAATCTTAGACAAGACAAATTTTATATTATTTGTAGCAGGAATTAAAAGGATACATCTTGACCACCATCTCAATACAACAAAAAGCATCCACTAAACCACTTTCATTATTTATGTAACTATGATACAGAGATACATGTCAAAAAGTACATATAAAATATAACTGTAGCACACTTTCAAGCACATCAGAAACACTCCATGCAGTTATAACCGCTCTGTAGAATGCCTTCTTGACTTCCTTATGATTATATTATGTGGTGTGTGTTAAAACAGTCTCATTAAAAAAGAAACCCTTAAAATCATAAATCACACTTCAGCAATCATGTCTCTATCATGCTACAAATTATAAACAACAACAGCAACAAAACCTCCTTCATACACGGTACTGTGATGACGAGCAGACTCCACTGAGCCTTAAAGAAGCTTTGTGTCAACTTGTAGGTTCCCATGCTCCAGAAGACTTAATGAGTCCTCTGCCTCCCAAATGAAGTTAGAAAGGGGTATGAGGTAAGATGGAGAAGAAAATGAAGTTATAATTATATTTAATTGTATACATGTGAGAAATTCCTAAAAACAGGAATTTTACAGTCAATTTTAAAAAAGTTGTGTGTCTTCCCTCCAAACCTCCCATTCTCTAGCTTGCATTTGATCATTACTGTGTCACAAGTTACTATGTCCTCAGTGTTGTCAATGGTAATTTAAGAGTGAATTCCTCTTTCAGGCAACAACCAGGTACCACACTCCTAATATCAGCAAACCAGAATCTTCATTTAACCATAAGCTAAGAGTGATCACAGATAGCAAAAAGTACCCTTCATCATAAGTGCCAACTTCTGTCAGTTATGGCTAGATTTTTGTTTTGGGTTTAGCAAATACAAAGATCTTATAAAGGAAACGTTCATTGTCTTTTCTGTTCATTATAACACATGAAACAAATGTTTTCACAAATCACAATGAAATCTAAATTTAGAAAATCTCATATGTGCTAGTTCATCATTATGCAAAATTATCTTTCAAATCTTCCAATACAATGAAGTAGAAACATTAAGAGTTTAAGCTCCTTAGGGAATAGGGTTCACAATAGTATGGAAATTTATTAGGTGAGAGATTTACAGTGACAGCTGTGAAAGAAGATGGATCTTCTAAAACAAGCCTGAATGATCAAGTAGGATGGCATTAGAGACAAGTCAGGAGAACCTGGATTCTGGTGACTGTGGAGGTCCTGAAATTAGTCTCTTGAAGATCACATGATGGCTATATTTATTTCTAAGTGTGCTAGTAGTACTTAAATCTAAAGCTCATCTATTAATCTGTATATTATTAAATATTATTTTCACTTACACAGATTTTTCACTATCAAAATATGAATTAGTTCTATCACAATCTATAAGTAATCAGAAAATATGTGAAAGAAACTAAAAATAGAATCCTGATTCATCTTTCCAGATTTAAAGGACAAAAATACAAATTATAAGATTAATTTAGAATTATGCTTTAGATCAAATAAATCATATATTCTTTCAAGAAATGTCAATGTATTCAAGAATAAAAGAAAACATATAAAATATGAAAAATACCCAAGAAAATTTTATGTATAAAATTTATTACAATAAATAATCAAATGCAGATAAATCTATAAATCATAATTCCAAAGGTAAATCAAAGAAAAATTCTTATCTTCATCTTAGATGGAAATTCTACAAATATCATGATATGGAAATGTTTATATTGGAAAGACACCACCACTCAGATCATATAAAGCTAAATTAGAACTTACACAATAGCTAATTAGTAAAATCTCAGTAGTTACTGAATGTAACTAAGCCATAAATAGTATATATGATACTTCAATACAGCGTTTCATTGACTTGGCTTACAAACAAATAAAGAACAATATAAAAAACAAAACAAAACAGGGCAAGCAAAATGCCTACAGGCTGATTTTCGATAAGAGCAATCTAAGGGTACTAACATGGTAGGTAATTCGAAAACGTTTATATAGAAACATAGAAAGTAACAAATTGACTAACAATTCTCTTATGAATAGATTTAAGCTTTAAACATAGTAGAAATCACTAAAGTGCTATTTTCACACATTCTGAATGATTGAAAATCTATGAACCTATAGCACTTTCAACCATTTATTAAATGTGGAGAAGTCAACCAATTAGCTTTCTCAGCACACTTCCTATGTGGCAAACACAATACGAAACTGAAGTATTTTATGTAGATGTATGCTTTTTCTCAGAGGGAATTTCTAGTAATTTATGTGCAGATAAACTCACAAACAATTATAAATTAAACCATATAACATTTGTTTTCAATGTTTAATAGTGCTCAATGCATTTGTAGTGATCATAGCTTTGTTGTCTACAGTAAGATTGCTCATAAAAATTAGCTGTCTATTGTCTGTGATTATATATCTTTCATTTATATTAAGAATATCTAGGGTTGGGCTTTGCCTAGCATATTTTGGGGCCTTGGTTCAGAACTAAAAACAGACAAACAGACCAGCTTCGTTAAATTTACACCCTAAAACAAATATAATGACACGGTCCTACGGAATATAAATGACTAAACAGTAAATTCTGGGCACTGAAGATATTCCAGTTGTTATATTTTGTACTCCTAGCAGAGACCCAGGTGTGATAAAGGTGAGATCACACACACTCCCAGAGAGCTCCATTTCTGGAGCCATCCTTCACATTAGGAAGTGAACAATTCCTCTCTGATAATACAAGGACACCGTTGAAGTGTGACAATTTCTCTAAAAACAGCAGATGCTATTCAAAATTCACTCAAACCTTTACTTCACTTTCTAATCTATATCATGCAAATTAGCATTTCTTACTAAAGTGTTTATCACATTTGTTGTTGACATACTTTCTAAAATGGAAAAGTTACCAAACACTGTAAGTAATTCTTGTACATATTTTAACAGAAGACCAACTGCAAAGAAGAACAATATATATCCCTGATACGCCAGGAACGTGCTATCTAGGGTTTAGGTTCATACACAGAGAAACCTTTTCCAATGACACTTTCTACTACAATCAATGTCTGATAGGGAATTTTGATAATCTATGAAAGGTGATCTTAATATTAGTGAATAAAACAACATATTGAGCACGAATTTTAGCAAGTAGTCCACTGACAGCATAGACTTATCTAAAGATAAAATAAATACTCCTAGAATGTCATCCATAAAGTTCAGGGCTACAACATGTTGTTTAAAAGTCCCACAATAAAAATGACTTCTTTATATCTTCCATGACTTTTAAAACTACACAAAAGTTTGATACATGAGTATTCTAACATTTATTTTATTTCACTAGAATATTGCACAACGAAAACTTAGTTTTAGTGTTTTCCGTAAGACAACCAGTTTTTATAGGATAATTCACACCAAAACTCACAAGTGCCAAAACATAAAATTTAAATTATTATTCTGACATGAAGTACTCACTAATTTTCTCTACTGCATAAGTTATGTCCAAGGAAAGGATATATGTAATTATACACATATTTATATACATACCTTTATTGTATTGTATGCATACTTATTTATATGTATATGCATAGTTATATATATATATACATATTATGCAACTAAAGTAAAAACATTTAAATTAAACCTTTGATTTATATTCTTTTAGCCAGACATTGCATTGCCTTGTGATTTTGATATAGAAATATAGGTTTATATGGCCCAAACATATCATGGATCAGGTTTGATGTCACACTGAGTTTATGAGTAAGGGTAACCCGTATTATACAACGTAGTGAGGAAAATTAGTCACTTCGTTTGTGTATAGTGGTAGAAATCTAGCAAAGACTCTCACTCAACAAACAAGAGATCCACTGGACTGAATCTTTATCTTGAGAGATGCTTTTAAGGGGTATTTTTATTATGTAAGTCATAATATAAATTAATTTCATATCTGTATTTAGTTTTATATCTCTGATTAGTATTTTCTAATACACTGAGTCCAGTTAAGACTTGCTAAACATAAGATTTATATTTTCAGCTCTAACAAATATATTTAAATTCCTAAAATGAATTATTGTCTCAGTATATTTTCATTTGACTTTGCCATCTGCTCTGACACTGTAGACGTATCATGCAAAAAGCTTCAGCAGGCATTCTATTCTCCTTCATAGCCCCTGTCCTAATTGTACCAGTTCAGTGCACATTGCAGTTCCTTTTTAACTTGTTTATGTCAGCAAAGAGTCTAAGAGGACTGTTGTTGTGTCTTTCCTGTGTACTCATATAATTCATTGTTAGCCTTAATGTTTGCATTGCAATAGATGGTAATAAATACTCATGAACTATTTTTGATTTATACTTTGATATATTTAAATTACAGGTTTTTAAGCTCTGAGAAAAATAAGCAAGCACATGAAAATACACTGCCATTGGTCCTACACACATCCATTTAAAATAATATAACAAGTAAAAACCAATTGATAAAATTTTATTGTACAATGATTACAAATTAAAAGTTGTAGTGATAATTGAATTGATCTCCTACTTTTTTCTTTCCTCTTAAAATATGGAGATGGGGGTGGGGACTTGCCACATAATCAAACCTTTGTACACATTGATGGAGAAGAAATCAAAACAAAATGTTTCACCTCCTTGGTAAAATCAGTGGTTTGTAGAGATACTTAATGATTCTTGAACTGTGTCATCCCTTTTCTTTCCAGTTATAGCCAGCACCTCTGACACCCTAAGTTGCAAATACATCATATTATGGCAGAGCTATCTCTTGGCATTTGCAAACTAAAACTAGGGATGCATAAAAAGACAAACTCATATTTTTATTGAGCTTTCTTCAGTCCTGTTGAGAGAAGTAAGTGCTTCTCTATTTAAGTACCATCAAATACATAAAGCAGACATTCACCTGTGCTTACACTGTCCTTTTTCCTTTAAAGACACGAAGTTAATTTTATAAGCAAATCATGTTAAGCACTCATCATGTTGTCTACACTGGATCCACTGTAAAGTTCACATCAAAATGAGAGTATGAGGTATAAAGACACACGCTTTAAAAAGCATGAAATGCAGGGTATATAGTCTCATGCTTTCATGTGGTTTCCAAACCCTGACAAACCTGGCTCAGATTGGTGTTTCGGGGTTGGCAATGGTTTGTCATCACTTACTGTACCATTCGCCTTTCCCTGCTGGTCTTCCCATGTAACTTCTAGTATAGATTTAAAAAAAGAAAAAAAGAAAAAAAAAAAAAAGGATCAGTGCTTGTCAGAAACACAGATAACAAAATAACAAGAACCTCAGGAATTGGAATTATTTTAAAGATACATTCTCCTGAATTCTACAATATATAAATTGTTAAAATTTTATATAGAAATTTTGAATGGCTTGAATTGTTTTTATGGAACTCAAGATCTAACACTTTAAGTTACGCTTTTTTGCAATCCTTTTTTATTTTTAATAAAATGAATGGATTCAAGGTATAAAGAAAATAATTAATAATTACTTAAATGGTTTTATAGAGAATAACCATTACTTTGTTGATTTCAAAAATGTGAATTTTAGAAGTAAAAATTATTAGGAACTGTTCGATTGTGGGAAACTGAAATATTTATATGCAATTTTAAAGATTTTTAATACATATAAGAGAAAATTAGTTTCAATATGCAACAAAATAACTATTTAGTTTGCTACTATGTTCATTACTTGATAAGAAAATTAATGTGCTAAGAAATACTTCAGTCAATCTAGCGATAAAACAAGGCAAAAGCAGTTCTTGGCATCATGAACACAGGTTACTTGGCATCGCCTAGAAAAACGTGCAGATTTGTATAACTCTCCTTCATTTAATAAATAAGTATTCAGCAACTACTATAACGTAACCACGTGTACAGGTTTTCAAGGACACAGCAGAAGACAAAATATGTGCATCCATAGTATCATGAAAGTTTTATAACACATTTAACTGAGTGGTAAAGAGATTGTGGTGATGAACATGGAAACATACAGTGACTTAGAGGTGACTGCTAAATAGACAAGCACAAAGTAAGAGAGAAGGAAATCAATGGACAAGCACAGTGCAATTTTGGACAGTATGGGCAGTAAAGTCCTCTCTAAGTAGGCGAGTTTTGAATAAAGAACCTCAGTGATAAAGGTAGTTCAAGAGAAAAGGACATTATAAGTAAGATATTCAAGGGTAAACATTTTAAGTTAGAAGTATGTCTGATGGAGTCTAGAAAAACTGAGAGGTCAGTGTGGTTAAAGCAGAGTGGACAAAAGAGAGACTAAGAGGAGAAGACATGAAGGTAATGGCAATGGGAAGATAGCAACTTGGTGGGCATACTAAAATCTCCCTGTCAACCACTAATCTTACTAGCTCTTTTTTTTACAAAGTAATTTGATTTTGAATTTATTTATGAACTTATAGATGTTAAAAGGCTTGTTCTTTTTCATTATTTATTTAATTCAAGTCCAGCAGTTGCTCCCTCTCAGCCCCCCACTCTCACATTCCCTCATTCCACTCCTCCCCTCGTGGGGAAGGAGCATTAGCTCTTAAAAGCAACTGTCTTCCTTGTATTCTTTTTAAAAATATTTATTTATTGCATGTGTATATGTGTCTGCCCATACACACATGCTTATGTGTGCACATGTTCACACACACACACACACACACACACACACACACACAAACAGAACATGCAAGGAAGTCAGAGGAAAATGTGTAACAGCCAGTTTTATGTGTCTACCATGTGAGTTTTATGGATGAAACTCTGGTTATCATGCAAGATTCTTTACCTACTTATCTAATCATGGACTCTCCAGCTAAGTTTTTACTCACATTCCTCTATCCATTGCTACTATGTACACGTTAAATTGCATAAAGTTTTACCATGCATAAATAAAGCTCTGGCACTTTATCTACCATTCACCCTATGTGATATAACATCCCATTTAACACAGCCGAAAGATAAAATCACTATTATATTATTACTAAGTGAAAATCAGATTTCCAAAATGTAATTTGTCTAACTATTATTTTGAATTAATGTGTCAATATGCTCTAAATGAATTAGGAATCACTAAGTAGGAAAGTTTCTCTAGTAAAATACTTTCATTTTCCCGAAGATTCCAATTAAACGTCTCACTGATTAGATATTCAGTTGTGAATCTAAATTTTAAAGTATTATTAAACTGACATTATTAAAATTTAATCATTTTGAGGTATAAAAATCCTCAATTATTACTTTATTTTGGTATTTATAGTCTGCAGATAACTTAGTATTGACTTAATGAATTAGGTAATTTGAAGATGGATAAGCCATGAGGATTTAACCATGAGGTGAACAATGTCTACAAAGCAACTGTATTCCAAAGAGACACATCACATCAGATAATTTTGTATCAAAACTGATTCAAGGGGCTGGAAAGATGGCTCACTTGTTAAGAGCACTGACTGCTCTTCCAGAGGTCCTGAGTTCAATTCCCAGCAACCACATGGTGGCTCACAACCATCTGTAATGGGATCTGATGCCCTTTTCTGGTGTGTCTGAAGACAGCTACAGTGTACTCATATACATACAATAAATAAATCTTAAAAAAAAAAAAAAAAGCCAGGCAGTGGTGGTGCACGCCTTTAATCCCAGCATTCGGGAGGCAGAGGCAGGCAGATTTCTGGGTTCGAATCCAGCCTGGTCTATAGAGTGAATTCCAGGACAGCCAGGGCTACACAGAGAAACCCTGTCTCGAAAAACAAACAAACAAACAAAACAAAAAAAATTGATTCAAAGAGCACAGATTCCTTTATTAACTAGATTTTGCTCAATATGCTTTAATGTGCCTTAACACATATCACATGGACTCTATATAGCACAGAGGAGCCCTTTGATTGGTGAGTATAAGAACAAAATATATATCCTAGATAACAAGTAATTTCATATTCCTGAATTTACTCAGGTCTCACAGTAGCATGCTGGCAATGAGAGAAATGTGTAATAGCCTTAGATGAACTAGTCTTCAAATTACCTAACTAACGGCTTAGAGATCTGGTACACTATGAAGACAAAGTTTTGAACCCAAGTTCTAAGGTGTAGACCTTGGTAGTATCCAGGTGTATGCAGTATTGACTAGAAGACAATCTCAGTGCTCCAGTTAACTGTAAAGAGGCTTTAGGTTTTGTTGATTAGGTTCTCACTATGTAGTCCTGGTACTACTATGCTGACCAACTTGGACTCTAATTTGCAGTGATCCTTCTGCCTCAGACTCTCAATCCTAGAACCATAGTGAAACTCTGTGTAAAAGAGCTGAATCAAAAAGACCCCACAAAACAGGTGATCAGGGCATTCATTCATCCACACCAAATCACTTTCCTAAGATGAAGCTAATTTCAGAATTCTAGAAAGGATGCTTTACAAATTATATCAAGAAAGTCAATGATGTAGACTCAACAGCAGCTATGACAGTCATGCATTCAGTAGACTACTTTCCTAAACCTAATGAGTTACCTAAGCATTTGGAAGTACAGATAAAACCATAGGAGAAAAGGAGAAGACAGCAAAATAACAGAGCAAAGCTTCTCTACAAACGGAAACACTGAGGTTCGAAGTGGAAAGTGTGTGCCCACAAGGACTTAATGCCACACAAGTATATATCGGGAGCTAACATCTTACTCTTTCTCTTTATTGTAGCCTCTGTTGTTCCTTGGGCTACACTATTAGACTGAAATCCCCTAAATATTATATGCCTTTAGTTTCTTAGCTTCCAAGTCCCTCTTGTTCATGGTCACTACGTTTTTCCATAAAGATAAGTGATTGAGCACCCATCCTGCTCAAAATCACATGCTTAAAATTCATGATACTGTAAAGGATTCTTGACTCTTGAATTAACAGTGGACATGTTGTCATTTATGTACATGGGAAAGAAATGAGGCATGAAGGAAATAGCACACAACTCCATGATGAAATCTACACCTATACAGATAGCAATCACATTTTGAGATTAAGACAGATAATTCCTTACATTGAAAACATTTTAAGAATACAGAAAGGCAGCAAAACAAAGACAATAGTCTACATCCTTATCCATTCTCACTAGCCTACATATGACCAAGTTCCTAGAAAGCACCCCAAAGCAAGCGGCTAAGAGGATGAGCTCACCAGCATCTACTTATTACCCTCAGTGACCTGCTTTCAGTTCACTCCTTCCTCTCCTCTGTCTTTTCTGAGTCTTTCTTTTGTCTATGCATTTTCACATCTTTTTTATTTACCTTAGCTAAATCTCAAATTCCATAGTCAATTTTACATTGAAAATTACACCTAAGAAACAAAATATTTTTATATACAACTCATTGTACATTTTTATGGGGAAAACTTTATAAAATGGCAAGCTATACAATCATAACACATCACTAATGGCCAATTAAGCTGTGTGATCATTTTCTAAAATAATGTATCATTAAGCAATAATAACAAGAAAATAATTAATTAGAACCATAAATGCTTGAGACATTAGTTTCTATCAGCCATATTTCCAAAACCACCAAGTTTCAATTAAAATCCTCTGTGATATTTTATTTAACACTGTGAAGCACAGTGGAATTAAAGGACTTGCTGAAGTTCACAAAGTCTTAGAAGGAAAACTAAGGTGAAGACGTAACAAGTTGACTTCCAGTGTATCTTTTAGGAGACTTGAAAAGTAGTAGGAGACTGAAAAATCCTGACAAAACTGTGTGCATTCTGAAACTCTGTACAGTAATTTTCAAATACATATCTAAGCATGTACAAATAACTTCAGTGAATGTATTCAAACATCATAAAAAACATGATTTTGATTCCCTATTCATTCGTTTCTACTCTGGTGTGGTTTCTTATCTGAATTAGTCAGTGAAGAATAGCATCAGCAATGAATGTGTATGTGTGTGTGTGTGTGTGTGTGTGTGTAAAACAATAGAGTTAATTCCGTTTGATGTTCATAATCAAATGTGACTTTAAATCTAAAATTCATGCTTTCAGAGTATCCAAGGTTGGCACAAAAAATTGTAATTTCTATAATTTTAGATTATATAATTATAAATTATATAATTATAATTTTACTGAGAAATTATAGTAATAGCTAATGCTAATACAGTACTGATTATATGAAAAATTTATTTGAAGCAATTTAAATATGCTAAATTATTTCAAAAAGAAAATATATACTAAATCTAATGGGCAAGTAATGTTACAAACAGCACAGGTTGCCATTTTCATCCTAGATACCTAGTACTCCATACCTCACCTTTCAGAATCCATCTGTGCATAATTTGATTTTCTACATTTACTTCCCATGTAGATTTGTAAGTGATAATTGCTCAGCGTGATCATTCAACAATAATTCCATTTCAATATTTTAGAAAATCTAAATATTTTGCAATATTAAAACAAGTTGTTAGGAAATGGCAGAATATGAAGTAACAAGATAGGAAAAATGTGCTGAAAACCTACATAAAAACCAAAATATTCAAAACATCTCTCTTAGTAAGCTGTCTCTCTGCATTATTAAATATTAACAATGTATACAAAGCTGTAGAACACCACAATAAAATATAATACCAGATAGCTTGACCTCAGTAATAGATTAAAAAAAAAAAAGATTCAAGTACTAGATAAAAATGTGAAATTACACACAAAGTATTCAAAGTTCTCATTGTTCAAAATGTTATTCATTAATGTCTTGCTAGGCTTAGTTATATCACATGGAGGACCACTACAAGTAAAAATATTAGTCTTTACATACGATAAAAATGTTTACAATGATGCAAAGGCAAATAAAAAGTGTGCAAGGAGTAAAAGAGAGCCCAATTCTCATTAATGACAGGAAGCTTTACATACAGGAAAAGGGAACTGGGAAGGTGGAGCCATCTAAGGGAGTCTAGCTTAAGGAAACATCCAAGGAACAGAAGGCAGATTAAGCCTTCCTAGTTTAAGGTCTTTAACCCAGTGATCCCACGGGAACCAGATTCCATTTAATACTTAGATGTTCTTCAACCCAATATGGCAGTAAAAGTGTTTACAACTTGTGCAGACAAATCACTGAATGGAAATTTGAATATGTACCTTTTCAGATCATTGGTTATACTTAAATATATATAAAAATTTCCTGTCATGGGTTCTAAGAAACATCTGAAAAGTCAATAAATGTGTCAAATATATACAAAAATACTTTTAAGAGTTCAGTTAAAATTCCATTTATACAGATTATTTATATTATATGACGCGCTATAATTTTAGCTATATTTTCACATTACTCCTACCTTTTAAAACATATCACAGAACAGACATTAATAATTATCAGTGTGTACTATTAAAATTATAAAAATAAGTGATAAATTATACCTTACATGGAACACTGTAAACATTATGAAAGTTGAATAGAGAAAAGAATATACTTTAGATCCGTGGTTCTCAACCTTCCTAACGCTGTGACCCTTCAATACAGTTCCTCATGGTGTGGTGACTCCCAACTATAAAATAATTTTTGTTGCTATTTAATAACTATAATTTTGCTAGAGTTATGAATTATAATGTAAACAGGCCTGTGCATTCCAATGTTGTTAGGTGACACCTCTGGAAGGGTCGTTCATCCCCAAAGGAATAATGACTGACAGGTTGAGAACACTGTTTCAGATAAAGGCCATATCAACTAAGTTATTAAAATGCTAAGATATCCATGTCTTAATTTAGCGCAATAATAGAAGGGCAAATGCTACAGCACTAAAAGATCTCTAATATTTATGGGATCATTCAAATGCTGACATTGCAAATAAATATGTGTAGCTATGTTGGATTATTAATTATTCCAAAGCAGAGGTTTGATCTTTAGAATTCTGTTGTGGTAAGCTCTGGAGTTAAGTCACCAGTAATTTGAACACTGAATTTAAGTATTAAAAGTCAATTACCTTTTTTATGTGTCTCAGCAACATATAATTCCACTAATATTTTCCACTTATTACTTATGTTTATTATTATTTGTTATTGTCAAATTTCCAATTGTTTCATTCTAAGAGTTTATTTTAAATAGTGTTATATTAAAATAAATTCTAGATGAAAATGTCTACATTATAGTTTTAAATTCATAACATATTACCACTATTTTCTTCAGAATTTTGCAATTTAATGTGATCATCAAAATAAATCTCAATTTTAAAGTGTACATTTCAATAAAATAGAGCAGTATTGGCATCAATAAGTTACTTTAGTGTGTGTGTGTGTGTGTGTGTGTGTGTTTGTGTGTGCAATGCTAGGCAACTGCTAAGCCACTGAGCTGTATCATCAGCCTATGGTAAAGATATTAGAGATTAAACAATTATTTAGAAACAGATTCAAGCAAGTATTTTGAACACTACAAAACTTAAATTGGGACTAAGACTTACACCTCCCTAATTTAAAGAAGTACATTCACACACATTATAAATGTCAGAACAGAGAGACACACATATAATTTTAGACTTGCCTTTTTTCCCATTATTAGGTAAGCTTGATGTTTCTTCCCCATTTTCTTTAACATTGAAACCAGACAACAATAATTAATAATTAAGGTCATTAGCAATCCAAATAAAAGCACTCCAAAAAGAATGAAGCATGCACTGCAGAAATAGATCCATGCACTTAACATGACACCCCACACTGCACACATTAGAAAATGTATATGAAGTAGATGTTCCCAGTTCTATAGGAAAGGCTTCAATGTAACCAGACAAAAAAGGCGTTTTGTACTATATTTATGTGCTGGGTAGTTTTGTTTTGCTATTATACTACATAATGTACTTTACTAATTCCTTAAGAATGGGTCAAAGGTGACAAACTTGTTTTTAAAATGTAATTATTCTTAAATGTTAAGGGGTAAAACAAAAGTGATACTGATATGTAGAACTTGTCAGGTAGTGCTAACTCTAAAACTATCATGGAAGCCAACTGCTGAGGTGTGAGACTCAGGACATGAGAAAACTAATGTGAAATGATGGGAAGGAAAACAGACATTAGCTCCTCAGTCAGATGCAAAGGGAAGTTATCCTACAGCAGTCCACCACACTTTAAATCCATTCAGCCAGAAAAATGAAAGGCACTTGAAATTCTGGTGTTGGTAATATTTGATATTCAGAATGGAGTACAATTGTACATTCCTTTAACCAAACAATTAAGATCGCCTTTTTTTCCATTGTTAGATATATACTGATAATTTCTGTACTTGATAAATTAGGATGTTTCTGATCATTAGCAGCAAAACATAATGTCCTTTTGCTTTAAAAACTACAAATTAGATTCAGAAAATGCATCCATGAAAATATAAATGGACACAGTATATACAAGGACATTGTTTTCTTACAATGATAAAAAGAAGAGGGACAGAAAGCCTAACTTTAAAACTCATAAATAAATTCCTATATTAAATGGAAAGATCAGCTAAACACTTAAAAGAATAGGCTTAAAATTATTCTGCAGTTTTCACAGAAAGCTAAAATTCAAGACAATTTAAAAAAGATTAGGATCCAATTCAGAGGTTCAAATAAATACAAGGATAATTCAGTAAAATTTCATAAATGTATTTGTGAGTATATAATATTTTATCTGACAGACACTGATAATAACACCCAATTAGATTGTGATTACAAAATTGAGGAAATGAAAGCCTGTGCGGCCTCCAGGAGCCAGGCGCCACAGAGGAATGGCTGTTACCTAGGATACAGAGGAATGGCTGTTACCTAGGATACAGCGATACCAAACTCAGACGGAGATGGGAAATCCAGAGAAAATTACTTCTTATTTAGAAAATGATATAGCAGGATATGTCCATAGTTTATTAAATGTTATGGAAATCTGTTCTGTATGATCTTAAAATTTTTCTCTCCTAGTTTTGAAACCCTTAGGCCAGAAGCTAGAGTTTCCTTAATTCAGGGAGGCATAAGGAAAATAGTTTTCTAGGAGCTAGCTCATGAATTAAAAGTAAACAAACAACCAGAATGTAAATGAATGAGCTAGGTAAATGATGTATATATTTAGGCCAAAGTAATTCTCTATAATTTTAGTTTGTTTTGATCATTAAAAAAGAATATTCAAATAATTGACTGAATGAAATACTTTGACATTAACTTATTTAGCAGACAGACAATCAGACAGACCTGCCTTGACCTCGTCTCCCTCCTTTTCCACCCCCTTTTCTTCCACAAGCCCAATTTCTTCAGTAGCTTCTGGATTTGTAGAATAGGAGAAAAAGATAAGTCCATCAATCTGGTTGTTAATTTTAAAATATAACAAGCAAATAAATCACTGCTCATGAAATGCCGACTGCTTATAAAGAGACAGGTAGATGCTGACTGACATGCCTCATCGCCAACATGCTGTTTTTGAGTCTGTTTACTGTGCGACTGACTTGGAAAACAGAAACTGTGACCCCTACAAGACTTAAGATACGTGGGTAACTAAATAAGGCAGGCACAATTCAATGGGAGGCACAATAACGTAGTAGGTGTATTATTAGGAAAACTGTACACCAATTTTCTTCTAGGAAGAAAACCATGATACTGTAAACCCCAATTTTTATACACGTGTAATAATCAAAGTTAATATTTAAGAAAATAATAGTAATGCTTTACAGTGGCTGAGTGCATTGTACTTTACATCATTCTAATTTTGGAGCTTTTTGGCAAAGACAGTATGAAAAAATATCAACTTCAAGATCAAAATATAGGTTAAATTGATTTAGTTACTAGAAAATATAAAATAATTACTCAAAACCATAGAGCCAAATTACAGTTTGCCCATGTTTTAGTTACTAAAGGTAGAATAAATAATTCAATGTGTTTATACCACAAATGTTATTAAATGACCAGGCCTGGCAGCCATGCAGCAGAAGGTCAAACATAAGACTGTCAGCCAATAGTTTATCTTTATCTTCAGTTAGAGGTTGAGGATCTACAGAAGAGGTAGTCACTATCTCCTTTAATCCTGAAAGATTTACAGGTTCATGGATCTCTGAAGCCTCAACATGTCTGAAAACGCGGCTACAATCAGCCAGCATCATAAAGTAAACAAAGCCTCTTCCACACTGAAATGAATAAGGAGGGTTTTGGTTCCTCTATGAAATATAAACCAGAAAATCATAATTAGAGACATGAATGAAAATTGCTAAATGTTAGTGGTATTAATGCATTGCTTTCTACCTAAAACAAAACCCAAAACAAACAAATAAGCAACAGTAAAGTGAGTGTTCATGAATGTCTTTAAATAGTTGAACCCACATTTCCCCCCAGTAGTAAGGTTTCTTTTCTCTCATATCTAGCATTGCACAGCATGAAGCTATCTGCACCTCAACAGACTTTTGCTATAAAATATATGAAAATGAAAGCTTAAAAACTTGTTTGAGGAGAGAAAAGCTGTACATTATTGAACTCTCCTTATGAAGAACAAATTAAAGTCACAGCATTTACTTTTATGGAAATAGTCAAATGCTACAGCAATGCCACAGAAATGTTTTAATCAACAGGAAAAGGAAGCATCAGCCTCATCAGCACTGTACTGCTTAGATGCATGGTACGTGAAAGAAGAAGCAACCATGAAGGTGATAACCATTAACTCACAACTAACACAACTTGTTATTAACAAGTTATCTAAGACAACAAAACATATAAAGAACTACATGTTCTGGTGGTAATCGATATACTACTGAGGTATCATTTCAATGTATAAGACAGCATTTCATTTTGAACTCAATAAACATTTGTTCCAGTTCTAAAATTGCTCAGCAGTAAACAGCATGGTCAAAAAATTCTAAAACTAGCAGGTGTTTATTGTACTAGCAAACGTATGACAGTCCACATACGACAGCTCAGTATATTTGTCTTAAGGCATAATGAAGTGTGTGATAACAAGCACATAAAACTGTCATATTTATCCTTGATATACTCCAAGCAGACTTGCTACAAACATGAAACAGGAAACACAAGTCAAAATCACTAACTCAATAACTTCTTTTGTAGAAAGTCAAACGTAATAATAAAAAGATCAGAATACGAAATGAAATAAAAGATGAGAAATATAAGTAGACTATGTACATATCCTCAATGGCATAAACACAGACTGCAGTTGATATCTGTGGTTATAGTCTCAGTCAAAAATTCAGAATTTATTTTTAAAACAAATATTTTTATAAGAACAAATACTGTCTAGTTACATAAAATAAGCTTAAACTCCTTGCACTCTTACTTGACTCAACATTTAACTCTTTGGTGTTATTTCACAGAAAATAAAATTTGAATACTTTATTAGAAAATAGAAAACAGAAACATTTAACTGTATAAAACCATATAAATGAAAAGACATCAATTGCAGGTGGATTTATTTTTGCTTGCACTGCCCCAAAGGCTTCCAGCACAAAACAAACCCTCCTTTCCTTTATGTACAGACCTTCATAAGCCTCTATCTCCTTGACTCCATTGTCTAGGGAAAACAAAGTAAAATGAAACAAAGGGGGGAAGAACCAAAGCACAGGGGTTAAAAACAACAGAAAATTTCAAAGTGATATCATCTATTAAAGAAAACTAAAATGGTGATTTGGCAATATACATATATGTATATATATATATACACAAATATATGTATGTATATATACATACATACACACACATATATACATATATTTGAAAAAGTTACTAGGTAGAGGAATTGTGTTCTGTTACCCATGCCTTTAGAGAGACTTAACTGCGTCTACAGCTGCTCGAGCCATGTGTTCAAGCGTGTCAGCCTTTCAGGTAGCAAATCTACAATTATTAAAAGCATCAGGACAACATGCTGTATGTTCAGGTTACCTTCTGCTCCCATTCCAGATTTGAGAAGGATCACCACTGTCTATCAGCTAACCAGTCCTTTGCAGTGTGTGAAAATTGATTTAGCTAGTTACTAATAAACTTCGTATAATCACCAACAATTACCTAATCTTAGATGTAGCAAAGACATTATAATCCAGCTGCTTACATAAGACAATTGCTTACTTTTAAACAGACTTATTCAAATTTGAAAAGTCTATAAAAGAAATAAAGATTATTCCATTTTATCTCCAAGTAAAATTTTACATGCAATATATAACTAAATACTGTCAAATGATATCATGCATATAGTTAAATACAAAAAGTTATAACATAAAGGTAGTAGAAAATCTTAATTCACCTTGGCTTCCATGTGTAATCCTACATGGCATAATTAGAAAACTAAAAACTTACTTCTCTCCAATGTTCCCTTTGGTGGAAGCTGTGGGAGCTGTCGGCCCCTTCGTCCTGTTACTGGAGTACTTGATGGACTTGTCTGGACAGACCCGGTACGAGGGTGAGACCTACGAGATGCACCATGAGCACATTTTCAGGAAGTGTTAAACATGTCAGTATGTCCGCTGGCTTAGCTAATAGCTTTATTAGTACAATTTTAAGTGCGGTTAGCTGCTGGTTAAAAGGAGAACAGGACAAAATATGGACATTTGAAGAGTTATGATTACTTAAACACCAAAAATGTTTATGTTTTGGTGTAATATGCATACATATACACATACATGGACAAAAAAAGCCTATGGTAAAAATCCATGAAACAAAATATAAATTACTAATCTACTCATATGTAGGCAGGTAGTAACTTCTAAACTTGAAAAATAAAAACTAAAACTTTACATTTTCTACTATAATATAAATTCTTAAAACTAGTGTTCTTACCTTGACCTAATCAGATTTTTACTTAAGTTTGTACTAAATATCCTTTTTATTAGAAAATAACTCATGAATTTAAAAATAAAATCCCAAGGGATTCAAAATTCCACTAAAGATAATTCTAATAATACCTAATATTAATGTTCATAGAAACTAAATTAATTTACTATTGTGATGACTCCTAGAAAAGTCAGGCCTAATGAGCACCATAATTTCTCATTCTTGGAAGAACATGACAGTTAGGACAGGATTTACTTAGGACTCCTGGTCAATGAGAAATCACAAAACAAAAGCAATCAAGACAGTTAGGCAACAATTCACAATGGCAATGACACACTATCATATCCACTGAATATAAATAGTGTGTTCACACTGACAGAGTTAGTATTGACTTGTACTGGTGATCAGCCAAAAAATGATGGAAGAGACCATTTAGCTGTTGGGAAAATAAAATGGTGTGTTGGAGTGCAGACACGGAAGTTAGTCTGATCAATGTATCTTTCACCTCGATAAGGCAGGTGAAGGAGGGGCAGATCTTCCAGTCATTAATGAAGGCATCGACCTCATGAGGTTTGTATCAGGACGTTCAGAGGATCTGGAGCGGGTGGGGGTCCGCTCTAGGAGAGGCCGTTGTTCTGTTGATCTGGATCTGTGATATGGCTGTCTATCTGCTGCTTCACAATTCCTGAAATGTTAGTCAAAAAGCAGCTCAGTTGATCTTTAATGCCTTTCTGCTATTTGGTCATGATGCATCAAACTGATTTTGAAAAAAAAAAAAAAAAAAGAAAGAAAGAAAAAAAGAAAAGAAAAAAAAGTTTTCCCAACACATCGTGAATATATTTTGGCTAAGCTTTAAAAGTTCTATAGAACTCTAATCTGTTTTATTTAACTCCCAATGAACGAGTTGCTCTGTTATAAGCAATGCAAGCCAGGCTACCTGCTTTCCACAATGAGAACATGTGAATAGTGTAATGTATCCTAGCTTAAAGACATTCAACAGTGTTTCATAGTATTTTCCAGAAAAGAGAAAGTTGTGCAGGAAGCTTATCAGCAAACAGAGTAATATATAAAAATGTTAATACCATCATTGTAGTATACTGAGAGCTTGAATAATTTAAGCGCAAGATTGAAAAGAGGTTACAGGAAAACAGGACAGCTTTGAATGGTATCTATATTCAAACACATCCCAAACAGAAATCACCCTGTAGAGAATCGGTAACTCCACTAGCTAGCTCAGTGCACTTCTGTGAGACTAAACTACTCAGATGGGTATGGAATGAAATTGGAATTCCAAAAAAAGAAGTGACCTCCTGACCTGTAAAACTTAATTCTAGTAGAAGCAAGAATACTTACACCAATATGGCCAGTAATTGTTAGCACTTGTCCCTTGGAGCCTAGCGTAATGTTTATACACCTAAATGTGATTATAAATGGGGTCTAATTCAATCACAGGATTGGGAAGACAAACCTAAGAATATTACCTTCTGTTCTAGAACTCATATGTGGATATATGCTAAATATGTTTCAGGCAGTGATCTCCTGACCAATTGCAGTCACAGTAAAGAGGCGATTTATAGACCACAGAGAGCAGAACAAGAGTAATCTCAACATTAGTCCACGACACCAAACAATGTTCTCTGATTTTTGAAAATGAAAAAAATGGGCAAGTAGAGAAAGGTAAGAAAAATCAACACAGGTTCCTCAGTCTTGTGAATCACATGTCATACAGTTTGGGAAAACGATTACTATTCAAAACTGAGTACTGCATTCATCCTCTATTGCTTTATATCTTGGCATAATACTTTAACATCATAGAACAAAATAGAAGTAAAATAATTTTAAGAACTTTTATCATTGAATTAAAATGTGACTGATTTTCTATGTCAAGTTCAGTATTTTTACATAACTACATCAAAAATGGGGAAGGGTTAGAGACATGGCTCAGCCTAAAGGATAGTCTCACAACCAAAAATGTCATGATAACTGAAATTAACTATAAATTCAAACACAATATTTAATTACAATTTTAAAAGCTGCGTAAAATGGAATTTGAGTATAAAATTCACAATTCTATTCTTCTGAAATTATACTTTAGAGCAAACAGTCCTTTTTAGAACAAATGGCTGATAACTTGTAGCCTGTTCTTAGTGCAATACCTCTAATATGCCTCATTTCAATAGTCAGAAAAAACATAGGCACATACCTATATTTCTCTCTGTATTTCTTACATTTCTAAAAGCCCATATTTTGAAGAATATCAAACTTTGTTTGTTTTAAAGATTTATCATGATCTTAGGTTAATAATGAACATTTCTTCCACATAGTTTGTGGAAGAAAAACTTAGTGACATTGGTATTGTGAGACCAACAGAGAGTTGGGCTGGTGTCCACTTAGTTGTGGAAAGGCTGACAGAGCTGAGGGGGATGGCAACCCCATAGGAAGAACAACAGTGTCAACTAACCTGATCCCTCAGAGCTCCTAGAGACTAAGCCACCAACCAAAGAGGGTACATGGGCGGCTCCAGGGCCCCTGCTACATATGTTGCAGAGGACTGCCTTGTCTGGCCTCAGTGGGAGAGGACGCTCTTAATCCCATAGAAACTTAATGCCCCTGGGAAGGGGGATGCTAGTGGGGTGAAGTGGGAGTGGGTGGGGGAGCATACTCTTAGAAGCAAAGGGGAGGGGGTAAAGAACTGTGGATGGGGGACTAGAAAAGGGGCAACATTTGAATGTAAATAAAGAGAATAATAAATAATAAAAAAGAATGCACAAATAACTTCCATTAGCAACAGCTATTATGGGAAACAATAGATAATTACTTGTAAGGTTTAACATTCTTCAATATTTAATTGAATTTCTTGAGCTATTTTTTGTATTCCAATATAAGTATTTTTCCTAACTTATTTAGCTCATTTTACCATTCACATAAAAATATTATTTTTTAAAAGATAGCCATCTGTTTTACCAAACGTTTTAAAAGTACACAACATAAACAAGAAAGTTAGTAAATTGCAATATTTAAGAAATAATTCAATTCTCATTTGAAAACTGATTTAATAATCCATTCTAGTTCCATTTTTAGTAGTTTATAATTTTAATCCATGTTTAAAATAGTTTATAGTTTTCATTTGTATTTTCTGGATTGCTACAAGTACTGTGCTACATTATGTAGAGAACTCTATTGTGAGCTGAACACATTTGAAGAGGAAACTGCCTAATGATCCCTCAGTTACCGACATGGGATTTTAGTACTTTAAGAATAGCTACCATGACAATCAGCTTGTACATGCAGACTCCGAGAAAAGAATCAGATAGAAATAGGCCAAGATAAAGCAGTTCTGCTGAACTAAAAATTATTTAAAAGAACTGACCTTATACAAAAATAAAATAGACAGACTCATCCAATCCGGTACTACTAATAATGATTTGCTACTACAGACACAGCAGAGAGGAGGTACGACCCTGGTAATGGAGAACATGATCACTGTTAACCAACAATTTGGCCCTCAACTGAATGCTATTGTTATGCCTGGAGAGTTATTTTTAAATAGTCATTATTTACAAAAACAAAAGATCAAAATCTAAATTTCCTCAAAGCAGTATGATACAGTATGAGACACACTTCCTTGAGGACATCTGGAAAACTTGTTAAGAACTTAGAAACGCCCTTAACTCATTCTCCCCCCACCCCCACCTTTTCTTTTAATTGGATATTTTCTTTATTTACATTTCAAATGTTACCCCCTTTCCAGGGCTCCCCTCCAGAAAGCCCTTATCCCATCCCTGCTCCCCCTGCCACTATGAGGGTGCTCCCCCACCCACCTATCCACTTCCACCTTCCAGCCCTGGCATTCCTCTACACTGGGGCTTTGAAATCCCTCAGGCCCACGGGCCTCTCCTCCCACTGATGTCCAACAAGGCCCTCCTCTGCCACCTATGCGGCCTGAGCCATGGGTCCCTTCATGTGTATTCTTTGGTTGGTGGTCCAGTCCCCGGGAGCTCCAGGGGTTCTGGCCTGTTGCTGTTGCTCCCCCCATGGGACTGCAAACCCCCTCAGCTTCTTCAGTCCCTTCTCCAACTCCTCCATCAGGGACCCGCGCTCAGTCCAATGGTTGGCTGTGAGCATCCGCCTCTGTATTTGTCAGGCTCTGACAGAACCTCTCAGGAGACAGCCATATCAGGCTCCTGTCAGCAAGTACTTCCTGGCATCTGCAATAGCTTCCAAGTTTGGCGACTGTATCCTTAATTAATTCTTATATGAAAAATAACAGAAGCAAAACTAGAATAGGCAGAACTGTTTATGAGCATACAACAAATTAAGATCTTGATATAATTATTCCCTTTTAGCTATAAAATTCTTATTCTATGAGCTAGTTTCTATTTTAAATGGTTTGTTTATTATAAATTAATGGTTTGTTGATTATAAAAATTCAAAAATCTCCAGCAAGATGTTAGCTGTATATTACTTTACCAGATCTTTGAAGATTCCATAAAAAATACAGAGTGTGGACTATTATTTATCATGAAGCAAAGTGATAAAATATGATCTAATATCTCGCTACCATATCCAATAATTTCCCAGTCAAGCTTGAAACTGCCAGCAGCTTTCCCTTGATTCTTTGTCTTTACACGGAATGGTGTAATGCAAGTTCCCCATAAGCCTTGCTGCTGCTCTGCTCAGCAGTTACTTCACAGTGATGGTCACATCTTACTTTTACCAATAGAAAAGTGCTTGTTACTACCCCCCAAGAAACTCCCTAAATAGATTTTTAAATTCCATACTCAGAAATGACAAACTATCAACAAAATAGAAGGTGAACTATTAAAAGAAACTTTTTGGAAAATTAATGAATGGAGTTTTGGAATTATAATTTGTAGTTTTGTAGGAATATTTTTTGCTTATGTTAACAAGAGAGAAAAATCTGTCTTTCAGGAAAAAGATAGCTTAAGAAATTACTGGCTCATACTAATATAATATTCAATCATTCTTTCTATACATATATATTGACTTCACATGATGTATTATATACTATACATGGTAATAGGACTTTTTGGACGAAGTCACAGCACGATGAGATATAAAAAAATGTGTAATCCAAAAGGCAAGAACTTGAGAAGTAGAGAGAAAAACCAAACGAGAGTGTAGAACAGTCAAAGGGTAGAATGAGAACAGTATTATTACACATCAGTGGTACATATACACATATACACACACACACTCACACACACATACACACACACACTCATACACACTCACACACACTCATATACACACACACTCACATTCACTCACACATACACTCATACACACTCACACTCCTACACACATTCACACACACACTCACACACACACTCTCACACACACTCACACACACATTCACACACACATATACACACACTCACACACATACACACACACTCTCACAGACACACACACTCACACACACATTCACACACACATACACACACTCGCACACACTCACACACACATTCACACACACACACTCACACACTCTCACACAAAAACATTGTGGAATAGTTTAGAAAGGTGTTGAGACAGTGTGTGTTACTGCCTTTGAATACATTTACTAAGGACTCAAAGCTACTTTGCAGATAAGGCATCTGTGAGGAACATCTCCACTCCACACAGGGATTTCACTCTTTACTATGAGTCTACTAGTTTTTCTAGAATTCTTTCTTCAATCAGAGTCTTAGTTCTGGCCCTAAATAATCTTTCAATGTAAACCATGGTTACCTCTCACATACTCTTAAGAAGCCTTCAGCACTATTCACACCAGGTCAGAACCATTCCAGGGTCATTATTTAATTCAAGAAATAAAACAGTAGGTGACAATTTGAATATTTGGAGTTTAATTACATATATTCAAGCATCTCTGTAATTTTTGTTTATCAAGATAAAAGCAAATTTCATACACCCACCCCGCCAGTACCTTCTTTCTCAATTCTTCATGTGCTACACTTTGTTCTGGATTACTGATCTCTAATTCTATATTGAATTTTAAAGAAATCAATAAAACTAAAGTTACTTATCCATTCACATTTTACAGTCCTCAGATAGTGAAAGGGGACACTGAGGGCCCTTACTATGTCTCCATGGAGTTCATAGACCTTATTCCTCTTATGTGGGTTGTTAACCTGCAACCTCAACTACCAGTTCAAGGTGCTGACACCTATCCACCTTCCAATCACTTTCTAAGTCAGTAATAATTTGGAGACCTGCCTGGCTTTCTGCAGGCTTCTTTATACTAATTGCTATGGCTATAACAGATTTCAATACATACACATGTAGGAAGTGTTAACAGTCTTGAACCTCAATTCCTAGACTTCAATAAATCCTCTACTTTCATTTTCCCTGCTTACATCAGTCCCATAACTCTGAGAAAATATTATGGATCTTTGAATGTGATGAAACTACTTCAAATTCAGAAACATTAAAGTTGAATGTCTCAAAGTTTTAAGTGTATTCTTCGAAAATTCTTATCTATACAGAATGAATGTTGATCTTATCTGCCTCCTTACAGCCATTACCTAAAAATATCCCTAACACATCCTCCTCCCCACTTCATGTCTACTTTTCTTTCCCATGATCCACTGAGTTCAGTGAGTGTTGATTATACCCATGTGGACATAGGGTCATCCACTGAAGCACAGGCAAACTACCATTAAGAAGTGATTCTCTCTTTATATTCTCTTATGTTAATAGCTAATAGCTCCTTAGACCTGAGAAGCCTTGTGAATTCTGTTCTCCTCCATGCTGTAGAGGAATGTAGAGCCAGCAACATGGCTACTCTGGCTGGAATATAGACAGGCCCTTAGTACATATCTTAAATCCCAAACAATGAGGTTTGAGGGACAAACTGATGAATCAGAGAAAGATTTGGCAGAAAAGGATACACCCAACTATCACAGGAACAACACAGGAAAGAAAGGCTATTAAAGAAAGATCAGAAAGAGGCAGTGAGGCTGAGTTGAAATTTGGTTTAATCAGTTCAATTGAGTGGAGTTAGGAGGTGGGTCAATTAGGAGTCAGTGCAGTGTAATAGAGTTGAGTTTATTCTTGAGTTCATGCAGTTCAGTGCAGGTTAGCAGAGGCAGTTGAAGACAGAAAATAAGGAGCAGAAGATTAGAACAAATTGCCAGAGTTAGTTTGAAGCCAAGCAGAGTACTTCAGTCAGAAGCTGAGATAGTAATTGGATAGTATTTACCTTAGCTTGTGTTAAGGGTCTCTCTTCAGTGCTTTCAGAAATTCTAAAGCTTACCTCATTGCACAGTAGGACAGGTTCATCCCCAGTGTCAAGCCTTAAGGTAAAAGGCTGAGAGTTTTTCTTAAGTCTTTCCCTAAACTTCCAGTTCTCACTCTTGTCCAAGAATTAAGTTCAATGTATTCTACCCTCTCTCCCCTTTCTCTTTTCCATCTATCTTCATCTATGTGGTTTGTCGTCATGCATTCTTCCTTTCAAACCAACCACTCAGATGCTCTTCAAAGTACCTATTTTAGAGAATAAACTTACCACACTGAGCTCTAATTGAAATGCTTCTAAGTATATGTAGTACCTACAATCATAACTCTAAGTTCATTACCAGAAATACATAATAATTGAGGAGGTATTTTCTCATATTTATTTTCTGCTATTCCTGACTTAAGAGAGTGTTCCAAAAGCAATAAAATGTTACATTTCTTACTTTGAGTATTTTATTCTTATATTTTTAAAAATATCACTGACCTCCTAGCTTACTATGACATAAACCCAATTAATTCATGTTCATTTTTAAAAAAGATAAACCTTTATTGTCTTCTAAATTGGATCTTTATATAAAAGCCCATCACCAGTTGCCAACTATCAATACCAGTAATTCCTTTGTGTATGCATGGCCATAAGAAAAAATAAATAGCAGGAAAATAATTAGGATACAGAAGTACATTTTAAGAATATGAAGGGTATATTTTTTCAAGTGAAGGTTATATTTTACCAATTACAATAATGAAGAGTAACACAATAGTCATTCTAAACATTTTTACTAAATGTTTATTGTGTTTTTAAATGCACAGAGGATCAAGGGTAATTTTGTAATTGTCAGCATTACTTGACAAGATAAAAAAGAAATGCAACTCCTACAATTGTTATTATTTCTCTCTTCTGAACCACCAAGTTTACCGAATATTACTTCAGTAGCTATTGTTGCACGCCAAAGAAACAAAACTCCTAACTTTACCTGAAAAGTCTCTTTAGGGAAAGCCTTGAACCACTGGCCCTCAGGGATCAGGGCACCATATTGAGATCATAATCTCCTTCCCTCCATTTCATGCTTATTTCCTGCTATCTCTACCTTGTGGACAGTCCTGTCTCCAAAACTAAATTAAAAGAACTTGCTATTTAGGGATTTGAGCTTTTCTTCACATTTTCCAATATAAACATAATTTCCCCTCCTAAGAGACCAACTAAGCTAAAGAAAAGCTGTATATTTTAGGTCAAAAGCCCCTTATTGTGGAAGAGATGAAATGATTAAAATCTGAACTCTGTTAAAATACTTAGCAAAGGAACTATAAGGAAATAAGGAAAGTTACAATATTCCCAAGAATTAATTCAGCTTCCAGATAAGTAAGCAAGAAAAGGTGAGACTAATAACACATTAAAGCAGTAAGGTGAGCAGAACTCGCTACTGAAATAAAAGAACATATATAATCAAACTTACTCATAAATAAGAAAGGAGCATGTATGTCTTTACAATGTAGAAGGAAAGTAGCATTTAAACTGAGATTACAAAGATAGAACAACTTCAATTATAATCTGCATGTGAGTCCCCACAGCATAACTAAGTATAAAGCTCACGATAGCTAGAAGAGTTAAGGGAGTGACGGGTAAATAAATATTTTGACAGTTTGTTGACATTATGCAGATTGGTAGCAGAAATTATAATATAAAGAAAGATGAAAGCCAGGTGCTAAAATCACTAATGAAAATTAAAATAGCAAAAGTAAGAGGTCAAGATCTAAGAGCCACATGCACGGGTTCCAGGATTGCTTGTTCAGTTTTGTCATACAGAGCAATAAGATAACAAGCATAGCTGTTCTTCTAGCCCACCTTCCTTCCTTTGTGACACCCCTAATCCACAGAACCACTCTCTAGGAGGGAACCACAGCCTCCACACTAGGCTGACACACTCTCTCCAGAGTTCCTCTTAGCCCTCAGTAGCCTGCAAACACAAGGCACTACTCATAGGCAATATCCATCCTCTAAGGACTTGGCCTTATGCTGTAAACCCAGGGTCCACCTAGTTCTTTCTTGATGTCAATTTCACCCTTTCCTTCAGCCACTCTCCATTCATTTCTAACTTCTGTTAACCCACAGAACCAGTGACTTCTCTCTACCACAGACCGGACGGTCACCACATTTTACCAAGCAGAGAAATGATGGAATTAATGAACATTATTAATCATAAGGTATGTCACAGATATCTACATAGCATTCCACCAAAACCCTAGAGGACATACCCTCTTCTTTGAAACCCATGGAACTTTCTCCAAAACTGACCACATATTTGGACACTAAGCAAGTTTAAACAGACACAAGAAAATTGAAACAACACTCTGAAAACTATAAGAGCACCGTGGAATAAAGCTGGACTCAACCACATAAGAAACAGAAAAAAGTATATAATCATATGGAAGCTAAACTACTACTGAGTGAAAATTGGGTCAAGACAAAAATAAAGAAGGAAATAAAACCTTTTTAGAATTGAATGAAAATAAAAACACATTATACATATGTTGTAGATAGCCCTGGGCTGTTTGTAATCTGCTAATTCTGCCCTCCTGGGAGGGGCTTCAGAGAAGGAGTGAGTCACACCTGTGACTTCTTGTGAACCAATCCCCTAATGAATAAAAAAGCCAATCACTGAGCCCATAGAGGGACTTCCAGGATGGAGAGAGGAAGAGAGAAGGAAGGGGGGGCGCCTTTTGGAACAGGGACAGCATGGAGTAAGTAAGATGTAGCTAGTAGAGGCTCCTGGTATGGCAGATCCGCAAGGATTCGCCACCAGAGGAATCAGACTTTGATAAGGTTTACAAGATTAGGTTTTAGTTGTTGTACCCAGAGATTAAGTTATCATTGTTTCTGAGCTAACTTTGTGTTGTGTTTTCCTTCACACAGCGGCTTGTCTGGGTTCCAGAGAGAAAGGTACAGCGGCAAAGTGTGGGTTTGCCTGATGTGCAACACAAAGGCCATGGGGTATTGAAGCATCGGGTTGGTGTGGTAGCAACCTGCCAGTGGGAACCTAGCGAGCTGGGTGGAGAGATCGCAGAGCTCTGAGTCAGAGCTCCACGAGATGAGAGCAGGTCGGCAAGCCCACCGGGGTTGAGAGAAACAGGGAATTGTGTAGGAACATGTGCTATACATTCTATCTTTTTAAATATTTCCCATAACATACATAAACCTATAGGAAGCAATGAAGGCAGCTGATATATAGTACTAGGTACATATATCAAAAAACAGGAGAGATCTCATACTGATATCAGCACATTCAAATGAGCAGGAAGAGGAGGAAGATAAGAAAGAAGAGGAAGAGGAAGAAGAGTAGAAAGAGGAGGAAGAGGAAGAGGAGGAAGAGGAGATAGAGGAGGAAGATAAGGAAGAAGAGGAGGAGAAGGAAGAGGAGGAGGAAGAGGAAGAGGAAGGAGAAAGAAGAAGAAGAGAAAGTGGAAGAGGAAGAGGAGGAGGAAGAGGAGGAGGAAGAGGAGGAGGAAAAATAATACCCCCAAAGAGTAGATGGCCAGAAATAATAAAATGCAGGGTTGAAGATGTGCAGCATGGTCTCCATGTGATTCCCCTAACAACTGGAGCAGAGGCTGATTCTGACTCTGTTGCCATCCTTTGGATCCCTTTCCCCTAGCTGGGCAACCATGTCTACCCTCAGTAGGAGAGGATGTGCCTAGCCCACCTGGGATTTGATGTGCCAGGACCAGTTGGGAGGTATAGGGAGGGGCTTCCCTTATTAGAGGAATAGGGGAAGGTGGAATGGGGGAAGGGAGGATGTGAGGATGGGACTGGGATCAGAGGAAAGAGTGGAAATGTGATCAGATGTAAAGTAAATAAATAAAGGTGAAAACCCCAAAACATACATAAACAGAATGCATGGCTGAGACAATGATAAAGAAAATAATAATAATAATAATAATAATAATAATAATAATAATAATAATAAAATTAATAGAATTAAAGAAATGGAAAGCTGGTTCTTTGGGAAAAATAAAGACTCAAATTAGTAAATAAAATAAGAAACAAACAGACATTACAACAGATACCAAGGAAATTCAGAGAATCATGAGGACATGTTTAAAATTCTGTATTATACCAAAGGATTGTTGTTTTTGATAGATAGAACCTTCCAAAGCTAAATCAAGAGGATACAAGCAAGTTAAACAGACTCATAAAGCCTAGTAAAATAAAAGCAGTGATTTAAAGTCTCCTAATGAAAACTGTCCAAGGACAGATGGATCCAACACAGAATTCTACTAGTCTTTCTGATATACAAATGAAAGACAGAAATAAAAACAGAAGAAAACAGTACCTTTCACCATAGCCTCAACAACAATAACTAAAATATCTTAGAATTTCTAGACCCAAGCAAGTGAAAATTTGCATACTAAGACTTTGTGACACTGAAGAAATAAACTGAAGAAGACAGTAGATATAAAGACCCTCTGTGTTCATGTATCAGGATTAATATTCTAAAGATGGCCATCCGGCAACAAGAATACTCCAGATTCAATGCAATCTCCATCGAAATTCCAACACAATTCTTCACAAAAATTAAAAACAAAATCTTGTTTTTTATGGAAACAAAAAACAAGGGGTAAGTAAAACAATTCTGAATAATAAAAGCATTTTTGGAAGTAATGTATACCAGATTTCACATTGTACTATACAGGTAGATTACAAAAATCATGGTATTGATAAAAAAATAAACATATTGACCATAGAAATAAAATTGAAAAATTAGACATAAGTCCACACACTTATAGACACCTGACTTTTAACAAAGAAGTCAAAAATACATACTGGGGGCAGAAAACAGGCATCTTCAATAAATAGTGTTAGTCAAACTTGATAGCTACATATAGAATGAAAATGGATCCATATTTATCACCCTGCACAAAACTCATCTTCAAATAGATCAAGGACCTCAACTTAATAGCTGAAACCCTGAAGCTGACAAAACAGAAGGTAGAGAACAGTCTTGAGTTCACCAACATAGGAAAGTACTTTCTGAACAAGTTCCCAGAAGCACATGTGTAAAATCTAAAAATTAGTGACTGGAACCTTATGAAGCTAAAAGGTATGGCAAAAGACAATCATTGGAACAAAGTGATAGCCCATAGAAAGATGAAAAGTATTTATCAATAATACCTCTGATAGAGGGTTATTATCTAGAATATATTTCTAAAAACTAAACACAGGGGCTGGAGAGATGGCTCAACAGTTAAGAGCACTGGCTGCTCTTCCAGAGCACCTAGCCCAGTATTCACATAGCAACTTATAACTGTATAAAATTCCAGTCATCTGACACCTTCACAAGACATACATGGAGACAAAACATGAATACACATAATATAAAAATAAATAAATTTTTAAAAACTAAAAACAAAACCAAACAAACAAAAAACCCTGAACTTCAAGAAAATAAGCACCCTGATTAAAAATCGGGGTATAGAACTAAACAAAGAACTGTCAAAAATGAAACACAAATGACCAAGAAACACTTTTTTAAATGTTCAATTTTCTTATCATTTAGTGAATGTAAATTAAAACTACTTCGAGATTTCATATTACCCCAGTCAAAGTAGCCAATGACAAATGACCGCATACACTGGCAAGGATGCAGGGAAAGGGGGATAGTTATTCACTGATAGTAGAAGTGCAAACTTGTATAGTCACTATGGAAATCAGTATGAAGGATCTTCAAAACTCTGAAAATTTCTCTATAATATCATCCAGCTATACCATTCTCGAGCATATATCTGATGGATTCTATATCCTACTACACAGATACTTGTTCACCCGTGTTCATTGCAGGTCTATTTACAATAGTTAGAAATTAGAAACAGCCTAGATGTCCTTGGGACCAAGGGTGGGTGTGGAATCCTTCAAGGAAGTGTACATAGACTGCAGTGTTATAACAAAATAAAGGGCAAGCTACAATAGGAGGATTAAAAGTGGAGGGAGTATGGGTAGGCAGGGTAAAGGAAGCAATGTGAGAAAGGACAAGTACCATAAAACGTCTTTTGAAAAGCCATATGAAAACATGCTACTGTAGAAGCTTCCAGAACGTGTGTGTGTGTGTGTGTGTGTGTGTGTGTATGTGTGTGTAATGAATTTAAATGAAGTTACAATGTAATGGAGGAAACAATTCCCCAATTAAAAATCATATGTCACACGATTAAATCAAGTTCAACTTCCAGTACCAGGAATGGCTTACATCTTGAGTCAATGGCTTAGGGAGTCCCATAGACTGCACAAATACCACAGGCTATTGAAAAACCTTTTGGTTTTTCTCTACAACCTGACGGTAAGACCCTATTGCTGAAAACTCCACTTCCTTATCAACATTGAGAAATTGAACTGGTGCCCACCTAGAAATCCATTCCTACTAACTGGCACTCATGATTCTTCCAGGTAATGTGCATGCTCCTGGAGATGAAAAGTAATCATACTACTGTTCAACTACAAACCCTGAGACCCAGAGCATCAACCCCCCTGCAGATTTGCCCACTAGTGCAATAGTAGTACAAACATCTTGGGAGTATCCAGCCATTTTGGACTGGCTTTAAGGCCCATTCCATGAGATAAAATCCATACCTGAGAAGAACCTGAGCCCAGATAGGTCATGGGTCAGAGGAGAAAACCTATTACTACTATTCTGCTAAGTAACACTGCAATAAAATGATTTCTAATGTCATAGTACTATAGTCATAGATCAGTACACTGCTCACCCCTTATCAGAGAAGCTTCTTCTTCTAGTAGATGATAATTAACACAGAGACCCATGTCATGATAATGTGCACAGAGCAACTGACTTTGGAACACTAATCCCTAAACGGTATGTCTTTATCACCATACCTCCTCTCAAGATTTAGGGTTCTATGTGGAAATGGGGGCATAAACATTGTAAAAGCCAGAGATGGTGGATGATTCAAAGGAAAAGCATCTTCCAGACTCATAGGAACTCACAGAGGAATGTAACAGAAGTCACAAGATATGCACAAATTCAAAACAGACAAAATTCTGACCCTGAGAAGGAAAAGTAGACAAAGAGACCCAATCTTAACCAAGAAGCTGTTTCCAATTGATACCTGTTGAGAAAATTAGTTCCCCAGTATATAGATAGATATAGACTTCAGGGCAGGTCCCATGCCAGAAGTAGGTACCCAACAGAAATGGACTCTATGTTTTTTGTTGTTTGTTTGTATGTTTTTTGCTATTGTGTCTTACTGGGTTTTTGTTTGTTTTGATTTTTTTCTTTTCTTTTTTTTTTAGGTATTTATTTTGAGAGAGAAAACATGAATTGGTTAGAAAAGAAGGTGGGAAGATATGAACGATCCGGAAGGATTTGGGGAATGGGAAGTATATCATCAAAACATATTGAATGAAAAATATTTAAAAGAAAAACAACATAAATTTATGTAAATAAATATAAGTCCCACCCATGCTTATAGCATGTGTGCATGCGTGCGCACATGCACACACGCACGCACCACACACACATACATAAATGCATGCCCATCATGAAGAAGACATTGTCGTAGGAGGACTTATTGGGAAGAAGTCGGACTTTCGAAGAGTAGGATAAGAGAGGATGGGGAAGCCGCACAATCAGAATCCATTATACATCAATAAATTTGTGAAAAATAAATAACTAAAATATTATCAATAGCAACAAATAACCAAAGCTACAAATGGCCTTGAGAACTTAAAGAACAATAGAAACCTTTCTTTCTCTTCACAGTAATACCCACAGTCTGCTAAGTTCCCAGAAAGGGCTATATCCCTCTAAAATAGGTTGAATTGTTTTTAAGTGCCAGACTTATTCTATTCATTATTCACTGGAAATTTCCTTCTTCAGAATAAGTTATGTAAGACTGAGATGAAAGGGGTGTTCCCACAGACTGAGTATTCTTACAGACCCAAGCTGATCTACTATGGAGGAGTAGGTTAGTTATCTTTGAGCAAGTCACCACCAACAGAGCAGGTTAGTGCACATCGAATCAGTCTCATCTTGAGAAGCAGGGAAGCAGGTTGTGAAGACATATACAAATAAACCAGTGTTAATTATATATGAGAAGTTAGCAAAGGAATGTGATGGTGTCTGTAATAGTCTCTCATTTTTCAGTAGTAAAGTTTATTTAATTCCTAATAAAATTACCTTTTGGGTAATGATTCTAGTTCATCAAACAGAAGGCATTTTTGACATTCTAGTTTCAAATCATTTATATGCTTTACACTACTAGGATAAATTTCCATTGTTTATTAATGATCCCACATGTATATATGAGACAAAACTAAAAGGGAGTTATACCACATAGACAGGAGCATGCAACTCTACACACAGACTCAAGGTAAGAAAAGTATACCTTCCATCCCTGTGATGATGCTCAATGGTCTGACTGTGTCGGGAGCGAGGTAGAGTAAGAAAATGACTGCAAGCATGGCAGAAACAAGAATAAAATGAGGCTCAGGAAAGAAGAGAAAGGTATAGCTTAGTTCTAAAAGTCAGAATCAAACAGATAATAAGATAGTAAGCAAAGCAAATGAAAACTGCTACTGGAAAAGCTTGGCCATCTTCTCGATGCCCGTGGAAATATGCAGTAAAATAAACCAAATATCCTAAAAATAAAGTGCAACAAAATATAACATTTAGATATTTTAATTAAATGATAAAAGTAGTTGGTTATTACTTTAATATATTGAGCACCATTCAGTGATTGTTGTATTACAAAGATGTTTTTCTTCTTTTTGGGAAGAAAAATGAGAAGGAAAATAAAATAATCAAATGACCAGAAAGTTCAAGGACACAGAGGTAATACCTAATACCCATAATGATTAGGACATTTCATGAGGTTTTATTTTACTTTCATTAATCCTAATGATAAGAAGAGGCTTTAAAGTTTCATTTAATAAAGGACAAATCAATGTACAAGCTTATAATGTTCATTAAGTATACTGGATACTATGCATTTTTACATTCATTATATGTACATACATAATATTTCATATTTATTTTGTGCTATAAGCTCTGTTTCATTTCATGCTTCCTTACCACTGTTAATAATCAAGGCAACAAATGCCTAACTGTTGAAGCCATCTGGAGTTGATTTTCTTTGTATGACACTAATTTAAAATTCTCCTTCTTAAAATATTTATTTCCCAAACAATGATGGCAGGTGGTTATTAACTTTCAGAGAACAATGCAAAATAAAAAAAATCCTAGAACTCGAATTCAACATTCATAGTTCTACCTCTAAATCTAGAGTAAGACTCACATGCACACGTGCGCACACGTGCTCTATGACCTTGTAACCCTGCTGCAAACATGCCCTGGCCCCCTTCATAACCCCATTGCCATTTCTCATCTCAAGCTGTTGCCTCTTTACTTTTTTTCTAATTTAGAAAGAAACTACTGCTTGTCTTTAACTTTACTTTTCCTTCGAATTGTACCAAATCCTTCCAACTCTTGTTTAGGTTACCCACACGTATGTCATGTAGACTAGGTTACCCACACATGTGTCATGTAGACATTCCAGGAAGATGGTCTAACTATGAGGCACGCTGTCAGTTTCAACAGCTGGGGCTATGTTTGTGGAACGGGGCAGGTAGTGGAACAGCATTCTCAAGGCAACGTCCTAATGTAACTGCTGTTGCTATTAAAGAAACGTGTTTAAAACTGATACGGTAGAATCAAGATATCAGAACAAACTAAAATCAGAATGGCTCTGGGTGAAGAGGGAGCAGGAGGCTGATCTCCCACTCAGCTGTCCTCACTGTTATCTACCATGGTAGCCTCTCTTTAAGGTTCCTATTCTTTAGTTATTGTGGGTTAATACAGGGTTGTGATAATTTTTTTGCTTTCAAGTATTTATTTACATTTTCACTTAATAAACCAAGTTTTAAGGCCTCAGAGTTGAATAATTTATAACACTCCCATCTCTCCCTTGCAGTGCTGACACAGCTCGCATCAGGTTTCTGCATCACTGGAATAACTTCCTGACCTTCAAACTGGTTAAAGGCTCTATCAACTGAGCAGCAAGAATTCCAATACGATTACCATCTACTGTGAAAATTTTAAGTGTGAAAAAATATTCTTCCCATAAACACAAGTCTTAGGTTAAAACAATGAACCATCCATAAGTTCTGGATGTGCATGGTCATTGTAGGCTCTCTTTTCCCTTGACATTCTGAGATGCTCTAACAAGACTGTTACTTTTGTTTCTTGAAAAGTAATGCTAACTTTCTGAACTCCTGTGATCTCAGCAGAAATCCTTCTGGAAACACCCTGAGATCTCAGAATACAGCAAATTCAAAAGTCACTAAAATGCCTATTATAAAAGCAATGAAATGTGATTCTCAGAGAAGCCCATATCCAGGTTCTAGAGGTTTTATTTCTGAGTATTTTTTTTTTTTTTGCTTTTGTATTTAACTATTATACTAGAACACATTTATTCAAACACAAATCTGATTAGTCCTTAAATTCTTTTCTATTGTAAAACCTCAGATCCTGGTTTTAATAGAGCTGAGGTCCCTAAGACTACAGGGAATCCTTATCAACTGGGAATGCCAGTACTGAGCTATACCTCCCCACATACCTCCAGTGATGCTAACGTTAAAATTGTATTTGTGATGCTAATATCAAACTTACTGGGATGAAAAATGATCAATATAAAGATGCACTGCATCTGTTGTGGTGTTATTAAAATATTATATAATACTCTCCAAATTTTCTAATAGTAAATTAACTCCTATGACTAAAATCTTTGAAAGATTTCTAAAGACAAATATTCATATCTTCTTACAAATTATGTTGCTAACTGTAGTAGTCACCCAGGTTACTAAAGAAATAATAGTTCCCAGGTTTACTAAAGAAACAGTGAGACATAGGTACAAGGGGAGGGGTGAAAAATAAAAGTAATCCATTTACTATGTATTATTTTACCTAATAATCTGTATGGAAGTGTTTGCATTATTTGTAAAGACCTTCCTTTTCACAACAGAGTAAGATATTGACTAATGATGATAGAAAGAGGCATATATAGAATCAAAGACTCAATAAAATATACATAATTCTTAAACATTACCCATAAAAATAATATGATGCATCATCTCATGCACCCACCACTGACGTTTAGCAAAGAACTATAATTTAATTCAAACAGCAACATATCACTTGGAATGTGGTCAGTGTAAAAGTCTGTCTTCACATACAATTTTTCAATACATCAAAAATGCTGCTTTATTCTAACTCCATTTTGTGTAGATGTGTTCTGCCTCTGTAACTTTGCTCTTATTGCCTGAATAAACATTCCCATTCGTAAGTCAACTCGGGTCTTATCTTCTACACAGTTTCCAAAATACCTACATTAATTCCTTAGTTTTTTTATTTTTGTTTCTTGTTATTTTGTTATTCTAGGTTAACTGCTATCCATTAAATATAAAATATTTACAAGTCAACGTATTCTTCATGTAATGTATAAATTAGATTTTTTTTTCATTGCATAGTATAAATAGTATTTCATTTTTGAGGCTGTTTTGTTGTTCAGTCTCCATTGAACTAGCTATGTAGCCAAGGCTAACTTTCAACTCCTGACCCTCCTGCCACCACCTTCTGAGTACTAGGATGATAATATGCACTGCCACCTTCAACTAACAGTACAAATTTTTGGTAAGTCTATATGCTATACTCTGTGAAAACTGGCTGCTTGACAAAAAATATAAAACTGTCATGGGAAGCACTGTATCAGTTAATTTGTATGACTACATATAAGACACTTTATAAATACAGAAATAAAATGCTTGGTTTTCCCCAAGAATACTTAAAATCTTAAATACAAACTCAAGACCATTTGGTTTCAAATCCTACAAAAAAGAATACATTCAAGTAAATAAATTTCTAATTCAATGCATTAGATTTTACTAACAAGAGTGATGTGTGCATCTTTTCAAATCCCTACATTATACTACTTACTAACACAAAGAAAATTCTTTCTTTAGTTTAGAAGGAAAAGTTTATTTGGGCTGGGGTTTGGGAAGGAGAAAGGTTCTATCATGGTGGGGAGGCCTGGCAGTAAACAGAAGGCATGGGAGGCTGGAGCATGAAGCTGGGCATTTACATCATTAACCACAGCATGAAATGGTGAGAATGAACTGGAAAAGGTACAAGTCTTTAAATTCCCAAAGCCTATCTCCAGTGAAATACTCCCTCCATGGCTTTGCCTCCTAAACCTCTTGAATAGTACCACCAACCAGGGAGTAGCCAAGATGATGAGGAACATTATTCATTCAAACTCGATCAAACAAGGATACAGAGAGATCATTAAACTAGCAATGTATGGTGGTTTGAATAAGAATGCTCCCTACAGATTTACATGTTTGAATGCTCAGTCATCAGAGAATGGTTCTATTTGAGAGGGATTAGGAGGAGTGGTCTTGTTGAAGTAAGCGTGTCACTAGGGATGGGCTGTGAACTCATGTGTCTCTCTTCCTGATGTTTATGGCTCCAGATATAGAAATCTTAACTACTTCTCTGGCACCATACTTATCTGCCCCTGTGTCACCAGGCTCTCCAACATGATGAGAATGAACTAAATCTCTGAACCTGTAAGCAGTTCCAGTTAAATGTGTTTTTGCATAAGAGTTGCTGTGGTCCTCTAGCTAGGCCTACAGCCTACTAGGAAGCCAACTAAACTACACTCAGGGAAAGTCTTCTAAGTTAATCCTTTCTGCAAATTTCTCAGAAACACACAAAAGTATACTTTATAAATCACCTAGACACATTTTAAACCCAATTAAATTGAGCAGATTCACAACTCTATAAAATGATATTCATAAAAATGAAACAAGAATACTTCAGTACCCTCCCATTTTAAAAAGGGCATTCTGGTGCATTTGATTACTGAAATATTTAAGAATATTATACTAGAACAGACATTAAGGGAGAATAATATACGATGAATTTTGCTTCCTGTATTAATGAATTGCACAGATAATCAAAATAATTCTTGAAATGCATTCTATTGCTTTATATTGAAATAAAATTGTACTTTACATAATGTTTTAAATAAGATTTAAGACTGATCCCAACAAAGAAGTTTTATAAGTCTATAAAAGTAAGATGATATTATATGAATGTATTTTCTTCAAAACTTCCAGATACAAACATCTGAAAATTCTTGATACACTTAACAATTCATAAGATCATGAATAAGGAAAGCGTAATGACATTTCAAGTGTAAATGTCTCTGATATGGGTTTTAAAAGAAAATATTAAAGGTGAATGATTATGTTTGTGATGATTAAACCTAACAATATGTACCTTAAAATACTGACAAAATATTATGAATTTAACATAACAGTAATGTGTTATTTTACAATTTTATTCTACCACATTATTCAAGTACTAGGCTATATTTTTTGGACTTCATATCAGTCTACTTTTTTCATTAAATGATCACTTTATGTAAGCTTACAAAAGCTTTAAAATCATTTAGACAATTTTGTTCCTACATTAAGCAAATTTTCAATGGCTAAGAAGCTTGTGACAACTATATAAATAATTTGAAAAGCTAAGAAAGTTCACTAACACTCCACTAGGCAACCAAAATACCTATTGATTCTTTTTATTACTTGCTCCAACTCTTAAGCCGTGCCAACATGGTAATCTACTTTTACTATTATTGTACTTGATAAGCATATCTTCCAATAGGCAGCATACTCATAATCATCTTTAAGGCACTGATTACACGAAAAAGTTTTAAAAAATTAAAAAGCAAAAAAACTATTAAATAGTTTTTATTTGATATTAATAAACATTAATATAATAACTATATGTTTTCATCTTTGATCTTAGACACAAAAAGTAGTATTTGTTTGATACTATCAATGGAGAAGATACCCTCCATTTTGTCTTCTGGAGACAAAGCGGAATGATATGAATGGACTGAGTACTAATCTTGATTCAAACCAAATAATGCATTTTATACATTCTAACAGTCAGTGGACTTTAAAGACAAAGGAATATAAGTATTTTTCCAATATTATGTTCAACTTTATCCTCATCTTAAACTCATTTGTGAGTTTGAAAAAAATCCAATGATATATATATATCTCACCAAAGACTGAATTAGAATATCAAGTCAATTAATTTTCATAAAATTATAGGAATTCACATAAGCATTGTAACATACCATGTTACTCCAGTTTGTCATTTTTAAAAGGGACAAATTCAGAGAATTCTTCCAAACACAGCAGTCAACAAGTATGATTATTTTAGGTAGTTAAAGCTTCACTGAAGGACATGAAAGAAAATCTCTTTGAGAATGATGATAAAAGGTTTACGAAACAAACCAGACTCTGTCCCAGTGTTTCTATTAAACACTTTAATCTCTTTCAGCCTATAGATACATGTTACACATGATAATTTGCTATGTGCAGGTAAAGTCACAAAGCATCTGGTTTGTGTTCTGATTCTCATTATAGTCTCTTGTGTAAATTTGCTAGTGATTTTGAATTAAAGAAAAGACCAAAATCCTTCTTTTCTTGGCAGGGTCTAATCAAGCAACCCTGGCTGGTCTCATAGTTATAATTTTCCTGATAATCATCCCAAGTCTTGGAATTCTGTATATGAGCCATGATGCTCTGGTGCTTGTTTTTCTTATCAAGAAAAAACTGTGCATGTTTAACCTCTCCTTTTAAATAAAGGGTAATCTTAGAAAGAATGTGGGAACAGTAACGAAAAGGCATGGTTTGGAAACTGAGGTGAGATACAGGCCTAGAGTAAACACTTTACAACAACCCATCCTGAGGCAATAGAATTTAGTAAGACTTAATTGTGTTTACCTGTCTCTATCTGAGGAGTAATGGTCATCCATGACATGGTGTCTGTCCATTCGGCTAATTGTATTGTAATGGCCAGTAGCACGTGTCCCTCGAAGCCCTTGTTCCACATTCCTACTAAGACAACAAGATCATTAAATATCTTACTAATCTTTAGCACATTCTATATAAAAAATAATAACATCTATTTTTTATTTGTATAAGTATTATACTATATTATATAATATATATATTATACAATATTATATTGATGGTATACATTTCATTTGAAAATTAACAGCTAAATGAGGGTCTGACTTTTCTTACAGATAGAAAAAGGGTCAATTTAAGAGAATATTTTTAAGAATTAGATAAGCAATATCATATCTCATTGATGGGCCACACCTAGGCCTCTATCACTGATAATCAGTGATATAAGGCACACTAGAGGAATAGACTGACAAGAAGATAGGTTCAATGCTTCATGAGCTTTTTCTATAGACCATAGGGATGGTGGGAGTGACTACTTATGCAGGGTTAGACCTGAGTTTGAACCTCAGAAAACAACCATGAGACCTATTGAGCTCTGACCAGGGTCTATGGTAGCACTCTAGCCTATACCACCACCCTCACAATTTACTATCACTGTAGCTGTCTAATTAGTATCTTTCCTAAGTCCTTCCCTCATATACTCTGATTCTGGTAGTCCTTTGAAAACGTACAGAATGAAAAGTAAAAGTTTCATCCAAGCAATATACTAGGCTCTCATCCTTTGCAAATCATCCTTTCTTATTAGTTTGCAATGGCATGTTTAACTACAGAGGAATATTCAAATACACAGGCAAACTTGATATACTTATATATGCAAAATGTTTTAATCAATATATATTAGATTAAATTATATCTATGTATATTACGTATTTTTCTATTTAGTATGTCTCCTGAACTATCATGTATAAAGTATATACTATGGTCATGGTTTACATTGCATGTATGTATTCTTTGGTACGTATGTTTATCAGAGATTTTAAATATTATATGACCTAGAACAACAGATTTGTGTCAACATTTTTCCTTTTTAGTTTTTTGAATGAATTTTTTTCCTTTAATAGCTATATGATTCATTTGACTCTAAATGGATTTGATTAATATTTACACACATTTAAAGCCAGTTTTTCTTAACTATTTCAACTCTTAAATCAAATAACAGAGAGATCATGAAAAGTCATAAAATAACCTATATCACATCTTATTTCCATTGCAATGTCATCTTATTTTCCCCTAAAAGAATGTTTTAAAGAATGATTTATGTTTGGAGATTATTATGATAATTTATGTGAAGTTCACCCTAAGTACAGTGCTACAAGCAAAATTGACATACTACCCTACCTTTGAGGAGGAGGGACACTAGGTGACCACGACCTAGTCCTTCCTATAACATCTACTCGATGAGGAGGCCCTGATGGTGAGCAATGATTTGATGACATTACTTGTTCTGGCACTGATAATGTGGAGCTTTGAAGATCACGGCCATTGTGTCGATAATCTAAGGGTAAAAAATAAAATAGTACTTATCTGCACAATAATATCTTTGTATTGCACTAAAAACATAAATTATTGCTGAGACTGAAATACTTTTAATAAGGTAAATGTGAAGTGTAACAAAAACAGTACAGTATATTTGAAAAATTATAAACACAAAACATGGAAATGGTAGGAGATTTAATACTTAGGTAGTTATTATATTCACTGTACTGAGTACTGTAAAAATTTAAGATCTCTTGAAAAACAGAACCAAGATTGTTCTAAAAATATTTCATTTCTAGAAACTAAATGTTTCTTAACTACTGTTAATATTCACAGTTGCTAAGTTTGTAAGGTGCTTCATAGTGTGCACTTACCCTTTAAATAAGATAAACCACACTAAACAACACTCAATACCATTTTTCTTGCAATGCTTGGCAGAGCCTAGACACCACAGTAGTCTGAAAACAAGATCTAGTGACTTGGCATCCATACAGAAGTTAATATCCAAAAAAAGCACAGGCATTTGGACAAGGCAGGATAAAGGAAACTCTACATGTCAGAAAAGCAGCAGTTCTGTGTGGAAACCATGGAGAAGGAAAGAAGCAAAGGTCATTTACTAGAGGCTGTACACACGTAAAGTACATGTAACAGAAACTCGAATAAGGCTGAGCAAGAAGACGTGATATTGCTGCTGGCAAAGCCTGTCATCATGTTCTCTGCATTGTTGGTAATCAGCCACTTACTTCACTAAGATATCTGATGTGCATTTTCTAAAATGCATTGCTACAATGTGTGCTTCCTAAGTTGCCTAGAGGTTCTGAAGGTAGCTCAGAAGTAGCACATGTGCTTTATATCAATAAGACCCTAGGCTCAATCCTAATACACATCCATCTTAAAGTATTATAAACAGACATAACTGAGAAAAACCATTTCATTCCTATGTGATTTCTTCTCAGAAAGATACTGTTCTGTAGTATTTGACTGTATGCTCTGGAACAGAGCCAAAAGATTAAGATAGACAGAAATAATTGAAGAAGTATCCAAGGAAACAAAAGAGGAATTATGGAAAGGGAAGAAACTAAACTAAGAATGCTGTCAGCCAACTCCAACCTCTGACACCCTGCCATGAGCTGCTGTGATTTTCAGCAGTGCAGATGCAACTTTTAGTAGTTTAAAGACAATTCCTAGCTTGGGACTATGAATGGGAAAAAGGCAAGGTGCTTATCTAGGGAGACAGTTTCTACTCATCTGTGCACAAGCTGCCTCAGAGAAGAGTGGCTGTGAATTCTAAGCAATGATATTGGTAATATCTAGTAATGGCTTATTTCTATGGACACATCCACATGTGACACTGTGGTAGATAAAGTAAAACTCCATATACTTACCTACATATAATCATTTACATAAACTTGGGTAAACATACCCGTAATCACGCACATATGCTTTTTAAATGAACAAAATAATAACAATCATATAAAGAGAAAACTAGAAGAATTTTGTAATTGTAAGTTACATCATCTGTGAACTACTATTTGAAAGTGGATATAAAGAAGTTACATATACATTCATATTTGGTAGGTTAACTACCATAGGAAGAACTTTTTTTTTAAAGAGTAAAGGTTAAGAAATCAAGTAATATAAATGCTCACTTAAAGCCAAAAAGGCAGAAGAAATAGAAGTCTAAAAGTAGGAGTAAGAAAACAATGGCAATAAAAACAAAACACCTTAACAGGTAGTCGACTATATTAACAAGATATTCAAATGACAATGGTCTAAGACCAGTAAATAAAGTATAGATTGATAGATTAAATAAATAATCTTCAAGAACTGAGGATTACAGAAAATTATCGAATACAAGGATAAAATAAAATAATCAGTCACTTTCTTATAACTAGCAACAAACAGTTGAAATTTTAAATAAAAAAGCCAATGCCAATTAAATTAGCACACCCCCAATCATGACATTCTTGACAGCAATCAGCAAAATATAAAGTAGATCTGCATGAAAAAAAAAACAACAAAATTAAATAAAGGAAGAGATATTCTACATGCATAAAACAAGAAAACTCAATATTATAAAGACATGAGGTTTTACAAAGCAGAGTTATAGATCCAATGCAATTACTAGAGGGCCTAACAGTTGTAGGTACTGAGAGGTTGGCTTTAAAGCTTATATGGAGATGCAAAAAACAGAGACTGCTACACAGTACAGATTTCAGAGGTGGGAGACTGACTGTAGAGAATTCAATACATACTATAAGTTATAAAAGTCAGAACATTGTATTATTGCCCAACGAATAAAGCACACAGTGGAACTGAGAAATAGCAAAGAAGTAAACCAACATAAAAATATTCAACTGATCTTTACCGAAGGACCAAAGAAAACCAATAGAATAAAGACTGTCTTTTCATCCAATTAAGATAAAACTGGGCTTTACCACAAGGAGAGTGCTTCAAGGATATTAGATAGCTCAGCATTAAGATGGTGAAAAACTCTGGAACCTTGGACTAGAAAAAGAATTGGATGCTGTAAGCAGAATTTAAACCTTCTGCTAGAACCCTAGAAGTGACTGAGACAGCTGAGTCCTAGACCATCAAGCTTCAGATGGTGATGAGGACTCTACTAGCAACTGACCTAGAGCCAATTCCTGTGATATTCTGACAAAGAATCTAGCTGTGCCCTGTGTATGTCCTGAGAATGTTCCTGAGGCTAAATTAAAAAGTGATGGATTAATTTCTTTAGGAAAGATGCTCACAGGGCAAGATGCCAGTTAAAACTCCACTTTTTAAAAGGAAAAAGTTTAAGGGGTTTCTTACTCCTAGAAAGCAGTTTTATATAATAGTGTTCCTAATGTGATCCAAGGTGACAAGGATTCATCCCAAGGTGTTAGCTGAACATGGCAGTACCAGCCACGTGGGAACAAGAAAGAGGAACACTGAGGGGCTGTCAGATTTTCTCTGTGGGTTCAGTGTGCTGCTGACCAGACAATGTGTGACAGGGTCAGAACCCCTGCAACAATGCTTGGGAGGCCAATGAGTAAAGTTCTGAAGATGAAGCCTGGGTAATAGTGGAGACTCAAAGATGTCAGAGATGCCTAGAAAGGTGATGTTCGCTCTAATTGTCAAGCTGACACAACAGAATATTGGAAAGGTAGTCACAATAAGATCTCTTTTCTATTGAGCTTGCCTGTGGCCATGTCTGGGAAGGATTTCCTTGATTATGTAAAACGAGGTGAAATGGCACTCCCACTATGGGAGACACATTTTCCTGTACAGCGAACTGCCAAAGAATAAAGAAAGGATGCGGGTGTAATCATCTGTCCATTCCCTCTCTCTTCTTCAGCATGGAGAGGACTAGTTGCTTCAAGTTTCTGCTGACAGTGATATACTGTAAGCTGGATTCAGGAACTAAAATAAACCAGGTTCTATAAGTTGCTTCTTTGGTCAGGATATTTTTATCACAGTGATAGAAATAAAAAGGCAGTGAATATATATAACTATGAACAATATACCTCAAAAAACAAGAAAAATAATATCTTTACCATTTAGTGATAAATATTTGAGAAGACAGATGTTATCTATTTAAACATAAAAAGTGTATATAAGTATTGTAACACCATGAATTACCTTATTAATATGCATCAGGTTTATACTAACATACCAGTCCAAATTCTAAAATATTAATGCAGGATTCAATTAAATGAATAATTTTTTATCTAACAAGCAAAAAGAAAAAGAAAAAAGAGGAAAAAAAGAAAAAGAAAGAAAGAATGGAAATATGCCAAAAAACGACATTGGGATGAACAGATGTCATCATCTCAAAGGAACTGGCGAGGTACAAATACTGACGTAGACAGATACCTAAGAGTGAGAAATAATATTAGTGACAAGCGGAATAGCATATGAACATGAAAAAGACAGCAATGATATTGAAGAAAATCCACGAGAGAAATGACTGAGGTTGAATAGATAAACCTTTACATGAAAAATCTAAAACAAATTGCAAACCTATCAATAACTATATTGTTCATTCTTGATAAGAAATAAGGCAAAACATAGCAACTAATTTTTAAAAAGTAGCTTAATGACTATGGAATGCTACTATTACTCTAAGAAAAATTATCAAAAAGTCAGCAATCATTGATGTAGCTTGAACAGATCTTATAAATAAAAACCTGCATTTTTGTGTTGAACAAAGTTAACTGTAATTATGAGAATTCTTAGGCTATATAAAATAAAGACTAGAATAAATTATTACATGGTAGTAGGAATACATTACATACGAAGTCTCAATTATACAGCTCTCCAATTTATCACAAATGCTTTACTATTTAGTTGTTTTGAATAGAAAATTTATAAATATTTTCTTAACCAGGGCTGGCTTCTTTAATGAGTATTTACTCTGATACCTTGCACAGGATTCTCAGCAACTCTTTAGGAGTTTAGGTTGAAGATGGGAGGAAAATTTGTGTTCTTGTGTTTGTTTATGTGATGATGAGCACTGGTGAGTGAGACTGCCTTGTGCTGCTAGGAATGACTGCACTCACCTGACACCACGCCCACTCCATCCTCACAATCATAGTCGGACACCTCGCTGTCACTTATTCTCTTCGACCCTAAAAGAAGTGACACAGGAAATAAATTTTTTTGCTTGTTCCAAAAAAAGAAGAAAGAAAGAAAGGCCTACTAAGCTGAGAACACTAGAACACTTGAGGATAGAGAAAGGTTAGGAGTCATTCCATACTCATCAACATTGGTTTACACAGACATTTCATGAGGTTAGGATATAGATCACAGATTGGCTAAAATTTACACCATTATTCAGAAAACATTTAAGACAAAATTCATAGATAGGCAAAAGTCTGAAAGTATATAAAGTATGAAACATATAATTCAATTCTATTGAAAAAGAGCTGGCCATACCAGATGCTTTAGACAAAGGCATTTAAACCTGGGTAAACTTCAAAACCACAGAGACATGCTGTTTTACAACTCATTAACATGTCACTTACTAATATGGATGACTAAGAAATTTGAAGGCTAGTTTTGATATACAAGATCATGGAGAATTTCAGAAATGTAAATGATTCATGACATATTACCTTTAAAATTTAAGAACATTATATTCTTATAAAACTAACTTTTTTTCCTTGTTTTTGTTTTCTGAGGCAAGGTCTAGTCATACTACCTTGGCTGGCCTGAAACTCATCATGTAGATGAGACTGGGTTTTGTTTTGTTTTTTGTTATTTGTTTGTTTTTGTCAAGACAAGGTATCTTTGTGTAGCCTTGACTGGCCTGGAACTTGTTCTGTAGATCAGGTTGGCCTTGAACTCACAGAGATCTGCCTGCCTCTGCCCACTCACATCCCTAGAAATTTAAATGTTAATTCCAATATAGAAAACTACCATCAAGTTCAATAAAACAGAATTTTAAAGTCCAAAAATAATTGTAGCTTTATACTTAATTATTAAGTATACTATGCACAGAAATAAGCACTTAACTTGTAATGTTTATTTTTCATAACGTGTCTTGGGATAGAAACACACTATGCAACAGGATCTTTTATTAAAGTCTTTACTGTCTTGGTATCAGAAGACATTTAATGATGATAATAACAATGTTGCAGTCTCTCAGACAGACTTGTTTTGTCATTCATCAGACACTATACACCTTTCACTGAGTACTAATTTCAGAAAATACATGCTTTCCTGTATAGCTCTAAAACAAACTAGACAGTATCTAATGTATACAGTTTCCAAAACAGATATTTATCAGGATGTTTTAGGAGTACGTTCCAAAATGTTCACACTTCTGTCAGAAATATTCAGTATTTCCCCCAAACTGCTTCTTATCTGTTTCAGCTCATGCCCCTTTCCTTGAGGGAAAGCTTATGATGACAACTACTGCAGTTCTCCTCTCTCCTTGTACAGGAGAAGGAGAGCACACCTTGCTATTGTGCACTGTGTAAAGTTTATCCCTGTGATATCCAAATGCTGATTTCTCTGCCCTCATATCTTGTTGCAATTTGGAAAAGGCATTATATTATAACGCTTATGATAAGAATCTCCTGTCTGAAATTTGTGTCAACAATGCTCATCATTTATTCTCTCCCTTGTCAATAAAAGCTGAAAAGGCTAATAACTAAGCAGTAGAGAGAATAGGGCAGGACTTCTGTCAGTCCTGGAAGGGGGGAGAGAAGAAGGGGATTCAATCACAAGAAAGGGGTCCAGAGAAACATCAAGGCAGAACATATCTAAAGCCCAGAGAGCCAGACTAAAATGCAAGTATCTCACAGATTTTTGTCTGGGCGGTAGCCAGATTCACTTAGAGGATTAAAATAGATCAATGACCTAGGTATTATGTGGTAAAGCTTGATTAAATAAAACTGGGTCTCTCTGTGACATTACTGGGGAACTAGCTAGGATAAAGAAAAATAGCATCTGTGTTAATAATTTACTATATAAAATTACCATTACAAAATCTTCCAACAACTTATGTCAGAAAGCTATAATAGAAAGCATAGACACTATTATGAGAATTACCTGACAAATTCCGAGCACACTGGGTAGGATGGGGTGTATAAATGTAGAACATATATTTTAAATGGATTTGGTCAGATAAATGATTACATGTCAGGAGCCAGGGCCTCCACACCGCTCCTGGGAACCTGACCCTAGTGACATTCTGAGAACTAGTTGTGTTTGTACAAGATAAGCTGTCCTTCCCACCTCCGGGAAACAGACCGACCACAAACAGTTTGGCAGCAGATGGTCTGGCTTGATAAAATAGTTAAACCATGACAGCTGGGAGGCCACAAGCTTCCTTTCCCCCTCCCTTCTGCATTCATTTTTTCTTTAAAAAGCGACATGTGTCTGAAATAAAGTTGAGACCTTGACAAAACTTTGCTTGGTCTCGCTCTTCTCTCTCACCCATTTTCCTTTCAGGCTTGGTCCCCCTCGACCCCACAAATAACGAGGTTCCACTGGGCGGGGCACGTGGTGCCCAACGTGGGGCTCGAGGTACGGATCTCGGCCAGATGGACCCCGACCTACGAGAGTGTCGCTGCAGCCCCAGGAAGATTGAGGACCCTTCTCACAGCTCATGAGGAGTTTTCGTCCTCGGTAAGTGATTTCCGTCCGTCTCATAAAAATGGGCCAAAAGTTGACTAAAGAAGCAGTCTTCATCAAAGACTTAAAGAGTTCGCTCAGAGAGAGGGGAGTTCAAGTAAAAAAGAAAGATTTAATTATGTTTTCATTTTTATAGATGAAGCCTGTCCCTGGTTCATAGTAAATGGGCCAGAAATTCACCGGGGAAAATGGCAAAAGGTGGGATGAGATCTTAATGAAAAATTAAGTCGTGAGGGACCTGATGCCATCCCTGCCACAGTCTTTACATATTGGGGCTTGATCCAAGATATAGTTGAGGCTGCTTCCTCCGATCCAGACAAACAACAGTTATTGTCAGTTATTGTCAGAGTATTGTCTCTGTCCTCTTTACCATGCAGGGTCTTTAGCCTCCCTCCCAGATAAACAATCTGACACCCAGGTTCCCACCAAGTCCCCCTCTGTAATGATAGATATGTCCAGGTCCTCAGATTCAGACATCCCTTCCTCGGAGTCCAAGACTCTGGGGGCAGAGGGCCCCCTCCAAAACCTCTTTATCCATCCCTCCCAAAAAACAACCTTCCTCCGTTTAGCGGACCTTCCCCAGGACTTCCCGATCTAAAAACAGGTCTTCCCTCCCAAAACCAATTAAGAAATAAAATAAACCACTCCCTTTCCCAGGATCAGTCCCCTCCCCCCCTCCCCCCGAGCTGCCTTGACATTCCCGATTGTGGCCCGGGAACTAAACAATGATCCTTTGGATCCTGCTGAGGCCATGACTTTAGAGGACGAGGCTGCAAGATATAACCCTGACCGGCCACCACGGCCCTTGGCTCCTCTCCAAAGACCTCCTCCCTATGCTTCCCAGCAATTTTGTACTCCTGCGTTGTCTGTTCCTAGTTCATCTCTCCTTGAGTCCAAAAGACAACTCTTGGCACAGATAGGTGAACTTAAAGAAGTCCTAAAGCTCCAAAAACAGTTCACCAAACTTTCCACTGAACTCGTCTCTTTATAGTCCACTCTTCATGAGACCATCCTCGCCCCGATTTCTGGATCGGCAAATAAGCCCCCCCCCCCAGTTCCAAACCCCCTAAAAAGGCTCGAGGGTCCCATAGCGTTTTTTTGGCCTTCCCTGTGGTAACCCGTTCTTCCGGGGAGCCTGAGCACCCTTCCCCCACCTTTAACCCCTCTGAGGACGTGCTGATCGACCCTGACAGTGAGGGGGAGGGAGCCCGAGAAAGCGAAAGTGAGGATGAACTGCCGGCACCTTCTAGTGGGCACGGCGAGTTCCATAAGATACATTTTAAAATTTTAAAAGAATTAAATGCTGCCGTCAGGACCTACGGACCTAATGCCCCTTTTACCCTTTTGGTCCTTGACTCCCTGTCTCGGGGTGGCTATTTGCTCCCAGGAGAATGGATTCGTGTGGTTCTCACCTGCGGCCAATTTCTAACTTGGAAGGCCGACTTTATCAATCGCTGTCAAGCGGCTGCTGCCACAAACTTACGGTCTCCAAGATCACCTTCTGCGACATGGACTCTAGACAAGCTCAGTGGCCAGGGAAAATATTCAATGGAGGTCCAACAACAGTGCCTCCCCCTCGGTCTCTTGGCCCAGACAGCCAACGCCACTCTCGGTGCTTGGTGAGCCCTTCTGGCCGCGGCTCGGCACTCAACCCTCTGACTAAAATTACTCAGGGGACCCAAGAAGATTACAGTGAGTTTGTGAGCAGAGAGAACCTTGGGCCATGAGGCTTCCAAAGATAAGATTATCAGACAGCTGGCTTATGAAAATGCAAACTCAGCCTGCAGGGCCGCTTTACTCGGCAAAACCAGAGACAAGACTCTAGATGAGATGATCTGCCTGTGCCACGATGTAGATTCCTTCTCTTCCAAAATGTCTCAGGCCGTCCATCTTGCGGTGGGTGCTGCGCTTCAGGCTCATAATACTCAAAAGGGTTGCTTTAGGTGGGGCCAGATGGGCCACTTTGACCGCCAGTGCCCCAGCGCCCCAGGGTCAGTTGAGCCCCCCCAGGTGTCCTCAGGCCTCACGGGCAGGCCCTCACAGCCTTTCACCCTCTGCCTGCACTGCCGGCGGGGCAAACACTGGGCTAACACCTGTCGCTCCACCACTGACATCTCCGGGAGCCCACTGTCTTTCCCTCAGGGAAACAGACAGAGGGGCCAGCCCTGGGCCCTTCAACCCATCCCATTCCTTCTGGCCTTGGGGAACAGCCGGCCAGTAACCCCCCTCTCGCCCTCTACCAAGCCACCCCAGGAAGTGCAGGAGTGGACCTCCTCCCACACAATACTAAAACCAGAGGAAGGAGTACAGATTCTCCCTACAGGGATTTCTGGCCCTCCCCCCTAAGAATACTTATTTCCTGATCTTGGGCCATGCCTCCTCTACTTTGAGCGGCCTCAGCGTCCACACCCCCCCCCCCGGTAGACAATGATTATACTGGGGAGATTAAGGTCCTGGCCAGTGCCCTTTGGGGTCCAATCTCTATCTCCCAGGGCCAACGTTTGGCCCAGGCACTACCTTTACCCTTAGACACCTCCCACCCTGCCCTGGGCGCCCAACACGGCCCTTCCTGACCAGGCACCTTGGACCTCTATTGGGTTCAGGCCATCACTAGGGAGCGCACTACATTGAACCTTAAAATCCAGGGAAAGACTTTTGAAGGAATCCTAGATTCAGGGGCCGATTCCACTGTACTGTCACAGAATTCTTGGCCCCGCCATTGGCCCTTACAAGCCTCCATGACCCATCTACAAGGAATTGGACAGTCCAAAAATACCTTACAGAGTTCCCAGCTTTTAACTTGGGAGGACAGTGAGGGAAATAAGGGCACTGTCTGGCCGTTTGTTGTTCCTGGCCTTCCTGTCAATCTCTGGGGCAGAGATATCCTCTCCCAGATGAAAATCTTTATGTGCAGTCCCAATGAGGTGATTGCCCAACAGATGCTTGCACAGGGTTACCTCCCTGGACAGGGGCTTGGCAAACAAAACCAGGGAAGCCCTACACCCCTGACCACACCTCACAAAAGAGATCGCACAGGCTTAGGGTTTGACAGCCATTTTTCATGAGGGCCATTGCTCCCCCTGCACACCAGGAAGACAAAATCACCTGGAAAGATGACATCTCTGTCTGGATTGACCAATGGTCCCTCCCTTCCAACAAATTGTCTGCATCCATAGCGTTAGTGCAGGAACAGTTGGCTGCTGGACATATTGAACCTTCTACCTCTCCATGGAACACACCTATTTTTGTCATCCAAAAACGAAATGGTAAATGGCGCCTGCTACAGGACCTCAGAGCAGTCAACAAAACCATGGTCCCTATGGGCTCCCTACAGCCTGGTCTACCCTCCCCTGTGGCCATTCCTGATGGCTACCTAAAATTAGTCATTGATTTAAAAGACTGTTCCTTTTCCATCCCCCTCCACCCTGAAGATTGCAAACGTTTTGCATTCATTCTTCCCATAATCAACTGTGTGGGACCTTTCCCCCCACTTCCAGTGGTGGGTCTTCCCCCAAGGCATGGCCAACAGCCCTACTCTTTGCCAAAAATATGTGGCTCAAACCATCGACCCCTTCAGGTCCCTTTTCCCGACCTTTATATGGTACATTACATGGATGATATTCTTCTGGAGGGACCCAATGAGCGACAGCTCCACCAGGCAGGATTGCAACTTATCACTGCCCTCCAAGATCGAGGGCTCCAAGTCTCCCCTGAAAAAATACAAGTACACCCTCCCCATTTGTTCTTGGGGTTCGAACTATTCCCCCATAAGGTTCTTTCCCAAAAGATTCAACTGAGGCATGATTCCCTGCTAACACTTAATGATTTTCAGCGGCTACTGGGTGATATTAATTGGCTGCGCCCTTATTTAAAGCTAACTACAGGTGAATTAAAACCTTTATTTAACATATTGTGAGGAGATTCTGATTCATCATCTCCACGAATGTTGACCTCAGAGGCCCAAAAGGCAATGGCCAGAGTAGAACAAGCCATAATTGACCAACACATTGGCTACTACTCCCCAAAATTGGCTCTTCACCTCCTTCTCTTTCCCACACCCTTTTCCCCTACTGGTCTGCTTTGGCAGGCTAAACCCTTATTTTGGGTCCATTTGTCAGCCTCCCTGACTCGCAGTCTGCCTACCTACCTGCACTTGGTCGCCCGCCTGCCACGTCTTGGCAGGGAGGCTGCCCTTAAACTCTTTGGCAAAGACCCTGACATTATAGTCCTTCCCTATAATGCCTCCCAAGTGCAGTGGCCCATTCAAACTGATGACAATTGGGCTGTTAACTGTACCTCCTTTCAAGGCATTATTAGGTGATAGGTTAGTCCAGTTTCTACATAAAACACCAGTTGTCTTCCCCAAAAGAACTAAGAGCTCCCCAATAGCTGGAGCCACATTGGTCTTTACCGATGGATCTTCCTCAGGCATAGCCACCTTCTATATAGACAAAAAGGTCTCCCGATTTATGACTGACTTCTCCTCAGCACAGCTTGTTGAATTATCCGCCATTATAAAGGTGTTTGAGGTTTTATGAGATCTGCCCTTCAACTTATATACTGATAGTGCTTATGTAGCCACCTCTGTGCCTCTTCTTGAAACAGTCCCCTATGTTCGCCCCTCCACAAAAGCCTCCCCATTGTTTTCCAAATTACAAAAATTGATTCTCGCTCACGATGCCCCTTTCTTTGTGGGCCACATTCACACCCACTCTGGTCTGCCTGGCCCCTTAACAGAGGGAAATGATGTGGTGGACCGGGCCACCCAGCTGATTGCCTTGGGGAGTATAGATCATAGGCCTGTTGAGCCTCTTGACACCACACGGCTGGCTCATAATTTACATCACCTCAATGCTCATACTCTCAGGCTAAGATTCTCCATCACCCATGAACAGGCTAGCCAGATTGTCCGCCAATGCAAGAGTTGTTTGACGCTTTTGCCTGAGCCACATTTTGGAGTCAACCCGCATGGGCTGATTCCTGGGGAATTGTGGCAAATGGATGTTACACATTATCCTGTCTTTGGAAAACTTAAATATATTCATGTCTCTATAGACACCTATAGTGGCTTCCTTTATGCATCCTTACAGACTGGGGAAGCTACTAAACATGTTATCAACCACGTCCTTGCCAGCCTGGCAACCACACCAATACCTAAAATTCTTAAGACGGACAATGGCCCAGGATATACCAGCTCCAGCTGTAAACAATTCTGTGCTCAAATGGGCATCAAACATATCACGGGCATCCCTTATAACCCTCAAGGACAAGGGAATGTTGAACGGGCCCACCAGACACTCAAAAACATGCTCTTCAAATTACAGTCTGGGGGATAAGCACTCTACCCCAGAGCAGGCAATTTTAAGACCCTCCTCAATCATGCCTTATTTGTTCTAAACTTTCTTACATATGACTCTGCGGGCAGATCCACTGCGGACCATCTCTGGCACCCGTCCACAGCTGATAACTATGCACAGGCACTGTGGAAAGACCCCCTATCCAACAAATGACAGGGCCCAAATCCAGTCCTCATCTGGGGCAAGGGGCATGCATGCATTTATGACTCAGAGACACAAAATGACAGATGGCTCCCAGATCGCCTCATAAAACCCACCCAGGGAACCACTGAGAAGGCTTCTCATTGTGTTTAATTCCAGAGACTAAGAAAAGCCAGAGATGTCCCTGTCTCCAATGACGCTGCTCCCTTGGATCTTCTTCAAGGCTCTAGTGTGCTCCAGTGGCAGGAACAATCCCTCGCCACATCAACTTTTTAACTTTACATGGGTAATTCTTAATGAGGCAGGAGATATAGCTAATTCAACCTCTTGGCTCTCTGCCAATATCCCTTGGGACCCCTTACAGGTTGATCTATGTGTGTTGGCCCTTGGGGCTCATGACTATTGGGACTATCAAGATTTCTTTATGCCACAGCAAAAGCCCCCCAAACCTGTCTCCCGGCTGGTCTGGCACCCGGGATGTGGATCCCAAATGAAAAGGTCCATCTTACAAACGGCCCCCCTATAGATATCCCCCGGGGGACATCGAGACCGCACTCTTAACACAAAGTGCGGTTTCTCTCCTGATTTTTACTGTGCCTCCTGGGGCTGCAAGACCTCTGGAGACACTGATTTGAAGCCCTCCTCCACCTGGGATTATATTACCCTAAAGAGAAAAGACCCTTCCAAATACGCCTTTGGTTCTGGGGCCCTCCACCTCAAAGGGGAATGTAAAGATCAGTGGTGCAACCCCCTTTCCATCACCTTCACTGACGCTGGGAGAAAGGCCTCCTGGGACAATTCCAGAGGCTACGAATGGGGATTGAGACTCTATATACCAGGATGTGACATAGGCCTCACATTTAAGATCAAACTTATTAAGACACTTCCACAGGGCCCTACAATAGCTATTGGACCAAACGTAGCCTTACATATTAGACAGACGAGCCCAAAAATCATAACAGGGGCTCCCTCAATTACGAGAAAACCGGCCTTAAGCCCCTCCGCTAGCACCTTTTTCAACCGACCATCCCGGTGGGACCCCCTTCGTTATCTAACATTATTCTCAATCTAGTTAATGCTTCCATTGAGACCTTGAGACACAACAATCGGACAGACTACTTAGAGTGTTGGGTCTGCTGCTCTCCTCAGCCTCCCTTCTATGAGGGAGTGGCTATTATTGGTAAGCCTCTTTTTACTAATGACCCCAGTCAATTAAGGTGGGACAATACTGAGCGCCTTAGATTGACCCTTTCCCAGGTCTCGGGATTGGGCCTCTGTTTATTAGCCCCTAATATGCTCCCCCCTCATCAGTTAAGCGAAATTTGTAATCAAACAATTACCGTCAACTCCACCTTTCAATACATTCAGGCACCCAATGGCTCTTACTTCATCTGCTCCACTGGGCTCGATCCTTATGTGATTTCAGCTTCTTTATTGACACACAGAGATTACTGTGTCTTGGTCATTCTCATTCCAAAAATTACCTTCCACCATGCAGAAGACCTACTTATGTTTTGGGAGTGGGGTACAACCCGTACCATAAGAGAACCCATTACGGCCATCACGCTAGCTGTCCTTTTGGGCCTAACTGCCACAGGAGCCAGAACAGGTATAGCCTCCTTGATTTCTTCTACTCAACAGTATAATCAACTTTCCATAGCTATTGATAATGATATCCGTGAATTACAACAAGGCTTAAAATATCTTAAAGAATCTGTATCATCCCTATCAGAGGTAGTATTACAAAACAGAAGAGGGTTAGACCTCGTCTTTCTACATGAGGGTGGTCTATGTGATGCCCTTAAAGAAGAATGCTGCTTTTATGCAGACAAGACGGGGTTAGTTGATGATAGCATAGAAAAAATAAAAAAGAGCTTAGAAGATAGAAAGAGAAAGAGAGAACAAGACGAAGCTTGGTATCAAAACTGGTTCTCCACCTCTCCTTGGCTTTCTACATTACTCCCTAGCCTCCAGGGACCCCTTGTGGGCCTCCTACTACTTTTGACATTTGGCCCTTGGGCTTTTAATAAACAAAGCAACTTTGTTAAGTCACAGATTGATTCTGCCCTCCAGAGGCCGGTTGCTGTTCATTACCATCAACTTAGTACCCAAGAATCCACCGAGGACCTCCCCCCCCCCCGATGCTTCGTCTAGCGGCCTACAGTTTTCGGCCCTAGCGGCAGAGACAGAAACTCCCTGGTATCGCAGGTTGTGGAGGCTCTCCTAAACAGCCTTCTGGCTCCTGACAACCCTTAGCCAACAGAAATAACTTTTGGGCCATAAGCTGTGGAAGAGCCCATGATGGGAATATTGTAGTGCCATGACTCTCACGCATGCCCTTAAAGGCTGCAGGGTAACCCCATGACGGGATTATTGTGGATCTATTACCCGGGTGCACATCGAGACTATAAAAGAACGATGCCGGGGATGGGGGCCATCCACATAGTCTAAGACAGAGTCCCTACCCTAATGAGGCTAACATAAAAATCGGGCATGAGTCATGGGTGCCCACTACATAGCCTAAGAAAGGCCTTCCACCGACCCTTCTTAGCCACACCTCAATTACTGTAAAAGAAAGGGGGAGACGTCGGGAGCCAGGGCCTCCACACCGCTCCTGGGAACCTGACCCTAGTGACATTCCAAGAACTAGTTTTGTTTGTACAAGATAAGCTGTCCTTCCCACCTCCGGGAAACAGACCGACCACAAACAGTTTGGCAGCAGATGGTCTGGCTTGATAAAATAGTTAAACCATGACAGCCGGGAGGCCACAAGCTTCCTTTCCCCCTCCCTTCTGCATTCATTTTTTTCTTTAAAAAGCGACATGTGTCTGAAATAAAGTTGAGACCTTGACAAAATTTTGCTTGGTCTCGCTCTTCTCTCTCACCCATTTTCCTTTCAGGCTTGGTCCCCCTCGACCCCACAAATAACGAGGTCCCGCTGGGCGGGGCAATTACAGATATGAGGCAGTAATGGAGAAACTTAAGAAGCAAACTGTCTCCTGATTTGTAACACATCTATTGTTGTACATGCCCAACTATGAGGGTAGTAATTGCTGTGACAGGTACATGATACAAAATGTTTAGGTTGTACTATTAGCCAGGGGTTAGAACAAGAATGACACCAGAAAAAGATAAAGTCACATCAATCTTTGTGAGCTGTACTATGGTGTCTGTGTACACAACTGGATCAAAGATGCATAAACTACGTCAGGGATTGAAAATCAGGTCCTCAAATTAAGTAGAAATTCTAGTTTCTTCTAATTCTTATAGAATCAAGATTTTATGTTCCCATATTAACCTAAAAGGAGGTAAAAATGTGCTATAATTATGTGCACTATACTTGGATTTTGATTTTTGACATTCTGGTGAAGTCAAGATTTAGATTTAATTGGTAAATTATTTGTATTAAAATTAATATTTTCAATGTCTCATTCACTTATAGACAGTTAATCTTTGACAAAGAAACCAAAAATATACAATGGGAAAAAGAAAGCATCTTCAATAAATGGTGCTGATCTAACTGGCTGTCTATATGTAGAAAAATGAAAATAATCCATATTTATCCATAATGATCCATATTTATCACCTTGCACAAAGCTCAAGTCTGGGTGGATCAAGGACCTCAACATAAAACAAGATACACTGGATCTAATAGAAGAGAAAGTGCGAAAGAGCCTTGAAATCATTGGCATGGGAGAAATTTTCCTAAATAAGAAACATTTTCCATCACAGGAGGTAGAGTGTGGGAAGGTCCTGGAAGGGAAAGAGGAGGGGAAAGGAAAAATGAGGGGCTGGATCATGTATTGGAAGGGACAGGACAGAAGTACAGAGGCTCAGGAAACTGAATAGAAATGTCGCATTGGGAGATGGGGAGCCACTAGAAATTCCCAGACTACAGGGAAGCAAGAGGCTCCCAGGACCCAGTTGGGACAACTTTAGCTGAAATACCCAACAAAGGGGAGATAGAACCTTTAGAGACTACTTCCAGTAGATAGGCATGGCCCCCAGTTGAGCGATTAGGCCACACAGCCATCTGAAAAATTTTAATGGTTCCTGTCCAAAGGAAAGACAGGGACAAAAAATAGAGCAGAGACTGAAGGAAAGGCCATCCAGAGACTGCACCACCTAGGAATCCATCTCATCAGCAGACACCAAACCCCGACACTATTGCTGATGCCAGGAAGCGTTTGCTGATAGGAGTCTGATATAACTGTCTCCTGAGAGGCTCTGCCTGAGCCTGACCAATACAGATGCGGATGCACATAGCCAACAATCAGACTAAGAATGGGGACCCCAATGGAGGAGTTAGGGGAAGGACTGAAAGAGGTGAGAGGGTTTGCAACTCCATAGGAAGAACAACAACATCAACCAAACAGAGCCCCCTGAGCTCCCAGGGACTAAACCACCAACCAAAGATTATACAGGGGAGGGGGGGAAGACTCATGGCTCCAGATACATATATAGCAGAGGATGGCCTTTGATTGCATCAGTGGGGGGAGAGTCCCTTGGTCTGGGGAGGCTCGATGCTGCAGCATAGGGGGAAGCTAGAGTTGTGAGCAGGAGTGGGTGAGTGGGTGAAGGAGCACCCTCATAGAAGCAAAGGGGAAGAGAGAAGGAGGGTGGGATGGGGAAGTAAGTCGAGGGGTAACTGGGAAGGGGGACATCATTTGAAAAGTAAATGAATAAAATGATTAATAAAAATTGAAAAAAATAAAAATAAGGAAACATTTTCTAACTACAGAAACGGGTTTTGAATTGTCCTCTGAAAACTTTGAAATTGTTGCTTTTTGTAATATATCCCTATTTATTTTGAACTGAGGTTGTATATAATATAGAGAAAACTTATTTTTCTGTGGATAGCACGCTTCTCAACATTACTGATTTACTATTTATTATCTCCCAATTATCTGTGATAGAAGCTGTGTCATAAATGAATCCATCCTATCTAAGAGGGCATAGTTGGTATTCTACATTTTCCCTTGCACAAACTATTCATAAATCAGTAACTTACTATATTCCTAAACATCATGTCATACATTAAGAAATCACTCCATAGTATTAGTAATATTTATATCATGTACATTTGCTTTTGCATATAAATTGTAGAAGCACATAAACATAACTTATAAAAACATTCTATTGGGTTTTCTAATTCAATTGTATTGAATCAATATACTGACTTAGGAGAAATTGAGAGTACAATGTGTTTGTAGTTCTGAACATGACATTTGGGTTTCTTTATTGTTCTCCACATCAACTTTTCATGATCGTACCCTAAAGCTGGAGCTTCCCAAGTGGCTAGACAGGCTGACTACCTCCTTCAACTCTAGGGTTATAGGTGATCCCTGAAAGCCACCTCCCTGAGGAATAGCTTTCATAGTACCAAAAGGTGCCATGCAAGCATGAAAAGGAAGGAAGCAACCAAGCGTCCTAAGCAGCTAAGATGCCTATAAACTACAACAATGACCAGCATGGCACAATAATCCTAAGGGATCAGTAGTGGCTCACACACCAGGATGGCAACCAAGAGCTCTCTAATTGGTGATGATGATGATGAGATGATGATGATGATGATGATGATGATGATGATGATGATGATGATGATGATATATTTTTAAAAGGAAAGAAGAGAGAGGGAGGAGGGGACATGTTTTTATGCTTAAGCAGTGAGCACTTTCATTGCCCGGTAAACCATCTTCCCAAACTCTAAATAGACACTTAAAATATTTAGTTAAATAGAAGTTTTGGGGACTGAAAAGATGGCTAGGTAGATAAAAGTATGTAGTTCTCTAGCAGAAGGCCCAGGTTCAGTTCCAGTATTCATACGACAACCAGCACCAACTCACATAGAGCTTCTTACGCATCTGTACTCCCATCCTCATGGGATCTGATGCCCTCTTCTGGCCCTCCTTAGGTAACAGGTTTGCACGTGGTGCACACACACACATGCATGCATGCATGCATGCAAAAAAAAAAATAGTAATCTGTAATGAACAATAAATTGATTCCAAATGGTATGTACATGCACTTAGGCTCCATTTCTTGAAGTTGATATATGTCCATTTATTACCAGTCTAAAAAGAGTAGAGATTAGCTTTGAATGAATATATTTTCTGTATTGTGCTGAGCATAGTTTTTATAATTTAATAACTTGATTATATATACATAATATGAATTAGTGTTACTTTGTGGAATTCAATGATGTTTCATCAAGCATGTTTGCATTCTTTACTAGCAGGTGATTCTGATTTATCATTCTTACCTTCAGGCTTAGGATCAAGGACATATATATATTGCTTTAAAAAACAGAAATATTTATCACTTGTTATATTCTGAGACAATTTGTTCAGAACCATAAAAGTTTGTTCTTGGAGCATTGTCAAAATCTACTAAATCATTTGTGGGAATAGTTGCAATTACTAATTCTACCTTGAAGTAGATGTAGAAGAAAACTGATTCAAAGTTTAATAAATACTATTTCAATAAAAATTGTTCATTTTGTTTCATTTTTCAAAGTTTTGCTCTAATGTTTATAATCTATTTTGTTATTCATGTTCTCAGACAATCTGTGTATTCATCTACATATCTATGCACCTATGAATCTTTTATCTATATGTACATGTACCTAAAAATCTGCCTGTTTGCATCCTACTCCATTTTTATTCCAGAAATAAAGGTTTATTCTGCTAATTTCAAAATGATGAATGATAAACTCAGTAACACTAATAATTATTTTTATATTGACTTTTATATTTTTCTATTATGAATTTATTTTCCTAATCACTTCCAAACTTACTCTAAATGAATACACGATAATTTTCTGCTTTTCATGTGTTTTTAAATAAGAATTTCTTTCTCAGTACCTCTCTAATGTTTACGTACTTATATAATTATAGTGACAGGTTCTAGTTGCTCTCTTCTAAAACTATTTTGCCCGCTGCCATTAAATCTATTTGCACCATCAACAAGTGAGAGATCACATTTTCAAAGATGATGTTTCCATTTTCAGAATTTCAGATATACAGAGGTAATTTACCCACTCATTTGTTTTACTACTGGCCTGATACATAATAGTGGAGAATATAATAAATGTTTGAAATTAGTTTAAAAATAAATTATAATATTAGGATTTTGGTTTTCTCCAATTGGGTCTCACTGGGTATACTACCCATGCTTGAAGGTAGGCCCCAGGCCAGCAGCAGATGGTTTAACATCAAAATGAACCATAGCTTTGTTTGGACATTTTTCTCTTACTGGCCTTTTGCTTATATATTATATTATATATTATATATTAATATATTGTATATTATATATTATATATTAGATTAGATATTAGATATTATATATTATATTATATATTATATATTATCATCGCCAATTTTTTTTTTTTTTTTTTTAGTGTGTGTGTGTGTTTCTTGTGTTTTCTCATTGTAGTTTTTCTCCTGGTTTGTTTGCCTGATTGTTTTTTAGTAAGAGAGGAAAAGACAACATGGACCCAGGTAGGTGAGGCGAAGTTAGGGGAGGGGAAACTTTGATCTGAACATTTTGTATGAAAAAAAATTATTTTCAATAAAAAACAGGATCTTAAAGAATTGAGTATTTCTATAAATAAATGTTTAAATGTTACTAGATTATTATAAATAAGCAAGTAAGTAAAAAAATAATAAAATACTTTTTACAGTAGCTGGAGAGGTGCCCCATCAGTTAAAGAACTTGATTGTGCAGAGTGCCTGAGGTTTAGTTCCCAGCACCCACATGGCAGCTCACAACACTAGTTTCCAGGAGATCTGAAGCCATCTTCTAAACCCTGTGGACCATGACATGGACATTGTACATTCACAGACACGCATGCAGATAAACAACTCATAACCATGAAATAGACACATCTAAAAATGTAAAACAACCTGTACACACTTTTTATATGCACGTGGGAAATCTGAATCCATCCTGAGGTATAAGTACCATATTGGACTGTGTGTTTACTTGTAATTTATATTCACTGATTCTTCTGTATTTTCTCTCATTTTTTAAACATGACTTATAAATGAAAAACTATTATCCTGGATCCTACTTTAATAGAGAAAAATCTGTTAATTTTTCTCTCCAGTATAATTTTATGTTTATTGAGAGTAACCAAATTCATGCAAGTTGAAAGTTATTTCAATATATAAAGAAAAAACTTTTGAAAGTTTATCCCATGGTCAAGATAAATACTTTATCAGACTCATGAAAAGCAATTTCCTCCAAAAATAAAAGTTATCTGTAATCTCTATGACCAAACACACACAGTTATGAAACATTGAATGCTTTCCCTCTGACACTGAGAACAAGTACACTCGCTCTAAAGATGAGCTTTCTATTCAGCCCTGCACTGAATGTTCCAAACAGGCAGTAAAATAAGAAGAAAAATGAAGAGTATAGGTTTCAAAGCAAGAAGTAACATAATAGGGATTATGAATTAGAACTTGCTGAAAATGAAGGAATGGTTCAAATGTGAAGAGTATGCCATGCTCTTGCAGAGGGCCTAAGTTCAGTTTTTAGAACACACTGAAGGCAGCTTACAAGCACATGAAATTCTAGTTCCAGAGAACCCAAAGCCCTCTTCTGGTTCCCTCTGGCACCTGACCCCATACTTAGTCAAGCAATAGAAGTTAATTACATCTTAAAAAGAAAAATCCTAAAAAACAAGATTAAAAACATGGCAACTAGAAGATTTTCAGGATAAATAATACAAAAGTGAATTATATATTTTTTACAGGAAATAAATGAGTAATTAGGAAATTCATTTTAAAACTGATACCATTTATAGAAATAATGAAAGGTTAAATAGCTAGTAGTACACACATGATCATTCCTGAATACAAAATACTTCTGTATCAGTTTCTTAAAGTTGCTATAACAGACCAAAAAAAAAAAAATACACAGCTTGACATGATAGAAATTTAAAGCATCAGAGTTCTGGAAGCCAGCAGCCTGACTTGAAAGGTCCTGCAGGGCGAGGTGCTGGTTCCTGGTTCAGAAATCCTTGGTGCTCCTCACTCACACATGCATCTAGTGACCTGGCCACCTTCTGTGTGCTTGTACTCACTGTCTTACCGCTACAGAGTTATGATTTTCTAACCAAATCTCTTCTTTTTATCACACTCCAATCATACTAGATTAGAGACAATATGAATAACCTTAATTTAACTTGATTACATCCAAAAATAAGCTCATATTCTGAAGTACCTAGAAGTTAGAATTTTAACATTTATGTTTTTGAAGGTATAATTCAACCCAAAAAACAGCAAGCAAAGTACAAAAAGTCTTGGCAAGCTTTTGCCTGCCGGATACCCAGCAATCCCAGCCAAGATGAAGTCTATCCTGACCCCTTGGACCTCCATCTTCCAGTTCCACACCAATAACCACAACCCCAGACACCCACAGCCATCACCTACCACCAATCCCCCAGTGTCAAGGTTCTGCTGCGCAAACCCAGTAGTGGGGAGCTCCACCCTGCCCCTTCTGCACTCCATTTCCTGGTCCACAACTCTCTGAAACTCTCTCTTACATCTCTTATATTCTGTGGGTGATGTTTGTGTCTGTAGTTACTACTATCTTCCCTAGGTCTCCATCTCCACCAGGAAGCTTCTGTTGCTAGAGGCCAGTTACTGACAGAATAAACAGAGGCCTGCAACCATCAGAATCACCAGCTCGACTTGCATCCCTAGAGATCTGCACTTCTACTCCCCACCCAACCACCAGCAGCCTGAACCCATCACAGTCTAGCAGCTCTACCTGCATCCCTGGACGAATGCTACTACAGGGACAACCAGCTCTTCCTGCAATCCGAGAGCCTGGGACAAGAGCAATTACCAACTCTACGTTCAATCTCAGAAGCCTACTCCCACCAGTGACTACCAGGCCTGCCAACATTAGGGACAACCAGATGGATAAAGGCGAGTGTTAAAAATCAAAGAACATGGTCTCCATCTGAGCCCCACAGCTAAGGCTGTACAACAGCCCTCCATGCCCAAATACAAGCCAGAGAGCTGGTCTCCTGAGTAGTGCTGACACACCTAAGATCACAGGCTCACAGGTTCACAGGCCCACAGGAGGGACAAGCTCCGTCAGAGACAGCAAGACCAACTAACACCAGAGATAACAGGATGTCAAGAGGCAAGGGCCAGAACCTAAGCAAGAGAAACCAAGGCTACCTGGCATTCTCAGAACTCAGTTCTCCCACCACGGCGAATCCTGTATACCCTAACACACCAGAAAACAAAGACTCAGATTTAAAATTACATCTCATGATGATTATAGAGAACTTTAATAAGGACATAAATAACTCCCTTAAAGAAATATAGGAGAACACAGGTAAACAAGTAAAAAGAGGAAACACAAAAATTCCTTACAGAATTATAGGAAAACACAACCAAACAGGTGAAGGAATTGAAAAAAAAAGAACAGACAGGATCTAAAAATGGAAATAGAAACAATAAAGAAATCACAAAGGAAGACAACCCTAGAGATAGAAAACCTAGGAAAGAGATCAGGAGTCACAGATGCAAGCATCACCAACAGAATGCAGGAGAAGAGAGAATCTCAGGTGCAGAAGATACCATAGAAAACATTGACACAACAGTCAAAGAAAGTGCAAAATGCAAAAAACTCCTAACCCAAAACATCCAGGAAATCCAGGACACAATAAGAAGACCAAACCTGACGATAATAGCTATAGAAGAGAGTGAAGATTCCCAACTTAAAGGGCCAGTAAATATCTTCAACAAAATTATGGAAGAAAACTTCCCTAACATAAAGAAAGAGATGCACATAAACCTACAAGAAGCCTACAGAACTCCAAATAGATTGGAGCAGAAAAGAAATTCCTCCCATCACATGATAGTCAAAACACCAAATGCATAAAACAAAAAAGAATGTTAAAAGCAGTCATGAAAAAAGGTCAAGTAACATATAAAGGCAGACCTGTCAGAATTACACCAGACATCTCAACAGAGACTATGAAAGCTAAAAGATCGTGGGTAGATGTCATACAGACCCTAAGAGGACACAGATGCCAGCTAAGGCTACTAAATCCAGCAAAACTCTCAATTACCATAGATGGAGAAAAAAAGATATTCCATGACAAAACCAAATTTAAACAATATCTTTCCACAAATCCAGCCCTACAATGGATAATAGATGGAAAACACCAACTCACGGAGGGAAACTATACCCTAGAAAAAGCAAGAAAGTAATCTTCTTTCAACAAACCCAAAAGAAGATAGCCACACAAACATAATTTGACATGTAACAACAAAAAATAAAAGGAATCAACAATCACTATTCCTTAATATCTCTTAACATCAATGAACTTAATTCCCAATAAAAAGACAGAGACTAACAGACTGGATGAGAAAATAGGACCCAGCATTTTGCTACATTACCTCAAGTGACAAAGACACTACCTCTGAGTAAAAGGCTGGAAAAATCTTTTCCAAGCACACAGTCCCAAGAAACAGACTGGAGTAGCCATTCTAATAACGAATAAAATAGACTTTCAACCAAAAGTTATTAAAAAAAGATAAGGAAAGACACTTCATACTCATTAAAGGAAAAATCTACCAAGATAAACTCTCAGTTCTGAACATCTATGCTCCAAATGCAAGGGCACCCACATTCATAACAGCAACCTTATTAAAATGCAAAACACACATTACACCTCACAAAATAATAGTGGGAGGCTTCAAACCCCACTCTCATCAATAGACAGATCATGGATACAGAAACTAAACAGACACACAGTGAAACTAAAAGAAGTTATGAATCAAAAGTATTGAACAGATATCTACAGAACATTTCATCCTAAAATAAAAGAAGATACCTTCTTCTAAGCACCTCATGGTACTTTTCCAAAAATACACCATATAATCAGTTACAAAACAGGCTGCAACAGATACAAGATAATTCCATGCATCCTATCAGATCACCATGGACTAAGGCTAGTCTTCAACAACAACAACAAAAGAGAAAGCCCACAAACATATGGAAGCTTAACTTCCTCTACTCAACGATAACTTGGTCAAGGAAGAAATAAAAAAAGAAATTAAAGACTCTTTAGAATTTAATGAAAATGAAGGTATATCATACCCAAACTTAGGGACAGAATAAAAGCAGTGCTAAGAGGAAAACTCATAGCTCTCAGTGCCTCCAGAAAGAAACTGGAGAGAGCATACACTAGCAGCATTCCAGCACATCTGAAAGTTCTAGAACAAAAGGAAGCAAATACACCCAAGAGGAGTAGACAGCAGGAAATTATCAAACTCAGGGCTGAGACAAATGAATGAAGTAGAAACAAAAAGAACTGTACAAAGAATCAACAAAACCAGGAGCTGGTTCTTTGAGAAAATCACAAGATAGATAAATCCTTAGCCAGACTAACCAGAGGGCACAGAGACAGTATCCAAATTTGTTGCAGGAAATATTAAAAAAGAAGGAAGTAGCAGCATGTTCCTGTGCTATGCCCTTGTTCTCTCATCCCTGGCGGGCTGGCCCCTCATGCACTGGCAGGCAATGGCCGGCCTGTTTTCATCTCATAGAGTTCTGACTCAGAGCTCCATGATCTCTCCACCCAACTCACTAAATGAGTTGAAGTGAAGAAGACCTAATAACAATACTCTTCAAACTATTCCACAAAATAAAAACAGAAGGAACACTATCCAATTCTTTCTATGAAGCCACAATTATGCTTATACCTAAACCCCACACACACCCAACAAAGAAAGAGTACATAAGACCAATTTCTCTTATGAATATCCATGCAAAAATACACAATAAAATTCTCACAAACTAAATCCAAGAATACATCAAAATGATCACCCACCATGATCAAGTAGGCTTCATCGCAGGGATGCAGGGATGGTTCAATATATGGAAATCCATCAATGTAATCCACTATATAAACAAACTCAAAGAAAAGAAAAACCACATGATCATTTCATTAGATGCTGAGAAAGCAGTTGACAAAATTCAATACTCCTTCATGGTAAAAGTATTGGAAAGATCAGAAATTCAAGGTCCACAACTAAAAATAGTAAAGCAATATACAGCAAACCAATAGCCAACACCAAACTAAATAGTGAAAAACTTGAAGGAGTCCTACTCAAATCAGGGACTAGACAAGGCTGCCCACTCTCTGTCTTTCTACCTATTCAATACAGTACTCAAAGTCCTAGGCAGAGCAATTAGACAACAAAAGGAGGTCAAAGGGATACAAATTAAAAAGGAAAAAGTCAAAATATCACCATTTGTAGATGATATGATAGTATACTGAAGTGACCCCAAAAATTCCTCCAGAGAACTCCTAAACCTGTTAAACCTCTTCCGGAAAGTGGCCAGATATAAAATTTACTCAAACAAATCAGTACCCTTCATCTACTCAGAAGACAAACAGGCTGAGAACGAAATTATGGAAACAACACCTTTCACAATAGTCACAAATAATATTAAATATGTTGGTGTGACTCTAACCAAGCAAGTGAAAGATCTGTATGACAAGAACTTCAAGTCTCTGAAGAAAGAAATCAAAGAAGACAGCAGAAGATAGAACAACCTCCCATGCTAATGGCTTGGCAGGATTAATATAGTTAAAATGGCCATCTGCCGAAAGCAATCTACAGATTCAATGCAATCCCCATCAAAATTCCAACTCAATTCTTCATAGACTTAGAAGAGCAATTCTCAGATTCATTTGGAATTAAAAAAAAAAAAAAAAAAAAAAAAAACCAAGGATAGCAAAAACTATTCTTAACAATAAAAGGACTTCTGGGGGAATCAGCCTCCCTGATCTCAAGCTGTACTACAGAGCAGTAGTGATAAAAACTGCATGGTATTGGTACAGTGACAGGCAGGTAGATAAATGGAATAGAATTGAAGACCCAGAAATGAACCCACACAACTATGGTCACTTGACCTTTGACAAAGGAGATAAAACCATTCAGTGGAATAAAGACAGCATTTTCAACAAATGATGCTGGTTCAACTGGCGGTCAACATGTAGAAGATTGCAAATTGATCCATTCTTATCTCCCCGTACAAAGTTCAAGTCCAAGTGGATCAAGGACCTCCACATAAAACCAGATACACTGAATCTAGTAGAAGAGAAAGTGGAGAAAAGTCTTGAACACATGGGCACAGGAGGAAAATTCCTGAACAGAACACCAATAGCTTATGCTCTAAGATCAAGAATTGACAAATGGGACCTCATAAATTTGCAAAGCTTTTGTGAGGCAAAGAACACTGTCAATAAGACAAAATGACAACCAACAGATTGGGAAAAGACCTTTACCAATCCTACATCCTATAGAAGGCTAATATCCAATATATACAAAGAACTCAAGAAGTTAGACTCCAGAGAACCAAATAACCCTATTAGAAAAAGGGAAACAGAGCTAAACAGAGAATTCTCTACTGAGGAAACTCAAAGGGCTGAGAAGCACCTAAAGAAATGTTCAACATCCTTAGTCATCAGGGAAATGCAAATCAAAACAACCCTGAGATTCCACTTTACATCAGTCAGAATGGCTAAGATCAAAAACTCAGGTGATAGATGCTAGCAAGAATGTGGAGAAATAGAACACTTCTCCTTTATTGGTGGGATTTCAAGCTGGTACAACCACTCTGGAAATCAGTCTGGTGGTTCCCCAGAAAATTGGACCCAACTATACCACTCTTAGGCATATACCCAAAAGATGCTCCAACATATAACAAGGACACATGCTCCACTATGTTCATAGCCTCGTTATTTATAATAATCAGAAGCTGGAAAGAACCCAGATGCTCTTCAACAGTGGAATGGATATAGAAAATGTGGTACATTTATACAATAGAGTACTCAGCTATTAAAAACAATGATTTCATGAAATTTGCAGGCAAATGGATGGAACTAGAAAATATCATCCTGAGTGAGGTAACCCAGTCAGAAAAGAACACACATGGCATGCACTCGCTGATAAGAGGATATTAGCCCAAAAGCTGGAAATACCCAAGATACAGTTTACAGACCATATGAAGCTGAAGAAGGAAGACCAAAATGGAAGGGGGAACAAAATACTCACAGGATGTAGACCATGGGAGGGACTTGGGAGAATGAGAGTAGGGGAGGGGGAAAAAGAGAGGCAGAACCTGGTATGAGAAGAGACAGGGATGATATACAGAGGGTCAGGAATTTGAACAGAAGTGTGTAGCAATGGGAGATGGGGAACTTCAGGTAGCCACCAGCAAGTTTCAGATGCCAGGAATGCAAGAGGTTCCCAGAACCCAACAAGGATGAGATTAGTGGAAATACCCAACAAAGGGAAGGGAGAACCTGTAGAGAACACATCCAGTAGATAGGCAAGACCCCAGATTAGGGGATGGGACCACCCACTCATCTCCATATTCTTAACCCAGAAGGGCTCCTGTCTAAAGGAAATATGGGGACAAAGTTTGGAGCAGAGACTGAAGGTAAGGCCATCCAGAGACTGCAAATTTAAACAATATCTTCGCCTAGTCCAGGACAACAGACGATATTTAAAGGAAAATTCCAACACAAGGAGGGTACCTATACCCAAGAAAACACAAGAAATTGTTAATTCTACAATAGGAAATCCAAAAGGAGAGAATTGAGATACACACAGAAACACACACACATATAGTACTATCATCAACATCAATTACTGGTCATGAATATCTCTCAACATCAGTGGGCTCAATCCACCAATAAAAAAACCACAGGCTAATAGAGTGAATGAGTAAACAGGAGCCATTATTCTGCTGCACACAAAACACACACCTTAATAAGAAAGACAGATATTACCTCAGAGTAAAGGGCTGGAAAAAGGTTTTCCAAGTAAACGGACCAAAGAAGCAGACTGGAGTATCCATCCTAATATCTAATAAAATAGTTTTTCAACCAAATTAAATGAAAAGGGATACAGGATACTTCATACTCAAAGGAAAAATCCAACAATATGGCATCTCAATTCTGAACATCTATGCCCCAAATGCGAAGACATCCACATTCATAAAATATATTACTAAAGCTTAAATCACATATGGAACCCCACCCCCATTAACAGTGGGAGACTTCAATACCCCACTCTCACCAATGGATAGGTTATAGAGATATAAACTAAACAGAGAAATAATGAAACTAACAGAGGTTATGAATCAAATGTACCTAACAGATATCTACAGTACATTTCACCCAAACACAAACAATTATACCTTCTTCTCAGCACCTCATAGAGCTTTCTCCAAAGTTGACCATATACTCAGTCACAAAGAAAACCTCAACAGAAGCAAGAAAATAGAAATAACCCCTTGTATCATATCATACCCCAATGGATTAAAGCTGGACTTCAACAACAACAGAAACAATAGAAAGCCTTCATACTCATAGAAACTGTACAACATTCTACTTAATGACCACTAGATCAGGGAAAAAATAGAGAAACAAATTAAAGACTTTCTACAATTCAATGAAAATCAAGGCACAACATACACAAACTATGGGACAAAATGAAAGCAATGCTAAGAGGAAAGGTCATAGCACTAAGTGCCTTCATAAAGCAATTGGAGAATTCGTATACTAACAATTTAAAAGCACACCAGAAAGTCAAGGGGGAAACAAACAAACAAACAAACAAACACACCCAAGAGCAGTAGATGGCAGGAAGCAATCAAACTCAGGGCTGAAATCAGTCAACTAGAAACAAAGAGAACAATACAAAGAATCAACAAAACCAAGTACTGGTTCTTAGAAAAAAAAAAAACCAAGAAGGCAGACAAACCCTTAGCCAAACTAACTAAACGACAGAGACGTGTGATGTGTGTGTGTGTGTGTGTGTGTGTGTGTGTGTGTGTGTGTAAGACAGTACCAGAATTAACAAGATCAGAAGTGAAAAGAGACATAACAATAGACACTGAGGAAATTCAAAGAATCATTAGCTCTTACTTTTGTATTACTTAAAATTTAAAAATCTAAATGAATGGATGACTTTCTAGACAGATGCCACTTACCAAAGTTAAATTAAGATCAGATAAACTATCTAAATAGTCCTATAACCCTTTAGTAAACAGAAGCAGTCATTAAAGGATTCCCAAACCTCCGGCCCCCCCAAAAAAGACCAGGACCAGATGGGTTTAGCAGATTTTCAAAGAGCTAATAAATTATTTAACAAAATAGAAACTCAAGGAACATTGTAAAACTCATTCTATGAGGCCACAGTCAATCTGATATCCAAACCACACAAAAACTCAAAAAAGAAAGAGAAATTCAGACCAATTTCCTTTATGTTCATTGATGCAAAAGTACTCAATAAAATACTTGCAAACCTAATCCAAGAACATATCAAAGACATCATCTACCATGATCAAACAGGCTTCATTCCAAGGATACAGGGGTGGCTCAATATATGAAATTCCATCAATGTAAAACAGCATATAAACAAACAAAGAAAAAACATGATTATATCATTAGATGCCGATATACCCCCTTTGATAACATCCAACAGTCCTTCATGTGAAAAGTCTTGGAGAAATCAGGGACACAAACCACATCCCTAAACTATATATGTTGGCCAGTAACCAACGTCAAATTAAATAGAGAGAAACTTAGAATAATTCCACTAAAATCAGGAACAAGACAAGGCTGTCCATTCTCACCATATCTCTTCAATAGAGTACTTGAAGATCTAGCTAGCGCAATAAGACAACTAAAGGAGATCAAGGGGATACAAACTGGAAAGAAAGAAGTCAAAGTATCATTATTCAAAAATAATATGATAGTACATACGAGTGGCCACAAAAACTCTACCAAAGAACTCCTACAACTGATAAACACCTTCACCAAAGTAGCTGGATAAAAATTAACTCAAAGAAAGCAGTAGCCCTCCTTTACACAGATGATAAGTGGGCTGAGAAAGAAATTAGGAAAACAATACCTTTTATCATAGTCAAAAATAATATACAATATATTGGTGTAACACTAATGAAGCAAGTGAAAGACCTGTATGACAAGAACTTCAAGCTTCTGAAGAAATTGAGGAAAATATCAGAAGATGGAAAGATCTCCCATGCTCATGGATGGGTAGGATTAACTAGTGAAAATCACCATTTTACCAAAAGCAATCTACAGATTCAATGCAATCCTCATCAAAATCCCAAATCAATTCTTCATAGAGTTAGAAAGAGCAATTTGCAAACTCATTTGGAATAACAAAAAACCCAGGATAGCTAAAACTATTCTCAACAACAGAAGAACTTCTGGGGGAATCGCCATTCCTGACCTCAAGCTGTACTACAAAGCAAGAGTGATAAAAACCACATGGTATTGGTACTGAAATAGACAACATTGATCATTGATCACTGGAATCGAATCAAAGACGCAAAAATAAACCCACAGACCTATGGACACTTGATTTTTGATGACGAAGCCAAAACTATACAATGGAATAAAGAAAGCACCTTCAACAAATGCTGCTGGATTAACTGGATGTCTGCATGTAGAAGAATGAAAATAGATCATATTTATCACCCTACCCAAAACTCAATTCTTCATGGATCGAAGACATCAAAATACACAAAATCTAATAGAACATAAAGTGAACTCATTGGTATAGGAGACAATATCCTGAACAGAACACCAACTGCTCAGGCACTAAGATCAACAATTAATAAGTTGAACCTCATGAGACTGAAAGGCTTCTGTTAAGTCAAAGGACACCATCAACAGGACAAAATGGCAGCCTACAGATTGGGAAAAGACCTTCCCCAATCCTGCATCTGACAGAGGACTAATATCATATATATCTACATATCTATATAAATATGAAAAAACTCAAGTGATTACACACCAACAACCCAAACAACCCAATTAAAAAAATAGAGTACAGAGCTAAACAGAGATTTCTCAGCAGAGGAATCTCAAGTAGCCAAGAGAAACACTTAAGGAAATGTTCAAAATGCTTAGTCATCAGGTAAATGCAAATCAAAACAATTGGGATATTCCACCTTACACTGATCAAAATGGCTAAGATCAAAAACCTAAGCAACAGCACAAGCTGGCAAGCATGTAGAGCAAGGAGAAGACTCTACCATTGCTGGTATGCATACAAACTTAAACAACCACTCTAGAAATCAACTTGGTGGTTTCTCAGAAAAATAGGAATTATTCTACAAAGATATATGCCAAAAGATCCCTCACTATACCACAGGGATACTTGTTCAACTATGTTCAAAGCAACTTTATTCATAATAGACAGAAACTGGAAACAACCTAGATGTCCCTCAATTGAAGAATGAATGAAGAATATTTGGCTCATTTACACAATGGAATACTACCAAGCTATTAAAAACAAGGGCATCATGAGTTTTGTAGGAGAATGGATGGAAGTAAAAAAATATCCTGAGTGAGGCAACCCAAACCCAAAAAGACATGCAAAGTATGTACTCACTTATAAGTGGATTTTAGCCATAAAGTACAGGATAACCACTGTACAATTTATACTCCTAAGGAACCCAAATACACATACATACATGTGTGTGTGTGTGTGTGTGTGTGTGTATGCATGCATGTGTGTGTATGTAGTGATGGAGGAAGAGATCTAGGTGGGAGAGGGGATGGGAAGGAAAAGACAGACTGGAGGCAGGGATCAGGTGTAAGAAAATCAGGAAAGAGAGAATGGAAATCAGCTGTGGGCAGAGGGCAGCCATTTCTAGGACATGTCAGAGACCTGGGACTAGAGAGGACCCAGGGTGGATATGGGGGTGACTCTAGCTGAAATGGTAAGACTCTAGGGAGCCTTAATTTACCAAAGACACATGGAGTAGGGGATTGATGCAAAATGCAAGAGAAATTTATTGATTCATCAGCATGCTGAGGTCACTCTACATACCAAGATGGGAGGGCGACCCCCTACAGACCATTCAGGGACCTTAAATAGGACTTTAGAGCAGCCGCCATTAGGTACAATGTGATTGGCCGAACAGTGTGACTTTTAAACTGATTGGTCTTTAGGGAATGAGGTAGCAGGTGCTTAATCAGCCCCTCCCTTCCAACCTAAGTGCTTTCTAACCTGTTTCTTCCGTGTGCTCGGAGGTGGGGAGGGGACCCTGGTGGAATATCTCAAAGTTCCCGAGCTGACCTTTCAAAATATCTAGCAGTGGGGAATATGGAGCCTGAAATGCCCACTACCTATATCCAGGCAGGACTCCCAGTAGAGGGAAAAGAACAGCAACCCACCCACAAAACCTTTGACCTAAAATGTATCCTGCCTGCAAAATGTTTAGGGACAAAGACAGAGTAGAGATGGAGAGAATAGCCAACTAATGACTATCCCAAATTGAGACCCATTACATGGGCAAGAACCAATCCCTGACACTATTAATGATACTTTGCTATGTTTATAGACAGGATCTTATCATGACTGTCCCTAAGAGGCTCCACTCAACAGCTGATTGAAACAGATACTGAGACCCACAGTCAAACACTGGATGAAGTTCAAGAAGCCTTGTGGAAGTCATGGGAAGGATGGAGAGACCCGAAGAGGATAGAATTAACTATCAGAATTAACTAACCTGGACCCTTGGAGTCTCCCAGAGATCGAAAGTCCAACCAAAGAGCAAGCATAGACTGGATCTAGGCTCCCTTCACATAGCTAGCAGATGTACAGCACTGACATCATGGGGGTACTTCAACAACTAGGTGGGGCTTGTCATTGAATTTGTTGCCTCACTGGGGTGCTTTGTCATGCCTCAGTGAGAGAGGATGTGCTTAGTCCTGAGTGACTGATGTGCTGGTGTTGGGTGGGGGAAATACCCAGGGGAGCTCCCCCTTCTCAGAGTAGAAAAGGAAGGGAAGTAGGGGCAGAGCTTCGAGGGAGGACTGGAAGGAGATGGAGGCTGATATTAGGATGTAAAGTGAATAAATAAATTAATTAATCAAATAAAAATACACAAATTAAAAAAGGATTGACAATTTTAAGAGATTTTCTCTCAAACCATAGGCCACATATAATGCAATAACATTGTTAGAAGACTAAGAGAAAGAATTAGGTAACTAGAAAAAAAAGAATTAAGTGATAAAAGGATTTTAAATATAGCTAAATTTTACATTAGTAATGAAGAGAAATGGAAATGTATTCAAAAAAGCAAAGCCAGTTTCTAACTTCATTCAAAGAAGTAGTTAATGTTCTTAAAAAACAAAATTGGAACTAGGGTTGTAGTTCCATCTTACAGAATGTGCTAGCAATGTAATGCCCTGAGTTGGAGTACCAGCAGGAATAGAAGTGGCCTGGGGCAAGAAAGAAACAGAACAAGGAAATTATCCTAAAAGACAGGGATGGAATGCAAAACTGGCAAAAATTCAGCAAATTTTTCAAACTATTAATGAAAATAACTTTAATTTGAAAGAAGTACAGTTGTATACACTCTCTCTCTCTCTCTCTCTCTCTCACACACACACACACACACACACAAGCTGTGTGGGTGAGTGAGACTGAGTCATTCAGTGTGCTCTGATATAATTTTAAATGTTTTATATAATTTGGAGAAAACAAGTTAGACACACCATATGTCATCTAGGTGTGGCAGCCCATACCTGTACCTCAAGCACTCAGGACAGTGAGGCAGTAGGATTTTAAGTTTAAGGCTAGTCTTAACTAGCTGAGAATTCACCATAAGCCTGTTTCTCAGAAAACCAAAACTATCTGTACTGGCTAGTTTTGTGTGCCAACTTGACACAAGCTGGAGTTATCACAGAGAAAGGAGTTTCAGTTGAGGAAATGCCTCCATGAGATCCAGCAGTAAGGCATTTTCTCAATTAGTGATCAAGGGGGGAGGGCCCCTTGTGGGTGGTACCATCCGTGGGCTGGTAGTCTTGGGCTCTATAAGAAAGCAAGATGGGCAAGCCAGGAGAAGCAAGCCAGTAAGGAACATCCCTCCATGGCCTCTGCATCAGCTCCTGCTTCCTGACCTGCTTGAGTTCCAGTCCTGACTTCCTTTGGTGATGAACAGCAGCGTGGAAGTGTAAGCTGAATAAACCCTTTCCTCCCCAACTTGCATCTTCGTCATGATGTTTGTGCAGGAATAGAAACCCTGACTAAGACACTATCCAATGCAACCACTTAAAAAAAGATTAAAACCAGCTGGGCAGTGGTGGCAGAGGGAGGCTGGTCTCTGAGTTCAAGATCAGCCCGGTCTATGGAGCTATTTACAGGACAGCCAGGGTTACACAAAGAAACCCTTTCTTGAAAAAAAAATTCAAAAATAAAAGACATGTGTAGAAAATAGTGGTATGTTCCTACTATTATGTTAGAAAAAAATTAAAAAGTCTGAGTATCTGAGCACATTCACTGTGGAAAATAGAGACTGCTAAGGAATTCATTCACAGAAGTAGATTTTAGAAAAGATGGAAGCCTTTTTCCTTATATGAACTTTAAAATTTTATAATATGTCTACTTCAAATACGAACAGGAACTCACTCAAACTATCTGTATATGCAAAGAATATACATTCCCTGTTAATTGGCATTTCATCTTACTAATTCATTATATAACTGGCTACAAGATTATCTCTACGGCTATGAATTTTAATTTCTCTTTTGTTCTTAAATGAAATTTAATTAAATCAAATTCTAGGATTTAGATGGTTCTCTAGTCTAGCTGGATTGATTAAACTGCTCCTATGGCTTTTGAGAGTCCTGGGCAAAGCACAACTACAAACCCAGAACAACCGTTCACATGGCCCCACATGAGGACTAAAGGGAATACTTTACAGGTTTCCTTTGTCCTCACGGTTTCTAGCTGCCTCGATGTCCCCATCTTGAATATATTTCCTACTAGCTTCTCTTTCTGATCTCTGGCAAAGAATTTCTTGGATTTTCCTTTGTTATAGATCTTCATCTTCTTGTAAAATATTCACAACTTCTTTGACATTTTGTGTGTGCCTGGCTCATCTTCATAACAAATCTCCAGTAGAACTTCAGAATTAAAGGCTTCAGCTTTCTAACTGAGCCTAAAGTTATATTTTTTAACTCATTAATTCACCTAGACATTGCTTTATGGCACAACACGAAAGACAAAGATCCACTTTCACCTATCACCTAGTAGGCAACCCTTGGGACATAGCTAACGGTTGAAGGCTCCTACTCACAGCAATTGCATACGAGGCCAACTCAGCAAAGGTGGACATCTGAGCTCAGCTTTCTTCTCCTTATACCGCTGCAAATATTATTCCTGACTTCGACCTTTAATTTTCTATATATTTAGAATCTGTCCTCAGTTTCTAAGAAGACATCAGATAGTATTGGTACTATACTGAATCTACTCTCAAACAGGCCAAAGTGACTTGGGTTAGGTTCCTATTTCTTTATTTCTTATTGTTTTTTAATGTTAATTAATAAAATGCTAACTTTTCCAACAGAAGGTTTATAAATGTTTGTTAGATATAATCCTAGAAATTAATACTGTCACTATAATAAGTTATTCAAATTTTTTATTCTGTGTATTAAAGCATAGACTATGCAAATAACTTATGTTTTATAAGTTTATCCTATTTCATAATGTTTCTAAAAAATCGTATCACATACATATAACAATGGTTTGTTTTTTTCTCATGAATTAGGCAAGAATCTCTTTTACATGTTTAAAAAATCTATTCAAAGTCTATAGGAAATCCCCATCTTAAATGACTGGTTACAGAATACTTTATTTCAAAAAAATGTGAACAATAGGATGATTGCAGTAAACAACTTAGAACAACTTAAGAAAACTTCAGAAATACCAAGCACCAAAATGTTAGAGTCTAATGATCACATATTAAAAAGCAATGTTTTTCTTTTTACCTATAAATGTGAGTAGCATATTTATATATTCTTAGTGACACAGTATGTTTTTTGTTTTATGTTATGCTAACTATTGTACAGTTAAGTTTCTTACCATTTACATTCAGTAGTAATTTTTCTATGGAGTTCCGTGGAATGGTTATATAGCTTCTGGTATAAAAGATGCTTCCTTTGTAAATAATTTTGTGTAAAAACTAAAAGACTTTCATTTGTTTGGGATGATCTAAATAATGCCTTACATCTTTAATATAATAAAAACATAAACACATAATGTTCACCCTTTTTTTCTTACTAATCAGACATTTATGAGACCATTTTGCTAAGGACTTATCTATATTATCTGTGTTAAATTCACTGATAGAGCTCAGTCACTAATCTGACATTGATATTTATTTGCACAAAATTAACTTGTTTTAAAATCATTTGCTTCTAATCTCACTAATCCCTTGAGTTGTCAGATATTTCCCACTAAACTTTATTAGTTTGTATTCCACTCACTATTTCTATTTTTTATACAGCACAGAAATGGAAATGTAGTATATATACTCACTATCTTTTTTTGAAATTTCTTTGAAATTATTTCATCTTGTGGTACATATCAGTAATTTGTACCTTTTTAAAACTGTACTTGTTCATTTGTATTTTCTTGTAAATTGTATGTGCATTTGAATATATGTATGTATGTAAATTATTTCTTAATTCCCCCATCATCCTCCTTTCCAACAAGTAAATCTTTACCTAAATGCACACACGTGTGTTTGTGTGTCTGTTTGTGTATGTATGCATGTATGTGTGTGTGTAACTATGTTATGTTAACATATTAAAATATTTTTCCAATTATAAGTCATCAAAAGCCAATATAAGTGACGAATTAAACATTTTAACATCAGAATACAATATACTGGCACGATACACTATAGTAATAAACTAAGTTCACTCTATTTTATTTACTTATCTATTTTATTTACTTATTTTTAAATACTTTTAAAAAGTAAAATTTATAGCAAGTTGGTTTGTTTGGTTTTGGAAACAGGTTTGGATACTGCTTAGACTGGTCTCACCATCTGCATGTAGCCAAGGACATCCGAGGACCTTTACTGAGCTGCTCTGTGTCCTAAATGCTGGGGTTCTAAGACAGACTGCCACAGCTGATGACAAAGACAGCTTCAGTGCATTTTAATTTAAAACTGCTTATGATTTCTAACATCAGCTACCCATAAGTAAAAATATTAAAAATTATTTCCATTTGGGTCATCAAGATAACTCAGTGGGTAAGGGCCCTTTGTCAGCAAGCTGGACAAGCTGTGTGATTACTGAACCACGGATGAAGGTGGGTTCTGACTCTCTCAAGTTGTACTGTGACCTTCAGATATACCACATGGCATACATATACCTACAACCTCAAAATAAAAATAAATCAAAATTTAAAAATAAATCTATTTAAGTTTTATAAAGCCATATAAAACAGTATATATTTAATATATTTTATTGATGAAATAATACTATATTAAAGGAGATAAATGCATTGAAATAAAATGTTTTAAAAAAATAAGTTCTAATATCAAAATAACAAATGCATAAGCATGAAAATACTGGAAATTTCCCATAGGCAGTAAAGGAAACACTCTTGTCAAGTTAGTTAGGGATTACTATATACACAATAGCCAAAAAAACCCAAAAAAACAAAAAACAAAAAAACCCAAAAACCAAAAAAAACAAAAAAACCAAACAAACCACAAACCAACAAAGAAAACCACACTGCACATATGAATACATGCATTCAACAGCACACATGCTATGTTTACCTGAATTATATGAACATAAGGCTTTATCTGTAAAACAGTGTGGAAGTAATGTCAAAAATACAACTGAAAATTGTTACTGGAAGAAGAATTGTGGAAATCTTATCTCTAGACTACAGATAATAAAATTCAATATGTTAAAAAGTAAAAATGCCATACTAATTCAGAATAAGATAGAAATGAATTATATATGAATACAAATTAAAATTAAGTTAATAGAAAATCTGACTAATTGAATTATAAGCTAAGAGCAGAAATTAAGGAAGATGCACAAAATCAAAATCTATTTATAGCCTGTACCATAGCACTTCTGTCAGGAACATAAACATATTATATAATGTGAAATTCAAGTGGTAATTACTAGACAGAGTATATTAAACAACTAAGGAACTGGAATTAGATGAGCCATTGAAAAGTATCACTCAGTTTGGAATTCTGAATTTCAAAGATGGATAGTTTAAAGTTGATTTCCTTTTAAGCATGTTGAAAAGCAAACATTCAAAATTTGAAGGATACAGATAGTTAAATATTTTAATACTATTTAAAAATGTATGAAAATCATCAAAAAGTAAAGGGACATATTTTGCTCCTTTTTGTAATACAATTGATATGTCTACTGGAGACAATGTAATTTACTGTAGTAACAAGTTATTAAGGAGACTTATTTTCTAACATTGAATTAAAGTTTCAAAAATGTAATGATAATTCCACACTAAAGTTTCCAAACATGGAAACAGTACATTTGCCAATTTTTACAAGACTGATCTGTTCTGTCAGAAGCCTACATAGCAGATCAATTGCATAAAGTATTTGTAGAAACAAACCAGAACTTTGTTTCTGGCCACAGTATCTGAAGCACAGTGGCAACAGCATAAGAAGTACAAGAAACCATTTCTCAGGAGAATAAATGTGTAACTATAGACCAAGGGGAAAAAATCAAGTAGACTAGTACTTTCATAAATATTTTAACATTTAGAATGTCATATTTTAATTAACTAAGAAAGAATTGAATGAAATACATTAGGATTGAACAACCAACGACAATGAAATCAGCACAAATTATAAATCCAAGCTTCACCACAACAGCCACTTAATAGATTTCAAATTTACCTCCCAACATTTTCGTTTAAAATAAATGTGATAGTCATCTGTATACTTTTGAAATCTAATGACCCTCATATTGTATTGTGTATTCTCACGTATTGATTATCTACTGTTCTCTATTCACTGCAACCATCTTCGATATCTCTACCCTTCAAAGCTCATGTGACCTATCTATACCACTCCATTCTACAGTAGGTTTTACACACACACAGAGAGAGAGAGAGAGAGAGAGAGAGAGAGAGAGAGAGAGACAGAGAGAGAGAGACAGAGAGACAGAGACAAACAGAGAACAAGATTAATTATGATACTGTCATGATACTTGTTTTTTCTATTCATGTATTTTTTTCCCTCAATATTTTAAAAAGATATTAAAACTACAGTAGTTTTTCTCTAAATTAAGGGTTTGTGCTTCAGGATTGAAAACAAAGTGACATTTTCTAACTCTAATTATATTAACATGATAATGGACCACTCTAAGGAGGGCTGAGGTTACACTGGAAAGCAGCCTGGAAGCACATTGAGGGTCAGAACCCCCTATCAGCACTATGGACCATGAAGAAAGATGCTTTGTGAATAACAAAGTCTCAGTCTCTGGAAAGTTCTAGAGTACATCAATATTTTAATGTCACAGTAAAAAAGTAACTCCAACCTGCAGCCACGACACAGGAATGAAGCACCAGGCAGCCAGTCTCAGGGGAAATTGCCATGCTCAGACCTGATTTCAGATAACCACAGTAACTTGGAAGACTTCAGTGAAGATCAATGTGGACAACAATCTAAGGGGTATTTTTGAATGCCATCCTTTCTTTGGCTTCCTAAAACCTCTATTAAGAGGACTTTTAAGGGATCTCAGCATCACATATAGTATGTCTCCACTCAGTCACAGCACCAAGTTCCACAAGCTCGACATGTACTTAATGTTCATATGTTTAAAGTGAGGAAGGTCTCAAAGAACATTAAATGGCAAAATATGACAAACTAAAACCAAAAAGCAGATGGAATATATTAATTAAAATCTATAAGAAATTCAAGTATAAATACACAAATTACCAGAGTTCTATCAGAAAGGACTTAAAGAAAAGGACAACAAAGCTAGGACTGGGGGATAAACATGGAAGAATTGAAGAGGTTGAGGACTGGGAATCCTCAAACATATTCACAACAGCGAACAACAACTGAAGCAGGTAGAGAAGAGACCACGGCTACAAAAAAGGGCATGCTGGCCAGCATCAGCGGCCCACATGCCTGATTTATATGAATTAGTACACAGTGTGCCACACTAAATCTTCATGTAGTAACTGACTATCCTACTCTATAAGTTATAAAGAACATACTAAGTCGATTAGAGTGGCCAGAAGAATAGACAATTTCATTGTGATAATGTAATTATTCCAATAAAGCAGGCTGTAATAGCACTTACAAATAAGAATACATAAGTGTTTATGGTCTCAGGAGGTTAAAAAGGAACTGTAAAAATTATTTTAAATTAATTTTATCTGAGTATCTGATATTGTGCTTAGTGGAAATAAAAACATAGTTATTAAAGAGAATTACTTTTTAAAAGAATGAAGATGATTCCCTGGGCTTTCCTGTGACTCTCAGAGGACCAATTTTAATTTTATATGTATGCAGCACTTTGAGATTTGTAATTTAATCCAATTTGGCAGAAAAGAGGTGATACGCCTAGAAAACAGTTGTGACCATCAGACATGCTTCTCACAAGTAACAAGGGACAACGTGGCTTGTTGCTTATAACTGGACACTTATGAAATCTCTCAGACGCCAGTCCGCTAACGCCTGCCAGAAATGTTAGTAAAGCAGACCCTGTGACCACATAAAAAGAACACAGCTCACACATGACAGTGAGAGCAGCAAGCCTTCCTCTCATGTCTCTACCACTTATTCATCAGAAAAGCACAACTGACAGGGTGGTAGAGAAGCCAGGCATAGCATTTTTCAATCTGCAAGAGCACGGTTAAATTGTACAAAGCTAATTTACAGTGCCCTGTTACAGTTGCTGGTAACAAGAACATTCATACTGGTTTGTATTTGAAATTGATCAATCCAGTATGTGTGCATGTGTGTGCGTGTGCACACATGGATATAAGTTTTATATGTTTATATGCACATATATGGATGGGTATATAGACAATGTGCACATGTGTGAAGGTCAGAAGTCAACTGGATACCACTGTCTATACTCTTCTGAGATGTGGTTTCTCATTGAATCTGTGCTCACCAGAAGGGCTGGGGTGGCTCACCAGTGAACCTCAGGGATCTATCTGCCTGCGTTGGCTTTCACAGAGCTGGAACTTTAAGTGTGTGCCAGCTGCTCATGCAGTTGCTAGAAATTTCAAATCAGGCCCCAATGGTTGCAGAGCACTTTACTCCCAGCCAGCTCCCCAGGCACTAAATATAAGACAAGGCACTATGCCTAAGTATCTCCTATCTACAGCTGCATGACCAAGCTTTATTATATTAGCTTTCTCTTTCCTACATTTGAGACTTTAAATACTGCTGGGCAGTGGTGGCGCACACCTTTAATCCCAGCACTCGGGAGGCAGAAGCAGGAGGATTTCTGAGTTTGAGGCCAGCCTGGTCTACAGGGTGAGTTCCAGGACAGCCAGGGCTACACAGAGGAACCCTGTCTCGAAAAACAAAAAAACAAACAAAAAACCAACAACATTAATACCTCCAAAAAGTTGTATATATTTGATGTTATATCATATAATATACAACTGGAATTATTTTAATATTGTGCATATGAATGCTTATTACCTGATGTTACTGTTTTAAATTATTAAAAACCACAATAGTAGCCATGAAAACACTAAAAAAACCCCACTCATTAGCAATTATAATGCTGTTTTCACTCTGTCAGATGTACAATCACAATTAGAAACATTCAATGAAAGTATGATAAAGTTTGCAAAACTTACTTTGCAACCTGCGCGTTGAGCTCTCTCCATGGAGCTGTCTCCGTGGCATGTATGGGGAAGGGTGGGGGAGTGGCAGTGAGGAGACGTCATGGGTCTGAAGTTTGTACCAGTGCGGTTCATCATCTAACAGAGCTGTTTCCAACTCAATTAAAATCTACAAACCAAACACACAAAGGCCCATCATACAAATAAAAATGAAATCTCTTCATTTTATTTATAGAGGCCTTACGACCTCTATAATATTGTCACATTAATTGTTACAACAAAGCAAGAGACAGTTAATGTTGCCAAGTTGTCAGCACGTTTTGACAGTAACTAAATGAAAAACAATTTTTCTAATGTTTTAGTTATTTTATACTTTAAATACTTTTATTTATTATATAGACCTTGACCATCCAAACAAGATAATATTAAATTTACAATATTTTATGCAAAAGGATAGCCATTTTTATTTTAAGCTGACCATAATTGATTTTATCTTTTATTTTCAAACTCAAAAAGCATTTTAGTTTACAGTAAATAGTAATTTCATAATAACTGATAAATGAGAAGAAAAGTTAATTAATAACAACTACCCATGCCACATTATATATTTGCATTATATATTTGTATTAGGAATAAAAAATGACAATATATGTCATATAGAGAAGGATTATAAAGCTAAAAGTAGGTAAAAATGACGTAAGGTCAGATAAGCTTGTTGGTAACAGAGATAAAATGAAGTTTTCTTCCTTAAAACTTTATGTGTACTGAACCTTACCACTGACAGTTCAAAACCAGAACATCACATCATTAGCTCCATATAGATTAGCTAAAAATGTCGGATGTCATTTAGAAACAAACAGGGAAAGGCAAGAATTGGTGCTTGATGTGTACCATATCATCCTATGATGGTATAATATGATGTTTTAATTATAACAGAAATCAGTTTGTAGAAATGATTTTCTGTTTTCCTTGATATTGTTATGCAAGGACGACAGATCTGTGCATATTACGCAGATCTACCATGCACAGATAAAATGCTAAGTTACTGTGCTTTTTAGCTACAAGTAAATAGGCAAATGCTGTTATTTTACTAGGTCTAAATGCTCCCTGTACATGTTCAATATTAGAGGCACTATGATGCCATGTTAACACATACTATACTTATTTAATACTTCTATTAAAGTTGAACTGCATATTATCATTATTTACACTTGCTTGAGAGGGAAACTGATGCAGGACAGATCACCTTGGTGGACACAGGGCTACAAAGTGACAGTACCAGCAATGCAGACAAGGCACTAGCTAGAGTTATTGTTTCCAAAAACAGCATGATCCTTCTTCCCAAATGATTCATAGGCTTTTACCTCTTTAACTGACATCTTTCAGTTCATAGCTCTTTCTTTTTATTTGATCTTTGCTATTCTCCTTTCATTTAATCAGAAAAACTAGGTAGACTAAAAAACAATTGAAGTAGAAAACTGACTTTCTCAGTATCATATGCAAGCAGCTAGACAGTGTCTTCATCTCTCATCCCTCTTCTTTTTGTTCTCTGCATTACAACTGGAAATATTTTTCTCCACTCACAATTTAGACAAACTTTGTTTACAACCTTTCATTGGTTCCCATTATTCCTAGGATCGAGTCAAGTAGGGAACATGCTCCACTGTCCTTTTGACCTTGAGGCTCCATTTCCTCCCTGACAATTTGAGGGAGCTGACCCAAACTCGTCAGCCTGACGCCTTGTTATTCTCTGCAGAAATCCCAGTCTCTTTGACTGTGAATCCTTCCTTTGACACTTCAGGCCCACATAGCAATTATATATCCTACTACATCCTCCTCATCACAGCAATTTCTGAATCCACAAGTGAGGTACAAATTCTTGAGGTAAACCCATAGAAAAAATGCCCAATACATTATATGGCTTACAAAGTTATCAAGGAATAAACTAAGAAAAGCTGAAACACTGTACAAGGCAACAGTGAATCTATCAAGTGCAAATCAAGCCTTCGTCATCACATACTCAGATTTCTCCCCAGTCCTTTATTATTAGGGGGTTTGTTTGTTTCGATTTTAGTTTTTGGTTTTGAGACTGAGCCTCACCATGTTACCCTCACTGTACTTGAACTCTTGAATCAAATGATCAGCTCTCCTAAGAGCTGAGATCATAGGTACAGATTACTACTAACACACACAGCTTTGCTAAGAATCTTTAAAAACATTGTTTTCTTTAGTATTGCTAAGTTTTATCCTAAAGCAGTGAATTTGTTCTGCTAAATTAAGACATTTAAACTCGTGACTCTACTGATACCAGTCATTTAAACAACAGAAAGGTCTGAGAAGCTTCAACTTTGACTACTTCCAGGTACCTCTCCTAAAAATTCACTCTCTTCTTCTCGAACTCTAGCTTGATCCCAAAGGGTAATTTCAAGCATTCGTTCCCGGAATTCTCTTCGGTGGACAGGAGAATAAATGAAAGTCTGGTTCCATTTGGGTTCCAATGTTTTCTTGACTGTTTTTGTTCTTCTCTTGTTTTTATCACTATTTTAATAAAAAGAAAATATGCAAACTTACATGCAAGGCTTTACTCTATATTTTATCAATTTAAAATTTCTCAGGGAAAACGTCAAGTAAGGTTTAAACTCCCTGCTAAATTATCATGCTGTGACTTAGAGTATCAGCTCAAATAAACCTCTTCACTTAAGCTGCAGAAAGTTAATTGTAAAAAGAAAATACATAAATTGAAATATTTACTTCATGAAAATAGCTAACCAGCATCTGCATTATATATTTTAAGAATTAATTTTATCCCAAATAAGAAATACTATTTGCTTTTTTGACAAAAGAGAAAAGAAAAAAAGGAAGAAAGAAAGAAAGAAAGAAAGAAAGAAAGAAAGAAAACCTCAAACCTTGTTTTTAAAGACACAGAATACTGCTTCTTTGTAAGGTAGCCAAAATAATGTTTGAAGGAAATAGAGGATAATTGTCTTGACAGATGGGACTTACAGCCAGAAGGACTTACAGCTAAAAGGACTTATAGCTAGAAGGACTTATAGCTAGAAGGACTTACAGTCAGAAGAACTTACAGCTAGAAGGACTTACAGTCAGAAGGACTTACAGCCAGAAGGACTTACAGCTAGAAGGGTTTCATACTTACTTTTATGGACTATCTCTGGTTAGGAACTATTTTAACTGCATACATATCATTTATATGTATATTGTATTTATAAATTACATGTGTGCCTTATAATATTATATCATTAGGTATGTTTAAATATATTTTAACATATAGTTTAACATTAATATACATCGTAAAATAGAAGATTAAAGATGAGAAGTGGAGAATGGACTCTAATTAGAACTGAAATACGAAGGATGCTGGGAGAATCAGTCATTAGCTTAACTGCAGACATAAAAGGCAAGGCTCTCACATTAAGAAGCTCCCTACAGCGAGCAGAGACAGGACATTCTGAAGTCCCTCACAAATACAAGTGCTTCAAAAGTTCCACCCACATCGCCCAGAAAACCTATGATAAAAATCTTATTTTCAACAAATAAAAAGAAATGGGTATGTCTTTTCTTAAAAAATGTAACTGAAGCCATCAAATTGCAATCACAGTATTTACTAAGTGTGTTTAAAAACAAATATTAATCTATGCAGGTATATTTTAAATAGATTGCTAAAAATAAACTAAATCCGCATTCTCTGAGGGCAAGGCAGTAAACATTTGTTCAATGAAATCTCAATGAGCTTGGTTTTCACTTTAGCACTCCAGGTTCCTGTTTATCTTAAAACAAGCACAAAACTTGACAATTGTATTCAAAACTCAAAAAGGAAAGAAATATATCTGTGGTCATAATCAGCCTTACTTCAATATTACCTTTATGGAACATGGTACAGAACATGTTTCTGACTACCATAATTGGAGCAGATATATCTTCTACACCTACTAAATCTCCAAGAAGTCTTATCAATTAAACATCAACTGATATTTCATCTATTTAATGATATTTTCCTAAAAAAATTGTCAGAAAAATTAAATTAATAGTTAATGTTTATTATTTTATTCATGTGTGAAAAACTGTGTCAAAAGAAAAGAGAAGAGCTAAGATGATAATGTAACTTTCTGATTAATGCAAAATAAAATCCCTATTACAGATTAAACTATAATACAGCCCATGAAACAATGTAAGCTTGAAAATATTTAACTGTTCTCAAATACTTGGTATCTGACAAGTACCTCAGCTGAGAAATGACCCGAGTCAAAGGTTCTAATATCTCTCACATTCTTTGAGGTTAAAAATAAAGTTAAACACTGTACCTGGAATATAGAGAACAAGGTAAGGAGAGATGCCTTTAGTTAAACCCTTTATTTTCTTCAAAAAAGAAGAAAAATTAGGCAAAGTAATATAAAATTAAATAATAAGCCAAATCAAGAAAAAAAATCAGTAAACTTTCAGTCTCTTAAAAATAAAATGTGGGAAGTGTCAAGGCTTAGTGGGTTATGGCATATGCTCCCTCCATGCCTGACAACCAAAATCAATGCCCTGGACCTACACCTAGGAGGCAGAGAACCGACACTCAAAAATTGTTTTGACTTTCATGTGAGTGCAATGGCAAGGACACAAACCATACATACATAATACATATATACATACATACACACACACATACATACTTACATACACACATACACACACATACACACATACACACACATACACACACATACACACACATACACACATACACACACGTACACACATACACACATACACACACGTACACACACACATACACACACACACATACACACACATATACACACACACATACACACACA
>JADRCH010000007.1:19827630-19840418 GCA_019843965.1 Rhynchomys soricoides
ACACACACACACATACACACACATATACACACACACATACACACACATACACACATACACACATACACACACATACACACACATACACATACATACATATATATACATACACACATACATATATACATACATACACATATACAAACACACACAAAGAAATAGTATAATTTAAAAATAAAAATATAATAATTTTTTTTTTTTTTAGAGTGACACCCAAGTAGCTTTAAAATAAAAGACATAGTAAAAAGGCAAAATTTGGTGTGGTTTATGTCAGTTCACTCCCAGGGTTTGTACAGCAACAAACCTCTCTGTACTAAGGACTCAAATAATGTAACTGCCAGGGTACTATGATAATTTGGCTGTTATATCTATCATTCAGCCAAAATTTAGGTTCTATCTGACCACTCCAATTACGGATAATCTTTTTCTTTCTTATATTTCAAAATGTGTCTGTCTCTCACCAAAAAAGACAGTTTACATTGTCAGAGTTTTTTCAATTTATGTAACTTCATAACATAAAATTATATAGTAAGCAACTTCTGATAACTCTAAGTGTTGTGAAATCTTAACTTATTCTGGAGCATTCTGCTTCCTTTGTCTCTTTGCTAGATTGCTCAGATGATGCTCAAAACAGTATAAATCTTGACTTCAGGGCAGGGAATACAAATCTTTTTAGCCTTCCCAACTTGTAAAACTGTTATGTAAATGTTCTAACCACCATCTATACTAATTACACTCTTTGTTTACTCACAGGTCCAGCATCATTCCAGGAATTCATGGCCTGGAACAATGATTATTTTCGGTTTGGAGCAATGGTCTCCTTCCTGCTCCTATCCAATGAGCCAGTTCTTTTCAGATTAGCCAATTAAATAAGACAGTGAGATTCTCACCCAGCCAATGAGGAAAGATATAGTCACTACAAGACTTAGATTAAAACCCAAGTTTACTTCCTGTCTTGGTATATTCCCTCTTTAGAGCTCTTTTGATCAGAGTTAAATCTGTCTTTTCAAAACACTAAAATTGGAGTAGTGGTCTCTTTTTTGTGACCCTGAACTTATTTCTAAGATGTATACAACTCAACTTTGCGGAATATTCTGCTTAAAATAATTATGGACCAAAGGTGTGTAAACAAACTGAAGATGTGTGCAGAGCTACCTCCAACCCTGGAAAAATGACTGAGACATGAAAAACAAAGCCCTGGAAAACAGAGACAGAGAAATGGGAAACACTGCCCCTCCGTCATTTTCCCCATGCTTGCTGAAGTCTCTTTATTCTTATACGCCTAAAATTAAGAGTGATTAGATTACTTCTGTGGAAAGTTTTTCCCAGTCCTAAATACCTTTAAAATCTGTGTAGAACAAAATAGTTCATGACAAAAATCAAAATATAGTCCTTGAAGGAGGTGATTTTGGGCCCAGTGGTAGTTGGACAATACAGGTGATAAACACAAAATGTACCTGTTAATTTTATGCAATGTAGTTATAACAAAAACAAACAAACAAAAATCAATATGGTCAAGAGGTAGAACGTGAAGAAGAATATGAAAACAATTTAGGTTCTGTTCCAGCTTTGTTTATTAAACAATGTACATTAAGATTTTTATTTAAATTTTTTAAAAATAATTTTGGCATATAAAATATATTACTTAAGAAATACAATATGCAGGTGTTTAAACTAAATAGTTAAATACAACCATACATAGTAAATGCAAAGTTTTAAAATAATCTCAAATACTTACTGTCATTTTTGATACATCAGAATGATTATATTTATAAATTTCACAAGTATATAATTGTTGACACAAAACAGTGAATGATACAGATCAAAACAGTCTTTGCTTTCCCACTTATTTTTAAGAGCATGTATGTTTTAGTTTAAAATCCCTACCTTCTGTCTGGAAGGAAGTAAATTTTAACATAAGGATTCCTTGGCCTCCCATCTTCCCTGGAAGGGAGATCCTTTGCTCCCAAAATTGTAACTATCAACTGGTGACCAACCTTGTCAAACCATAGTTTTATCTGAAAAAGCAAAAACATTTACTTATCAGCTCAAAATTTACTATCAATACATGTTTGCATTTCCAATCTTTATGCCATCGTCTGATACTAATATTAATAAGAGAGTTAACATTTTCCCCAGTAAACTATGATTTGTTAAAATAAAAGGATATACTATAATAACTTCAATGAATAAATAAATTGAGTCTGATGTCTCAGTTTTATTGATAGATCACTTGGGTTTTTATTATCCTGATGTGATGAGTTATTAATGAACATATACTAATTACATAATTTGTACATAATGATTCTTCTACATCTATTTTCATTTAGGAATCCCTACAGTTCTTTATGTTTACCTTAACCTTGAAAAACACATGTTCTAAATGCAGTGGGTTAAAAGTAACAAGTAAATGGTATTCAGAAGGAATTTTCAAGCATATGCTTGTGTCCATAGATATCATCTTTCAGAAGATATAAGAAGGCTTACTAGTAGCTTTAATAGATTCCCTTAGTTTGTATTTAAAACTATAATAAATTCACCTTTAAAAGTTTTTAGCTGCATATTTCCTTCTTCAGTGAAGAAACACTCAACATCCTTAAAATAATAAACTTTTACTTTATAAGTGTAAATAAGAAAATTGGTATCATTTTGCTATCTCACAATTAGGGACTGGCAATTTATGTCCTCCTGCTCCTAAATTCTTTTAACAGTAATCATCTCCTGCAGCTTCAAACCTTCACCCCTAGCTCAATGAATGTCCTCTCTATTGGGATCTATAAGAGATCCATGAAAGACCTAGGATTTAGTATCATTACAGTCATCTAAGAACTGAACTGGAACCGGTTTTGTAGCTTCAGATTCACAAATTTATTTATACATGAAATATGGCAGTTCAGTTCCAATTCTGCGATGGTATATTGCTGGGTTCCTCTGTATGTATTCCAGAACATCAGAGGCTGACTGACTGTTGAGTCAGAAGAGGTAGACCAACGGATAAAAGGGGTATATGCAATTATTTCTGTTCTTGCCTAGTTGGGGCTAAAAGAGACGAAGTCTCTTAGAATGAGTGATATCTAAGCTATGAAAGTAATTATTACTAGTTTTCATGTTTCGTTGGTTTGAATTTTAAAATGTTTTTATCTTGCTATTGCATAACTAGAATTTTCTACTTGCTAAGAAGTTCAAAAATAGACCTCAACAAGATTTTCTAAAGCTGTGTTTAATAAATATCCAACAGTCTGTTATTATCTGTATATAATATAAAGTTAATTTTTTCTAGGCTAGCTTTTTACCTATGAATTAAACTGAGATTTTAGATTTAAGAATCAGAGCTTTAATCCAAAGGATCAAGGACCACCGTCTACCACAAAGAAAAAGAAGTGTCATGGTGATTCATACTTGAAATACCAGCACTGGGAAGACCAAAGGAAGAGGAATGTGACTGACCCACAGGCCTAGGCTAACCCGAGTTACATAATGAGTTTGAAGCTATGTGGGCCACAGAGTAAAACCCTGTCTCTAAGAAGAAATCAAAGGACCAGAAACTGAATAGGGGCTGGGGACTAACTCAAAAGCTTGAAAGGAAAAATAATAAATTTTCTTGCTTAGATATAAAGATTAGAAAACACAGAGAATAAACTATTCTTTTGACAAAAGCTAAGAGAGAAAAATAAGGAAATTCAAATGTTTGATTGTTTATGGGATGAAGGAAATGTAGACAAGTGTCATAGTTTCTAAAACTCATGATCAAGCCCAGATTAATTTAGATATTCTCCACATCAATTATTGCAACAGGTTTAATGTTTTTATCAAAAAGTTTATTCTAAAGATTTCCCTGTAAAGCCAAATGCTATGATGTAACACTATTAGCTCTTATATAAGCAGACATTAGCATCATCGTTCTCATACTGCTGCATCAGTATGTCATTACCTAAATTAATTATCCAAACAGACTAGCACTAACACTATTAAATAAGAACAAATCTCACTCCATCTGATCAAAATTGGAATTTTTCAGAAGTTGTCTTGAAATTGGCATGTAATGACAGACCTAATTTTGTATTTTATTAAGGAGTACATTGAAGTTTTTGATAGATATCAAGCCCAAAGAATATTTTATGATCTATGTTATTTGTCATATTATTAAACCTGTGTTTTAAAAATAAATATTTAAAGCATAACTATTTATTCCCAAAAATTTAACAAATGTAACTCATAATTTTATCAAATGACAAGTCTTAGTTCAATTAATTTAATAAAAATATTTGTATCATTTTGATTGTTTAATATGACTACCCTTTCTTTGTATCCTTACTCTGTATCCAAATTGAATTGTTCACAACAAAACTTTAGCATCAAACACCAATATTTTATATTATATGACATTAAGTAGAATTAATATTTTATTTATTTAAAAGTATTATTCAAAGCCAACAATTTATTTTAAAACATGCACCGAAGCAGGGAAGGCATAATACTACTTTTAAGATAACTATATTAGCATACTGGACCATATAAACAATATCCTCATGAAAAGAGGCAAACAACTTGTACCCAAGTAGTATGTAAAAAAGCAAAGGCAATGATAAACTACAAAGAAAATAATATATATGTATATATATTATTTGGATTATGACTTTTGTTCTTTCAAACTCCAAAAGTGGGATTCTTACATAATAAATGCAAACAATGTAATTTAAATAAGGTACAAATATATTTGCCAATCTCAAGGAGTCATTACTTGGAAAATGCAAGAGAATGTGGATGTGATGTGGTATAATGAATGATTTAAAGAGACAGCAACATTTGTGTAATAAAAGAAAATATCTAGAGTTTAAAATTAGCTATTTCAGTAAATGTTACAGAGTTAAGCAAAAATCTACATGAAAACTAAATTGGAATGCTACTTTGAAACTTATACATTTGAGTACTCCATTAACTTACAAAATAACTAACAATAATTGTCTCTTTAAATTTGTATTCAATACTCTAATCTCCATGCAGAATTTTACGAGCTGCCTTATAAAATGATTTGGAAGTCAAGAGTATGGTTTGGAGCAACATACCAAAAGAAGTGTTCCTACTACGCATTTTCCAAAAACATACAAATACGGGATAAAACACAACTTTAGTCTCTATCAGGCAGACAAAGCCTTTACCTGAACCCTAGGGACAAAAGGCGTTGTTCTTCTACTAAGGCTTTGGCTCTGGTAAGCAAAATTAAAGAAAAAAGCAATAAAACAAAACCAAAGAGGACAATATGCTGGAACTAAAAGATCAAAAGTAAAAATAAACACATAAAGCTATCCCTTAAATACAATGTTTCCATGACAATATATTTAAATTAAGTAATTCATTATAAAAAAATATTTTCAAGTGCTAATATAAATGAAAACTATTCAAAACATTCTAAAATTTTTACAATTTATTTCATCATATTTTAAAACATAGTTAATATAATAGGAATTAAGAATGAATGTACAAGAACATAGTCAGGGTTATATAAATTTAAAAAGTGACTAAAGGATAACCACCAAAAAAAGAAATTTGAAACTTTATCCTTAAATACACTACAGCCCATGATATCCATGGGTGTTTGGTCCCAGTATACCCACAAATACCAATCCATTGATGTTCAAATCCTTTATGTAAGATGGCATAGTATATGCACAAAATATACAGGATCTCAAATGCTTTCAATCATCTCTAGATTAGTTACAATATAAAATATAATGTAAATGCTACAAGTTGTTAGTGTATTGCTATTTAAGAAATAATTAAAAGTCGATAGCTGTTCAATAGATTTATTAAAAAACTGATCCACAATTGTATACGTGTATGCATATGAAGCCTAGAACAGAAGCCTAACTGTCCACAGACTAAGAGCAGTTAAGCATGATGGAGAGAGGGCACAGGACCCACCCCAGGGCGCCTTGCTTGAGGTATTGTTAGCTCCCAATCGCGCCTACTAACAACTCTGTCTCAGTCACTGCTTTTAACTTAGACTTCTTCATTTTTCCTGAACGTTTATGGCATGATCATTAATGTATCATTATTCTCAACAACTGTGGGAAGTCACTGCCCTAATCCCCAACATGCAAGTGAAGAAAATACACAAAGAAGGTCTCAGTGAACTTCTAAATGCTCAAAGACTGGTATAGCATACACAGGAAGTAGAACATAATTCTCAGAAAGAACACCACATTTCTCTTCTGAACTTTTTAAGCTTTTATTTTAAAACCATTTCCTAGAATTAAAAAAATTGTAATATTCTAATTCATAGGTCCTAGATGTCAATGATAGGTCAAGAATAAAATCTAAGGCACATCTCTGAGTCTGAGAATTGATTCAGAACATTTCATTCTGCTCCCCAACAACAGATCCCATCACCTCTTCACTTTTGTCACAGATAACTAAGGGCTTCCTTCTGTCTTTCCCACTGTCACTGAAACTGGTAATGTGTACTGGGCAAGCTTTTGTCCAGGTACAGGACCACTAGACAGGCATAAGAAACAAATCTAAAATCCAAAGGAAAACAACCTTCACAGCAAACTGTTGGTCACCAGGAGTTGACTTTCTCTCTCCAAAAATTAAGCACCAAATCTGAGTTTTCTTCCTTTTCAAAAGAAGTTATGTCCCAAAGAGGAAGTATTCAGATATGGAAAGTGATTTAAAAAATCTGCCTGCATAAATCATCTTATGCATTGGAGAAAGCGTTCATAAGTCGGGCAGAGTGTGAAGCGTCCATAGATTAACTAGAAATGCTGGAGGAGGGGGGTTTTAGAGATTTCATTTTCCTGCTCACATCTCTAGTTTTTTAAATAAAATATGCCAAGAAAAGGAGATCTTTGAAAAGATATTTTACCTCATAAAATGAAGGCTCTACTTTAAAAAGAACACTGTCAAAATAATTAGTCCTTTATGGTAAACAGCTTTCCATTATCTAAACAACCTGAAATAAGGAGCTGTCAGATGTCAAATACAATATTTTTAAGCCTTATGTTTACCCCTGAGTTTATACATTAAAGATAACTATAGAACGTATCTGTACAGAGGTGACATTTTATAATGATGTAAACTATACAAAACATACAACGAATCATTTAAAGGCTTAAAATTCAGGAGCAATTACTGTACTGGAAAGCCGTGAAATTCTCGTTTTCTATAGTTTCTACCTTGGCCATTACCCCAGGAAAGCACTGCGTAGCCTGCAATCATTGTGTTCCTTTACCACTGTGGCTGTCTATGCTACAGACCTTAGTAGTTACTGCGGAATGGTCATGGTCTGTGTACCACGTTTGTAACATCTAAGGCTTCATACAAATGAGGAATCTAAAACTGCACACCACAACCTGTGAATGTCTAAAGTCACTTCTCACTAGTCTTTGTACTGTGATCTTTAGGACATGCTTTTCATGCAATGCATCTAGAACATAAATGTTATAAGAATAAAATAATCAAACATTAAAGTCCAAAAATAAAAACTGAACGATGTGTATGGTATGCCTTTAATTGCAGCACACAATGGAGAGGCAGAAGCAGAAGCAGAAGCGTCTGCTAGCTGTAGTCTAGTCTGGAAAAATAGCATTTCCAGACCAGTAAGGGCTACATAGTGACACACTGTCTTAAATTTAAAAAGGAGGAGGAGGGAGGGAAGGAGGGAGGAGGAAAGAGAAAGAGGAAATGGGGGAAGGGGAGAGAAGGGGAAAGAAGAAGTAAAAGAAACTGACAACTTCATACATGAAATATTTTTAAATGTTCTCAAGTTTCACAAAGGGAGAGATAAAATACAGACTATTATTCTAACACCCTTCAATTCTCAAATGGGTAAGTAAAATTGACATTTGTAATATTTTGCAAAAGCGAAATGCAAAAAGATTAAGATAAAGTAATTTTGCAAAACTAAATCAATCACAGACACTATAATTAAAAAGCAAAAAGTTATCAGTAGAATTAATAAAGAGTTTCTATAGGAAAAAAAAAGAATTCTGAGACCTTCTCACCTAGAGAAAAAGAATAAGAAGTGTTTAGCCTAACAGACTATCAAACTACTAGACTCTAAGCACATTTAAAACTATTCAGAATCAAAAAAGTTCTCTTGCAAATGAGGAAACTGTGAACTTAAAGAATCATGATAAGGAAATGCTGCCAAGGGACTAACACAGGATTCAGGAAGAATAAACTTTATTGATCTCATCCTGATTTTCTCATCAAATACATTAATAGTAGTTTTGTGGGTAAGTCCTAGAATAATAAGCAGCCACAGGATTCAGCCTGGGGAGAAAATTAATTACACACATCTTTAAAAAATTAATCAACAGATTTGAGGAAAAAAATGCGAACCAGAGCTATCCATCTGTGTTTTCTATTTGAAAACACATCAGCAAATTAACTAATATAATTGGAAAATCACATAAAAAATAGACAAATAATCTATGTTCTGAGGCATCAGCAATGTCGTGACTTAATGAGGAATGGACAAGTAGAATTTCTGAAAAGCAAATATGTCCAAAGGTAGAAGAAAATGGGGGTGCAATTATGATGGTTAAAGAAAAATGTCAACTTCAGTGAATCAGGGATCACCTGAGAAATGACCTTTCCTAGGCATGCCTGTCAGGAAAATCTTGGTAACTAACATTGGTTGAGGAGGGAAAACACATCCAAAGGATGGGTGATCCATTGTCTGGGCAAGGCCCTGAGAAAGGAAGCAAAGTACTAATATGTATCCACGTCCTCACTGCTTTCTGGTGGATGTAAGATGACCAGTTATTTCAGTTTCTGATACAAGCATATAAACCCTTTCTTCTTATGCTGCTCTTATCAAGCTATTTAATTACAGCTACAGGAGAAAGGCAGAGAGAAAGGTCAGCTAACACTGCCTAAGAATGTTCTAAAGAACTGATATTTGCTGCACACCCCTACATTATTGCACTAAACCAAATTTTCCTATATGCTGATACAAACTTGTAAGTAACTCAGGAGAGCATCTTGCTTATGCTGACCTAACACAAAGAACATGAATGAAATTAAAAATTATATAGTAATAAAAGGCATTCTATTTTCTTCATTTATACCTGGTTACTAGAACTATGATTTCTGTTAGAAATTTAATTTATATGTATATAGACATATGTATGTGTGTATATATAAAATAGGTGATAAATTAGGTGTGATTAGAATAGTTTATAATAATCTCAAGTTTATAATTTAGCATTTGTATTATAATTTTACTTCTAGAAAGTGCTTAACAAAGTAATTTACTATAAATATTAATATGTACCTAAGTATTTCAGTGGCATGATTATTTGTAATAATACAAACTAGAAGTTAAGATAAATATAGTACTATAGATAGGAAAGAAAAGAGGAATTTTCAAAGACATGACAAAGTCTATAAGTTAATACAGAAAAAAGCAGAATTCAGGCCATGTGCTTATAATCCCAGAACTTTGAGGCAGAAGCTGGAGGGTCACCAGAAGCTCAGTTCAAGCCTGGTCTACATATGATGGTCAGTCCAGCTAGAACCATACAGCAAAATTCTAACTCAAAAAGAAAAAAAAAAAACAGAAGGAAAAAAATGCAAAACTATATGAAATTTTATTTAAAATATATGTGCATGTACTTTAAAAAGTCACATGTAGTGTTAATATTATTAGTGATTTTACTTTTTGTTTTTGTACTGACTAGATTTCTGATAATAAATATGAACCATACTTATAATTCCTGTCTCATTGTATGCAATTTGATTGTGTATCTGTGTATAATTTCAAAATGTATTTAATTAACATTTCAACTAAATTCATAGAATATTTTCCTTTCCAGGCACAAAAGTGAGAATATGCTCTTCGTATTCAGCTACAGTTACACAGACTACGACTGCCCTCACAGACGTAGAGGTTTTGACCTACTTCCAGACTAATTTTTAATCAGGAGGAAATCAACTGAGTTTAGATTTCTCCAAATCCCTTGCCTGTACTTCTAGTTTTCTCTTCTAGCATAACTTGTATATGATTGTCTACTTTGAAATGATGTTAATGAAGTAGAGCTGTTAAGGAACAATAATGCCCCATATGTAACATTTCCCCTTAAAACTAAATGGAGAAGTTTCCAGCTGACTTAACAGGAAGGTATGCCTAAGGAATTTAAAGTACAATTTCATAATAGTTTGGGGTTTAACTGTCACGGTTTTAATCAATACCAATTTCTGGGCTTGAGAATTTAGTTATTTTCTTTAGTACTCAGGAATTTCCAAATTAACAGTCACTAGTTTATGAATAATTACTAGAACAGTAACGCTGCATGTATTCTCATGTGGGAATGATTAATGTAATGAAAGTACTTAAATATGCAAACCACATGTAATTAGAGTAGAATATAGAATATGGAATTAAACTCCCGACTTGAACTTGAAAATATTGAAAATATCAATGCTCACATAATGAAAAGTTACCTAGGACACATGGGAGTCTTTCTCTCTCTCTCTCTCCCTCTCTCTCTCTCTCTCTCTCTCTCTCTCTCTCTCTCTCTCTATATATATATATATATATATATATATATATATTCTTCATTATATTATTTAGTCTTGACTGTTGTGAAACATAAACACTTCTAGAAATCTTATATATCTGAACAATATTAAAAATCCACTCCAAATTTCCTTAAGACTAGAAGCAAAGATTACATAAATATTCACTTCTATCTTAATTCAATCTTTGTATGATATACCATTTTAAAAAAAAATAGCAATTTCCAGTCATTTAAAAGAGTAAAAATTATCACCCCAACTTTTGAAATATTGTGATGGTTAAAAGAGGGGTTACATATCTTCATGAAAATATTAAACTGTATACTAAAAGAGCATTACAAGAAACAACCCAAAAGTTTTAAGTAACTAAAAATTATCAAAAATAAAAAGGTAATGGTAAAGGCACAATTATGTTCTAGGAAGAACATTGGCTTACAAATAAAACAAAAACAAACAAACCGAACTGACAAAAAACCTTTAGCATCCTATTTTAAAGGCCTCATTCAATATTCACAAAGAGATAAAGTGTGATTACATACTGAAAGCTGTCCAGATAAGAACTGTGGGACATCCCTCAGCATGCCAGGACTCATGGGCGAGGTAACAGATATAGAAGGCCGATCCATCTTTTGAGATTCAAACGAGCTAGAACCTGAAATGGCAATCATACACAAAGAATAAAAATGTCTCTTCCGTTTTCACAACACTCAACATGCGTCTTTTAAATGTCCTTTAAGTGTCGTTTCACAGAGACCATTTTAATTCATAACGTTATAACCTTAAGGAGGTTTAGTGATGTTTTGCCTTTGTTTCAGACAGTTGGTTTTTTTTTTGCTGAGGTGTGATTTAGCGCCAGTTACCCCTGTGCAGTGCTGACTTCATAACAGAAGCAGACCCCACTCCAAACTCACCTGTCCAAATATCTGAGCTATACTTACACTTGATATTAAGAAAACATTTAAAATGCAAAAGGAAGAAAAACCAAAGCACAAAACAATAAACCTTTTTCATGACAACCCAAAATTTAAATGCTAAGAAAATAAGTACTAGAATGTCAAAAATTATTAAATGTTTTTGGGTAGTTTTTAAGACATATCTTGTATGTTATAAAAATATTACTCCAGTAGAAATGAGAGGTTATGAAAAAAAGATAGTCAATAGCAGAAACAGCAATAACCAAATGTTATATGTGTGATTTGGGTTCTAGGCAGTTGACAGAACCAGTTGGAATGCTTACAGAAATAGATATTAAGATACTGGCAGAACCATGTCCACTAATAAGAGTACTATGGCTTTCCATGGAAAATAGTAATGAGCACTTAGAAGTGGGTGAGACAACACCAAAGCTTGTGAAGGGAATGTGCAGGAGGACTTCAGGTGATGCTAAAGAAATGCAGACAACAAATAGGAAGGACTGAGGGCATGGCTCGGTCGGACAGCTGTCACTTGCCAGCCACTTAGGATACTCTAGGTTCAATCTTCAGCTATGTAGGAGGAGAACCAAAGATGTGAGAAATGCAGGAGAGTACAAAGATTTCGACCTTATTAGCAAGAAGAAAATGTCACCTTTGTAGCAGTTATGTTCTCTGTAAAAATCAGGGCAGACTGTGCAAATGGTGACAGAAGAGGAGGGCTGGGGCAGTAGAACTGATTTGGAACCACAGTGACTTTTAGCATCTTTGAGTATCCAAAAACAATGTAAAGCCCATAACATATAAGTAGGACAAAACATCAGGGTCAAGACTAGAATTTGAAGTCAGCCTGTTGAACTGCATACCTAGTTAGAAATGCACATGCATAAAACTCACTTCTAGAATGTGTATCACATACAGTTTTGAGGGAAAGATTCACATTTAGGCTCAAAAGGTAAAGGTGATGCCTTTCCACAACGTTCAGATCACAATATTAATGATGCCTTTGAAGAAGAAATTTGTTATCTCACAAGGCTTACAAAGTATCAGATAACAGGGAAATTAGTAAATGAAGAGATAATGATAGCATCTTTTAATAATGTAACTTTGACCCTCACTTGGCTAGCAGTTAGAACCATATAAAGCAAATGATCTACAGACGTATCCAGAACAGCAACTTTAAGAGTGATCTTTGGCAGGCATATAGTATAGAGTTTAAAGAATAGAAGTCTGGAACCACATTGAACTAACATTCTTGTCTCTCCAGGGACAAGTTTACCAGCACAGCGTGAGGCTTATAATATAGTAATAATAATAATAATAATAATAATAATAATAATAATAATAATAATA
>JADRCH010000007.1:19840428-19888295 GCA_019843965.1 Rhynchomys soricoides
TAATAATAATAATAATAATAATAATAATAATAATAATAATAATAATAAAGGGTATAATAAATTGCTTTCATGATATCTTACAAATATAAGGAAAAAAACCCTTGACCTTCGCCATGGTTCTTTTTAAAGGAATCATGATGATATAGCTGCAACACCAAGTTGCAAGTATTAAATAAAATTAAACCAATGACAGCAGCACTATATAACTCTAATGTTTATTTATTATGATATAGTTTATGTGACCAGGACCACCACTATCTTGCCACTGCCATTACAATTGTGACATTTCTAAGCTTCACTTTGCTTAAACATGGCTTCATCCAGTAGGTTTAATGACAGAATCAAGTGTTAAGTATAAATAGCTCTTTGAAAGCATTTCCCAGAGCACATGAATCCTCCAAGGGCCAGTAGACATCCTTACAGAGGCTTTAAAGCCTGTTTAATGTGGCAGCGGCTGCTGCTGCTGCTGCTGCTGAATCATTCTAATTTCCCCTTGCGAAAACTTCATTTGGCTCCACTGTCTTCCATGAGTTAAATGTCCATCAGTGTTCCCTGCTGAGCACCACTGCACTATCAGGTATCTGTACCTATGTACCTGCAGATCTTTCCACCATGACAGCCACTCTTTGAAGTTTGTCCAAACTACTTCCCAATTTTGTTTTCTTATTCAACATTGTTTTTTAAATTGCAAGCCTCATTTTCTCTCCTTGAATCCCTAATACTGCTCTTAGTCAATAACAAAACAGTTCATCAGAAAACAACTAATTTAAGATATGAAATTGCAGTTGAAAACAAAATAAAATTGAACTTATATGTTGGTTGTTCCTTTACTGCTGCGATATAAAATGAGATCTACTACCTTAAACTGGAAAACGTAAATTAAAATAAATAAAACTAGTCACTACATTTTCCCAAACATACCCTTCTACAAAACAGTAGAGTTACAAAGCTGCAAACTTTAAATTTTGTGGGAAAAATGGTCATGACTTTTCTTTGGGGTACATTGGTACATAAGCAGCCAAAACTTGCCTAACCGTATACTTGATGTGCAGTTTATTAGAGCATGGCCTAGTAAAGATCCTTAAAAATCTTAATAATCATGGTAGGGGGAAAATAAAATACTGCAAGGATCATAGAGCTTGCATATTTTTCAACAGAGATGTGAAATACTATGAAATTTTCCATTTTTACATGATTTAATGTTTGAGGCTATAAATTTACTTATCTTATTCCATATTGCTAGATAAACTTATTCACTAGACCTCTAATGAATGATATGCTTAATGCCATATCCTAGAATAAATGAAACTTACTGGACTCCAGTTGTGCGTGTGTGCTCTCAGGTATTCTAGGAACATCTCTGGAATGATAGAAAAGGATAAAACATTAACTTTCATCATGGAAGCATCTTGTCTTTCAATCAAAACTAGGAATAAAAAGTGATGACTGGGAAATAAATATATAAAAGCTTTATGAAAATCACAATATTTTGTTTTTGTTTTAGGACAAGCTGACCTAGATGTTCTACATAGGTGAAGCCAGCCTGGGATTTGCCACACAGTTCTGTCTTTTCCTCCCAAGTCTGGGATCACATTTTTACAGCTTACTCCGATAGGAGTTAAAGCTATGTGCATTTTAGCACATTTATAAAAATATACACTTTATTGCCTATGCTCCTCACTGTATAACCTTACAATATAATCTACTCTAAAAGTGCCTTTTATTCAACAAGATAAGTTTTATAAACATATATTAATTTAATTCTTTATTTTTGCCTTCTCTTCTAAATAACTTACACTGGAACTCAAATCAAATATCACTAAAACACTGCAACTCAACAAAACTTTTAAATGTTACATTGATAACAGGCAAGCACGATTCATATCAGGAGTTCCAAAGTTACCTAGTAACTATATTTATATCAGAAATACCTATACTTATTTGAAATACAAGTAGATAGTAATAACCAGGTTCATTCATAAAATATGGTTATAAATTCTTTAAAATATAAAATATATAATTTGATAGACTTTAATATTGAAATAGACACATTATGGTTTTACCATATTTCCAAACTTTAAATAGGCAAAAGGCTACAATCCATTATTTCCTAAGTGAATGAAAACAGTGCATGATTGCAAGAAGAATTTCTGTAGCTTGCATTCATAGATGCTTGCCTCCCATTTAATTATTTAAGGATTCATTCAATGGTTCACTGTCAAGTTATACATTTTTTTCTAATTAAATTTTGAAATGTCTTTTATATTATCATAGAATATAATTTCTACAGAAAAAGCACTGGCAGGACATATCATAAATAATCTTTATAATGTAGATGAAAGGGTTAATTTTACTGCCACTTTTGGAAAAAATAAGCTATCTGTAATAAATACAATGACAAAGTGTGCTTTAATGTTGCCTGTTTTGATCTTATTAATCACATTTTAAAGAAACTACTTTCCTTTAAGTAAGCCCTGTATCTGGATATTCTATGCTTTTTGTTTCTATCTCTGTAAGCTAGTCTCCATTTGAAAAACAAAAATTGTAAGATATGTACAGTGACTGACATTTTTTGAACATAGAAGATTAATATAACTTCCTAAAAGTAATGACATAATATTTTTTTGTATTTTGTAATTAACAACACATTTTATTGTAATTAGATAAAGAAAAATCATCAATTGTGGTCAAATGTTTTGGTAAAAGACAAAAAATATCTGGAAAATAACTTATTTTTATAAAGCAGTCAGACAATTTTGGATTGCACACTCCAAAATGCTGAACAGTAGTCAGTTTAAACAGACAAATAAATTACAGAAACTGGGGTTGGAGCAATGGCTCCATGGTTAAGAGCAAATATTGTTCATGCAGATGACAAGAATTTGTTTCCTAGCATGTATATGTTGGTTTACAACCATCCATCCAGAACTCCAATACCAGGGAATATGGTCCTCTTCTGACTGCTGTGTGCACCAGGCATGCACAATGTGTACACACATGCATGCAAACAAAGCACTCATAAACACAAAATAAAAATAAATAAGTCTTAAAAAGTAAGTAAAAATAAATTGCTTACCCAATCGGCCTTGAAACAACAAGCTCAACCTGCGGTTCAGGTTTGGATTCCAGAATAATGTTGTAAACTTCCTCAAATGTGGCTCCTTGCAATAACCTCCCATTCCATTCCAAGACTTCATCACCTACAGTGTCAGAAATAATAATCTTATAAAGATCAGTCAGGTCCATAAAATATACTCAAAGTAAAAGCAATCACTGGATTTCAGCAAATTCAAAAAGTAAATCCACCCAAACAGAATAATGTAGACACTGAGAACAAGTCAAGCAGCACAGAACTTAGTAGCCAGGATAGCATGTTTCATCCAAGTAACAATGGTCAATAGAAAACACTACATGAAGTTACATCTCTTTGATTTTTTAAGATAACTTCTAATTATAAACAATTAGACTGAGACAATGACCAAAGTCAACACTCTCTTTGAGGACTGCATGATTCTATTCTAGATTTGTAATATACACATGGTTAGTTAAGCACTGCTTTCTTTAAAGAGTGTCAATTACCTAAACTCTTAAGATCTTTTGTAAAATGTTAAGTGATTCACATTATATGAAGGATTTCTCCAATAGGAATTGGAGAAATTGGACACATAATTTAGAAAATGTGCATTAATTGATGACATTTGTTTCCAAAACAACATTGAAATTGTTTTCAAAAGAAAAATATAGATTTTGGAAAACAAAATAAGCTAATATTATAGGCAGATTAGAATATCCTTCGCTAACATATAAAGTTGAGTATGTAGGAACGTGGGAGGCAATCTGGGGAAGGGGAGAGTGGCAAAATGAGCAAAATGTATTTTGCTCCAAAAAAAAAAAAAAGCATTTTTCAAAAATATATTGTGTCTAGTATATACAAGGAATAAAAGATATAACTTTATTTTTCTGTATCCATTCCTCTGTTGAGGGACATCTGGGTTGTTTCCAGTTTCTGGATATTATAAATATGGCTGCTACGAACATAGTGGAACATGTGTCTTTATTACATGTTGGAGCATCTTCTGGGTATATGGCCAGGAGTGGAATAGCTGGGTCCTCAGGTAGTATTATGTTCATTTTTCTGCTGGTCCACCAAACTGATTTCCAGAGAGGTTGTATCAGCTTGCATTCCCACCAGCAATGGAGGAGTGTTCCTCTTTCTCCACATCCTCGCCAACATCTGCTGTCACATGAGTTTTTGATCTTAGCCATTCTGACTGGTGTGAGGTGGAATCTCAGGGTTGTTTTGATTTGCATTTCCCTGATGACTAAGGATGTTGAGCATTTCTTTAGGTGCTTCTTGGCCATTCGAGTTTCCTCAGTTGAGAATTCTCTGTTTAGCTCTGTTCCCCATTTTTTGATAGGGTTATTTGGATCTCTGGAGTCTAGCTTCTTGAGTTCTCTGTACACATTGGATATTAGCCCTCTATCAGACGTAGGATTGGTGAAGATCTTTTCCCAATCTGTAGGTTGCCATTTTGTGCTATTTACAGTGTCCTTTCCCTTACAGAAGCTTTGTAATTTTATGAGGTTTCGTTTGTCGATTCTTGATCTTAGAGCACAAGCCATTGGTGTTCTGTTCAGGAACTTTTCCCCTGTGCCCATGTGTTCGAGACTTTCCCCACTTTCTCTTCTATTAGATTCAGTGTATCTGGTTTTATGTGGAGGTTTTTGAACCACTTGGACTTGAGCTATGTACAATGACTTCATGAAATTCGCAGGCAAATGGATGAAACTTGAAAATATCATCCTGAGTGAGTTAACACAGTCACAAAAGAATGAACATGGTATGTACTCACTGATAAGTGGCTATTAGCCCAAAAGTTCGAAATACCCAAGAGTCACTTCACAGCAGCAGTAGGGCTGAGTGTGAGGTTCCTGATGGAGGAGTTGTAGAAGGGAGTGAAGGAACTGAGGGAGTTTGCAGATCTAGGGAGGGAGCAACAGTGTCCACTGGCCTGACTCCCCCTCCCCCATGCTCCCGGAGGTTGGATCACCAACCAAAGAATACACATGGAGGGACCCATGGTGCTGGCCACATATGAGGCAGAGGAGGGTCTTGTTAGCTATCAGGGGGAGGAGAGGCCCTTGGGCCCGGGAGTGTTAGATTCCCCAGTATAGGAGAATGCCAAGGAGGGAAGACGAGAGTGGGTGGGTGGGTGAGTGGGTGGGAGAATACCCCCATAGTGGCAGGGGGAGGGGGAGGGAATGGGGAGGTTCCAAAGGGGGGATCTGGAAAGGGGGAAACATTTGAAAAGTAAATAAAGTATGAAAAAAAAAAGATATAACTTTCTATTAATGACCAACAGTTTTAATTTATGTGACAGAAACTAATTATTACTGGTAGAATGACTTATACAAGAAACTTTTTCTTAAATATTCATGGCAATGCTAGTGATCAAACCCAAGGCTTTGAACATGTTGGACAAACATCCTTATGACCCTATCCCCATAGCTGACATTTTAAATGTAAATAACCAGTTAAGAACCTACCTGGTCTAAGATGTCCTACAGTATCAGCTAAACTTCCTTTTTTTACTTTGGTAATAAATGCACAAAGTCGACCTGATTCAGTCATCTTTCCTCCTACAACCTGTTTAAAAAAGAAAAAGGTTGTCTGTCATACTATTAAAGTGAACATAATCAAAGACTCAAGCAAAAAGATAAAGCCCAATTTAGAGACTCTAAACTCTAATTTACTGTACTAAATGTTATTTTTTAAATGGTATATTGTTGCCATTAGAAAGTAAATGCCTATAAAAAGTGCCTTATATATTCCAATTTTCTTGTAATTTATTTTCTACTTGTTAAAATACACATACCTTAAAAATCAACTTAACAATTTCTTCCATATGAGAATTTCATAGAATTCTCATTTTTATCATTTCTCAAAACATTACATCACTTTTAAATTATATAAACATTTTAAGTATAAATTTGAAACATTATAATATAAAACTTTTCATTGTTTACTATGATAATAATAGATTACTATATTTCATTAATAATCTTTTAATTATATTGATGATATACATAATGATAATAGATCTTTCTTAAGGAAATTATAAAAAATAACTTCATCAAAAATATAAACTTTAGAATATTTGAAGCACAATTTTTCAACTTTTTATTTTCCATTAAAATATTTATGAAATGTAGAAAAAGAAATACACTTGGAAACATGCATTAGGAATGCTGTAAGTCATATGGAAAACACAACACTCTTACAAAATTTACTACTTCACTCCGGTCAGCCACCGTTCAAGCAATCCAGACCGATGTTCACAGCGGTGAAGCAAATGATAGTAACTAAAGTCACTGACTAGGGTAAACTGGTTTGTTCTCGTATAAAGTGAGTTACAGATCACTGGATGAAAATAAGAATTACTGCCTATCTTATCTTATCCCATGCATATATTCCCCAGTTATGGTGAATTATACTCAGCTGCAATTCAGTCAATAGTAATACTGCTTAATTCTGAAAGTTAAATGTAAATATCTTATAGCTTCTTATGTTCATGCAAATATTTTAAGAAAACTGTAGTTGCCCAAGAAAATTTAACAAGGCTACTGTAATTATTAGTAGAATTACAGTCAGTAGTAACTATTACAAAATTCACAAACTATGCCAGGCTTGTACTAACTACTGGATCTTGCGCTTTAGTTTATCTTATTTCAACAACTCAAAGCATATGCCATGTCCTTCATTACACAGACAGAAAGCCGATGCCATGAGACGTTTATCCTCCCAAAGTTGTATGCACAGCACTTACTCTGCCTTTGTCTACCCTTCACCTTCCCTCCGGTCTCCCGGCTCTCCCTGTCTCCTTCTCCTTCTCCTCACAAAGCCTGACTCTGGGTCATTGTTCACTCCAACTCTCCCAGATGTCTCTGTCTCTATGTTCTCTCTCATCTACAATAAATCTCTACCACCGAAACAAACAATTGAAATCAAAGCCAAGCATGCCTAACCTCTGTCCCACTGCTTTATTATGTACAATCTGAATTAAAATCCCACCACTGTCAACATGTCTCCTGACCATGGAAAGCTTAGAGGACCTCTATGAATACTGACTAAGATGAGAGATGTAAAATAATCAGATGAGTGTCAACTGCACCGTAACCGTCCGATTTGACTTACACCAACATTTTAAAATACTGTTTACTGTGTTCTAGAGTACAATTTCTGTAGCAATGGTTTACCTCTGAAACATTTATTTTATTTCAGTTTTTCACTAGGTATATTAGATATACAAAACCTAAAAGAGCTCTATTTGCATATATGCCAAATAGCATTCTATAATTTTATAGTCAAATACGTACATTAATATTTTTGCCACCTGACATGGTTTCCATTTCAAATGATCTATTGCAGTTTATATAACTCAGTCGTAGAGCATTTGACCAGCATGCATAAGGGCTTTAGTTTGATCCCTCACATCCCAAACCAAGACAAACTAGTTTTCCCTAAAACATACACATTTGCATATACTAACACACTTGACTATATCAAAACAAAAATAAACTTTTATGTAATGTATATATTATATTTTCAAGTTTCATACTCAAAACTTAAAGCAATTATTTCAATGCTGACATAAATATAGGCAAGATAAACAGTATACGTTCAAGCATATTCATTGTATTTAGGATTCAAACTCTTTTCTAACCAGGGTATTATCAGGGTCTTTCAAAAATGTATGCAAAACTACTATTATAGACTACCAGAAAATAATTACGTGCAAACGTGTGTGTGCGTGCGTGTGCGTGTGTGTGTGTGTGTGTGTAGGTTTCATGTATATGGGTATGCATAAAATGTGTATGTTTTCAGGTAAATGTATACAAGTCAGCAAGGATGCATGTGTGTCCACAAGTGTTTACGTGTTTGAGTGTGCACGAATATGTGTGAGTTTCCAGGAGTTCATATGTATAAGTGTATATAGATGTGTAAGCTCATAGATGTACATGTGCATGAGTGTATCTGGATGTGTGTGTTTGCAGGTGTGCATGTGCATGAGTGGATATGGACACCTGTTTGTGAGTTTGCAGGTTTACATGTCTAGGAGTATACATAGATGTGCCTGTTTTCAGGTGTACATAGGTATAAGGGTGCACGGATGTTTGTGTGTTTACAGTTGCATATGTGTATAGTTGCATGAATGTGTGTGTTTGCAGGTGCATATGTCTATGAGTGTGCATGGACAAGTGCACATTTGTATAAAGGCCAGAGAACAACCTTTAGTGTCCTAAATCAACAATGACATGGAACTCGTTAGGTAGATTAGGCTGGCAAGGCAGTAAGTACAAGAAATCTGACCATCTCTGCCTCCTCAGCTTTAGGATTACAAGGGCACATCATCTCATCTGGCTTTTATTTATGGAGACTGAGACTTGGGATCAGGGCCTCTTACTTGCAAGGTAATCACTTTGCTTTACATTTTATCCTGGAAACTTCTTAAAAATACTTGGAAAATGAGTTTGCAGGAACAATTGACAATATTTTAGAATTCTTGAAAATAGAAATAAGATATCTCCTAAATTGGCATGGGTATAAAAAGCTATATTTGTTTTGGTGATAAATCTGTAAAGTAATATAGAGCCAAAATCTGAAAAGTTTATTACATACCTTTAAGCCCAGCATTGCTCCTGAATCTCGAGGTACACTCCCATCTTTTAAACGTTTATTTAATAAAATACGACCAATCAGGCGGTCTCCATCTTTGGATGGCTGCCAGGTCACAGGGTGCTGACATACAATATCAACAATAAGAAAAGTTAATTTTCTGACAGATTCCGTGCTTGATCAGTATCTCTGAACTTCAGGATTCTGCAGTATGATGATTACACAAACCAGACGACATTCCACATTACTAACTAGAGACTTTGTTGCATTAGTTTTATGACCCAATTTTATGAATTCAAGATTTTCTTTTAAATCCAATTATAGCAAATCCTTCGTTAGCTACCATAATACTAAAACATAATATCTCTGAATTTTTCTTTAAAATATGTGATAGCTCAACTTGCTGAAGACTAATTAAAACCTCACAGGCATAAAAGATTGATACAGTAAAAATCTACTTAGTTGATCTCATTAAAAAGTGACAATTTCTTCTTCAGACACTTTTAAATGGTTTTGAAATATTCTTACCCTAGTAAAAGTTAAAAGGGGGACATTAAAACATGAAATCTAAACTCATGATGAACATGAAAATTCACAAAACTACATAAATGTCCACTACCTTTCCAACTGAATTTGCATAGTAGAAACAGGATGTACTCATCAATGAACAGATTATGTTTCTCCATTAAATTTCATTGATTTTCTTACATAGCCCAACCTGTCCTTGAACTCACTATGTAGCCTATTCCTGTCTTTAAGTCTGTAAGGATTTACTTGCCTTTGCAGCCATGTGACATAAAGGCCACAACACCTGGCAAAAAGTTTATTGGTTGTCTTAGACTTTTTATCTATTCATCAAATTTCTTTTAATAGTAATTCAAAGACAATTAAGTTAAATAATACTACCATCTTATTTCTTTCTTGGGTTCAGAATTATGTCTTTATAAATGACAAACCATTTCATTATGAATAATATAAAAAGCCACAAAGTAAATGATTTGTGTAATCATAGTAATTCCATGGTTACCTAAAAGTAGCATGCATAACTCCATGCAAAATTTAGCAGGCAAAGGACAAGTTCCACGCAATCACATCTATATGGTAAAAGATTATTTTTTTGCTATACTAAAAGCAAATAAAATAATAAATATCAAAGCAGATGGTAATGAATCTACTACTAGTTAATACTACATCAGAACACTACAACAATAAAACAAAAGAACGAGACGACAGTGAAAGGGAAAAAAGAAAAACAACGTTTTCTGTGCACAGACCCAATTCTCTCCCTTTTGCCTGGGATTCAAATGGCTAATAATTTGATTTTTCATCCCAAGGAAAATATATGTTAAAATAAGCCAATCCAAAAAATATTTATTTGCTGTTTATAACGACATTGCAGAATTCTCTTTTTCAACTGTATACAAACCATCCCTTCATTCCTAAGGTTTATCTTCAGTTCCTTAGTTTTGGGTATGCTGTCAACAGGAACAGCAAAGCAAGCAAAAGGCTTTTTTGGCTTGGTTGTTGAGTTGTTTTGTTTTTCTTTTCTGCACCTTAAGAGAATGCTACATTGACTCTGGAAATGCCCTGGCCTTTTATTATGTCCTGTTTTAATGAGTGACAGAGAGCAAACAAAGGAAGACCAAATGAGCAGGTTAGAAGGCAGGCTCCACAATCTCAGTACCTTATCACTATGGCTATGCTCCTCGTTAAGAGTTGTGCTACTACAGGTATCTACCCCAGAATCCTTAATCTGAGGCTCAGACCATTCCAAATCCTCTTCCAAAGAGTGGCCACCAAAGTACATCATTTTCTTTTGTCTCTCAGACCTGGTGTTAGAATCCGACAAAACTCCCTGCTCACTAGTTTTTCTTTTTCCCTTTTGACTGTCCCCTACAAGTGTGAGATAAAACAAAAAAGATACAAAAAAGAAAACATGCAAAGGTGTAAATAAAAGGAGAGTGAGATGGTAACGGGAATTAAGTAGTCAGGCCCCACACGTCTCACCAAAGACATTGGGGACGCCTCGCTGCTCTGCCAAGACGCATGCTCCAACCAGCTGTACTCCATGTCTCCTGGGAGCCGGGCAGGCAAGAATGCAATCAAGGAGACAGTGGGGAAGGACACACAGAGAAATTATAAACATTTTAAACTATGGGATCCTGTCTGCTTTCAAGAACTTTATCAGTAGTACTCATTAGATACCAGGAAAAAGCTGACTTCAAATAGAATTCATAAAACGCAAAATATAAGGCTTTGGTAGTCTAGACAGATGTACAGAGCAAAAGCCTTGCCAGAGTTTTAAAAAACAAAATATTTTTGCTAACAATAAGCAAAAGTAGAAATAAAAATGGTTGGATAAGCTGATTAAGACAAAAACTGATCCACTATGTCTGGTTTTGAGCTAATTTGTTTTTCCATTCTGGTCTAAAGCCATGAGGTTTTTCCTCAAAAGACTGGTGAACATTTGAAAATTAAGCTGTGTTTCAGCAATAACTACTACCTTCAAGGCAAACAATTAAATATTGTGCCTGGAATAAAATATGATAATCTTTATAATGATGTAAACTCCTCAAAATTTTAAGTGGTTAAAAAAAATAACACAACAAATTTTCTATGAGAATGACCAAAAGAATTATTCTATTTCTATCAGTAGTAAGGAAGAGTGAAAACAATAAATTTGAGTTGTATAACATGAAGTATTTAATATTTCCTTGATCCAGTTTATCTTTTAAGAAATTACACTGTTGCAGTTTTGGTAAACAATTTACATTATGGCAACTGTAAAAATCTATTTTCTACACTGATGTTTTTCAAAAAGAACTTTTTCAGACTACGTATGCACATATTTTAAACACTATTATTGTTTTCATTCATTTAAAAATATTTATGGAATACCTTCCATTTGTTCTTTATTGTACTAAGCACTAACATAGAGGCCAACACAGAACATGTTTACAAAGTGTGGGAAGAGGAGAGCACAAAAGACGACGAGAAAACGGAATCTAATGTCACCAAACAGCTCCACAGTAATGATATCTGAAATGGGGACTGAAAGATGTGACAGTGGGAAGAAAAGAGAAAGAGATCCACATATGGACAGGAGAAGAGCCTAGTCAGATAGATACTGTAAGAAAAAAGTCACCACCATCACCACCACCAACAAAAGCAGGGGCGGAGGTGTACCAGCAAACCTAAACAAAAGGATGGTGATGCCTCACAGCACAGCCTACATGGGTCCTTTTACTCCACATTACAGATTACCTTTTTCAAACCTTACGTGAAACCTGACAGAATCTGACTCGCACTTTCAAAAGCTGAATCTAGATGCTACAATCTAGGTTAGAAGAAACCAAAAGCTAACAGTGTTTTCAATAACCAATAGGAAAGATAAAGATGACTATAACCTGTACAAAGGTAACGACATTCGCTAACACAAGAAAAAAGAGAACTGTGAAATTTCACAATCAGTGTAGTGAATAGTCAAGGTTAACATCCAGATTTCTGGCTAAATCAACTAAAATAAAGAAAGGCAACTTTTGAGAAAACAAAACTATACAGGAAGAACAATTTTTTGTTAGAGAAGATATGGCAGTTAAGTTATTTTATAGACTCTGAAATATCATTGACTATGAACTTCATAGCAAAATGGTTTTTAAACATGTATTTTGGAATTTTTGAGTATATTAAACAGTAGTTGACCTGTATGTATTTGAAGGTCTATAAGTTATTCAAATGGGAATATCAGCAATAAAGACATTTAAGATGCCCAGAAAAGCAGCTGCAGAGTTTGAAAACACAGTAGAAATAATGCATTGGGTACCTCTAGATCCAGTAGATCAAAAAGAACTGGCGAGGCCTATTTTAACAGAATTTCTATTTTAACAGAATTTCCAAAAAGTATGTGTATGTATGTTTTGACATGGTAACGTGATGCTGTAGGCTACAAATGTGTTGGGGCACATTCACAGCTGTCCTAGAACACACACAAATACAGCCCAGAGGATTTGTTCGTGAAAACAAATAAAACTGTATTATCTAATACACCCAGAATAAAATGTATAGAACTTCAGTCTTTACGCATGGGGCAGAAAGGTGCTTCTCAAATAATTTCATAAACACAGATAAAAATTAGGATTCCAGCACTGCACACTGACAGATGGGGGTAAGTATTCTGTTGTACATTATGCCCCTGTATAGACTACACAAGAGCCTTACTGAGTTTATATATTAGAAAATGTGTTATTTTTTCAGGATACAAAATAGATCCATAAGAAAGCATCTATATGTTTCTTGGCTAAATAAGATACATCAAAAGCCATGAAGATTAGAGAGTCCATTAAGTTCACAATCTCTCTCTTCCCTGATTTCAAACTACATGATGATCAAAAATAAGGCCTGTACTCTGTAAATAAAGTAGTTAGCACTTTAAACTATTTGAAAGCAAAATAAAAACATCCAATTAAGGAAAAAAAAAGAGTGAGAGAGTGGAGTGTGCCTGGCACTGAATACCATTGGTTAACATAGTAAAAACTAATGACATTTTGAAAGTTAAATAAAATACCATCACACATAGAAAAATGTTTAACCTACCACAATTAACAGTATGTAGACATTAGTAGTCACTACTTAATATTAACTCGTGTCTGACTCCAAAGGGCAAAACTAAGGTAATCAGCTATGCTTTTGATAACACTATGAAAGCATATTCATGGGCCTAAAGCAAGAACCTGTTAAAAGACACACAACAGCCAAATGGACAATTTTACCTGAAAAACACCTGAAATTTAACAAAGCAGATTGATAGGCTCCACCGCAACATGGGGAGGACAGAGCAAAGATGCAATGTCTTTGAACATACAAGAAAAATCACTCAAGTCTGAAACAGAAATAGACTAAAGAATTACAGAAGATGGCAGGTCTGAGAGTCAGTAATACAGATGCTTAGATAGCCATAGGTATAGCGTGACATGACAAAGTGGGTAAACTGAAACAGTCCTAGAGGGTAAGAGCAGAAAAAGGCGTATGCTAGGAAGATGGAAGCCTCTGGATTCAAGTTGTTACATATATGTTTAAACTAGAAGAATACAAAACCCATACAAATAGCTGAACCAAAATAAAAAATAAAAAACTAAATATAATAAACACACCAAAAAAGTAGAGGAAATAGAAAAGAATTACATTGAGTGACAGCAAATGCTGCATCAGAACTTGGGAGGATATAGGGAGCCACACTACACAGCAGTTTTTAACTGCCAAACCAATGGACAGAAGCTGGGGACCCCTGCGGTTGAATTAGGGAAAAGCTGGAAGAAGCTGAGGAGGAGGGTAATCCCATAGGAGGACCAGCAGTCTCAACTATTCCGTACCCCCAAGATCTCCCAGACATTGATCCACCAATCAGGCAGGATACACCAGCTGGTATGAGGCCCCCCGACACATACAGCAGAGAACTGCTAGGGCTGGCCTCACTGAGAAAAGAAGAGCCTAACCCTGGAGAGACTTAAGGCCCCAGGGAGGGGAGAGGCCTTTGGTAGGGAGGGGTAGGAGGTGGGACATCCTCTTGGAGACAGTGGGGAGGAGGAATGGGATGAGGAACTATGGGAGCATGGACCAGGAGGCAGGTAACGACTGGACTGTAAAAAAATAAAATAAAATAAATAATAAAAAAATCAGCCTAAATTATAAATACGGTGAAATTATCTTTCAAGAATGAATAACATTCTTAGAGAAAAGGAGGCTAAGTGTGTGTGTCACTAGCAGACCTACTCTAAAAGTATGGCTAAAAGAAGACTAGCTAAGGACACAGAAACAAGAAGCCTATAATATTAGAAAGGAATAGAAAACATGGTAAGTAAAAATATGGAGAAATACAATCAAATTTTGTTTTCTTGAGTTTAATAAATCAGTTTAGATATTGAAAGTGCAAGATACACATTTTTTGATTTTCAACACAAATACAAAAATAAGAGGAGATAGACAAACATGAGTGAAAGGTTTCTATATTTATCTCTCTCTTGTTAACTATAAATGCTAATAGTATGTAAAATGTACAGATGAAATATATTAGCTGAAGCAATCAATTAGAAAAATCATAAAAGAGAAAACTATAGAAAAATCAAAATACAATACTTTTTTTAAAATGTTAAAATAGGTCATGGAAATACAAGAAAAAAATCAGAAACAAAAAATACAAATGGAAAAGACAAAAGAAAGTGAAGGCAATACATTTAACTATGGACATGGAAATGCCTAACAAAATATTCATAAATAAAATTCCCAAAGGAAGAAATAGATCATAGCCAAATAAAGTTTGTGTCAGGAACACAAAGTACACTTAGGTGTTTGAAAAACCAAAGTATACAAGTCAAATGATCCTAACAATTTATTTACTGATAGTGAAATATATTTTTAAAGCTTTAAGAATGATAAATAGATGGCGAGTTGATCAAAGTAAACTACAGCAGGAAACCAAAAGCAAAGGCACTCAACAGAAAAGCTGCTTTACAAATAGAAAAATCACCAAAGAGAATGTCTTTATATAATTCCAAAACTGAAATAACAAAAACATTCTACAACAGGTAACAGGTAAACTAACTGACACGTAGACATCACAGGATGCTACTTAATAATTACTCGAACAAGGAGACTACTGAATGGGGAAGAGAGGAAACTATTGACATTTGAAACATGTTGAAAGGCATTAATACTAAATGGAAAAGGGAATCTCTAAGTGTCATTAAGAGAATGCTTTATGAATGAAATCACATGTATGTTGTGTTTTGAAGTCCTCTTAGTACTTGGCACAGGTAGAAGGGACGTGAATCAATGGGATGTCTCTCTAGAGCAGTGGAGTGGCCATTGTAGGACAATCAACCATAGTCCAGATTTGCTAGTGGAAGACTTCAAAATGAAACAAAAAAGTGTGTAAGTTTTAAATCTCTGTCCTGAGTCATGCAACAAAGCAAAGTGACTAGTGAGAGACACTGCATTACATACATTACAAAATTATTGATATATTATTTTATTATTAGTTTGATAATTACTAATCTCGTTTTGTTGAATGTATATATTATTCTCTACAGATATGCATATAATGATAAATGGTATAATATTAGGCACTGTTTGTGGGTACAGGATTCCACTAGGACTTTTGGGGCATATCCATGACAGATAAGGAGAAAAGTACAACACAGCGCTTCACTGTCTGTTTCTTCCTTTGGATACAGGTTGTCAACGCTGGAGAACACTAGTGCAGGGCACACAGGCTCTCGGAGTTCTACGCTAGCAACTTCCTCCATGCCAATGGTTACTTCAATGGAAAAGTTAAGCTAAGATTTTGCTGTCTTTTAGACAGCCATCGCCCCATCACTGGAAGAGTGCTTGTCCACCAGCTGTAGTGAAGACGGGTGGTTTGGTTAGGAAGTTACAGTGAAAGCATCCCAGATTCCCAATCAGTGTGACAGCCAGCTGTTCTGTCAGTGAGAAAATGATCTGGCTATGAGTAATCATAGGATTGAAATCTTAGACTAAGATTTTTCCATTCATTTACCATTCTAGAAAATACAAACTAGCCAATTGTTTGTATGTTAAACACCGAGAGAAAAAGTGTGATCATCTTACAATGATGTTTCTTATAATCATTAAACTTAGGCAATAGCTTATTAAAAATAATGTATCACTGGTTGTAATTAGGTTAATAAAAGTTTTCAATGTAAGTCATATAGTGCACTAAGGTATTCTTCACAGCATTATTTTAAATAATACCATTACAGCAACTGTAGCATGGTATGCCAGGGGTTCCTATTGGAGCTAGAACACTTATGTTAAAGACTTAGGATACAACTCTGCCCTCTATTAGTTTGGTGGTTCAGCAAGTCATTCGACACACTGTGCCTCATTTTCTCATTTATATAAAAAGCAATTAATTGTTACATCATGCAGATTGTTGAGAGGTCGAAATAGGGTAATAATCATAAACAGTCATTGAAGACTATAGCTCTATTGATGTAGCTATTATCTTCCTCATAAACAAAGTCAGAGTGCCCTCTCGTCAACCATAGTTCTCATATCAGTAGTTTATTCTCTTTAATTTCTCAGAATAAATAATGAAATTTCCCAAATATGGTCCATACAACTTAGGTTTTACAAAATGTTAATGGGCTTCATTAATTTAAATGGTTCCAGGTAAGAGAGTATTGGAAAACACTAAACCGAATGCAATTAAAAGATTTCTTGACTGCAGAGTTGAGTTCCTTCTTTCTTCAGGTGCAAAGACAATATATGCCTTGCTGGAAGGGTCACACAACATGATTTTCTTACAGTTAACTAAAGCACATAAGCCTTCTGATAATGTGTCCCAAGCACAGTATTTTGAGAATTAATGCTAAAACATTTTGTGGAATCAAGTTAGCATATGGGGAAACTTCCACATAAACCAAGTAATGAACAGTTCTCTACAGGAGAACAAGTAGCTTTGGTATTCCCTTACTCCATGGTCTTCCACTCTTTTCATGGGACTTGTTATTTGCTCCTAAGGTGGCAGGGTATCTCGGTGTATCATCGAGCTGCTATTTAAGTTGCATTTAGATATTCACTTTGCTGACTTACTAAGCAAGCAACTGTGATGGAAAACCTATAGGAAAGAACCTGCAAGCCACCTTTAGATATTCTGATTAACAATGAGGAACAGTGGCCATTACATTATACACCATTAGAATGGAAAAAATGTTACCCATTAAATGATGACAACATGTAATGTCAAAAAAACTATTTGGGGGTGGGGTTGAAGAGATGGCTCAGCAGTTAAGAACACTGGCTACTCTTCTAGAGGACCTGTGTTTGATTCCCAGCACACACATGCTTCTCAAAATTGTCTGTAATTCCGGTTCCAGAAAATCCATGCCTTTTCCTGTTTTCTGCATTTACCAAACACACATGTGTTGCACAGACATAACACCAGGAAAGTACCAATACACATAAAGTCACAATTTACGAGGACAGACATAACACCAGGAAAACACAAATACATAAAAAGTCACATTTTAAAAGGATTTTCATAATAGATATTGGACTTCACATATACTTTTAAAAAAAGTGATACAGTAATTTCATAACGCTAATAAAAGAGCAGCATAGCTGTGTGTGTGTTTTCACTATGACTGAGTCTATTTATTCAAAAGTGAAAGTCCTGTATTAACATTACAACCGATATAAGTACTTAGCACAATTATTTGCTAACAAAATTAATGCACATGGCAAGAAGTCTTTGACTTCTAAGAGTATTTCTCTTATATAGGTCTTTAGAAAATAGTTATCCATAAATTGGAAAAGTCTCATTATTAAAACTCCCACAAAGAGTTTTAAGTCTACATGGTTTAGATGCCCTTATATGCTTAATTATCTCAAGTATCATAAATTAATGCTTTCTTTAATTTGTTAATATATACTAACCTTTTAGTAGCCTGTGTTTTATGAATGTATAGTCAACCCACTGAAGACTTTTAAAACTGTGAGATTATACAAGAGGATAAATTTCATAATTGATAATGAGGTCTAAACTGAGACTAATATAAAACTAACATCTTTTGTAATTGATTTGTATGTTTAAAAACATTTGCTTCTTTCTGAAAGACCTGGTCTCCAAAATATAAAATCTTTCCACTTTTATTAACAATACTTTAAACAAAAGGTAAGATATATTTTACTTAATTTAAAAACCCTAAATAAATAAAACAAGCATTTTACACTTTATGGTTAAGGAAACTACCATAGGTATGAGTCACTGATTTTGCTAATCTAATATCTGCTCAAATTTTTTTTCAGGTAAACCAAAAAAGGCCTTTAACAAACAGCTAAAAAATCAGTAGCATTAAGTCCTGGAGAGAAAGCTAAACCATTCCATACTGAAATAAGTTCTTCAAAAGGATATCCCTGCTCAGTCTAGAGAATGATTATGATATAACTACATAATGAAGTTGAAAATATGCCACATTATGAGTAAGATAATTTAATAAAAAGTATAGAATCTACTTCAATTATTAACCAAACACTAGTCCTAAACCTGAATCCAGGTTTAAATGAGAGCGATGGGAAGTCACAAGTTCTAACAGAAGGGTTAGGTAGTTTGACTGTCATCCACATGTCAAACAGCTCCCTGTATCGCAAGATTTCAATCACAAAAACAAATAACGAAGATTGAAAATACTTTTGATTGTGGCTGCCACGAGCACATATTGATATATGTCCTTGTCATTATTCATCATAAAATAGTGTAACACTCGGTAAATACATATACTTTGTATGCTTCAAGATATAAGAGGCACAAGATGATGTGCACAGGTTATATGCAAATACTGTCATCTATATTTTAAAAGACTAAGCATTTGCATATTAGGGTGTCTGATGGGGTGTATCCTAGAATAATTCCTTGGAAAAACCAAGGGATGATTATGCAACTTTACGCAGTCAAACTACAGAACATGTTTACACATATGCATGCACAAGCTTACACAGACACAAAGAACAAGCATGCTACAGAACCACTATCCTTATCTGTGAATTTACCTGATATTTTCTGCTCTGCTCCATTTTTTATTTTATTTTTTTTAAAAATAGGTCTTAGTTGTGAGCATCTCAATAAGGAGAATTGAGAAAAAGAAGTGGAAGACAGGCAATGGAGGTAGGGAATGAAGGTCTGGATTCTGCTCCAAAAAGGATAACTGGAAGTACCTAGCTATACTTCTGGCTATGACAGTGGCCTGGAGTGTGATTGGCACCTAGGAGGCAGAGACTAGGGACGAACGACGCTGTGAAACACTTCAGTGCATGAGACCGTCTCATAAAACACACAACTCTCTAGGACCAACAATTGATGGTGATGATTAAAGAAGAAAATAAAAATAACAAAAAGGATATTATAAAGTTTATGAAAAAATTCAAACTTTAAGAACATTCAATGGGTAAATTCAGGGACACTATGGAAAGAGCATTAAAGATTTATTTCAAGCAGCTTGTTATTACTTAGATGAACACAAATAGGTCAGGTAATTAATTAAAAATTGTAAAAGGTAAGTATATCACATTAAACTAAAGTAAAAGACGAGTGTTCTAAAACAAATGGTGTACAGAAAAATTAGAGTACAGAACCAATGGCTCTTCTGAAGCCTCAGCATCTAGGAATTTCACTCTTAATTTCTTGAGGTGAGAAAGAATGCTATTTACCTCTACATTCTCCACTGGATCCAATCCAACACCTTCTAAATAATAGGCACGGAAAAAGTTCTTGGCAGAAAAATGAGAAATAGATGCTTTACAATTACAGAGGCATTGAATTATAGCTCAAATTACACCTCACCATTAAAAACAATGTATCCTTCTTAAATAGCAATGAGGAGTTTTAACCCAGGGCAGATCCTGTGAGAGGTAAAACCAACACAATCCACATAACCATAATTACATATTTATCCAAAACACTGGAGCATCATCTTGTAGAATTATTGACTTCTACAGAACATTAAATAAGTAATCTAAAAATGATCAGAATACCTGCTACTTGTTAACTATTATATGTGTGTTTTTATATAGCTTCGTTTGGTTTCTTCAGTAACCAAATTGCAAAAAATATGCTATTGTTAAGGACACAGACCTAAGCACACATGCATAAATATATATATTATATAATATACACATACATATATGTACCTGTATATATGTGTGTATACATATAAGTTTGTATATATGTGTGTATATATAAGTATATACATATATATACTTAGTGCCAGCAGAGGTAGAAGAGGGCATCAGTTATCCTAGAACTGGATTTACAAGTGATTGTCAGCCACCACATGGGTGCTGGGAACTGACTGAGACTCTCTGCAGGAACTGCTGAGTCATCTCTCCAGCCCGCATCTAGATCTAAAAGGCAGAACAGGATTGTATGTATATTCAGTGAATGGCACACCCATGACTGAATCTCTTAGGCTGAGAAAGGGATGCTCTTCCTCTTAAACCTCCCTTTCACTTTTAAATAAATAAACAACCAGGCACAAGTTATTGTTAGCATCACAATAAAATATAAGCAAAATAACAATGATTATAAATGAGTGAAATTCTATGTATTCAAAACAGTGACATCTAACCTAAGCAGCAAATTAATGTCAAAAGCATCAATACCCTAATAATGTCTCTAAGACATTATTAAATAAAGGAAGGGGAGAGGGAGGGAGGCAAGGGGGGAAGGAGGGAGGGAAGGAAGGAGGGGGGAAGGAGGGAAGGAGGGAGGGAGGGAAGGTGTGAGAGAGAGGGAAAGAAAGAAAGAAAGAAAGAAAGAAAGAAAGAAAGAAAGAAAGAAAGAAAGACAAGCCAAAAGAAAAGCAAATTTTTAAAAAATTAAAGATTGTTTTGAGCTGAAGATGAGCCTTTATTATTAAAACAGCAAGAATATCTTCTATGTAGTAGACACATACTCAGGATTGAGAAGAAGTTTTCTGCAATGATATAGTTTATGATACATATTCATTATTAGATAAAAAAAGTTTAAATTGGGCTACTTGGTTCAAATTTGCCTTGCAAAGATCAGTGTATTAAAAACCTGAGAAGGACAGAAAGCAAAGACATGGCAAAGCTGACTATGACGTAAAACACTTTCTTTGGAATTATTTATTTTAGACAAAACAAAAGGATGATTATCTTTGAAAATTTCATTGTTCTTAATCAGAATGACATCTCAAAAATGTCTCAGAAAAAAGCGCATGTTTAGAGGCTGCTGATAAAATTACTTTAGTTATGAGGGGAAAATGCAATGCTCTAGTTAAACTCCAAGGATGGCTATGGATTAGAAGGTTAGATTGTGTTTATAAATTGCATCTAGATTTTAGACCTTTTCACAAATAAAAATGTTACCACAGTGATTTGAAGTCAAGAGAGGATACAAGCATCCTCTCCGACAACATCTCCAGGCTCAACAGCTCCCCTTTCTTCTTGCCACCTTATCCTACTGAAGAACCATCCAACAGGAAAAATTACACTATTTATATTTCTTCCTCAGAATTTGAAAGTATATTTATGCCTAGGGAGTGTATATCAGCAAAAACTGATCTATATAAAACAAATTATTAGATAAACAACAAGTAGGATCCTGTAAAAGTGCTGACACTAGGAGTTCAAGCTAGAGAAAAATATACATGTGAGTGACATGTAGTGTCTTTCCACATAAGATTCATGTGAGTGACATGTAGTGTCTTTCCATATATGATACGTGTTGTACTTGTGCCCAGCAGTATCATATGTAAGTTTAACAAACCAAAAAATGTATGGGAGTTTGTAATGTCATTTATGTAGAACCTTAGGACAGAAATACCACATTGAAATCTTTCAGGCATTACAATGATACACCTCTAGGTGTTTTGTAAAAATATATTCTTGTTCTGTAAATGTAGGCATTATTTTAGCGAAGGACACATAAATTATCTAACAGATGTGAAACAAACTGGTATCATATATATACCCCACACCCAAATATAAAAATTACCATTAGTAAATATGCTTAAAGACTATTTCTTTAAAAAAAATAAAGCTTCTACAAGTTCTTAGGGAACTGACGGCGATCTCCAGCTCTCCTTTGGAAGCTGGATCTCTATTAACTCCATACTTTCACAGCTCACACCTGGAGTGCAAACTATGACAAAAGGCTGGAACTTCATTTTTTCATTGCACATGCATTTCCCTGATCTGTTTCCTTAAAATTTTATGTCCTCTTTTATTGGTAGTGACATTTTAAATACACTATATCAAATTCCACTGATTACTAGTAAGTTTTCTGTCAAGCCTCATTTCCAATTATTTTCATTTTGTAAGTATATGGTCAAGTGAATCGCCCTTCAGAATTCTTAGCTATTCTTTTTATAGCTATTAACTTTATAAAATAAGGTATTGTAAGAATCCTATTGATACCGTGGCCATCACTAACTTTATTATACTATGTGGCACATTTATGATAGTATTTAGTCTTCCTATAAAGGAATAAAAAATAAACCTCCAGTCATATTTTCCTTTGTTATGAGGAAAACTTTATCATTGTTCCTGCAAGTATCATCATGTCTTAATAATTTTTTTAATTCCATTATTCTGGGTTTTATTTAGGAACAACTTCTGGTTTGTATATTCTATTAGCTACATATGCTATAGAATAAATCACTATACTAATTTTAATCTGCATGATTTCCTGAATTCCTCTGCTTATTACTGTTGATTATTATAAAAAAGAATAGGACTGTCTACCAAACATGACAAACTGGGAGAAAGGAGAAGCAGGAGCTGACATGAAGAATTCATGTCATATACTCATCAGTCTGATATACTTTACCATATAGCAAAATAAATTCCAGAAAACAACAAAAGGTTAATGGTTAAAAATAATTTTAAAAAGAAAATATATAGCTAACTATTTAATAGATTTGAAGATGAATAATAAAGTATCTAAGGATGGGCATAATGAGAATAAAAATCAATAAAGAAAACTATACTAAGCATGCTATTCCCAAATGATCAAAAAAAATTAATAGATGAGCATTTACATAGGAAATAAATGTAATGAAATAACAGTTAAATGAAACAAAATCCTACAACTTTTATAAATTGATAAGAGAAAACTAGTAAATATCCAGAAGGAGGTGAACAGAAAGAATAAAGGGATGAACAATGAGTAGGAGCTACTGAATGTTACACATTCATATCACAATAAAGCTTGTAACATTCAGATAACGTAGTTTTCAGATTCAGTATTTTTGTGGCCTTTTCAATAGACAAAAAATTGGTGCTATGAAATAAGAAGTTCAAGCATCCATGATAAAAGCTAAAAAAATGTTAAGAACCTTCTGGAAAGCAACTCTAAAATATGAATTAAAGCTAGAACTCCAAACTTCAAACATACACACTTACATACACAATCAGATTTGTAGGCAAAAAAATTATACATCAACAATAAGCATTTAAAAGAAATGTCTATACTTCAAAGAGATATTTAGTTAATGATATTCCTATGATATGTTGTTCCTATGATAGAACAACAGTGCAGTCACATTTCTAACGAATATTAAATGATAGCAATTGAAAAGGGATACAAAGCTATCTACAGTGTGATATTAAATTTATTAATCTGAAAATGCTACATTGAGAGAAAGGGTTGAAACTTAAGTATCACAGCAGTTCTCTCTCAGGTAAGAGATATAGTGGGGTTTCATTCTTCAAAATACCTGAACAATGTTTCAAATGTTCTATTGTGAACACATTCCTAGATTTACAGAGAAATGTAAAAATTGTTATTTTTAAAACTGTTAAGTATATGTAAATATGCTATGCTATGTAAGGATGCAGGAAACCTCAGTAAAAAAGCAAGAAAGAAATCTTTAAAGCATTGTTGATTTTTATACAAGGATAAAAATATTTTTGTAAAATAGAATTTTTCTAGCATGGTCAACACCTTTAAAACACTTAAACTACAAGTGGAAGCAGCCAGTGAGTGTTCGCTGGGAAGTTTATGACAGAAGAAAGCCCTGCAGGGTCAGCATTGACTATGTGGAAGGAGAGCTTACCTTTCTCACTCACACTCTCGCTTTCAATCTCCACGTCGTCACAGCTTGTGTACTCGGGTGTGGATGCCAACTCCTCCTCTGAGCTGCTCAGCGAAACCTGACGCATTTTACCTCCTTTCTTGGATTTATGAGGCCTTGGTGGGGGTGGCCGCACTGACTCGGATTGGTCTGAACTCAAAGAATCATTCCTTAACATGGTTTCCATTTTTTCTCTCTTTGTTTTCCTAACAGCAGAGCTGGGATCTAAGTGGTGTTGTTTCCGTAGGGAGTCAGCACGCCTCATGTCTGGTCTATCAAGTGGTATAGGGCTCCTCCGAGGGGTAGGAGGACTATGATTTATGGTCCTTTGTGGATAAGAACTTTGTCCCTGAGCCTCTCGAGTTCTTTCCATTGAATACGATCGTTGGTTTTCCATTGCAGCTCTACGTTCAGATACAGATCTTTGCCTTGATGGTCTATCCATCCTTAGCAGAGAAATCCTAGAATCTTCTAGATCGGCATTTGCCAAAGAAACATCACTGTGCCTTCTCTCGTGTCGTGCCCGGGACACTTCAGCGTGGATCCGCATTTGTTCTTCATAAGGTTGTGGCTTTACCGGATACCGGGCCAAATTTGGATCACTTCTGTAGCGTGCCTGGTACTCCTCCTCTCTCCTTTGCCTTTCATACTCCTCTCTGCTCTCCACATCTTCGTCGTCTACCATATACTCTTTGGAATGTCTATGGCCTCTCCTGTTAGAATCCCTATAATTTAAATGATCAGGTTCTTCATAAAATTGAGGTTCACGTTGAGATCGTCTATCAGCATAATCTGATGGAGATCTAGGCATTGTGCTGTCTGAAGGAACATACTGTGAGTACTCTTCTCTCTCTTCACTTTGGTCGTACCTTCTATTTTGATCCCTGGACACTGATGGACTTCTTGTTCTAGAAACCAAAAAAAAAAAAAAAGACTATGAGAAGACATTTTGAAAAATTAGACTTCACTGATTCACTGCCAGATGGATGGATAAATTCAGGTAGATCTTTAGTTCTTTTTTCCCATGAAAGACATAGCTTAAAAATACTATAATACAATATAATATATAGATTGCTATACAACACCATGTGTGTGTGGATGCCTGTGGGTACACATGTGTCATGAAAGTACATGCTATATACCATTCAATTTACTTTTGACATTATTTTTGTACAAATGACTAAAGGAAAACATCATAGTAAAAACATTATATTGTAGTTACTGGTTCAGAATTTCTCAATTACAGTTACTGCACCTTGACAAAATGCTAATCTTGGAGCGTCTGTATTTTCAAATAAGAGATATGGATTATACAGCTCGCCTCAGATTATTCTAACAAATATATATTGGGTACGTACTAATGTTGCGAGCTGAATTATGGAGGAGGAACATATCAAAGTATGAAAGACTGTTCCTTGTAAGAAGCTAAACCTAAACCTTCTCCCAGCTTCTCGGGGACTGAGGAACTACGGTCTTACAATACTGATACCAAAGCTTCATCAAGTTAATTTGCTTCAAAAGGGTTTCCAGTAGAATATTTAAAATCACGCTTAGTATTATAGAACTCTTAAAACAATAATTTTATTCCTATCTTGAACAAACAACATGAAAGTTTTGAAAATAAGTATAAAGCTAGTGAGTCTTGTTAACAGATGATTCTAACTACAAACAACAAATAGGAAAAATTTACCTCCAATGATAGAATTCAGTTCCACAGGAAAAAAATCACTAATATACAGTCCCTGACTAAAACTCTTGAGTGTTTTTTTAAATCATTCTATAGAAAACTTAAATTCAATACTGAACTAGCAATCACTTTGTTGTAAAGATTATCTGATATGCCGGAAGCACTGAAGCAAATATGCATGCTAGTTTCTATCGGACAAAGTAAAAATGGAGTAGTGGGTGAAAACTTAACTTGGGAAGACAAGTAGTCCTGCTGCTTAAAATAAAACTTGAATGCAGTGCACTTCAGTGTGTTCAAACTCTACCAGAAGCCAGGTAACAATCCACTGTGGGACTATTAAAAATAAACAATCCATTCCCAGTTACCGTAATGTAGTGAACAACATTGTGATGAGAAAATGACTCCAGAGTACATCATGGATCATTTCACACATACTTATATTCACTTTAGATCTACTCACCCACTTCTCACTATCAACCCAAATAGGTCAGAATTCTTTTTCTCCTTTACCATATTAAAGTAATCTTAACAGGAACCCATTAATGAAAATCATGTTTGAAAGATTCTATATCTGGTTTTCCATGTAGCATTTCTGTCATTGCTTAGAATTTCTAATAAGGTCAAATAACTGTCTGATCTATTTCTAAATATTCTCCTTCTGTAATGTACCAAATGTTCCATTATAAATATTTATCTGACTGTGCAAAATAATTTGAGTAAGAAAACCTATCAACTACTTGTGTAAAACTTCATGTCTGCACAATCACGGTGACTGATGAGAAAACGTCGAAGAATAACTTTTTACAAACATGTTTTAATATCTAATATAAGTTTCTGTTTATATATTATATATTCCTTATTAATTCTTCTTCCTTTCATTATAATTCTCATTGGCTATCTTAAGTGATTTTTTGTTAACGATACCATATATAATACTGAACATAATTACCAGGTAACCATCAAGCTTTTGAAAATACAGCAGTAGATGTTTGAAAACATTGATAAGGACAAAGAGAGAACACATGAATAGATAAATCTTAATATTTGTATATTTCTACCTCTTAACTAATAATATAGAAAACTTTAAGAATCTCAATAACACTGAAAGTCATTCTGTACATTTGAATTTTGCACTACTGCAACTTTCCACTAGCTATTTATTCCAGTAAAAATTCTTATGGTAAAGAAAATTTTAAAACAGCCACGTTATAAATAAATATATATTGAACCACATTAAAATAAAAAAAATGAGAAAAGTTATCACCTTTTTGCATTTAGTAACTGTAATTTTAAGAATGAAAGACTATATGGGTAGCATTCAAAGATTTAAAAATCTGAAAAGATACTTCCGTCTTTCTAAATACTTTATGAAACATGGACCCTGCAAAACTGAATAAAAAGAATGCTTCATGATTAAATTCTTTAATGCTACCTAGATAGTTTAAATATAACTTTGCTGTTAAAGTAAAAATTCAAAGCTTTTAAACTATGGTACATCAAGAATGTAAACAAAGTATATGATCATGTGGAACATGCCATATACACACACTATGCCTATAGTTCCTTTTTTAAAAGCTTAGCAAAGCAAGTTATACTTGTAAAAAGCATGAAAATATTTTTACACATAACAATTAATATTTAGCATTTTTTATTTTTACCTTTGTTCAACCAATGCACATCTGTCGAGCATGAAGCATCACACTGATGAAAATCCATCAACATTATGCCAGGCAGTGCTTTCTCTTAATCCTTCTAACCCTAGCAAAATCATAGGAGCCATCCTTAATCAGATGATCTAAAAGACTCTCTTTGCTTGTAATCATTTTATTACAAAACTCAACTACTGAAAGTTACATATAACACAGCATCCATTCAAGGAGGAACCATATGATACTTTAGTGACAGATCTGTTAAGGCATGGCTATTTTTAATGTTGTTACTGTGTGGCTGTATATAGCTCCAGGTCAAGTAAGAATGTCCTCGAAGGAGGATTATGGTACTTAGCTGATTAGGGCCTCACAACACTGACACGAACACAGTCCGGATCCAAGGCCTTTCTGGGCACTATAGTTGAGAGTGTCAGCTTTATGAAACACTTTCCCCTATATAAATCACTTTTAAAAATGACTATTCAATATCATTATAATTGATTAGTAGCTCTGCTGTTCAGCTCTTGTCATAAAACATATAGCAGTCCCATTCTGTAACTTCTTCTTAAGAATTAAGTAAAGTTTTTAATCCAAAAGGACATTTCTCCCAAAGTTAAAAAAGAAACAGGTTTTGTGGAAATTTTTTAAAAAAATATGCTCCATGAAATAAGAACTTGGTTAGATACAGAATATAAATCCAATTTTCCTCATTTAATATATGATTTCAACATCTCCATCTCATTGCAAGAAAACTGTCACCCCCCCAAAATAAAAATAAAAACAGTGCAGTCTCAAAACCCAATTATAATCAAAACCCAAATTACCTAAAAGTTAAAATTATTTTTTGAAAACCTGTATCTAAGTCATTTCAAATAACTTATATAAAAATTAACATGTATTCTCATAATCATATATATATATATATATATATATGAATCAATTTTTGAGGTATGAGCAAAGAGACAGCAAGCAGTATTTTAATATTTTTTTAGTCTCCAAGTCATCAAATATAAACAAGAGTCTACAGAATACTTGGTAGTGCAGTTCAATTAATTGTGCATTATTGATCCAAAAAATTTTATTCTACAATTTGGTTAGGTCTTAGAAACATTGTAGGGAGTAGAGGCAACAGAGTGATTCTCTCTCTTTCTCTGTCTCTCCCCTCTTTGGTATTTGTTTTGTCTGTTTTGTTTGGGGGAGGGCAGGGTCTCTCTACATACCCCTGGATCTCCAAAATCTTACTATGCAGACCAAATTGGAACTCACAGATATCCACCTGCATCTACCAGATATCCACCTGCCTTTACCTCCCTAGTGCTTGAAATTAAGTATGTGCCACCATACATACAACAATAGTACCTACACCAAAGAAAAAACAGGATACTAATCATCTCACAACAAAGCCAAAAGGAGAGAATTACATGCACATAATGCCACCTACAACAACAAACATAACAACAACTAACAATCATCTGTCTTTAATATCTCTCTCAATATTAATGGACTCAATTCACCTATAAAAGACATAAGCTAACAGACTGAATACACAAACAAGATCCAGCATTTTGCTTCATACAAGAATCACACCTCGATAACAAAGAAAGACACTACCTCAGAGTAAAAGGCTGGAAAAGTCTTCCAAGCAAATGGTCTCAAGAAACAAGCTGGAGTTGCCATCTTAATATCCAATTAAATAGACTTTCAACCAAAAGTTATCAAGCGAAATGACAAAGGACACTTCATATTCATCAAAGGAAAAAGAAAGTCTCAATTATGAACATCTAATGCCCCAATTGCAAGGGCACCCACATTCATAAAAGAAACTTTACTAAAGCTCAAAACACACATTGAAACCCACACAATAATAGAAGGAGACTTAAACACCCCACTCTCACTAATGGACAGGCCATTGAAACAGAAACTAAACAGAGACACAGTGAAACTAATAGAGGTTATGAATCAAATGGATTTAACAGACATCTACAGAAAACTCCACCCTAAAACAAAAGAATATACCTTCTTCCCAGAGCCTCATGGTACCTTCTCTAAAATTGACCATGTAAGTGGTCACAAAACTAGACTCAACCAATACAAGAAGATTGAACTAATCCCATGATCCTATCAGAACATCATGGACTAAGGGTGGTTTTCAATAACAACAAAAACAACAAAAAACCCACATAGCCATGGAAACTGAAAAACTCTCTACTCAATGATAACTTGGTCTGTGAAGAAATATAAATAAATAAATAAATAAATACTTCCTGGAATTCAATGAAAATGATGACACAGCATACACAAACTTATGGGACACAATGAAAGCAGTGCTAAGAGGAAAATTCATAGCACTAAGTGCCCTGGTAAAGAAATTGGAGAGATCCTACACTAGCAACTTAACAGCACACCTGAGAGCTCTAAAACAAAAAGAAGCAAATATACCCAAGAGGAGTAGAAGCAGGAAATAAGCAAACTCAGGGCCAAAATCAACCAAATAGGAACAAAGAGAATGATACAATGAATCAACAAAACCAAAAGCTAGTTGTTTTTGTTTTGTTTTGTTTTTGAGAAAATCAACAAGATAGATAAACGCCTAGCCAAACTAACTAAAGGGTCCAGAGACAGGATCCAAATCAACAAAATCAGAAATGAAAAAGGAGACATAACAGAAACTGAGGAAATTAAAAAAAAAAAAATCATCAGATCCTAAACAAAACCCTATACTCAACAAAACTGGAAAATCTAGATGAAATGGAAACAGATACCACATACCAAAGTTAAATCAAGAGCAGACACACTATCTAAACAGGCCATATCATCTAAGGAATAAGAAGATATTAAAAACTTCCCAGCCAAAAAAGGCACAGGGCCAGATGGCTTTAATGCACAATTCTACCAGACCTTCAAAGAAGAGATAGTACCAATATTCCTCCAACTACTCCATTAAATTTCAACAGAAGGAACACTACCCAATTCATTCTATGAGGTCACAATTACTCTGATATCTTAGCCACACAAGCACACACAACAACAACAAATATTCAGGCCAATTTCACTTATGAGTATGGATGCAAAAATACTCAATAAAATTCTTGCAAACTGAATCCAAGAACACATCAAAACCATCATTCACCACAATCAAGTAGGTTTCATCCCAGGGTTGCAAGGGTGGTTCAACATATAAAAATCCATTAATGTAATCCACTATATAAACAAACTCAAAGAAAAAAAAATCACATGATCATCTCCTTAGATGCAGAAAAAGCATATGACAAAATACAACACCCCTTCATGTTAAAAGTATTGGAGAGATCAGGAATTTAAGGCTTACACCTAAATATAATAAAATCAATACAGAGCAAACCAACTGCCAATATCAAATTAAATGGAGACATATTTGAAGCAATCTCACTAAAATCAGGGACAAGGATGCCCACCCTCCCCATATCTATTTAATACAGTACTCAAAGTACTAGCTAGAGCAATAAGAGAACAAAAGGAGGTCAAGGGGATACAAATTGGCCAAGAAGAAGTCAAGGTATCACTATTTGCAGATGATATAATAGTATACGTAAGTAACCCCTAAAATTCTACCAGAGAACTTCTACAGCTGATAAACAATACCAGCTGGATATATCAGCTGGATATAAAATTAATTCAAACGAATCAGTAGCCTCCTTCATACAAATGTCAGATGGGCTGAGAAAGAAATTAGGGAAACAACGACTTTCACAATTGTCACAAACAGTATAAAATATCTTGGGGTAACTCTAACCAAACAAGTGAAGTATAAAATATCTTGGGGTAACTCTAACCAAACAAGTGAAAGATTTGTACGACAAGAACTTCAAGTCTCTCGAGAAAGAAATAGAAGATATCTCAGAAAATGGAGAGATCTCCCAAGCTTGTGGATTGGTAGAATTTACATAGTAAAAATGGCCATCCAACCAAAAGCAATCTACAGATTCAACACAATCCCCATCAAACTCCCAACACAATTCTTCCAAGACATGGAAAGAACAATTCTCAAATTTATAGGGAAAAACAAAAAACCCAGAATACTGAAAACAATTCTTAACAATAAAAGAACAGCTGGGGGAATCACCATCCCTGACCTCAAGCTCTATTACAGAGCGATAGTGATTAAAAACTGCATGGTATTGGTACAGAGACAGACTGTTCAATGGAATAGAACTGAAAACCTAGAAATAAAATCATACACTTATGGACACTTGATTTTGACAAAGAAGCCAAAAATATACAATGGAAAAAAGAAAGCATCTTCAAAAAATGGTCTGGTCTAACTGGCTATCTGTATGTAGAAAAATGAAAATAGACCCATATTTGTTACCTTGCACAAAGCTCAAGTCCAAGTGGATCAAGGACCTCAACATAAAACCATAAGCACTAAATCTAATAGAGAAAGAGGGAAAGAGCCTTGAACTCATTGGCACAGGGGGAAACTTCCTAAACAGAACTCCAATGGCTCATGCTCTAAGATCAAGAATTGATAAATGGGACTGCATGAAACTGGAAAGCTTCTGTAAGGCAAAGGTCATAGTAAGACAAATCAGCAACCTACAGATTGGGAAAAAAAAACTTCACTAACCCCACATCAAATAGAGGGCTAATATCCAAAATACAAAAAGAGCTCTAAAGCTTACTACAAAATAAATAAATAAATAAATAAATAAATAAATTAAATTAAAAAATGGGGTATAGTACTAAACAGAGAATTCACAACAAAGGAATCTCGAATGGCTGAGATGCACTTAAATATTCAAAGTCCTTAGTGATCAGGGAAATGCAAATCAAAATGACCCTGAGATTCCACGAATCAGAATGGCTAAGATCAAAAATTCAGGTGACAGCACATGTTGGTGAGGATGTGGAGAAAGAGGAACACTCCTCCATTTCTGGTGGGATTGCAAACTGATACATCTACTCTGGAAATCAATCTGGAGGTTCCTCAGAAAATTGGTAATAATAGATCTACCTGAAGACCCAGCTATATCACTCTTGAGCATATGCCCAAAAGATGCCCCACCATGCACAGGGGCACATGTTCCACTATGTTCATAGCAGCCTTGTTTGTGATAGCCAGAAGCTGAAAACAACCCAGATGTCCCACAACATAAGAATGGATGCAGAAAATGTGGTTTATTTACACAATGGAATGCTATTCGGCTATTAAGAATGAGGACAATCATAAGTTTTGCAGACAAATTGATGGAACTAAAAAATATCAACCTGAGTGAAGTAACTCAGACCCAAAAAGACATGCATGGTATGTACTCACTAATAAGTGGGTATTAGCAAAAAAAAAAAAAAGTTCAGAATACCCAGAATACAATCCACAAAAACTCAAGAAGGTTAACAAGCAGAAGGGCCCAAGTGAAGATGCCTCAATCCTACTTGGGAGGGAGAAGAAAGCAATCATGGGGGACAGAGGGAAGGAGGCATTTAGGTGGGAGAGGTGACAGGGAGAGGAAGGGGGAAACATGATCAGGTATTGGGGGACACAGGACTAAAGCCCTGAGGGTCAGCAAAAAGAATGGAAACAGGCAACCTCAGGAGGTAGGAAATGGGAGGACTCTAGAATGTACCAGAGACCTGGGAGGTGAGAGATGCTTAGGACTCAAGGGGAACTTGTAGAGTCCGTCTCCAGTGGAGGAACAGGACATCAAGTGGAAGGATGGGGTTGCCATTCCACAGTCAAAAGCTCTGACCCATAATTGTTCTGGTCTGAAGGAACTGCAGGGACAAAAATGGAGACGATCATGAGAGAAAGAAAGTCTAGTGACAGGCCCAAATTAAGATCCAGCTCAAGGAGATCCCCTAGATCTGACACTGTTAAAAGATGTTGTGGTGGGCTTGCAGACAGGAGCCTAGCATGGCTGCCCTCTAAGAGTCCCAATAAGTAGCTGAAACAGTCAGATGCAGATACTAGCACTCAACCAACGGACTGAGGCCGGGGACCTCTGTGGTTGAATTGGGGAAACGCTGGAAGAAGCTGAGGAGGAAGGCAGCCCCATGGGAAAACCAGCAGTCTCAACTGATCTGGACCCCAGATATCTCTCAGACACTGAGTCACGAACCAGGCAGCATACACCAGCTGATATGAGGCCCCCAACATACATATAGCGGAGGTCTGCCTGGTCTGGCCTCAGTAAGAGAAGATAAGATACACCTAACCCTCGAGAGACGTAAGGCCCCATGGAGTAGGGAGTTCTGGTGGGGTGGTATGGGAACAAATGGCTCTGGGTGGAGTAAAGCCCCACGCATTCTCCCCAAGTGCATCCTCCCCAAGCTCCTGCTGCTCCTGAGTGAGGTGTGAGACCCGCAGGAAGTGGCCACACACTCTTCTACAGCCCTCTAGGCCGGTCAGGCTGTGTGAGAGGCCTCTGCGGAGACACAGCCCGTGGGTGGAAGAGGAGGCCATTCCCAGGGAATGCCACAGCCAGCTTTGGAGTTCCTAGGCTCTGGACATCGCCAATGCCACCGGATGCCACGGGAGAGCTGGCGTCCGGCTGTCGGACCAGGTTGTGTGGCTTGGGCACCGGCTAGCTGCTTTCCCTTGGGTGAATGGGTACAGTCTGGAAGCACTGAGACGCCTTCTGCGGGAGGGCAGACGTGTGGCTCATTAGGTGAAGACTGGTTCCATTGTTTCCCACGGCAGATGAAGATGAATAGAGACAGTCCATAGTTCTAAGGTGTTTATTTTACTTTCATTGTGGAGAGTGGCGTGGGTAAGACTATATCCGATCTCTCAGTGAGGGACTAGATTAAAATAGTAACTGGGAAGGGCGTGGCTAAGTCTCTAGGTGTCTCATTAACATGGGGATGCCTTGGGGCTGCGTGACCACGCCTCTACCTGAGAAGGGGCTTGGGGAGTGTGACCCTTTTTTACATGACCAAATGTCACAGACCTATGGAGGTATGTAGCCACGTGTTAGAAGCTGTATTCTAGGAGCTTGGGCAAACAGCTGCCATCCCTTATAAGCTGAAGACAGCTTATGGGGTCTGCAGCATTCAAACCTTAGCTCTACCAGAAAACAGACTGCTAATCACGCACTGACAGGGCGAGAGGTATGGGATGGGGAGCAATGGGGGCAGACTAAGAGGTGGATGAAGACTGGACTGTCAAAAAGGATTAAAGAATAAACAACATCTTTAAGATGCCTTATAAAGGTTTATAGAATCTGCCAATAGGAATAAAAATGCAATATAATTATTTTCCAAATGGATGTTAAATAATAATAAAATATAACCAGATAAAGTACACAGTTTGAATAAAATAAAATAACCAATTTTCACAAAGTGTATTTTGCCTCTTACAAATTTTGAAGCCTGGTATATTACACAATCATTCCAAGTGATAGATTAATATCACAGCTTCTTCTTATTTAATATTCTTTCTACCCCCTTTTCCTTACTTTTTCACTATGCGAAAGTCAGGTTGGGTTTCACTATGTCACCTAGGTTGACTTACCCTCCCCTCCAGACTTCACTACTACACCCCTCAAAGCTCTGGATGTTACACCTGCCAGCTTAGAGACTTCCAGTTTTGCCCAGATCTCCCTGACTCAAGAAAGTAAAGCCTGCCCACCTTATTAAACACTTCAGCTGCTCGTTCTTCATGGGTGCTCTCAGGACTAATCCCCTAAACTAGCTTTATTGTTTCATGCCTTTACTCACTTATCACCATGTAATTATGACAATCAAAAAACCATGGCAGTTAAAAATTTTTCGAAGTTTTGTCTGTCTTCATATGCTCAAGTATGATTTTACTAGTAGGGATTGTGATTTTAGTCAAGTTATACCAGGTATACAAAAGATACTCAATATTTACTAAGTAAGGCAAATACAGGCATGAATCACACTATGTTTAAAGTAAATACATTACATAATTAATAATTTATCTAAAATGTAATCATTACAATTTTATCTATTCATATTTTATACTAGAAAATACACTCATAGCTTTCTAAACTACTCCTCTGATGTAGCAAGATGTCACGAGTGTTCCTTCAGTGAGGAGGTCTCCATCACACCGACCCTGTAAGTCTGCCAACTAGGGAAGACATTTTGTACCAATTCGTTGCTTTTTAAGGGTAAATTTAGGGTTTAACTCTTCCAGGTATGTGGAGAAGACTACCACTTGAGATGAAGAGGATAAATTAAAGCAAGGCTGTTTCTTGAGAAGAGAGCATAAGCATCTTCAAACACTAGACCTATAGCTCCACTGCCACCCTAAAACTCGGAAGAGTGGCAGTATAAACAAAACCTTTGCTAGAGGACTTTTCCTAAAAGAATTCATTGTAAACCATAGAGAATTACTGGGAATGCTACCAGCTCAAACTAAAAATAAATAAAATATATATTTTTAAATGTGGAGAGCTGAGTGCAGTGGGCTATACCTAAAACCCCAGTACCTGAAAAACTGAAACAGGAGGGGAACAAGTTCATAAAATTAAATAATTACAAAAATTAATTTAGGAACCACCGATATACCAATACTTGGGGTAAAGAATACTCCATACATAACACCTGAATGTTTACTTTCCAATAGAGATATGCATGAAACACTGACACATATCTGTACACAAAGCTGAAAACTGACACCAATTATTTCTACATCATGCATATTCTGGTCTGACTCCATGAAGACAACTTTAAAAGCATTATCTTTCAGGTAATAGAATGTTCACTCTCATACATAAAATAGCACCAAACATCTGCGCATCAGGGGGAAGCATGCCCTGCTCCTTAGCTATCTCTATCAATCTCATTGCTTCGGATTATGATTAGTCCGCCCCAGCATTTAGCTATATAAAGTATTCTTTGGAAGACAGTTTTTTCCTTAACTCCTTAAGATTAGGAAAACAGTACAAATTGGACTCCTGCAGATTGTCTTCAGACATGGATAACAGTAATCTGTACCTTGCAATACCTTCATTTTCTCTCCAGCACCAGTCTCAAAAAGATAACACAAAATCTCCATATTTACATTACAAAAACATTAAATTAGAGATGGAAAAATATAGGGATATTTCAAAAAATAGGAAGAAACAAACTTCCATAAAATAACTCTTTTTAACAATTTTGCTTTAGAAAGAAGGAAGAAAGGAAGAAAGAAAGAAAATTTCTTCTCAATAAATAAAATATTCATGATGAGTATACTCTAGCTGGCTTCAGACACACCAGAAGAGGGTATTGGATCCCATTACAGATGGTTGTGAAAATCCATGTGGTTGCTGGGAATTGAACTCAGGGTCTTTGGAAGAGCAGTCAGTGCTCTTAACTGCTGAGCTATCCCTCCAGCCCAGGTTTGTTTGTTTTTAAGAAAGAAAATCTTCCAGATGGCCATATTATTAAGGTTGGAGGAGAAAGATTTGAAGCACCAAAGTTCAGCCTCATTTGATCAATGTAGAGGGGGTTGGTGTTGCTGAATTGCTTTTTAACACAATCCAGGCAGCCAGCATTGATACCAGATCTGACTTTAAAAGCACATTGTGCTTTCTGGAGGTCCTACTACGTATCCTGGCCTGCCATCGAGGTTAGAATGAGAGCTTAAACAGCTTTACTTAGAACGAGTTCTGAAAGATGTGGAAAAACTTTCAAAATTTAAGATCTGAATTGAAGACCAGCCCCACCGGAAGCATATGATGTTCTTGGGTGGCGCAGTCTTAGCAGACATCATGAAAGACAAAGACAACCTTTGGATGGCCAGACAAGAGTACCAAGAAAAGGATGTCAGGGTGCTGGAGAACAGTGTGACTGTTCGATAAAATGGCAGGTTTGTCCCCATCACTCCTCTAATGCTCTTTCTTCCCCCACCCCACCAACCCCCTTTTTAAAAAATTTCTTTATTGCCAGTCTTTGAAATCACTCAACTCCAGGACTGAAAGAGGCTTCTCTGTCCCTTTTGACAGAAAGGTCAGGTTTTTTTCTCTGTCTTGGAGAAGCATTGCTAAATTCTTGTTAATATGGGTAAATCTGGTTGTTTAAGGCAACCAATTCTCTGCAGACATAACAGAGGGCAAAGGGTTGCTGCTGCTGTTTCTAAGTAGGCATTTAGATCATTCTTGTAGGTTTCCAATTTTTGCTTATTTGCTCTAATGCTGCTAGTTTTAGTTTTAGCACAGTAAGTGGTATGTCGTTATTAGCATAAGAAAAAACTTTCACAGGAGCTTTTACATATTCTGGGTGGGGGTGGTACGGGATGGGAGAGCAGCCCTGAGCCCTTGAGGGCATTTCCTCTGTAGCTTTCAGCAGTTAACTCTGCTACTTTTTAAGTACCCTGAAGCATATCCTGTTAACATCTTAGGGAAGTATTAAGCTCAGCTAAGGTGTCTGGGGTAGGTTTTTATGTGATGGAACACAGTCTTTCTACTGTGATTTTTGAGGTTTTCTGCTTCTGAGTACAAAGGATGAATGGACCTCATTTACACTACTTTGACTTGGTGGGGTTTTCTTCTTTAGGTCTGCCTGGAACTGTTTCCATATGACAGCAAAAAAGCAAGCCTAGTAGTGTTTTATTAACATGAGGCTTAGGGATTGTTTGTTCCTTAAGTCAATCTATCAGCTGGGAGTATCTTTCCTACACTCTATCAGTGAAAAAGTAACATTTTAAAGGAAATGCTTTTGCTGGGTCAAATTACAGATAGAAAATTGCTCAAGGCCCAGGATTTTCTAAATGTCATTGTTTTTTCCGGAAGCACTGAGGTAAAGATACCAAGTTCCATTCTTGAAAGTTGTACTTTTATATTCCTGAACAGTGCTTCTTGACAAGAGCAACTGTACAGAGAAGTAATTTATGGCCGTCGGTTAATTATAATTGTTGTATTAACATTGGGACTTGGTGCCAGTTGTTTTATTTTGTTTGTTTGTTTGTTTTTCATGAGACCTCGGACTAAAATTTTAGCAACAACAACCACAATAGAAAATTTACCAGTAGTCAACTATGTTTGTACAGTCATGGAGGTTACTTCCCAGTCCTCTTTGGTTCTTGCAGGAAGAGTGTTTGCATACCTATCAGGAAATCCTATTTATGAGTCCTTGTTGGTATTGTTTGTCAACTCTGAAAAATCAATGGTACCCAAGTATGAGGTCTTCCTAACATTGAAAAATGAAATGAGAAGTTGTATCACAGAAAATACAAAATGATTCTGAGAGAAATATTTTCCTTCGTTTCAAAATAATCTTTACTAATGATGAATTTGAAAGAATGGCTTTTTTCCTTTTTTCTTTATTTTTGGATGCTTAAAATCAGAATTTTTAATGGAGTTTTTAAAGGTAACTTTAAAATTAGTTTTTATGAAATCAGCAGCAAAAGGAAGTTTGTCTTAATAATGCAGCTTTCTGTGATATTAAGTATTTTTGCCTGTTTTACCTCAATTTGGACAAATAATCTGTGTGCATGCTGGACATGCTCAGTACACAGGACAGCCTGCCAGTGCGGCTGGTCAGTGTTGGGTGCATGACTCAGAGTCACAGTGGAATTCCTAAGCGTTCCTAAATCATGTTGTCAAATCCTCCAGTCTCAGGAGTGCTGGGCCCATTACAGGACACCTGCTGTATATAGGACTGGTACGAAGGACTATTGAGTGTAGAAAAATGATCAACTCTTGGCTTTGACCATGGCTTTAAATAAAGGGGTGGAAAACAAGAAAGAGTAGGATGGACCCTTGAATAAACAGTGAAAGCGTTATTCTCTGTACCTTGAGGGTAGAATTTGTTTTTATTTCATAATTCTGCTAGCAAACATGACTGTTAAAATGATGTATTTATATATGTAATAATTTAGAAATTCTATTTTATAATTTTCCTATTCTAAGCTGAAATAATGAATTTAATAATTTGGGAGAAGTTGGGACATACTGTATTCTATTGGAGGTGTCAAGTTTGAGTCCTTCAAAAATTTAAAAAAAAAATCTGATTTTTAAAAGATCTGATTTTTAGCTCTTGAAACCCATCACCACTTAGATTTCCAATGCTAGTTAAAATTCTTTTATTTTTAAATTAAAATCCAAAAAATAAATAAATAAATAAAAATATTCTTAACTTCTTGGTAGTTATTTTTCTCTATTTTTCTCCAAATGCCTTCTGCCAAGGACATATTAAAGCCAAAGTAAGAAAGACATAGAGTGCTATTTGCCAGTGCTAGGCCAAAATAAAATTATGACCCAGAAAAAGATCAAAGACACTGGGAGTTCTGAACTTTGTAAAAGAAGACTGTTAAATTTCAACAATTATTTCTTACGACCTGATAATATTTAAAATATACTATTCTTTTATTAAACACTCCAATGAAAGACGGTATCAACTAAACAGCATGTCTGAGACCATGAGGATTAAGTAGCCAAGTTAAAGAGTGGGGTCAGGATGGTCTTTTGAAGGTGGAGATTGATGTGTTTATAAAAAGATAAAGAGATATAAATGTTTTATGGCTGTATAGGAGGTGTGGGGGAAGGGAGTGCCTCAGCGGGCCCATGGCCAGGCATCCTTCCCCCTGAGGGACCAGCCACACGGGAAGGTATAGTAGAGAAGAGTTTATTCAGGGCCTGGGGAGGGAAGTTAAGAGGGGAGTAGAGGCAGGGAAAGGCAGAGAGAGGGAGAGAGTAGAGAAGTAGAGGAGTGGAGGCCAAAGGTAATGTGAGGCCTTGAGAGACAAAAGGCAGCCATTGAGCTGGACTAGGAAACATTCCAGACAGGAAGGGCCAAAGATAACCGTTATAAAACAAAAAAGCAGGCCAGGTGAAGATACGTCTCAGGCCCCACACAATGGACAGAAGTTTCTGTTGTCAAAAACAGGCTAAAGCCACGGGTGGGTGGTAACAGGCTGATATTACCTCCACGGGCCTCCAATCATAAAAAAAAGTCAAAATTAACCACCAATGTGAGCCTACCCTTTCATGCCGTTGCCAAGCTCTGCCCCAGAAAAGTGTATAAAAAGTGTGTACCTCACTAACCCGGGGTTGCCATTGCCCTGTTGGTAGGGCAGCCCCAGTGCACTAGATTCAATAGACCTCTTGCTTTTTGCATCGTTCTCAGTCTCTGTGTCTTTGTGGGGTGGGCTGCCCAGACATGTGGACTTTCGAGTCCAACATTTCAGTATAGAAATAGAGTTTACTTAGAGCATGGGGAGGGGAGTTAAGAGGGTAGTAGAGGCAGAGAAAGGCTGAGAGAGTAGAGAAGTGGAGAGGTGGAGGCTGGCCATGAGAGAGAGGGGGAAGGGAATGGGGAGAGGTAAGAGATAAGAAATAAGAGAGGAGGGGCAAGCAGCCCCTTTTATAAATGGGCGAGGTCCCCCTTGCTGTTGCCAGGCAACTGTGGGAAGGAGCTTACTGTGGGGTGGTGTTTGGACAGAATGCTAACAGACATGATTTTTTAACATAAAGTTATCAAAACAAATTATATGGTTTTATTACTTTATGGCAACATTTCCTTAGCAAATTTAAAAGTAACTGATAGAAGTTAATCACTTGCTTCACCTTTAATTTCTGTCTGTTCTCTAAAAAAAAAAAAAAAAAAGTTAGGTTAGAACTAATTATTAGGCTAATTTTTAGGTTACTTAATCTTGAGTGGGGGTAAAAAAAACCATGTGTTCTGAAAGCAACAATGACTATGTGGTTTTGGCGGTCAGTTATTCCTCTTCCTTCTTGGAAGAAAGACGTCTATTCCCAGGCCTGTGGTTGGGTTTCCTTACTCTAGAATTGAGCCACAATTAGCAATGCTAACGTTCATGCCCATTCTACTTTATAATAAACACCACAATGGTCACATTGACTTTTCCTACATTTGCTGGATAGTTCTGAAACACATTATCACTGCTTCATAAGTAAGGGTTTATGTACCTCTCAGAGATAATGGAAGCCAAATCTAGGACCACAAGTTTTGGAGGAACCTTCCCTAATGATACTCTCTAGATATCTAGAAGGAAAGATATCTAGAAGGATATTAGAAGGAAAAATTAAGACAGAAAGAAAGAATTTGGATCTTGAGTCCCAATATTTAAGAGATTTAGGATTCTCTTAAATCTGAATGTACCTCTGGAGTTCAGAGATAAATAAACAAATTCTCTTCATATTTAAAGCTGTTCTCAGCCATGTTTTCTACTACTTGTAATTAAAATCTTGAATAACATTGAAACTGTGGTATAAGCCTTTAATCCTATATATTGCTATCATGTTGGCTATCATGAAATTAACTCAGTTTCTATGGAAATTGTTTTCCTTTGTAAAACATAAGCATTTGACAATTCAAATACATGTTATAACTAGTTTTCTTTAAAACAGTTTGACAATATAGGTCATTTGGTATCACTGAAATATTTTCTAAGATTAAAAAAAATCACAAAGTCACATGGTTCATACTGAATTTCATATGAAAATTATGACATCAAACTTGTACTAGTTATGGGTAGGAAAAAGTAAAACAAATGACAATCAAAATGTCTCTAGCAACAGTAATTTTTTAAATGTTCACATTAGTCAATAACAACCAAAATTCTAAGCTAATTGAGAAATAAAAGAGATAGATGTAATATTAAATATTATCTCTATCATAAAAAATAAATTAGACTGGAATTTTAAATGATATGTAACTATGAAAAAAAGTGTGTTTCCTGACAATCATATGCACATTGATCCATGTAGATACTGGTCTGAAATTATTGATTTTGCCTCTGACTCCTACTCACCTCTGGCTACACCAGGAGAGATCGTGCTGTCTTACCAATAGGAAGAATGAGTATAAGAAATCACCACTTATGCCCACTTTTTCACTCCCAAAGGCAGGGTAGGCATAGAATGGAACAGGCTGCAGACATTCTTCAGTGAAGTACCTTTTATCATGTAAAAGTGCACTCCCTACTAACTAAAGGCCTAGAGCACCAAACAAAAGACACTTGAAAAAGCTGGACATTGGGGACTGAAAAAATGGCTCAATGGTTAAGAGCACTAGATGTTCTTCCAGGGGATTGGAGTTTAATTCACAGCACCCACATGTCTGTAACACATCACAACTATCTGTAACTCCAGTTCCAAGGCTTCTGACATCCTCAAACAGACATGCAGGCAAAACACTAATGAACATAAAATAAGTTATTACAGAGAAATAAATAGTAAGTATCAGGAAGTCTAGAGTTGCACAAATCACCCCTCTTTCAGGTTTAAGTAACATAGTCCAACTTGCAGAGAGATCCCTCCTGCTTAGGGAGGAAAGAAGGAATTAGATACAAGTCTTAGACTTAATTTTACCACGAACATCATGGTAGAACTAAGGACCAAGTAAAGTTCCAAAATCCACTCCCCTACGCTGGCACCCACAGGCTAACCCTGCAGAACTGTGATAGCCAGGCAGCCAAGTAGCTGTGACCATCACTGTACTCAAACTCAAATAAGGAAACAGGAATCCACAAGCTACCAAGATGGAGGACATGAAAGGTAACAGTTGACCTTGTCTTAGAGAGTGTTGCTGAACCTAAAGAAGAAAGACAGAACAGCAGGAACAAAGAAATGTCCCAATGTCAAGGCTACAGTTTTCAGATGCAGCCTCTACATCTATTCAGACAGAGGCATGTGAACAAGACTGCCACCCTTGAGTGGACTTTGGAGACCCTCTCACAGGACTGTGGAGGTTCCTATAGCCAGAACACTCAGACATAACTGAACACAACAGCTTTAATAGCTAAAGAACCGTCTCTACCACAAATCCCCAAAATTCAGGCAACACAGTTATTACTATAACTAACCCTAACCCTAACCCCCTAACCCTAACCCCCTGACATGGTAATACTCAGTACCAAGCATTCTCAAATTTCTGCCTGTATTTCAACCAGCTATGCCACAGGCCTGAGTACAACCCTGAAAATGTTCAAGTACTAGAAACTATAAACTAGGTTCAATTCATCTTAGCATGATTCTTGGTGGCCCTGGGACTGCCTATTCCAATATCCCAACACTAGGCATCATAGTAAGGCTCCAAGTCTCCATCCACTAGAGGTATCAAAGGATAGTAATGACAGAACTTTGCCCTAGAATTCAGAATCAAACTGGTAAAACCTAATACTGAGCAGATCTTAACAGCTCTTGTCCCAGGAACTGCCCTGGTATCAAGTAGCAGCACATGGTTCAAGTCTGTTGGTCATCTAGTCTAGGCAGCCTCACCTGTAGCTGGTGGCATGATTTGAGGACCCTTGGTTCTCCTTAACAATATGTAACCTATATTGTTATTGCCCCTAGATCTACCTCACTGCTGAACTGGTCTTGAAAGAAGAGCCACTGATGACACAGCATGGCAACATTGTAGCCATGAGTGTGGTCTCTGTGTTTGAGTTCCACCTGGAGACTGGCTGAAGCCCACACACCTGACAACAAGCGAGTCACTGTACACGAGGCTCCTGAGCCCGCTATCCACATACTGAGAAGCCTCAGGGTTATCCTATTCTTTTTAAGTACTCCTCCATTTCAAAAAGAACAACAACAACACAGAAACCTTGAATTCGGGACAAAGTTTGGCTGTATGGCCTTCTCATGCTAAAACAGTGACAACACAGCACTCACATCAAACATAAAGCATGTTGCCAGTGCTAAAGAACATGCTGTAGTTAGTACAGCTCCACAAAAATAAGCAGGTTGCAGAGAATTAATAGATAGGCATACTAAACAAATACAGACTACCAACACCTCTGTCTTTGTAATTTTGATCCCTCACTGCCCAAAACTTTTAAGGAGCTTAACTTTATTTAAGTTTATTTAACTTTATTTTTTAAGTTAACAGTTAAAAAAAGAAAGAAAGAAAAGAAAAGAAAAAATCAATATCCATAAAGTAACCAGTAGGACAAGCTCTAGATGAAGATTTTAAAACAACTGTTTTAAGGACACTCAGCACAGAAAAGTTAACACAGAAAAAAATCAATACTCTAAAAAAGGAAGTTAATTAAGCAATAATTTTAAGTCAAACAGAAATCCTCAAGCTAAAAATTAAACAAAGTAAAATGTAAAGCCTAATGAGAAAGATTTAGTAAGCTCAGAGACAAAGTCTATTTGAAAATACAAAGTCAGAGGGGGGAGGAGAGTAAAGAAAGCTTATAGCAATTTTTAACATCATTAAAGAACAGATATATGGTTTATAGTATTCCAAGGAAAACTTGAGACTATCAAAGCAATAGGAAGTTTATTTTGGAAGAAAATACTAAAATGCTCCCTAAACCTAGAAAAGAATAAAACACCCATGGACAAAAGGGTCAAGAGTTACTAGTAGGTCAAATGAATGTCATCCAGTATAATTATTATGCTCTTGAAGATGAAGAATAAAATAAAATGTTGAAGGCAGCAAGAGAAAACAAACAAACAAAATAAAATCCTGTTAAGGTAACCAACTCACTTTACAGAAACATTCTGTTCAAATCCCATAGGCCAGGCATAAGAGTTTCTTGTCACTAGATGGGAAAACTGCCAGCAAGAAAAGAATACTATAGTCACCAAACGTACATTATAAAAATACAGGACACATATTCTCACAGCACCTGCCAAAAAAGTTGAGTGAATATATTTCTACCAGACATACAATATGCTAGTGGGAATTCTTCAGACTGGAAGAAAAATTAGTGAGTAAGAAGATAACATTACAAAGGCAGGGTACCACAAGATGGAATTTGTTAGGTTAACATCAAAACCAGAGACTGTGATGGTCGTCGCAGAGGATGAGGGAAGCAGGAAGACGCTGATCAACATGCACTAAGTTATAACTAGTCAGACAGACAAAGTTCTCTGCATTACTTAATAATATTAAGTAATAATATTACTTAATAATGATATTATCATATCATTATTTAAAAGCTAGAAGGAAGATTTTCCATGCCATGATAAAGAAATAAATATTGAAGACATAGGTATGTTCAATCTGATTTAAACATTACATGATGGGTACATACATAAATGTCACACTCTCTTTGAACCCCATACACCCAGATTACTTAGGAAATTTTCCTTCACAGGTATGTTATTATGCGATCTATGTTCCATATGGTGAAGACAGTGCTGAGGACAAAGAAAGAACTCTTAGGCATCCAGTGTCTGTAATAGCACAGTTGATCCTTCTATGGAAGATAAGTAAATAGCAAAGGTGAAATGTGTCAGAAAAAGAAAGCACATGCAGGTTGTCTAGAAAAAATAAACCAAAGCTGGAATGAGCTTAGATGAATCAGAGTGAATAATGTAGTACTTATCTCTTTTTATCCAAGGATTGCTAGAATCAAACGTCCCTTGTGAGCATCTTCTTTCAACTCCTAGGTTAGTGATGTCATATTAATAGCGTAAAATCAGCTATGTAAAGTTAATACCATAGAAATCCTCATACCTTACAAGTCAGGTCCCTTTTTTCTTTAAAGTTCTAACTGTCAAATATTTGCCAGAGCATGCTATTACTCAGCCAATCAAAAGCCAAGAAAAAAGTAATAATTGGCCAAAAGCCTCATTATTTATTCTGGGACTTCATTAGATCAAAGATTATCTGAGATAGCCAGACATTTAACAGGAGAACAGTCACTGTGAAATGAACAGACTACAGTAAAAAGAGTAACTCGTTCTCAGTCACTGAGAACTATCAGGGTAAGATAATTTTTCAAAATAACTAAGTTTGGGGTGGGAAACACCTACAGTTTAAATGTAAGACAGCTTGAACATTCCTGAACTGCTATGATTGTCACTGCTGTCCCGTTCTACACACTCTGACTTGAATTGCATGCTTCACAGATTTTATGTGCACTCGTAGAGTCAGAACACACTGGAGGTAGAGGGGGAAACTGTGAGAATGTGATTTTCAAAGACCCAGTGTTTGGTGTAATGACCACAGGCAAACAATAAGAGGGGCCAGGCTTCAATTAACATTTCCACTGGCTCTTGAGAAAAAAAGAAAAAAAAAAAAAGAAGCAAAACCTAAGAGTAGTTAACAGTCCATTATGTAACAGAATTGGTTCCTAGATCTTAAATTATGCAAAAATTCCTCTTATATTACTTCACAAATTGAAATTATTTATGCTCTATTTCCCTATGCAAAAGAAAAAGTGCAGTAGCATAAAACACTAATACAGAAAAACAAAAACAAAAACAAAACAAAGGGAAGATCAGAAGCATGTTCAGAGGCAGCAAGAGAAGCAAAGTGAAGCAAACTCTGCAAGAGTTTGCTCTTTCCAGAAGACTCAAGCAAGCCTTCTGGAAATTGTCAAGCAATTGCCATGTTTCCCATGTAGGAAATTCAGTAGGTAGTATGCAGCTGTCTGACTAAAGCAGGGAGCAGCTAGTCCAGGGTAAGGGGAACTGAATTATTCCACAGAGGCAAAGAAGAAATAACAAACTATAAAGTCAGGCAGGAGAAAAGAATGGAATGACTTCCCTTAAGTCAAAGATATAGAACTGGATACAATCAAGGTAAAGAAAAACAAACAAATGGTGGCTACACAGTTTCCTTAAAGAACAAATTGAGTAAGATTTGAAATACAGGTAACTAAAACTTCCATAGAAAAATGTGTGTACTGCATTCCAGGCATAACTATATTTGATAAACAAGTTGTTACAGAGGTGAGTCGTGTCTCTTCATTAGTGAGATGTGACACCCGCACATTTTGTCAACATAGAAGATTATAAATGCACAGCACCTATTAGTGCTTGAAGACAATATACCTGCTATAAGCTCTTGAGCACAATAAAGAGCAATATGGATTATTCAAATTATTACTGCAGGGCTTTAACAACAGTGGTGACATGGATAGCTGTTGAGCCAAACTGAAAACTGACTAGTTAACAGTACCCCTCTATGTATGTGTTCTATTCACACATACAATCTATTCAGATTACATACACATATACATATATACATATAATAGTATAGTATCAGTATTATAATGTTAATATATAACCAATATAAAATTATTAAAACATAATATACAATGTAATGTTAATGATGCATTACTATACAATATGGTTTAAATAATCTATCTATATATCACTGTGGGTAAAGATAATGTGTAGTGTCCCAGGTGGATTGGGTCCTGGAACCCTAAGAGTAGTAGAGAAATGAGGAAAGGACAGGTGACATTTTCAGTGAAGATGAGATCAGGTAGAGGTCTCTAACCACAACAACTTGGAACCTCAACCTTTTTATTGCACACAACACAAGGAGAGGGGTTAGCGACTCCTCAGAGGGTGGCTCTGTGGGAGAGCACAAGGAGAGGGGTTAGC
>JADRCH010000007.1:19888305-19927889 GCA_019843965.1 Rhynchomys soricoides
GGGTGGCTCTGTGGGAGAGCAGTTGCAGGCCGGAAACATGCAGAGGAGGGAGCTGGAATTACTAGTCCTTGTACACACTCATACTTCCAACAAAAACTGCCATTTCTCTTGAGCATGGGCCATATGGGTAATGGCATTGCCAATTGTCTCAAGGGTTGTGAGTCCTCAACATGGCCATGTCCATGTCAAAACTCATATCTAGTCCAGATTCACTTAATCTGGGTTTCCTAAGCTTCCTATAATAAATCTCCAGCAAAACTGTCTCCCAAATAACTCAGTGGTAAAGGCTCTAAAGTCTCCTAGCAGGTTTACTACTTAGTATGTGTGTGCAGACAGGCTACAGAGTGGGGGATCTTCTCATTTTTTTCTTAGTTCAGTACTCTCCCCCACCCTTATAGGAAGCTTTCTATAGATTCATAAAATTAATAAGCCTAAGATTCTTAGAGACATGATTTTCTTAAAATTTTATAGTCAACTGATAAAGTAAATGATTTAGAGAAACAAATAATTTCTAGGGTGTAGTTTCTCTCCTTGTGTAGGTGTTTTCCATCTATTATCCTTTGTAGGGCTGATTTGTAGAAAGATATTGTGCAAACTTGATTTTGTCATGGAATATCTTGGTTTCTCCATCTATGGTAATTTAGAGTTTTGATGGGTATAGTAGGCTAGTCTGGCATTTGTGTTCTCTTAGAGTCTGTATGAGATCTGTCCAGGATCTTCTAGCTTTCATAGTCTCTGTTGAGAAGTCTGGTGTGATTCTGATAGGTCTGCCTTTATATGTTACTTGACCTTTTTTCATGACTGCTTTTAATATTCTTCGTTTTGTGCATTTGGTGTTTTTTTTATTATGTGACCGGAGGAATTTCTTTTCTGGTCTAGACTATTTGGAGTTCTGTAGGCTTCTTGTATGTTCATGGGAATCTCTTTCTTTAGGATAAGGATCTAATCAAATTACTTCCATAATTTTGTTGAAAATATTTGCTGACCCTTTAAGTTGAGAATCTTCCAGAAACTGCCCCACCTGGGGATCCATCCCATAAACAGCCACTAAACCCAGGCACTATTGCAGATGCCAAGAAGTGCTTGCTGAAAGGAGCCTGATATACCTGTCTCCTGAGAGGCTCTGCCAGAGACTGACAAATACAGAGGCGGATGCTCGCAGCCAACTGTTGGACTGAGTGTGGGGTCTCCAATGGAGGAGTTAGAGAAAAGACAGAAGGAACTGAAGGGATTTGCAACCCCACAGGAAGAACAACATCAACCAACCAGAATCCACAGAGCTCCCAGGGACTAAGCCACCAACCAAGGAGTACACATGGTTCCAGCCGCATATATAGCAGAGGATGGCCTTGTCAAGCATCAATGGGAAGTGAGGCCCTTGGTCCTATGAAGGCTCAATAGATGCCCCAGTATAGGGGATTACAGGGCAGGAAGGTGTGAGTGGGTGGATAGAGAAACACTTCATAGAAGCAGGGGAGGGGCATGTGATAGGTGGTTTCCCGGAAGGGGGGAGCTGGAAAAGGAAATAACATTTGAAATGTAAATAAAATATCCAAAAAAAAAAAAAAGTTGGGAATCTTCACTCTCTCCTATACCTAATATCCGTAGGTTTGGTCTTCTCATTGTGTCCTGGATTTCCTGGATGTTTTGGGTTAGGAGCTTTTGCATTTTGCATTTTCTTTGACTGTTGTGCCCATGTTTTCTATGGTATCTTCCGCACCTGAGATTCTCTCTTCTATCTCTTGTATTCTGTTGGTGATGCTTGCATCTGTGACTCCTGATCTCTTTTAGGTTTTCTATCTCCAGGGTTGTGTCCCTTCGTGATCTCTTTATTGTTTCTATTTCTACTTTTAGATCCTAGATGGTTTTGTTCAATTCCTTCACCTGTTTGGCTGTTTTCCTGTTATTCTTTAAGGGATTTTTTTTGTTTCCTCTTTAAGGGCTTCTACCCATTTACCTATGTTCTCCTGTATTTCTTTAGGTTATTTATTTCCTTCTTAATTAAAGTCCTCTATCATCATCATGAGGTGTGATCTTAAATCCGAATCTTGCTTTTTCTGTGTGTTGGGGTATCCAGGGCTCACTGTGGTGGTCGAGCTGGGTTCTGATGATGCCAGGTAGCCTTGGTTTCTGTTGCTTATGTTCTTGTCCTTTCCTCTTGCCATCTGGTCATCTCCAAACACCCAACATACAACTCACAGACCACATGAAGCTCAAGAAGGAAGACCAAAGTGTGGGTGCTTCAGTCCTTCTTAGAAGGGTGATCAAAATACTCATAGGAGGAAATACAGAGACAAAGTGCAGAGCAGAGACTGAAGGAAAGGCCATCCAGAGACTGTCCCACCTGGGGATCCATCCTATATAAAAACACCAAACCCAGACACTATTTAGGATGCCAAGAAGTGCTTGCTGACAGAAGCCTGATATAGCTGTCTCCTGAGAGGCTCTGACCAATACAGATGCAGATGCACACAGCCAACCATCGGACTTAGAACAGGGACCCCAATGGAGGAGTTAGAGAAAGGGCTGAAGGAGCTGAAGGGGTTTGCAACCCCACAGGAAGAACAACAATATCAACCAATCAGACCCGCAGAGCTTCCAGGAACTAAACCACCAACCAAATAATATACATGGAGTGACCCACGGCTCCAGCCACATATGTAGCAGAGTCTGGTCTGGCATCAATGGGAGGAGAGGCCCTTGGTCCTGTGAAGGCTCAATGCCCCAGTGTAGAGAAATGCCAAAGTGGGGAGGCAGGAATGGGTGGGTGGGAGGGGGAGCACCTTCATAGAAGCAGGGGTAGGAAGCATGGGAGATTTCCTGGAGAGGAAACCAGGAAAGGGTATAACATTTGAAATGTAAATACATAAAATATCCAATTTAAAAAAACATTTGAAATTTAAATAAATAAAATATCCAATTAAAAAAAAGAAAAACAAATGATACATGTTTTCTCTCATATGAAAAATCTATATTTGTGTATGTGTGAGTATGTGTGTATGTGTGTATGTGTGTGTGTGTCTGCGTGCACATGCACACCCTATGATACTAGAAAGGGTCCATGAGAGAAAAGAGAGTTATACATTTTAAAAGCTATTTTCTAATACTATTCTATATGAGATATAATACATATCACCAAATTGTAAAAAATGCTTAACATTAATGACAAAAATAAAAACTATTGAGTATGAGCTACATACACACAGATACACACACACACACACACGCCTGCACATGCACGCACACACATGCACACATACATGTACACACATGCACACACAAAGATATAAAAAGAAAATAGCAGAGTGAACATTTCAGAGGCAGGAATTACCACCCTCAGAACCATCCTTGATTACAGCATGCACTTGTGAGCAGAAACTTACTTAATAACAAAGGGATTTCATCTCCAGACATAGATAGTTCATAAATTTCCCTGATTAAGAGCTTATGTATCACTCTATGTGCGCTCATTCATTACCAAACTTTAAGAAAAAAATTTAAACAGTTTGCAGGGAAAAAGTATCACCTTTCAATGTAATGTTATTAAATGTCTCCACTTATATATTAATGTCTAAGAAAGAACAATCTTAGGATAATTTTTTGAGGAAAATTAGATTGTCTATAATATCAAACAAGGACTTAAAGATGGTGAATCAAATAATTAATTAAAATAATTAGTATTAGTCATAAGTAGACTCAGTGCTTCAGTTGTTCAAAAGATAAAACTGTTTTAGGCATGTCTAAACAGACTGAACCGACTCCAGCTCTGCCTCTCTTCATATCTCTCTTCTTTTTCATGTGAACCTATTTTTAACAAATTTCTCAGTCTAAGGTGAATATCAATTTAGTAAAACAGACAAAACATGTCCTTCTGTTTTATAATACCCACATAAAAGTTTTATAGTTTCAACATATTATCAAAAGTTGACTGTAAATGTATCTTGTAATTACACATTTTAGTTACAAATATAACATTATTTGCTTCTATTTTCAACACTAAAGAAACTCATTTTTACTATGTTGCTCAATTGAGCTCCTAGAGTCTTGTGAGCCCATTGCGTATCCACAGCTGACTCCTCCTGCTATTGCTACCTGTGTCCTTCCGTGCTCATCCCCTCAGAGAACACACAGCTCATCCTTGTTGGAATTTGCAGCCATAGTCCTACTATTCAAGTCAGTTCTTTCTAAAATAATATTTTAGGGTACAAGTAATATTCTTAATGTCTACCTTATCTTAGAATAAGGGAGAAGAACAGAGACACTGGAGTGGCGTATACCACCAGCCGGGCACTGCTGGCAGTGGGGCATGTTGGAGGACAACAGAGCTACTCCTATTTTTGTGTGGGGAACAAAGGAGGATCCTTGAACTGGCAAATCACAACATAAAATTTTCTTTTAAATGCCATTATATTTTCATGCTCTATGTATCTATTTAATACAATAATATACACCAAATCAAAATTATAACGTGAGGAAATCCCATTTCCACAGCCCCTGATAATTTGGTTTTAAGAGAAAAAAAGTTATCCTTTAGTGCAACTTTTAAGTTTCCAGTATGCATCTGTCTGTACACATACATGCATGCATATTTAGACATAAATTTTATAAATACTATCTGGTCATAGTTATCAATGATAAATTCTGAAACCATGTTTTTAGAACATTAAGAAAAATACTGAATAACATATATAAAAGTCCTTAGTTTGAACTACATAAAATGCAATCTATTACACAATTTTCTCAGATGTAGTCTGTTCTTATCTTAAACACTTCCACAGCATTATTATATCTTTAATATTTTATCAACATTATAAATATTTCAATTATCAAAATTATTGAGCAACTTTATAAATAATGATTGATAATACATAAAACGAATGGCCCATGTTTAAAATATATATTACATACTAATAAAAATTCATAGTCATTTTAAAGCCAAGTTCTCTATCTCTAATGAAATATCATGAAGAAAACTAATTTTTAGGAATGTATTTGATTACAACGGGGCACTTCTCACTTCTCCTTTGATCTTCTACTTAGAAAAAACACAATGGAGAAGCTTACAGAACATCAGAAGTTGCTCTATAAGCACCTTCCCATTACACCTGAATGTAAAAATATGCAACTGAATGTCTACAGAAGCTCTTTAAAATGAAATTCGCAAATTCTAACCAACTGTCTAGGATGGACTTAATATGAGCCTCAAAGACGACACACAGTTAACACAGAAAAATAAACATTTAATTCACCGGATATTCAAGGATTAATTGTCTTCTACAGTAGTTGAGACCACATTAAGAAGAAAATATATAGATATAAATACAGCTATAGAAGACCCAGTACATTTCAATCATCCAAATTAAAATATATACCTTACCCACTACATTCCAAACCTATTTCTTAAGCCTGCTCCCTACAATCATTATGGGGAAAGGATAAAAAGTAGAAGCCAAAAGCCATTGCCATGGAAACAGAATTGATACAACAGATTAGATAGAAACTAGGGTGCCCCCAGTCGCTTAATCTCTTACCAAAAACCAGAGCGCTTGTTCTTTGGCATTCGCTGGAGAATTAAACAGGCACTGCAAGCTACACTGGAAAATGATCCTTCATCCCAGATAGTGTACTTAGCAGTCTCTGAAACTGGACTCCAAATAGAGCACAAGCAGTAGGAAATCTACTGAGCGCCAAGGACTAAGGATGAGGAATGGACCAAAGAGAGGGGACAACAGCTAATATCAATACAAATAAATTCCCAAAATACTTTTCATAAAAGTAGAATACAATTTCAATCTCCTTTCTAAAATTAAATTTAGGAAGAATCTTGAAAATTTTTCCATTGTGTACTGTCATCATATGAAATCAAGTACATTTGAACAGTAAGTATTCTATCAAAAATGTCATTTACAACTATAAGATAAAAGTTTTGAATTAAATAAAAGTGAGAAAATGTTAATACCCTGTTACAAAGGATATTGCCAAATTTCCAAATATTAAAAATTGGTACTTTGCAGTGTGGCACCCACTCAATAAGTTTTCCTAAATCAATATTCTTTAACAAAGCTCTTTGCAAAAACACTAAGTTTTCCATCATTTTTATCACAAACTATTCAATAACATACACCTATTCGGACCATTCTAGACAAAATAGGTAATTCTTCTGGTATTTTAATTTATCAGCCAGATTAGGTAAACTGAAGTGAAAAGACTCACACTAACCCTAACAAAATAAAAAATAAAATAAAAAACAAACAAAACATCCAAACTTATAAGAGGAGAAAGAGAAGTGTGTATCACATTCATAACTCTCTGTTTCTAACAATTGATGAAAGCTATCAGATGTCCCAGGCTCTACTGCCACTACATCCCTGAAGCCAAAATAAACCCTGTCTTAAATGAAAAGAGTTTGAGATTCTTTTCTCAGATTATGTTATCACAACAGCAAAGAAAATAGTTAACACACCAGCCTAAAATTTTTTCTCAAGAACATTCCTCCAATAAACCATGCAATCTGTAAAAGCATGTGAGCTGCATCAGTCAGTACTTTCCTCATCTGTGGGCTACGTAAGAGTCTGTAATTTTAAAGACTGGAATTAGATGGCAGATGCTGAATGCCCCATAGATACATTAAAAAACAAATCAATGACAAATTTAGAAGGATCCATTGCGCATAAAGCACAAAGTATGAGAGTCTCTGACTAAAGGGCCCTTTTCCTTCACCACAATCGTAATTCAGTTAAATGAGTGCAAGAATTTCAAATAAAACTAAGTTTTCAGATAAGGCAAACCTATCCAAAAGTCAGGGTTCTATAAGACACATAACAGAACATGATGCTTGTACTGCAAATACATGACATAAAGATGGCCCAGTCAAATCTAGAAGCAGAAGCTACTCTTCCTAGTGGAGCGGAGGGCCATCTTAATTACAACTAGACAGAAACTTCAAGTGTGGTAGATGTCTTAAAAGACTGTACTGTCTATTCACATGCCTCCTCCTTGACCCTTGGTAATCAATAAAAGATCTGATCTTATCTACCAGCAGGTATGGAAGGAGTGCTGCCTGGCTAGATCCTAAATGTGCTGGGTAAAGGTTAAATAATAATTTATTGACTTACAGATATAATTTAACATTCTAGTAAGATCCATTCAGAATGATATTACTATGCATCTAGAATAACTCCTGGAAACTTAAACAAATAATAAACAATAATAATAATCTGAATAAAGTACAGATACCATTACTGCTTTGGAAGATTTGTAGAGGGAGGGATCAAAAGATATAAGGTATTTATGTCAGAATAATTCTATCATTTAAGGCTAGAAAATGCAATGGTATGATTATGTATCCTAAGACTGTTCAGGGGACATTTCAGTAACCAATGTGGCACAGATACCCTAGTGAGGAAACACTGAGCATAACTGATAGGAGTCTGAAAGACATGAACTCAGGCTAAGGATAAAAGATGTTATTAGGAAATTGGAACCTCCTAGGACTGGTGGATATGATAACATGATAAGACTTCAGAATAGCAGAAGCTAATGAGATATAATTAATACCTTCAGAAGTCAGTAAGAAGGGCAGCAAAGCTGGAACAACAGGAAATTCAGACCCTAGATATATAAAAAAAAATAAGAAAGAACATATGGTATTTTGGAGGCAAAAGATGACAGATAAATAGACAATGGATGGATAGATGGATAACAGATAGATAGATAGATAGATAGATAGATAGGCAGAAGATTGAAATAGGTCACTTCACAGAAAAGTGACAACCCCATGCCCAATAGTAAAAATCTGAAACAAGTAAAGTAGATACACAGATATCCAGGAAGAACATTTTATACAAGTTATACAGTTGTGATTTTCCCTGTCCATCCCAAGTATTTTAAACTATTATGATCAGTTAACTATAAACTAAAGAAAGGGACATGTACAGACTTTTGAGTTCTAAATATTATATCTAATAGACATAAATATTCAAAGACATTAAGGACCATGGTATAACAGGATTGTCAATTAAAATGGATGTATATTTAATTAAATAATAAATAAAGTCCCAAAAGTGATAAACCAAATTTGAGATCAACCTGAAGACAGCTGAAATAAATCTCTTAACCCCTTCAATAAAATATGGAGGTAGAAAACCAAATTGAGTAGAACATTTTCTTTTTCTATTTTTTTTTTTTTTTCAAAGAACTATGGACTAGAGGGTGCTAAGCATACTAAATATGCATCTGGCGGTTCCTGAGAAAATTGGAAATAGTGCTACCTGAAGACCCAGCTATACCATTATTGGGCATATACCCAAAAAAGTTCCAACATATAACAAGAACACATACTCCACTACATTGATAAGATCCTTATTTATAATAGCCAGAAGCTGGAAACAACCAAGATATTACTCAATGGAAGAATGGATACAGAAAACGGTACATTTACACAATGGAGTACTACTCAGCGATTAAAAACAATGACTTCATGAAATTCGCAGGCAAATGGATGGAACCAGAAAATATCATCCTGAGTGAAGTAACCCAGTTACAAAAGAACACACATGGTGTGTACTCACTGATAAGTGGATATCAGCCCAAAAGCTCACAATGCCCATGATTCATCCCACAGACCATATGGAGCTTAGGAGGAAGGAAGACCAGGGTGCGGATGCTTCAGTCCAGCCTTGATTAGGGAACAGAATCATTGCAGGAGATGGAGGGAGAGGGGCACCTGGGAGGGAGAGAGGACGGGGAGCAAATAAGGGGGAAGTATCAGGTATTGGAGGAGACGGGAGAGGGTCAGGAAATCAATTAAAAATATGTAGCAGTGGGGATGAGGAACTGGGGATAGCCCCTGGAGGGTCCCAGACACTAGGGAAAAGAGAGGCTCCCAGGACCCAGTGGGGATGACTCTAGCCAAAATGCTCAGAGAAGGGGAGATAGAACCTGTAGAAACCATCTCCAGCAGATAGGCCCGGCCCCAGTCAAGCAATGGAGGAACCCACCCATCTCAAAGTTTTTAACCCAGAAATGTTCCTGTCCAAAGGAAGAAAAGGGACAAAAAAAGGAGCAGAGACTGTAGGAAGGGCCATTCAGGGACTGCCCCTCCTGGGAATCTTTCATGTCTACAGACACCAACCCAACACTGTTGCTGTGGTCAAGAGGCACTTGCTGACAGGAACCTGATGTGGCTGTTCCTAGGGTGGTTCTGCCAGCAGCTGACCAATGCAGACGTGGATGCTTGGAGTCAAGCATCAGGCTGAGCTCAGGGACCCCATAGGGGAGCTGGTGGAAGGACTGGAGGAGCTGAGAGGGGATTGAAACCCCGTAGTAAGAACAATATCAGCTGGCTGAACTAGGAGGGATCCATGACTCAGGATACATATGTAGCAGAGGATGGCCTTGCCTGGCAGCAGTAGGAAGGGAGGCCCTCAGTCCTGTGGAGGCTTGATGCCCCAGTGTAGGGGGATGCTGGAGCAGTGGGGTGGGAGAGGGAGGGTGGGTGGGGGAGCTACCTCATGGAGGCAGAGGTGAGGGAGGAGAGGGTGGATGTGGGATGGGGGGTTACGGAGGTTTAGCCCGGAAGTGGGGTATCATTTGAGATGTAAACAAATGGAATGATTAATAAAAAATAAGGTTATGGCAACAATAAGCTGAGAAAAAAAAAAGAACAAGGAAAACCTCGCCTGGCGAACCTTAGTCTTGGATATAAAGCCCCCAGAAATTCTGTTGCTGAGCCACCAGCTGGCAGTACTTCTCTAGGGCAGCTACAGTAAACTAGCATAGATGAGTACATTCTTTAAAACACTTTTAGAACTTATTGTAACAACCAATAAAATTAAAATTAGCACAAAATGAAGGTAATCAATGTCAATGATGGAAAGCAATTTATGTATTTATGGTGATAATTTATTCAAATTAGACTTTCAGGAAAACAGTTTGACAGCTTAGTACTAAAAGGCTGATATCTTCTGACGTAGGTATAGCTAACAGCTAATCTTTTTAGAGTAAAATCTTAAGACTATAAGATGTCATCATTATCATCATCATCACATCATCATCATCAAGATAATAACTATGACAAGTGATGGTTAATAACAGATTATTCCAATATTACCATCATTTAAAATTATTAATATTAATTATAATATAAATTTTATTAATTATATTAATATTAGTATCAGTTATTAGTTAATATAATTTTATAATATAATACATATTTTAATAGTATGTTTAATATTAATTATTAGTTAATATTAATAATTGGTCAATAATCAATTATTGTTTATTTTCAGGCTATAAGTGTGTTACATATTCTTGTTCTTTTAGGACTAAAAAGGTCATTGTGTTATTTATTACCTACATTTAAAAATCACCAAATTCAAAGCATTTGTTAAATCACCAAATTAAAAAGCATTTGTTTTTAATTTATTACAGTTTTCTATACATTTTATTCAAATGATGGAGAGGTGGTCAGTGAGTATTACTCTAATGCCAAATCACTGAGAAGCATAATGTAAATAATGACAAAACAGAAGTTTGTTTTATATGCAAGATTTTACCAACTCACACAAAGTGAAGTTAGGCTCTACTCTTTTAAACACCCCAATCATATATATTTGACTGTTTCTATGTATTTTTTCTCTTCAATTATATTTACAGTATAATCCATGTTAGTACCAAAATAAGTATAAGATATAAAAGCTATTTGTTGATACCAATCCTCAAATGTCTACAGATGTGTCATCTAATGTAACCACAAATAGGATTCAAAAATTTGATGGAAGCAGTTTGAGAATTTTAAACAGATACTAAGAGACCCCTGAAACATCAGAACCATCTGTAAGAATAGAGAAAGATGTCTAGCTGATTGGTTACCAAGACTCCCTGTACTTCTATAGCCAGAGGCAGCCTAGAAACAACACTGTCAGGCTGTGAAGATTGAAACCCTTATTGATTCACTTACTTGAATCTCATTGCTGAAAGTAGATATTTACAACAACAACAAAGTCATCAAGTCTAAACTTTACACTTTTTAAGAATAAAGATTCAAAGAAAAGAAGTGATTGCTAAAGCAACTTCCTGTGTGACAGCTGGTAAGAAAAGAGCAACAACTTAAATATGGAAGTTAAGTTTAGAATTCATTGTTTCTTGATATAAAAGTAAAAAAGGAATTACTTTCCTGATAGGTGTTGGGGAGGGAGAGTTGTAGTAACTAATTAATTGGAAATAAACAAAATAATTGCCAAGCATGAGCATTAAGGATCTAGTGGGGCTCAGAAAACTTAATTTCTGAATACCACAGACAACATGAGTTTCCTCAGGCAACATTCAGCAGTAAGGAGGCTTAATCACGAATATGATACAACTGTTTAAGGCATGCTCAGAAACAAAAGGTAAAATTAAAGCTTGAATGGCAGTGCTGTATAAGTTGGTAGATACAAAGATGCTTTCAGAAGCCATGGGTTGTTCAATGAAACCCCATGAAACCCCATGCCAGGCAGGCTAACTGTAAGCAGTCAGTAAGAGAGGTTGCTGAGTGTCCAAAGCACTTGGTTGCCCACTAGAACTGCATCACAAGACCCTATTGCTGCAGACACTAAGTGCTTTGGTATCAGGACACAGAAATCAAGCTGGAACTAAGAGATGGCTAACAGTCTCTGTGAGGACTAGCTCAGATCCTGCCAGTAGGTGCTAGGCAGATTGCTGAGGGAGAACTGCCATAAGAACTTTATTCAGCTGTGGACCGGGTGTGCCACACTACTGATCCGGCCATGCAAGATATAGCTACCAGAGCAATAGCAGCAAGTCAGTAATAAGGGTAACCAATGGCGTTCTGGTTTGATTTTGACCCACCTCACAGAAGGAACCCATGTCTAATACTGTTAGCTTGGTCAAAAATCCATGTCTGGGAAGGTGATAGACCACAGCAGGAAAGCTACTACTATTTCTTGACCAAATGGATATAATATGCACATCGGATTGCCAGCTAAATAATTATCTTTATGCCCAAAGACTAATGCTTTGATCAGAGGAAAAGCTCCTTATTACAATGGGTAGCAGCAACTATAGAGAATCCTGGGTGATGAGTAATGAAGCACACAGATGAAAACAGGATTGTGGAATGCTCACCATATTTGCTCAGTCTTATATCAATCAGTCCCACTCCACTGTAGGGCTCAGGAGGAACACCTCAGAGGGAGAAGGGCAGAATAGAAGTGGTGGGAGCACTGCTGTGAAGTGGAGCACTGTTGCTCTGCTGACTTCACAGCTCAATGCTCATAGACACAAGACCTGAGCAAGATTGTACTTGGGAACATTGTCCTCTGGGAGTTGGGAGGGTGGGCAGGAGATTCATTGGTGTGGGGCTTTTAGCCCAAGACTTCAGCCTTCACACAGTGGCTATATTCAGAAGGGAGACTTGTTGTTCTTCAGTTTGTGTAAGCACTAGTAAGGAGTCCATATTCTTATAAGTAAACCCCAACTTGGGATCCTATAAGAAACCCTAAAAAAATGCAAGGGACATACCTGCCCTGAATGAAAAATAGAAATAAGAGCTGGGAAGAATTAGATGGTCATCAGAAATGGGAGGAGAGCAAAGAAAGGGTTAAAATACATTATACACATGCATGAAAATATCATCTCTGAAGTACATTTTCACTAACAGTTAATATATGCTATTAGAACAGAAAAAATATGGTATAAGCAAAGTCATTTAAAGGTCATTTATCCTATTGTTATGTGCAGAATCAAAATCCTACTGATTTTGACAAGTATCCCTCATAGCAGGAGCTCTGGTTTAGGCCATCCAATGTTTTCATTGAGGTTTAGTGTAAAGCATGCACATTGAATTGTCATTGTCTAAAAACCCGATTAGAAAACACTTTAGCATCACTACCTATAGTTGAACATGTGAGTGGATCATATCCCCCCCAAAAATTCTTATAAATGTATTTGTGGAGACATATAAAAATATTTGTAGCATTTTCATAATAGGAAAAATGGAGAAACAATTGAAACAACCATCAGTGAACAAAATGTGCTATAACCTAATGAAATATATTATTCATCAGTTGAATAAACTACAACATCCCAGAACAATATAGGTGAGATGTAAAATTAAGCAGAAAAATATCTTTTTCTAAAAATGAGACAATTAAGGCTTTTCAGAGGCACATGAATTGGGAACCAATATTAAAACGAAAAGAATTACGAACTGTGGGGTCAATCAGATTACGACAAATAGGAGAAGTTGAATGAAATGAGGTAAGCAAATATGTAAATTTTTACTATACCTCTAGTTAGAAATGGTACATTCATGAACATTTATCACATTGTTGAAAAATGATGAATTTCTGAAAAGCTAATATCAGGGTATCTTCTTGCCATAAAGAGAAAAAAAGAAAAAAACTATGCAAAGCTTATGAAGTAAGCAATTTAAGAGTGGACGAGACATAACACAAGCAGGATTCATAAGAGAAATGGAGTCCCACAGCTGCCCTCTCCCTGTAAACAGCTCAACAAAGAAAAAAGTGAGACAAGCAAAGAGCACAGTCAGAGGAAAGTGTAAGAACCAAGAATAGAGAGTGTTAGCTGCTGGGAAAAGGGTCAGTGTTCCTCACAGGTGTAGTTCCTGATAAAGCAACCAGACTTCAGGAGAAGGCCACACATCTAAGAATATTTAACAATCCCACCAGGAAAGGAGGGGTGTTCCTCTTTCTCCACATCCTCACTAGCATCTGCTGTCACCTGGGTTTTTGATCTTAGCCATTCTGACTGGTGTGAGGTGAAATCTCAGGGTTGTTTTGATTTGCATTTCACTGATAACTAAGGATGTTGAACATTTCTTTAGGTGCTTCTCAGCCCTTCAAGTTTCCTCAGTTGAGAATTCTCTGTTTAGCTCTGTTCCCCATTTTTTGATAGGGTTATTTGGTTCTCTGGAGTCTTAACTTCATGAGTTCTTTGTATATATTGGATATTAGCCCTGTATAGGATGTAGGATTGATAAAGACCTTTTCCCAATCTGTAGGCTGCTGTTTTGTCCTATTTACAGTGTCCTTTGCCTTACAGAAGCTTTGTAATTTTATGAGGTCCCATTTGTCGATTCTTGATCTTAGAGCACAAGCCATTGGTGTTCTGTTCAAGAACCTTCCCCCTGTGCCCATGTGGTCAAGACTTTTCCCCACTTTCTCTTCTATTAGATTCAGTGTATCTGGTTTTATGTGGAGATCCTTGATCCACTTGGACTTGAGCTTTGTACAGGGAGATAGGAATGGATCAATTCACATTCCTCTGCATGTAGATCGCCAGTTGAACCAGCACCATTTAGTGAAAATGCTGTCTTTTTCCCACTGGATGGTTTTAGCTCCTTTGTCAAAGATTAAGTGAACACAGGTGTGTGGGTTCATTCCTGGGTCTTCAATTCTTTTCCATTGATCTACCTGCCTGTCACTGTACCAATACTATGCAGTTTTTATCACTACTGCTCTGTAATACATCTTGAGGTCAGGGATGCTGATTCCCCTAAAAGTCCTTTTATTGTTGAGAATAATTTTCGCTATCCTGGGTTATTTGTTATTCCATAAGAATTTGACAATTGCTCTTTCTAAGTCTATGAAGAATTGAGTTGGGATTTTGATGGGGATTGCATTGAATCTGTAGATTGCTTTCGGCAGGATGGCCATTTTAACTATATTAATCCTGCCAATCCATGAGCATGGGAGATCTTTCCATCTTCTGAGGTCTTGTTCAATTTCTTTCTTCAGAGACTTGAAGTTCTTGTCATACAGATCTTTCACTTGTTTGGTTAGAGTCACACCAAGATACTTTATATTGTTTGTGACAATTGTGAAGGGTGTCATTTTCCTAATTTTTTTCCCAGCCTGTTTATCCTTCGAGTATAGGAAGGCTACTGATTTGCTTGAGTTAATTTTGTATCCAGCCACTTTGCTGAAGTTGTTTATCAGCTGTAGCAGATCTCTGGTGGAGTTTTTCGAGTCACTTAAGTATACCATCATATCATCTGCAAATAGTGATATTTTGATTTCTTCTTTTCCAGTTTGTATCCCTTTGACCTCCTTTTGTTGTCTGATTGCTTTAGCTAGAACTTCAAGTACTATATTGAATAGATAGGGAGAGAGAGGGCAGCCTTGTGTACTTCCTGATTTTGGTAAGATTGCTTCAAATTTCTCTCCCTTTAGTTTGATGTTGGCTACTGGTTTGCTGTATATTGCTTTTACTATGTTTAGATATGGTAATTGAATTCCTGATATTTCCAAGACCTTTTATCATGAAGGGATGTTGAACTTTGTCAAATGTTTTTTCAGCATCTAATGAAATGACCATGTGGTATTTTTCCTTTGAGTTTGTTTATGTAGTGGATAACACTGATGGATTTCCAGGTATTGAACCATCCCTGCATCCCTGGGATGAAGTCTACTTGATCATGATGAATGATCATTTTTATGTGTTCTTGGATTCAGTTTGAGAAAATTTTATTGAGTATTTTTGCATCGATATTCTTAAGGGAAATTGGCCTGGAGTTTTCTTTTATTGTTGTGTCTTTGTGAGGTTTTGGTATCAGTGTAACCATGGCCTCATAGAATGAATTGGGTAGTGTTCCTTCTGTTTCTATTTTGTGGAATAGATTGAAGAGTATTGGCATTAGGTCTTCTTTGAAGGTCTGATAGAATTCTGCACTGAACCTATCTAGTCCTGGGCTTTTTTTGGTTGGGCGACTTTTAATGACTGCTTCTATTTCTTTAGGGGTTATGGGACTGTTTAGATGGCTTATCTGATCCTGACTTAACTTTGGTATTTGCTATCTGTCTAGAAACTTGTCTATTTCATCCAGATTTTCCACTTTCCTTGCATATAGGCTTTTGTAGTAGGATCTGATGATTTTTGAATTTTCTCAGAATCTGCTGTTATATCTCCCTTTTCATTTCTAAGTTTGTTAATTTGGATACTGTCACTGTGCCCTCTGCTTATTCTCGCTAAGGGTTTATCTATCTTGTTGATTTTCTCAAAGAACCAGCTCCTGGTTTTGTTGATTCTTTGTATAGTTCTTTTAGTTTCCACTTGGTTGATTTCAGCCCTTAATTTGATTATTTCCTGCCTTCTACTCCTCTTAGGTGTATTAGCTTCTTTTTGTTCTAGAGTTTTCAGGTGTGCTGTTAAGGTGCTAGTATATGCTCTCTCCAGTTTCTTTTTGGAGGCATTCAGAGCTATGAGTTTTCCTCTTAACACTGCTTTCATTGTATCCCATAGGTTTGGGTATGTTGTACTTTCATTTTCATTAAGTTCGAGGAAGTCTTTAATTTCTTTCTTAATTTCTTCCTTGACCAAGTTATCATTGAGTAGAGTGTTGTTCAGCTTCTATGTGTATGAGGGCTTTCTGTGGTTGTGTTGCCATTGAAGACCAGCCTTATTCCATAGTGATCTGATAGGAGGAGTGGGATTATTTCATTCTTCTAATATCTGTTGAGGTTTGTTTTGTGACCAATTATATGATCAACTTTGGAGAAGGTACCATGAGGTGCTGAGAAGAAGGTATATTCTTTTTGATGTAGGATGAAATGTTCTAAAGATATCTGTTAAACCCATTTGGTTCATAACATCTGTTAGTTTCACTGTGTCTCTGTTTAGTCTGTTTTTCTAGGATCTGTCCATTGATGATAGTGGGGTGTTGAAGTCTCCCACTATTATTGTGTGGTGCATTGTATGCTTTGAGCTTAAGTAAAGTTTCTTTTATGAATGTGGGTGCCCTTGCATTCGGGGCATAGATGTTCAGAATTGAGAGTTCTTCTTGGTAGATTTTTCCTTTGATGAGTATAAAGTGTCCTTCCTTATCTTTTTTGATGACGTTTGGGTGAAAGTCAATTTTATCTGATGTTAGAATGGCTACTCCAGCCTGTTTCTTGGGACCATTTGCCTGGAAAATTGTTTTCCAGCCCTTTACAATGAGGTAGTGCTTGTCTTTAACACGGAGGTGTGTTTCCTGGATGCAGCAAAATGCTGGGTTCTGTTTACGGATCCAGTGAGTCAGTCTATGTCTTTTTATGGGGAATTGAGACCAATGATGTTAAGAGATATTAAGGAATAGTGATTGTTGCTTCCTGTTATTTTCGATGTTATTTTTATGTTTGTATGGCTTTCTTCTTTTGAGTTTGTTGAAAGACTACTTTCTTGCTTTTTCTTGGTTGTAGTTTCCCTCCTTGAGATGGCATTTCCCATCTATTATTCTTTGCAGGGCTGGGTTTGTGGAAACATACTGTGCAAATTTGAATTTGTCATAGACTATTTTGGTTTCACCATCTATGATAATGGAGAGTTTTGATGGGTATAGCAGCCTGGGCTGGATTTGTTTTCTCTTAGAGTCTCTATAAGATCCGCCCAGGATCTTCTAGCTTTCATAGTCTCTGTTGAGACGTCTGGTGTAATTCTGATAGGTCTGCCTTTACATGTTACTTGGCCTTTTGCCCTTACTGCTTTTAATATTCTTTCCTTATTTTGTGTATTTGGTGTTTTCACTATAATGTGATGGGAGGAATTTCTTTTCTGTTCCCATCTAATTTGGCCTTCTGTAGGCTTCTTGTATATTTATGTTCATCTCTTTCTTTAGGTTAGGGAAGTTTTCTTCTATAATTTTGTTGAAGATATTTACTGGTCCTTTAAGTTGGGAATCTTCACTCTCTTCTATACCTATTATCCTCAGGTTCTGTCTTCTCATTGTATCCTGGATATCCTGGATGTTTTGGGTTAGAAGCTTTTTGCATTTTGTGTTTTCTTTGACTGTTGTGTCCATGTTTTCTATGGTATCTTCCTCACCTGAGATTCTCTCTTCCATCTCTTGTATTCTGTTGGTGATGCTTGCATCTATGACTCCTGATCTCTTTCCTAGGTTTTCTAACTCCAGGGTTGTCTCCCTTTGTGATTTATTGTTTCTATTTCTATTTTTAGTTCCTGAATCGTTTTGTTCATTTCCTTCGTCTGTTCGATTGTGTTTTCCTGTAATTCTTTAAGGGATTTTTGTGTTTCCTCTTCAAGGGCTTCTAGTTGTTTACCTGTGTTCTCTTATATTTCTTTAAGTGAGTTATTTATTTCCTTCTTAAAATCTTCTATCATCCTCATGAGATGTGGTTTTAACTCTGAGTCTTCCTTTTCTGGTGTGTTGGGGTATCCAGGGCTTGCTGTGGTAGGAGAGCTGGGTTCTGATGATGCCAAGTAGCCTTGGTTTCTGTTCCTTATGTTCTTGCCCTTGCCTTTCACCATCTGGTTATCTCTGGTGTTGGCTGGTATTACTCTCTCTGACTGTGGCTTGTCTTTCCTGTAAGCCTAGGTGTCAATACTCCTTGAAGACCAGTCTCTGAGAGGAATTTGGGTTTGGAGAGCTGTGGTACAGGGTCAGCCCTGGGGTGCAGACAGAAACCAGAAGGATCTAGTCCTAAGCTGTCCCTTGTTTCCTGTGTCGTGATGGCTCTGCAAGGGTCCCTCTTCATCCAGTGAGTTTCAACAGAAGTAGTGGTCTTGCCTGTGCTTGAAGGTGTGTCAGCACTCCTGGGATACCAGCTCTCTCCTGGTACTATTTGAGTATGGAGCTCTGTGTCACAGGATCCATTCCCCGGCCACCGAAAGAAACCAGAAGACCACTCCTCAGTCCCTGTGTCCTAGGTATTCCAGGTGGGTCCCTCTGAGCAGATAGGCTTGCCCAAACTTCTGGGAGGTTAGCTTTCTCCCAGCGCTACTTGGCTATGGAGCCCCGGTGGCCCAGGCAGAGGTCTCCCACCACAGATGGAAACCGGAAAGCTCCTTTCCTCCCCCACACCCCCACCCTTTTTTCTTCCTCAGTTCCTGTGTCCCAAGGATTCCAGGCAAGTCCAGATGAGCAGTGTTACTCTCCTGTGAGAAAGCCTGTAAGAGGGCTTTTCCACACTGCTGGGAGGCTAGCTTTCTCCCTGCGCTATTTGGTTATGGAGCCCTGGTGGCCCAGGCAGAGTTCTCCCCTCTTATTTTTCGATTAAATGTTTAAATTATCCTTTATATCTCTCTATAGAAATATGTTTTTGTCACAACTGGATTGTTCTTAGGATTACATACAACTTGAATTTATGAGAACTTTACTCCTGTGACCATTTTTAATCCCCACAGTATAAATTTTCTGGGACTCTGATTAATATTGGCTATTACATGAGACTTTTGTCTGCCTCATTTATCGGCTGTATTATCCTAGATCCCACCACCTCTAGAGTAGTGACAGAAAAGGATCTGGAAAGAGCTGGGGAGCAGAGGACACCATGCTCAGAATATCTTGTATGAAAAGAAAAGTTTCTGGTTTTTTTTTTTTTAAAAGCAAAGAACAGGAGCTAGAGAGAAGGCTTGTTATATAAAGCAAGTGCTGGGCAAGCCTGAAAACCTAGTTTCGATCCCCAAGACCCCAGTGAAAGTGATATGCACTGAAATTACAGCACTGTGAGCAGACACATGCAGATCCATGGAACTTCCACGTCAGGTAGTTTAACTAAATTGTAAGGCCAAGTTAAAAGATGTATTTCTCAAAAGATAAGATGCACAAAGATCAAAAGAGAAACCGAAATTGGACTCTGGCCAACATGAGCACACACACATACACACACACACACAAATACACACAATCCATACACGTCCACACTCCCACATGAAAATATACACATAACGCATACACAAATAACCTATAAGAGAAAATATAACTTTTGAGAAGAAATAAAATAGAGCACAAGATATATGTTAGGTAATAAAAAGAAAGAGACCTAAGTACAGAAGACAAGCAGCTACATTCATGCAACCAAAGAAAACAACCGAACTTGCAAACAGGAAATCTAACCTTCCTGGAGTAAACATGAAAAATATATAATGCTACTAGACAGAAAGAAGGGCACATTTTATTTGGCTTTCCCTTTTGTTATACCACTATACTCCTGTGCCTTGGGCAAACACTAGAATCAATTCTAAATTATAATTCATGGTGACTTGTGCTTACATGTACATATAATATGTAATATATATGAATTAAATGGACAATTTTCTAAACAGATATACTTCAAGTCTCTTCTAAGTAGTAAATTTCTAGTTGAGAAAGCATGTATCCGGTGGAAGAGTAATTTTAAATAAAAGTCTAGCAGGGCAGTAAAAGTGAATGCCTTTAATACCAGCACTGAGGAGGCAGAGACAGGGAAATCTCCGTGAGTTTGAGGCCAGCCTGGTCTACAGATTGAGTTCCAGAATGGCCAAGGCTACACAGAGAAATTTTGTCTCAAAACAACAACAACAACAACAACAACAACAACAACAAAAACACCAGAAGAAAAAGGAATTTAATAAAAATACAAAAATTTTCCTGTATTAATCAAATCGCATATTAATTAGATAGCTTTCAAGTGAACTTACCTAATTCTACTAAAAATTAGTATATAAAATTATAACCTACTAATTTTACATTGCTAAGTTAAGGTAAACATAATGGAAATGATAGTAAAAAAAATATGTTACGAAGGATTGTTATCCAGAATACAAATATAATAATAAAAACAACAACAACAAAACAACAACTCCAAAACAAACCTCACCTATGGCCCTGTACCTAACCCTATTATATAACTTCTTGGGACACACACACACAGTAGGGGCAGATATTAAACCATTTGGTTGAATTTAAACATACAGAATTGGGATTAAACATAATACTGTAATCCATTAGTCTAAGCATCAATTAGTATTTATTTATACTATGGTAACAATGTATTTGATTTCAATTTAAATATTTCTTCATATGATGTTTGGCAAAAAAATTCTGTCAATGTTTTACCTCTCATCCTAAATTTCCACTCTATGGCATCATATTTATGACTGCATTGTGTCATTTGATTCAAATAAAATTTAGCATGCATTTTTAAGGTTATTAGTCGATTGACTCTGAGTTCATCAAATGAAACATAACTTGAGTTAGTCCAACTCAATCACAGGATTCCTTGAACAGTACAAAGTACTTTCTTGTTAGTAGAAGAAAAAGAAATAAAAAATATCTCAAACAAGAGGACTGGATGTGTCATTCACCAATGTCTTTGAAAAGAGAGAAACCATAAGTCAACTACAAGAGACCGCTAAAGCTAAGAAATACCTCTGTCCTGGCAATCCCTAAAGAAACAGGGATCTCATTTGACACTGTGAACAACTAAATGCTGTCAACTATTAGAGGAAAGTTAGAAATAAGTTCTTCCCAGAAACTTTCTGATGGCAACTCTATACTTTGAATTCAGCTGAGTCCAAAAGGGCTTTTTATTATAAAATTGAAAGACAATAAATAAATTCTTACCTCATTAAATTTGTAATAATCTCTTGTTATAATATAGAAAATTAATCAATGATAAATTTGTACTATATTATGAAATAATCTTTTCACTAATAAACATGAAAAACTAAGTAGAAAAAAATTGTATGATGCATAGTCAAATAAAGAATTCTAAATAATATATGTATTATGTCATCAAGCAGTCTTCATTCGGTTCCTCCAGGTGTTTGTTACAAAGCCGAGAGTAAAAATATACACAAGTATTTCCTCTGCTGAATGTGCTTCATGGGAAATATGATAATATTCTCTAAAGCACACATTGCTTCAAGCTTCAAATGTATTTTCATCTTCAATTTACATTTTGTGTAAATAGTTCTCAGAACAAGCTGTTCAGTTTTTCTAGAAAATACAGCATTCCTATTCTTACGAGCACCACATTTCATTTTGAAATTGAAGTAGCACAGAAATAAACACACACACAATGTTCAGATTATCAAAAAAAATAGATTAAAAAAAGACAGATTAAAAAAGAGATAGATTGCAAAAAAAAAACATGGTGTGAGAAGAATTTAAAATTTTTTAAAGACTGTTCATAATTACAGATAGTTATCATATTTTTAGCACACACATTGTTCTAAAAACTAGAATCTTTAACCTACTCATTCTAATTATAAACATCATGAAATTTTCTTTAAAACTTCCTGCACAGAATACTTTTGAAGGGCTGGGGATGTAGTGCAGCTGATAGCATGCTTTCCAAGAGCATATAAAGCCCTGGGTCATTATGGAATCAAACCCATATTCAGATGCATACAGAATTTAAGATAAGTCTGTGACATTGACCAAAAAAGAAAAAGGAAAAAAAGAAAAAGAAAGAAAGAAAAAGAAAACCACTGAATTGGATGCACATCTCATTAGAAAATAACAAACGGTATTTCTGGCCTTTTCTTTATATTCTTTCTGATTACACATTTGTTTATAAGTCAGATAAAATTAAAATAATAACATATCAGCTACCATCACCTCAATGAAAACACCTGTAAGATAATCTACAAAAGCTCTAAAACACAAATAGCTAATCAGAGGAAGATAAACAAAAATGAAAAAATCAAAACTCAAAGATAAAGGTTTGCATAAAAACATCAAATGAGAGGAAAGAAATATATTCACAAATCCAAACACTGTAAGCATATCAAAAATCGTGTATGTCAAAATAAACCTACTACAAACAAGAGATTAAGAACAAACTTTGGAAACAGTCAGGAAAAAACACTGAATACAAAATAACAAACAAGTACCACTTCTATCCATGGTGAAAATGTTTATGCATCAGAAACTATGAAGACCACGTACCTAGCAAACCCTAAACTTGAAAATAAAATACCTGGCCACATAACATCGTGGTATTTATATTTTAATCAAATCCTCAAATATATTTAAAATCATACATAGGGATTTTAGTATTTGGTTATTTTAACCTGACAATTTCAAACACTCACTGTATTGCCTAATAGATGTCAATCCATGGTATTTATGTTGTAAGCAAATCCTCAAAAATATTTAAAGTTATTTGATACTACCATTAATGCCAACTTTTCAACACTATGGTTGTAAGACAGGAAAAAATAAATATTGACTCAGAACTAAAAGCGGTCTCCATAAGCTTCAGATGATTTTATGTACAAAACATAACCAATCTACAAAACTGTTACAACTTGTAAGAGAATTTTGTAAGGTCAACAGATAACAAGATTAAGACTAGGTAAGAACAATACTGGAAATATGACAATACCTAGTTTAAAATTATGTTACAGAGTCTTGGTAAGAACTTTGACTTGTGCATGGATTGGCACAAAAACAGATAATATAAACAGAAAAAAGACACAGAAATAAACCCACACAGCTAGGACAACCTTTATTTTCAATAAAGCTGCCAAAGATATATATCAACATAAATAAAACCACTTCAACAAATGATAACAGGAAAACTAGATACCCACATGTAAAATCATAAAACTGGATGCCTATATCCAGGTGGGACCAAAATTTATTCGAAATGTTCAATGGCAGAAGGTTGGGTGCATGAGCTGTGTGCTTGCTGCCATGGGATGCAGACGCAGGAGGCCAGGAGCCCAGCCAGGGGAGTCAAATCAGAGTCCAAGTTCAAAGAGAGACTATCTTACAATCTTTCTCAAAGAAACTCAACATCAACTCTGGTCTCCACATGAACACACTCAATAGACACACATACAATACCCTAAAAGTATAACTATTCAACAACATCACTTTTAGGAGTATTCGTTAAAGAAATATGTCAGTATACTATATAGATACTTGCACATCTAAGTTCACCCTGCACAACATAATAGCCAACATGTGAAATCAGCCTACATAGCAGCCAGGAAATGAATAAAGAAAGAAAACATGGTATGGGCTGAGGAGACAGTTTATTAGATAAAACACTTGCCACCCAAACCTGAGGACCTGACTTTGAATCCCCATAACCTACACAAAGCAGCATGCCTATAGTCTCAGTGCTCCTACAGTAAGAAGGGAAGCAGAAACAGGAATTCTGGGAAGCTCACAGGACAGCTATCCTGGAATACATTTTAACAAACAATGAAAGACACTGTCTCAAACAAGTGGAAGAACCAACATTTAAGGTTTTCCTGACCTCCAAAAGGCATGCTGCCTGTGCAACCACACTCACACACAATGAGTGCATGCACACTCATTTTAAAGATTACATTATGAAATGAAAACATGATATAGCTCTACAATGGTATTATATTTCATCCAAAGGATGAAAATATAGTATTTTCAGGGAAATCCTTGGAACTGGATGGGGGGAGCATGTTAATCAAAATAACCCAGACTGAGAAAAAAATATTGCCAGCTTCCTCTCATGAGAAATATAGATTAAAATGATATATGGATATCTATGACATGAAAGTAGACATGCTATATAGGGAGAAGTCTAAGCAGCCGTGAAAGGTAGGGTGCTGGAGCGATTGAGTTACGAAAAGATGTGCATGGGTAAAGATACCACGAGAAGAAAAAAGGTGCAGGACATATCGCCCGCCTCCCTGTTTACTAGAGAGCTACATAAAGCACACAGGTAAACCAATGGACTAAAGAGGTAGTTCAGAAAGAGAGCCACACGCACACAACAATTTAATTTTCTATATGTTGACTTTGCTCAGAACAATCCAATAGGAGGCATGGCCTTAAGTCTTTTCAACAGCCCACAGGAGGACATTGACAACTGGAAAACATTGATCTCATCACCACCTCTCACATTATAGAAACACAATTCCATGGATCGTCTAATCTGAGAATCTAAAATTCAATCTAATAAAAGATAAACAATATAGCTTTTCCTTAGGATTTGGCAAATATTTTTAAATAGCCTACAGAAAATAAAATCTGAGAAAAGGGAGGGCACATAACAAAGAAGCATATACCAGTGAGCAATGTGCACAGGGAAGTTTGCTCACATGGTCAGCCAATGGGCAAATTAAGTCCCATTAAAATGACCAAGCTTAGCCTAACTAAAATCAAGAAGGCCTTCAAAGTCAAAGTAGTAATAATATACCCTGTTGAATAACATGTGCTATCGGCCAGGAAGTTAGAAGCATTCTGTGGTTTGAATGTGAAATGTCCCCCACAGACTTCAGTTCTTGAACACATGGTTTGCTAACGGTGCTGTTTGTGAAATCTCTGAGAGATGGAGCCATGCTGGAAGAGATACTTGACCAGGGACGACAGCCCGGAGTTTTGCAGACTGGCCTGGTGTCATGTTCTCTTCCTCAGCTTTCCAATTGCAGACACAAGGTGCTCTGGAAGCTTCTGCTCTTGTCACCATTCCTTCCACACCATGATAGACCACATAGCTATTGGAACTATGATCCAAGGAAACCATTCTGCTAAGTGGCTTTTGTTGAAGTATCTTTATCACAGAAATGTGTAAAGTAATTAAGACAGCATGTGAAACCACAGAAACTCAAACATTGTCAGCAACCATTTTACAAAATGGTCTATCATTATAAAGCTAACTATATAATTGCCTGACAATCTACAAATTTCAATTTTAGAAATTCATAAACGTATCTGTCCAGACTAAAGATTTGTGTAAGAGCTTGGCATGTTCATGAAATGTAATGGTATGTAGCAATGAAGGGAAATATGAGCATGTAATACACACAATCTTTAATTATAATTAATAAAATGTGGTCTTTTATAACATACCTGTTGGTTTTACTAGTAAGCACATACACACCCATAAGTAGAAGAGCCTAAGCAAGAACAGAAGTCAACATTACCCAACCATAAAGCTACAAGACGCACTAGAAAGTCAAGGACAAATCTATCTTTATTTAAACAGGGAACTTTCCTTTGCCATTTTCCACTAATTACATCTCTAACATTTCAAAAGTCATACAAAAGATGAATTTTAAATGAATATAAGAAAATCTAAGGCTTGACTTTGCTCAGGAGTAATATGACAGTGGTGGACTAGAAGTTTCAAACTGTATTCTTATTCCTAACATAATTCCCATGCCTCAATTCTAAAGCAGAGATGGTCTGAGTTACACCTCTGAAGCGGGCATCCTCTCTAAACGTTACCCTCAGAATCCTGGGCAGAAGTGAGGCATGCTCACAGTTGTAGCCATGAAACGGTGAACTCCCAGAAGAAATGTTTACCCAAGCTTAAGGAACACGGAAAATTTCTCAAGCTTTCAAATCAAAATTCAATTGTATATGCCTTCAAGGACTGACTTTCCTGAGGGCATAGACTTTTGTGAGTAATTCACAACTGGATAGGTAGACAGCTCAGAGGACCACGGCAGACATGAAAATGGGTGCTTTACTTACAATGACAAATAGCATCAACATTTGAAAAGTTAAGAATTAGCTTAACTTTTTGAGATTACTGATCATATGAAAAGTGGATAAGAAAATCATTAGTAGTATTAACCTATCAATTATCACCAAAAGTAGTTGCTTTTTAAAAGTTAAGTTCATTAAAAACACACTTAAATACAACCATCATAAATACAAGCATCTATGTTAATTGTGGTATACAATCAAGAACCATAATAAATGTTCTAGCAAAAATGTCAGTGATAATGCATATCTGCATTAACCTACTTTTTCCTCAGATATCAAACACAGATAACTGTAAAGATAATCATCCATGACTGTACTAGTATGTTTACATATATACTTAATAAAGTTTAAGATGCAGTATATGCTTCACTAGAGAGACAGTTTCTAGAATCCAAACATATTTCATTTTGCTTTCGAAGCCAGAATCACAAAAAGTAACAAGTAGATCTCACGGTGAATTTAATTCATTATGCTTCCTAATATCAACAGTCCAGGAAATACATTCCAAAAGTGAAAAATTATTACAATGTGATCATGCCAAACTCAAACAATGCACATGTGTGCAGACTGCACCCTTTGAGCTCTAAAAAGAAAGCATGCTTCTCTCTCTCTCAATGTCACAGTGATCATTAATGTGTAGCCATGAATAACAAGCGCCTGTGCCAAAATTTATGAACACAAATTAGTGGTTTCATAATAAACCAAAGCAATAGTAAATGGTCTGCAAACACATATGTACTTCTGACCAAACGAACTACCAGCCTAAATAAACATTTATTTTGTAAAAGCATGCTCTTTACATACAGTATTGATGCTTAGAATTGTAAGGTTTCAATAAAAATCACATATTTGCATTTAAGATTTATAATTTATTTTTGAAGAGTAGTAGTCCTCTTACTACCGAATCAACACTTTTGAGAGGGAAAAGTAGCACTAATAGTAATCAAGGGGGGACATGAGGCATACGCTAGGTCTCCTCCAAGCAACCTAGACCAAGCAGTCCCTGAACTACCATCAAAAAATGCCAACAAAGATGGCAGTCCTTACCTTTAAGAAGGTTTATTACTCTTAGTATTAATAATGAAATTCTGCATATCCCATCATACACATGTATGAGAAAAATAAAAATATTTATAGTATATTTTCTGAAAAAAATTCCAGTTTTATTGTGCCCCTACGTGGTCAGATGGAAAAACAACCTGTCACACATTTAAAGATCAAAAACTAATTGCATTTAAAGGAAAACACAGATTTCTTCAGTGTATGACAATGCTAAAAACCAACAAGGAGAAAAATTTACAGACTATTAAGAATACTCTTACAAACAAGCCATTGTTATTATGTTCATTTAAATGCTGCTCAAAGCAACTGTTAACTCAATGCAGCGCCCTCTGCATAGACAGTTTCTAGAGCTCAAACATATTTAAACTTGCTTGCAAAGCCAGGATCACAAAAATTACAAATTAGATTTCATGATGAATTCAGTACTTGAGGACTTGTTTACTGGTGATATAGGTAATTATCTGTGTGTCCTGGTTAAATAATTTAATTTGAGGGAAAATGAGCTTACAATGAGAAGAGTTGGAAACAAGAATTTAATGTGGCATTTCATCAAAACCCATCAGATGGATTTATTAGGATCCAAGCACCTTCTGCTTTCACCACTGTTCTCATCATCAGCTGCAGAGGAACAGAGTACATCCTTCCACTTCCTGCATGTTCTAAAATGGCCCTGAAGGGCCCTAAAGAAGGAGAGCAAGCTAACAACTTTCAGCCTCAAACATAATAGTCATACTATGTGATCTCCAAACTAGTGTAAATAATCTAATAATTTTCATTACTAAATATCTACTGTTCATAAGTTAATAAATATAGTTTAGCAATTCATATTAACCTCTAGTTCTATGATTTATGATGTGCACAATATTACTGGCATACAAAACAATCTATCCTTCTTTGACATTTTTAGAGCACATGCAAAGAGATTTTCAGCTTTTAACCTTTTATTGCTAATATGGCATAGAAATCAACTTCCCTGGCACCAAAAATCTGAAAAAAAGTTCATTTACACACTTGAAAATATGATTGGTTACCTAAGAAAGGTCTTAATTTCAAAACTGCTTAATAAGGTAAATTTTAATAATGGATTTTTCCATATGTGATGAAGAGCATTCTAGTAATTTCTCCTAAAAAACTACTCAGAATAGAACTGCATGGCCAAACCTACCATGTTATTTTCCTGTCACTTCAGTGACTATAACCAACCTATTCCACCTAACTAAACAACAAGTTATTACTACTCACATAATAAGCAAGACTTCAGTCAATTATGTAACTGGGAGTCTCCAGCCACTGGTATCCAGTCCAGGTGGAGACCTACTGTGAGACTGCACCTTCCAGTAACAGTTCAGCTCTTCCTTCTATGAAGTTTTTGAAGAGTGACATTTTCATAACACATGGGCTTTGTTTTTGCTTCAACATTAACTGAAATATGTTTGTCCAGGCACTAGTACTTAAGCAGAATAAAAAAACTTCAATGATCCATTTATTTAATCTGAACACAAAATATAACCAAAGATTTTGAATGTGTTAACATAAATTGGGAATTTGTATGCTTATTTTAAATTCTCCATACCTCTAAAATAACTATCAGCACAAATGCTTTTACTTGATCATACAAATAAATCAAGTTGTTGATTATTTCTGAAAATTAGTAGAGCAATTTGTAAAATAATGCCACATGCTTCTTTTAAGAATAAGAATTAAGAACATATAAAAACATGATTTGTTTTCTAAAGCAGAATAAATTCATTATTTATTAGTATTTTCAGAGAAAATTAAACAAGATTGGTTTGTTTCATATACTAGAAATTTCATAACTTATACTTTAATTGTACCAAAATAAAATACCATAATTTAATAAGAGCATTGAAATTATAAACATGTCAACTACAAACCAAACTTGAGGCCGGAGCAATGCCAGAGCCCCAGGGATGCAGTGCCAGCACTTACTTAAACCTGTGCCTCACTACCTACTGTCACACACCTTCTACAGTGAGCATGTGCTGAAGCACACAGCAACTCTTGACATCAAAAACAAAAACAAAAGAAAAGAAAAAAGTATACAAGAGATACAAGAGGTGTACTCATTTATAAACCCCAGCAGCTTGATCATGGAAACTTGAAGAAAGCCACATTAATTTTATTTTAAAATAGCAATATATATAATTTTATTATATATTGCTTTATTATAAAATTTACAATATATATAATATAAAGTAAAGGGATGTGCTGTTAAATAAAAAAAAAGATGTCTTAAAATATTAAAAGCCTATTGTAGAATACCCCAGCATTTCATAGACTGTCACACCTTAGATTAGTCTGAGAGTAAAAATAATGAAAAACTAGTCCACTCACAGAGGAAAAAAAAACTCCATATAAAAATAAAAGGTCGTAAATGTATTTGCCACCAAGGAAATTCTTAAATGACAATAAACTTTAAGGGTCTCCTTTTCACCTGCCATACAAGATACATATTGTATAATGAGGGTTATTTTAATCTCTACAATGGGTTATCTCACAGTGCACAGAGATCCTAAAAGGAGCAGACCAACAAAACACTATTAGTCTCCTGCCAGTTTCTAGAAAATTTTAATGCATTATTGTATTAGCAGAATATATGCCCCAGGCCTTCCCCATGTATATTTTGCTTAAGTGGGATGGTATAATTTTTTTATTTTGAAATAGAACAAGAAAGATTCTCAAAAACTGAACGACTTAAATGAGGAGGGAAGCTAGTATTAAAGCTGCATCTTAAAGCTCTCCTCAGGAAGATACCCCCGTTAGTGTAAGCCAGACAAACCATCCAGAACATACGTTCATAACTGAACAACCTTCACGACAAGAGAGACCGGCTGAAAGAGCGATAGAGATTTATACGAATCCTCCCAAGAGTGCTGACCTAAAACAAAGCATTGCCTGCAGTTCCACATTACAGCTTATTTAAGAGTGATTATTGATCTGCCCTGCATAGAGAAATGTCTTAGCCATGAAATCATCTTCCGCATGTTTTACAAGAGCATGCATGATTGCTAATTCACATCTTCCAACAAATCACACATGATTATACAGTCCCGTGCTTATCTATGCAGCACAATCATTACTTTGATTGCAGGGAAAACATTTATTAGGCATTTTAAGTTAATCATTTTATTTATTAGGAAAGAGACAGTGAAATAGCCTGATATCTGTATTGTGTTTCAGAGGTCAATCTACTTACATTTAATAAGCTTTATAGGCCCTTAAAATAAGAGATTTTCCCTCTTAAAATCAAATTTAGAAAGCTATGTAAAATGCTGTATTTTATTTTTAAAAACAGCACCTATATATCACTCATACAGCAAGGCAAACAATGTCATAGACATACAAGATTACTGCTCTGAAAATAACATTAGAAAAAATATAGTTCAGCTTTACTTACCTTGCATTGTTCAGCGTTTGTCCAAACAGCTCATTCTGTAAAATATTTGGTGGGGATGAGAAAACCCCCTGGAAGTGAGATAGGACCGAATTGCAGACCTGGCGCAGCGTCTCAAATTGCATTTTCTTCTTATCCCCCTCCTATTCTTCTTACCACCTGTCTCTAAAAGTCATCTATTTGCAGACACCATCAAATAAAAACATGCCAATCAAGTTCCATATTTCTCCTGAGCTCTGTAAAAACTGTGCTTAAATGAGCAGCGGTTGATAGCTAATTGTACAGTCATTATTCTTCTAATTCAGTCGTAGAAGATCCAGGACTCGTGCAGCTTTCGGCTTTCTCCTGACTGTAGCAAGAATTCTAAACAGCAGTAAGCTTTCTGGGCATTCCCCGCTGAAGTGTGAGGCTGGGCTGCTTTCATGTACTCTACTCGTATCTCTCTAAGCCTATTAAAACCACGCAATGAATATATGCTGTCGTCAGGACTTTCTGCACATCTGGCTGCCAGCAATAAAAATCTCACAAGTAATAAAAATGGGACAAGGTATCTTCTCAATGTTGCTACTGGGAAAGAAGAGAAATTATGCATTTTCCCAGCCTTTTTCTCTTTTGAAAAATGAATGACTCCAGCCACAGAATGTATCTCTTCAAGCCACTGCATAGGACCAAAACACTAAAAATAAGTGCTCTGTTCTCCTTTCAGAATCATGAAGAAATAAAAATATGACAGACAACAGGCTTCTACCATCTACATCTTTAATCCTGTACTTCTACAGCGCAGCGCATTTAGAAACTGTGCACTTGGTCATATTAATTTCTTACTGAACATGTCTAAAATTATTTTTAAAGAGAAATGAATAATGTTCATTCTGGAATCTTTCTAAAGGCCATATATGGTGACTATATAGTGGGTTATGTAATGAAAAAATATTTTTACTATCTCAATTAAAATCCAACTAAACAGTCCAAATTACATAAAGTCTTTCTCATAAATTAAAAAGCAACCATAATCAGAGATGTCTTATCACTGATTCTTAAGTACTCAATCACAGCATTCACAGCACTTTGATTAGTGGCTATTTCCTGAAGGTTCCAACCCTCATCTCAGAATACCTTCCTGTAAGCTTCTGTTCTCTGAGACTAACTCTGTGTCAGATAAATATTGGTTTTCTACCTATGGGGCCATCTTTCTAAGATGTTCAGTGATAGGGTTGACTTAAACTAAGAGTGCCCTTATTTTGATGTCATTATTTCATATTTTATGGGTGACCATCAATCTATTTATCAAATGCACACACATGCCCATTCATAAAGTATATTTTCTGTTTGTACGGGGTTTCTAAATGTTTTTATTATCCATAAAAATTATTCATGTTAGTCCTTCTACCATCTTACAGAGGATGGAAACTGGGGCTTTAATGACCACACAGATTATTTTAAACGTATTTGAAATGAAAGTCTTCATCTTGTCCATTTTGTGTGCTCCCCCCTTGATTTTCTATATATTTGCACAGTCATTAGCACATTAACAAAACTTACTATAAATAAGCCACTCTCTAGTAATGAGTGGAAAAATAACCATATAGTGACATAACCATGGATGTTTCAGTACAAGAACACATCTCTAAATTTTAAAATGCAGAAATTTAGGTATGTTTATTCCTTTTATGTCAATCAGAAGAAACCCAACATGCCTTTCATTTTTAGGCCTCTGATCATAACTTGATAATTTTCATCTTAAAATGGTCAATTTTAGAATCATATATTTTTATGATTCTTACTTTTGACTTAGTTTCATGGTTAACAATATTTGTGATAAAAAGTATCTAAATAACTGTTCTTGGCACAGGTTTAAATTCTGTAACTGTTCAAAGCCCTTTTGAAACAAGTATACTAATTTATGTGACTACAGACAAAACATGTTTTTTTCTTCTGTGTCTCAAAACTGAACTGAAAGGTAGGTCATAGTGAGAGTTCCAAGACTGGACCAAGCCTCAGCGATTCACTGAAATGAGTCTCAGATGACCCTTGATGAAGCAAAAGCACATCAACTGCCTTCCTCAGGGGTTCCTGTGTTTTACACTCTTTCCATACAGCACATACACTACTGACCCTCTTACTGTTTTCTCTTCTTTCCCCCATATCCCTAAATGGTGCCTCCCTACCTGGTCATCACTGTCAAATGTCAAAGGAGGCCTGCTGGTTCACACAGGGCTCGCAGCTTCCCTTTCTCTTGGCAGTATTTAAGAGAGTAAAATCAGTATAGTTACATGAAAAAATTTGCGTTCCCAACTCTATTAAATTATGTCTTGCATTCTGTTTTAGTCATTTAGCACAGTGCCCTGTACAGATTTAGTGTTCAATAAGCATTTTTGGAATAGATATCCACATTTTATTAAATTGTTACTTTTTTAGTCACATGTGTAGATAGGATAGAAAAAAATCACTGACAGGCTTGATTCGCTGGGATATCTGTGTTCATTTGTTTGCTTACCACATGGTATAACATCAAGGTATTACTTCATAAATAGAATTACTAATGTTTGTAAACAAAACCATTGCAATTCAATGGACTTTGTAACTGGTCATGGCCTCAAGTATTGCAAAGAATGTTAAAGATACTGGCTCCATTATTGTTTAAGTTGACAAGCAATGGGACAACAGAAAGCACAGAATCTATAGTCAGAGTGGAGTTTAAGCATTAGCTGAACCTTTATTAGCTATAATACTCTAGGATGCTCATTTTATATATTTAATATGCAATTATTTCTAAGTCAAAACTAGCACTCTCATTCATCTCCCAGAATTATTATTGAATTAAAATATGTAATGTATATAATGTACTTTATACATTCTATAAAATATAGTATTTAGAAATCTCACTATAAACAACATATAGACACATTACTGCTCAAAGAATTTAACAATTATATTTGGGTATAATTTTTACCATATTTGTTCATCAAAAATATTTATAGTTTTTTATACCTGTCTCTATTGCCCTGTTCATCAGATGACAGTGGCAGTGGCAGGTCATACATATAATTTTCCTTTTCCAAAAACCTTAAGAAATGCCTTAGAGCTAAAAACAGAACCTTACTCATATCCTGTCCTGTATACATGAGAGTTAACCTTTGACCTTCATAAGGAAGAAGCTTTAGTTTCTTTTTGGCTGTTCTACTAAGATCTTAGCAGCTCACTGACAAAACCTTGGGTCAGTAAGAGTTGCAATAGATTCAAATGTGCTTAGAAACATTGGAAAACAAAGGCAACGTAAGAAAAGAAGACACACCAAATGCCAATCAATACCTGAAGCTTAATCCATGGGCAGTTAAAATAATTGTCAAAAAATGAAAACAAGGTATTTTTATCTACTAAATAGGCAAAATATTAAGCAGGTGCTCATAAAATAAATGGATAATAATCTACCATACTTCTTGGTAGGAGTCTACATTGGTACAATGTTTTTGAGGAATATTTAGTGATAACTATCAAAGACTTCAAAAATGTTCTAAACATAAAAGAAAACAGAACAATAAAAACCAAAACATTATTACCTGAGGATCTGAGTATAAATTTCTCTCTGCAAGAAAACACAAACTTGCAACAGTTTGTACAAACAACTCTATAATCACAAGATAATTACTATCACTTAAGAATGGGCCCATCCTGAGGGTGTTTGATGCCCCAGTGTAGGGGAATACTAGGGAGGGAAGACGGAGCATAGAGGCAGGGAAGGGAGGGTAGGATAGTGGCTTTCTGAAGGGGAGACCTGGAAAGGGGAAAACATTTGAAATGGAAATAAAATAAAAATCCAAACAAAATAAATAAATAAAATAAAATAATTAAAATAAAAATGGGCCTATATTGTATGCTTAACAAGGCTTAAGTAAATTATACACAACCTTCCTAATTTCCTTCTGTTTAGCTATAAGTGCCCATCAGCAATAGTATTTTTTAACAGCAAAATTCTGAAACCCTATAACAATGCAACCTTATTGTTACTATGAAACATCTAAATGAGAAGAAAACCAAACTTAACCCTAACTTCTTTAATTAACAAACCCAAAATAAGAGAGTCAAAATTTGGAAAGTTTCTTACCTGATAAGAAACACAAATTTCTTACCCAATTAAGGCACCAGTACTCAGACATAATTAGATTTGTTATTTTAAAGCTGTGCACATTTAGTTTTAGTTTTACATTTGTGTGTACATTTACCACTGTGTACTGGCTAATTTTGTGTGTCAACTTGACACAAACTAGAGTTATCAAAGAGAAAGGAGCTTCAGTTAAGAAAATGCCTCTATGAGATCCAGCTGTAAGGCATTTTCTCAATTAGTGATCAAGGGGGTAGGGCCCATTGTGGGTGGTGCCATCTGTGGGCTGGTAGTCTTGGGCTCTATAAGAAAGCCAGCTGAGGAAGCCAGGAGAAGCAAGCAAGCCAGTAAGAAACATCCCTCCATGGCCTCTGCATCAGCTCCTGCTTCCAATCCTGCTTGAGTTCCAGTCCTGGCTTCCTTTTGTGATGAACAGCAGCATGGAAATGTAAGCCGAATAAACCCTTTCCTCCCCAACTTGGTTCTTGGTCATGATGTTTGTGCAGGAATAGAAACCCTGACTAAAACAGTAACCAATCCATCCTTCCTTTGTATCCCATGAAAGAAGCCCCAGACCATTGCCATTCTGATGACACAAATACTTGAAGTCATGACAAAAATCTAGAAATGCTAACAGAGCTTCTCATTTCTTAAAATATACAGCTCTGTGCATACAGTCTCATCTACATATATTATATCCATATTACTCATATATATGAATATATTTTTTTCAACAACATCAATTTCCCACCACTTTAGTCTTGTTCCATTGACTATCTTAAGTATCCAAGAAAGGAAAAGAGATACCAGAAAATATTTCCACAATCCTATCCTTGTATTCTGCAAATTAATATCATCTGTTAGAAATACTTCCCTGAAGCAAAAATCACAGAACCATTCACTTCAGAGACAACAAATAAGAAAAGAAACAGCAGGCATAGAATTCCTAATAAATGGGAGGGAATGGAAGGCATTCAAAACAGATCATTGTCTCTATGCTTCAATTTAGGGTAAACTAGGCAATACAATCAGGAATCAAAAGAAACTTTAGACCTAAATGCATGTATTCAACTCTAAAGAAAACCAGAACATTCTATTCACAAAATTATGATAAAGGGGCTGAAATAACAGCTCAGTGAGTAAAGCACTTGATGGGCAAAGGTGAAGACTGAACTCACATAAAAGTCAGGCAGGAGTAGAAGACACCTGCATCCCAGAACATGGGAGCACAAGACAGGGAATGCCAGGAGCAAGCTGGATTGACAGACTAGTCAAAGTGACAAGTTCCACACACAGTGAGAGGCTCTGCTTCAAATATGAAGAGCAATCTAGGAAGATACCCTATGTTAATTTGGGGTGCCCACACACATGAACATGCATGCATAGATACATACATACACACACTCATACACACACACATACTAAAAAAATCAAATATAAAAATAAATAAAGCAAGTTGCATAATTAATTTAAATTTTTGTAGATACCCAGTTGCTTTGTGGTATAAAGTTAGTCTATACACTTGTCGGAGACTAAGCTCTGTACTGGTACATGCTACTCTCCATGGCTTCAGAACATACTCATAATCTAAATCACCTCTAGCATCTAGCATCTAATTCAGAGAGCAAAGAGAAAGCAAATACGAGACATCATGCGAGCATAAAGTTACAGTTTCATGATCCTCTCTTAGACTCCTCTTCCTTGCCAGGAGAAATGAAGGCTAATCCTGCTGTGCTTTGGCTCAGACACATTTTGAGAGATGCCTTGAATCTGGCAGCAACAGAAACATTTTTTTTTTCCACAGAATGCAAGAATTCAGCTATTGAGTCCAACCAAATTTCACCTCCCAAGTGAGAGCATTCAAAGTAATACCTACAGAATCTACCTAGAAGGAAAAGGATGAGTATTTCAGAAACAGTAATTATGTATGTCCAATGTTAGGACTGTTAGCTCCACACAAAATTAAGAAGGAACCCATTAGCAGCAACAACACAATCTCAGAATCCATCTGAACGTGAATCAGATCCAATTCAACAGCTTGAGTTACATTTTCCAAAAACCACAATGTAAGTGATGTTTACAGCCTTGGGACTCCAAGGACTCCACTGAGCTTGCAGAGTGATTTCCAAAGGCACGTTCACCAGCTAATAATTTCCAAGCTTACCTAGATCCTTCAGGAAATAATACTGACTGAATTTTGTTATTATGTGAAATAACAATATAGTCATTGTCACAATTATAAGCATATTTCAGCAAAATATGAGAACAATGATATCTATAATAATATTGGCCTAAAGATCTCTTATCTATAATTCCTTTTGTGCAATTTTTCTCTGCCTGTTACAGTATTAAAAAAAGAATGGAGGTTCTTTTTTCCCCATAGGTAATTTTATTACATGAGTACAAACTTTATTTCAGCTATGAGATTGGCTACCAAGAAATGTGTCTTAAAACTCCACCATGAATCTTTGCCTCATTCTAGAAACTTACCTCACTACCTATATTATAATCAGGCAGACTATTTTAGATATGCACAATATTTTTATCTTTTTTCACTTTATTATCAGATACTAGTTCAAGAAGATTTTCACACATGAATATAGCATATTTTGATCATGGTCACTCCCCATGTTTGACTATTAATTTCTTTTTATAAAGAATATCAATTAGTTTCTATGAAGAAAAAAGTTATCTACATAAAACTGTAAGAATAAAATTTAACATTACAGTTCTGTTTTTAAATTAAGTTGCACATTACAGAACATTTCTCAAACTAGAATATTTTTTATCCTTGCCATTACATATTTCAATATGCAGAAAATATGGTCTCTGTCTGAGGGCAAATGAGAAACAGAGTTAGAACTTAACTGGTTTCCATTGCCCACAGTGTTTTTTTATGTTATCTTTCCTGCCCATGGTTTTGGTCTGTCTACAAAGCCCAGTGGCCAATATAAAACTACAATAATTATCACTAAGAAGGAAAAACATAAAGGCAATGTTAAAGGTGATCAAAATGGGATATTTTCTCACCTATTACAAAACAGGAGTATTTGAACAGTTTCTAAAGAGAGATCTTGTTAGAGTCAGTCATATCAGGTAAAGGCTCAATCAACTGCTAGTAATTCTAACTTGATGTCTGTAAAAGTACTCAAGCAGAGGACCTTGAATATTCAACTAATGAAAGACTGCATTACACACAAAAATTAAAATTGATTTATCAAATTTCTTTAAACCTTATGCTATGAGTCTATGGACAGATATCTAAAAATGTAGTTTGTAGTGAATTTGAAAGAAGGCCAAGAAAGGGTATATGGTAGGGTTGGGAGGGAAGAAAGGAAAGGGGTTAGTGATGTAATTATATTATAATGTGAAAAAATAAAAGTAGTTAAAATAAAAAATTAAATTATAAGCTGCACCAAAAGATACTTTATTTCCATCCTACAATTACAAAAGTGATAATACCAAATTAATGTCTATTATTCCCACATCTTAATCCCCAGATGTACTTAGCCAAACTATAGCTTCATGACAAATGACCTCCTGTAAACATACAAGAATTCAGTTTTATCATATGGGCCTCTACAACCCTCTAACTCCCATTCCTTCACCCTTTGAATGGTATCTGCTCAGTTTAAAAGCCACTTGAAGATACAGCTCCAACACTTCCCAGAAAAGGTACTGAATCTCAGTGTTAAATGACTCAAACTGTTGGGCTGTACAAAAAATATTGAAAGGTTAAATCACTGCTTAAAAATCATTCATTCATTAGAGATGTGTCTATGAAGTATTACCTGAAATTCCCTGGATATTTTCTACCTCCTACGGAGCACACAAGGAAGAAAAGGGGTGGAGAGAAGGAGAAAGGAATAGAGGAAAGGTGGGTGGAATACAGTCCTAGTACTCATGCATTTGAACTTATAGTTTATTGATTGTATGTCTCAATGAGGAGTTTGATAGAGAGAGAGTTTATAGCAGTAACCCTGAAATGGTCTTGGACTTTTAAGAGCAGAGGAAGTTGTCCTGAGCTAAGTTAAGTACCATTCAAGATTAGAATCATAGAATAGTAAAGTGTCCGACACGCAAAGCATAGAACAAGAATGTTATAGGTGAAGTGCACTGCATATGCAAAGGATAACAGGAAAAGAATCAGCAAGGCCCAATACCGAAAAAAAATGAGTACCTGGAGAGGAAACAGAAGACACATCTTAGGAGACCTGGAAAAGTGGTAAAAGATTTTGATTTTCGATCTAATAACGGCTCAGTGTTACCCTGTAACAACACTGCACAGCTCAGTGTTGTCCGGTAGCAACACTGCACAGCTCACTGTTACCCTGTAACAACACTGCACAGCTCACTGTTGTCCTGTAACAACACTTCACAGCTCAGCATTGTCCTGTAACAACACTGCACAGCTCACTGTTGTCCTGTAACAACACTGCACAGCTCACTGTTACCCTGTAGCAACATTGCACAGCTCAGCATTGTCCTGTAACAACACTGCACAGCTCAGTGTTACCCTGTAACAACACTGCACAACTCACTGTTGTCCTGTAACAACACTGCACAGCTCACTGTTACCCTGTAACAACACTGCACAGCTCACTGCTGTCCTGTAACAACACTGCACAGCTCACTGTTGTCCTGTAGCAACACTGCACAGCTCAGTGTTACCCTGTAACAACACTGCACAGCTCACTGCTGTCCTGTAACAACACTGCACAGCTCACTGTTACCCTGTAACAACACTGTACAGCTCACTGTTGTCCTGTAACAACACTGCACAGCTCACTGTTGTC
>JADRCH010000007.1:19927899-19941207 GCA_019843965.1 Rhynchomys soricoides
TCACTGTTGTCCTGTAGCAACACTGCACAGCTCACTGTTACCCTGTAGCAACACTGCTCTGTGTCAGTACATGCTTGAAAGCCTGATGGTTATAATCAAGCAGACTTATGCATGAGCAAGAAGCATAAAAGAAGAAACAGACCATAAATATATCAAAATATTATCCTGTTCTGTGAAGGTACAGGGGCATCAATTAGAAAGTTAACATAAATGTCCAAGCAAGATTTTAGTTGGACTGGATTAAAGCAGTCATAGTAAGACAAAGAAAAGTAATGGACTACCAATGGAGAAGCTGGCCCAACAGCACTCAGACAGGATCCCCAGGAGTAAGAAGTGGTATGTGAAGGTCAAAGGGTCAGAATCACTCTCAAATTTCTTTCTTAAGTAACCAGGCAACTGGTCTTAAAATTTGCTGAGACTGAATGAGAAGCAGCTTAAGGGGAAGAAAAAGAAGAGATGTTGAGTTGAACTTGAAGCATATGCACAATCATTTAATACTTTAAAAGGTAGATAGGTTAGTAATCAACATGTCAATCCAGAAGTGAGTTATCCACCAAAGATTTAACTTTAGGAAACTTCAGCAGGTTAGCAAGTAGATGAGATAACCCAGAAAGAAAATTCAAAATAAGATATAAAAGAGGCCAGAGATAAAGCACCAAGAATCTGTGAGATGGCTGAGCAGGTAAAGGCACCTAATCTCTAAGCTAATGAGCTGAGTTCAATCCTAGGACCCAAATGACAGAAGAAGAGACATGACTCTCATAAGTTCTCCTCTGGATTCCACATGTGTATATGTGTGGGCCCACACAAAAATGCATATATATACAATTATGTTTTTCAAAATAAAGGCACCAAGCAACTAAGCTCTAAATTAAAAGAGCAAGTGAAGAACTCTGGAAGAAAACCTAGAAGCCAGGAAAATACAGTATTTGTAAAAGAATATGATTAACCCTGTGTTATATTCTTCCATTCTGAATTTGAAGAACCATTGCTTGTAATCTTTTGATCAAAACAATTCTCCTAAAAATAGTTCTTTTGACCTGAATTCATTCATTCCATAAGATCCAGATCTTGCTCTTGGAAATAACCTAAGAACATACATGTTAGTTTTGCAGTTCCTCCTTTCTTACCTCAGCTTAAACTAGGCAGGCAAAATCTTTGTTTAACCCAAACAGACCTTCTAAAAATAAGAACATAGAAGCCTATTATCTTATAAACTTAAAAATTACAATTCATCTGTCCCTGAGAAAAGAACAGAAATAGAGCTTTATCAGAGAATCCTGCTAATTATGAATCAGGTTATGACCTTCCTTCCAAAACCCAGAAGGAAAGTATTCTATCATGTCTATTGGCCGTTTAATGTCACACCTAATATACTTCTTCTTATCAAGTCCTTCCCCATTGATGCTATTCCTCAATCATTTCTGATCGTAAAAGAACATCTCTTGTATTCAATTTTTCTTCCAAATTCTATCCTATTTTTCTGTTCATCTTCATAGCATAATTTTGGGAAGTTGTATAGCCACTGCAACTGCTTCCTCATTTCACATTCTTTTCTGAGTTAAATGATCAAATGTCTATTGTTAACATTTTATTAGATTGTGCTTAGCAATAGTACTACCACTCTGCTTATGTAAAAGGCTCTGATACACTTTTTCTGAAAGATGTAAATAAAAATTTGTTAAGCCTGCTTTATCAAGGCAAATTTTCATGACTACTTTAATACACACACACGCACACACACACACACACACAAAACTTAGAATTAAAAAATGATGAAGATGAAAAGAATATTTAAGAAATAGACAAAGAAAAAATCTACATGGAAATATATCTTAAAAGAAGGAAATGAAAAGGAACCAATGAAAGGGGTTGCTAAGTCAGTAGGGAGGGAGCCGACACTTCCTTTTAATTTCCCAGCTCAGGCACTGTGTAATTAGGTAAGCACAGTGAGAACCACTCCACTGATAACCTTCAAACCACCCTGAAAGACTTTCATCCCACACAGAGTTCCAAGTCATATCTCAGGTCTCCACAACTATATCACATAATAAGCAACTACAGATATCTATCTCAGAGAGAAAACCAATAAGGATAACAGTAAGCTTGGCTCTTTATACCATTTATTTTTTACTGTCTTATTATGAAAAAAACTGGAGTGTTCATAGTTATTAAGGAAATCTATACAATTCTACTTTAATTTTAGCATTCCAAATCTTAAGACAAGAGCAATCTGATATGTATAAGCTTACGATGTATTAAATATTTATATGTACAAGACAAATGTTTTTACTGTGGCATGAAATTTATGTGACAAGTTGATACACTTAAATTCCTGAATTACTGAAGAACTAAATATATGAAATAAGTAAATGTATTTTTATTTAAAGTTTTGATACCAATGTCCTGCTTTAGTTTGTTTTGTTTGTTTTAACTTGTGAAGTGGACAGACCATCCAGAGCCCTGAGAGAGCACTGTTGCCCTCAATACTAGAGGAGGAAAGCCTACTGGTTGCTTCCTTGGTTTTGTCCTTCTGCCCTTAATTTTCCCAACTGGTTCATCTTAGGCTTGTTTCCAGACATTGGAGGTGTGTGTGTGTGTGTGTGTGTGTGTGTGTAAATTAATTGTTTACTTTATTCGCTCTTTTGTACCCAGTGGTCTCTACACTGGCCTTATCTCAGAATGACAGCCTCACTTAGTTGTAGCCATTATCCTTATATCCCTGTACCCCTGATGAGTATCAGGGGACTGCTTTTCTGAATGAACTGCAAGAGACAATGGAAGGGAATGAGGGACCCTACAAGTTAGTAAACAGCATTAAAGGATTCTACAAACATGCATATAAATATAAGTTAAAGAACACATGGGCACTAGGGGGAAAAATACAAATAGACAACCCTTTTGGGGATAGAATGACCCTTTCACTGGAATCACATATCAGATATTTACATAACCACTCATAACAGTAGCAAAATTACAGTTGTGAAGTAGCAACAAAAATAATTTTATGGTTGGGGTAACTATAACATGAGAAACTATATTAAAGGGTCATAGCATTACCAAGTCATAGGTTGAGAACTGCTGTACTAAAGGAACATAGTAAGAAAATGACTCCAAATGACATACTCATGGATCAGTATATCACACTAAGCCCTGGTCAAAGAAGCTTCTTGCAATTGAGAGTAATTAACCAAGAGACCCAAAACTCCACAATGTGCACAGAGTAGGAGACTTTAAACCACACAGCCCCTACCACACCTCTTCCAATGCTCAGAGAAAATGCTCTATGTAAAAAAGGAGTGTAAGCCAGAGGTGTAGGTGATCCAAGGAGATGGTGTCTCTACAACAGGGCTGATACACATGTAACTCACACAGACTGTGACAGTACACACAAGACCTGCACAAGTTCACACCAGACAAAATCCCAATATGAAAAAAAAAAAAAGAACATGAACACAGAGTTCCTTAGCAGGAAGCTATTCACAATTTATAGCTGGTGTGAAAGGAGAAAATGTGTCTTTCAATGGAGAACCACTCCAGCATGGAGCAGCTAGCCGGCACAATATAGACGCCATGATTTTTCTTTGGTACTTTTTTGTCTTACTGGTTTTTGATTTTGCCTTTTTCTGTCAGATGGTTTGTTTGATTTGATTTTTGGTTTTTAGTTTTGCTTTTGGAGAGAGAGACAGACAGAGGAGGAGGGAGAGGGAGAGAAAGAAATGAAGTAGGGTGAGTAATCAGGTGGAGATGCTCTGAGAGAGGTTGGGGTTGAGGAAAGAGTATGGTCAAAATGTATGAAAGAAAAACACATTAAAATTTATTAGAATGATTAACTTTTACATTTCATAAGCAGGTAAAAACTGAGTAATCAAAACCACACATTAGTATTCAAATTGAATGGTCTCAAAAATGACCATTTTAGTATTAACATACAATTTTCTCAGCAATAGCTACAAGAAAGAGTACTGCTGGTTATAAAAACCACCATTTGGGTAACAAATTACCCTCATTTCAATGTCTTTCTATCGGTATTTTCCTTTGCCTCTAATTTTACTAAGGCATTTTCCCTAATACTATTAATAGCAAAACTATATTTTACAAGTGTATATTTGATGCTTTAAAAAATCTTGTTAAAATGAAAATTAAGACACTTTCAAGAAAAACAAAATAAAGGTCAAGGACACCAGGAGAACAAAGCCCACAAACATCAACTAAGTAGGGATCATGGCGGTTCACGGGGACTTAGCGGCAATCTCAGAGCCTACATGGTCTACACTAGGTCCTGTGCACATGTGCGGTGGTTGTTAGTGTGGTGTTTTTCTGTGACTCCTAACAGTAGAAGTGGAGCTTCTCTCACTCTTTAGTCCGCTCTTAGGACCCGTTTCTCCCTACAGGTTTGTCTCACCCAGCCTTGATATGAGGGCCTTTGTCTTACTGTACCTTGTTATACCATGTTCACTGGACATCCCTGCAGCCTGCTCTTTTCTGAAGAGAAACAAAGGAGGTGTGGCTCTAAGGGAAAGGGAAGATTGGGGAGGGACTGAAAGGAGAGGAGGAAGGGAAAACTGTGGTCAGGATATACTGGAAAGAAAAATAAAGCTAAAACAATAAATAAATAAATAAATAAATAAAGCCTGAGATAATTAAATGTCACTGAGAAAATGGCTATCAACTATAACTGTGAGTGTTTAACTGAAAACTTCAAAAGGGTATGGTCATGTCAAGTCATAGTCTAAAAAAGTAGATAGCAGCTTCCCTAGACTTTGAATAGAACAACAACAACAACAAAATCAGACAGTAAACAAATGAGGGGGAGAGGGAGGGAGAGAGGGAGAGAGAGAGAGAGAGAGAGAGAGAGAGAGAGAGAGAGGGAGGAAGAAAGAGAAAAGGCAAGGCAAAGTGAAGCGAAGAAGAGAAAATCTCAGTAAGACCAAAGAAAATTATTCTGATTAGATGTCTCTACACAGAAAAAGTCAACAGTAACCAACTTCAGGCAGAGGCTTAGAGAGGAATAATCATGGAGACTATCAAATGCACCAACAGATAAGAAAGTGAACTGGAGGAATAGAATATATGTCTGAGATAGAGGTGAACATGTAATGTAGGAAAAGAACAAACCATCAAAAAAGCAGCTTATTCAGTATCTTATGGAAATACTAGGAAACTAATGAATTCAAGATATCATGCATATTAGGCAAGTTCTATATCGCTGAGCTATATACCCCAGGCTCTCCCTGTAGTACTATAAATCTTGTCTTTTGGTAACTCTTCCTAAGTTATTCCACGGGTCCCAGAATGTACAATCCACCTGCTTCAGCGAATTATAGGCAAGTATCCTGCTTATCTTCATCATTTAAAAAACTGTATGTTCAAATGACTAGTGGGGCATCATCTAGCTACTACACCTTACAAAAGCCAAACTGTAGAACTGTCTACACATTCGAGAATAAAGTGAGTAACCAGAACAAGTTGTACGCTTAAAAATTATAGGATAAAACTACTTCTACATGAAGTTTTGAAGCACATTAAAGATAAACTGTTATTTGGTAACTTGTCTTATTAGGCCAGTGTTCCTATAACGACAAAGCCAGTGATGATATAAGGAAAGAAAGCCATATACCAAAATCTCTTATAAGCATAAATATTTTAATTCTCTAATAAAATGCAAGTAAATCAGATACAGAAATACATAAACAGAATATTACCATCAAAACAGAAAGTATCCAGCAATGCAAGGTTAGTACAGCACTCGAAAATGATCAATGTAATTCAGCAGACTAAAGAAGGGAAAATATATTACCATCTTAAGAGAAGCAGAAAAAAAAACAAAAAAACATTTGTCAAAGCTCAAATTTCCTCAAAAGAGTAGAGTGTATTTATGAAAACAACCTATAGCTAACATCATATTTGACTAGAATATCCATAAATTTACATGACAGTTTGAAACAAAGCAAAACACCACCTTCATCATTTCTACTCAATGATGTAATAAAGACATTGGGTGATCAACACTGGACAGATAAAAAGAACAAGAGGACAAGGACCAGCGTGAGGGTTAAAGGATGACGGTGAGCAGTGTGGGAAGGGGATAAATAAGAACCGAATTTACTGACATAGCATGAAAGTGTCATGGAACACGTCACTTTATATGTGGACTTTAAACCAATCATTAAAAAGAAAAAAAGATTTATATGTTTTAAAAAAGAAATAAGATTCATAAATGACACAGTCATCTGTAAAAAATCAAGAAGAAGAGATAAAAGGAGCAGAAGAGGAGAGATGGAGAGGAACCACATGTGGTACTGTCACCAAGTAAATAACTAGATGAAGAGGAGAGAATCGAGTTTAAAAGGCCAGTGACCATGTGACCATCACAGCTAGGCAGAACCAAAAACTATTGGGGGTAAGTTATTTAATAGCCACTCCTTGGGAAAACAGCTTACTTAATGTAAAAATAAACTAGAATTCTTTGCCATATCTATAGCAGATTCTATTAGGCAGACATAATAAGCATGATACTACTGCTGAAGACACCATGTACTTCAGACACAGGGCTTAGAATATTCAAGCTCGATCATCCTGAAATCTAGCTTTCATAATACCAGAAGATGCTATATAGCTGCCAAGATAGGAAAACAATCTATTTAGCTTTGCCGCGTATAAACCACAACAATCATGAGATATTCCAAAAGGTACAATAGTGGTATTCATACCTTGGTGGTAATCAACATCTGTCCAATTGGGACTTAAGGTCAATCTGACAGGATGAAAATCATGCCTCCTACTGGAAACCTAGCCAACTACCTGGTGATAGTAAGGTCATGAATCTTAGAGGAGAATCTACTACACCACTACCCTAAAATATATTCTTATACGCACAGATAAGTATAACTCTCAGTACTCATCAAAAAAGCTTCTTTGTACAGAAAATAGAGACCATCGCAGAAAACCATGACTGGTCATAATGCAGATCAACAGATCATGGGGAGCCCAACTCCAGCAGCTACATCTTCAACATAATTCCTGCACCTAAGGCTCAGGGAATATTTTTTTAAAAAAAAGAGGTAGAAGGATTGTAAAATATATCCAGAAAGTATGCTGTCAGATTGTGTTTCCTAAAAATGACAAAAAAGCTACAGTCATGATACCTCAATAATGTGGCTGCATAAACAAGACTTAAACAATGACAACACCAGTAGACAGGCTAATGAGAGGGGTAAATCTCATGGGAGGCAACCCCTGACTAAAACAAAAACAAAATCAAACAAATAAAAATACCTGCAGACAATTAATGATTGCTAACAGAGAGAGAATTATTCTTTCCCAGAGATGAGCTCCCTAATTGGTTATCCAATACAAAATGGTCAACCCTGAAATCATCTTCACAAGCAATAATAAATAAACTCAGCAGGTTGTATTTACATTATGTGTGTGTGTACATGTGTGTGTATGTGTGTGTGTGTGTGTGTGTGTGTGTGTGTACATGTCAATAGTAATGAAAGAAAAAGGCCATGAATTAGAGCGGGAATGAGGAGGCTTGGAGAGAGGAGATAGGAGGGCTTGAAGGAAGAAAGGGAAGGGGTTAATGGTACAATCATATTTTAATTAAATTTTTAAAAACATTTAAAAAGCTAACAGCTGAAACTACAAAATATTCTGGATTTTGAATGAAGAATGACTTCTCAATCATGGCCAAAGAAACAAAAAACTAAAAAGAAAATGAATTTGAGTATATCAAAATAAAAATGCCTGTTCAACAAAGAAACCATAGGCAGAAATTATATCATTATTTTCAATTCAGTGTAACAGTAATTCAAATAGATGCTATGTATAAGGAAAAAATGCTTAGGTTTAATATAACCAAAAAAGTGAAATTACAACCAAACTCCTGGTATGGGGAGATTGTTCAGTGGGTAAAGTGTCTGTTAGTCAAGCATGAAAACCTGAGTTAGGAGTTAAGATCCCTAGCACTCACAAAAAATGAGAGGTGTAGACCCTGAGGTAGAGGACAAAACAGCAGCTGACACTAGAGCTCATTAGCCAGCCAGTCTAGCCAATCGGTGAGTTCCAAGTTCAGTGAAAGACCCTGTCTCAAAAAATAAAATGAAAATATTGAAAGATGACTCAAGGCCAGGAATGTTCGCTGCTCTTCCAGAAGATAAGAATTTGGTTCCCAGACCCCAGACTGTGTGACTCACAACCACCTGCAACTGCAGTTACAAAGGATTCATTGCACCCTTCTGTCCTCCATGGGCACTTGCACAAATAAGTACATACACAGACACAAGTAAATAATAAAATAAATTTTAAAAATAAAATAAGGAACAACAATTGAGAAAGACCTCTGGCCTCCACATATGCAAGCACACATACACACACATGTGCACACCACATCCACAAAAAGTAATAAATAATGACTAAACCCAAAACATCACCTCGTATCTACCATACTACCAAAGAGTCTTAATATAAAATATTAAGTAATGAATATGAAATGCAATAATAAGAATCATGAAGCACTCGTACTCCAGGTAGGAGGAGTAGAGGCAGATGACTCTTTTAAAGAACTTATGAAACTAAGTATACACACTCTATGCCATATTAATCTCTACCCACATATCAAGGCTACAGAGAAGTCTTGTATAGATCATAAGAAGACATGTGAGTTCATTGATTCTCTATAATCATGAGGTCTTTTAGCATAGCCTTGACTGCCAGTTAATAAAGAAATATTGGATAAAACAGAAATAAATAAAATAAGTAAACAAAAGTAAAACATACTAGGGACTGTGTCAGTTTGTTCTTGTGGTTACAGCAAACAGCCACAAGTACAGAGTGCGGTGGTCCGGAAGAGAGGTGGAGAGTTTTGCAAGGATTCAGTTTTTGTTCACTGAAGCTGCTGGCAAAACTCCGTCCCTGTGACTGGGGGCCAACACTCCCATTTTTGGGTACAAGCTGAAGACAATATCTAAGTTCTAAAGGTTGCCGGTTTTACTGACTCAAACCTCTTCCCTCCACCTTCCTTCTTCCATCTAAAATCTTTCACCAGATAGGAAGATTCTCCACTTTTAAAACCACAAGAGTTGATTGCACACACATAGATAATTGAGAATAATCAGTGCCCATAACTTTAGTCACATCTTCATAGCCACATAAGGAACATAGATATTAGCACAATGACAAAATCAGGATGTACAGACCATTGTACATTCTACCACAGACTATAATGCAGACCCCTGGAACTGTAATCTAATAGGCCTACATAAATGAAACTCCTTAAATATAAGACTACTATATAATGTGTGCAGTTTAAAATATATACAGATATGCATATTGCATATTATTTATATATACATTATAGAATATGCAAAGATAAATCTTGAGGTAAAATATTCATAATGGGAGTTTTTACCCAGATTACTCAAGTACTACCTTAAACTGTGAAATATGACTACCAAAACACACTGCCCAAGAAGACCAGAGTGAAGTAAACTGAGAGTGGTAGAAGAGACACTGATAACCTAGGAAAGTCTTAGGCTGTTCAATCTTGTCTTTCTACTGTCTCAATACAATTCACTCTGTCCTTAAAATTCCCTCATTAAAAAGCTATTAAAGTTTTAAGAAATATATCTATAAAGACATATTTGTGCTACTTGATTCTATCATTAAATCTATTCATTTAATTTCCTATTTTTCTAAATTATTTTTGTCCCACACATTTTTCAAATTTCAAGTTTACATATTTATTTTTATAAGTACACCATTAATGCTGATGTACTAGTTTACTATATTGCATATTATTATATGATACTTATCTATAGTACAGAGCTTCTTCACCAACTCTGCATACTCCACATAAACTAGTACTAGAAATAAAATATGTAAATATCATAGACTAAGTCAAGGCTTCCTAAAATTTTCCCATTTTTGCCAAAGAAATCTGTATACTACCCAGGTATACAGGCATCTAAAATACATGTACAAATCATCCATTTATTGCTCATAAAGCATATAAGAACTTATTTTCAAATAATTCTCTGGCATATATAACTTCACCATTTGTTAAAGATGAAGGCAAAATTGCATACTAATAAAATATATTGCCTATTTGTTTTTGCATGAAGAATTAAATCTTGACTGAGTTATTTGATACACTAAGGCATAGAACATTTACACCGTTTTTAAGAGTTAATCAATATCTTGATTTTAGAATCATCATGTTGAGAACATAAGCACGTTGCACAAAATGATAGAAATATTTAAGGTCATTTTAGAGATTGTTATAAATTTTGTCAAGTGACAAGCTAAAATTCATTTAATGCTTAAAAAAATGAAACTCAAGTCAGCAACTCAGAGAGAAATTTTGAAAGAAAAGCATTTTAATACATTAGACTCTAAAAAATAGACTCGCGTGATCCATGTATGATGAGGGAAAGCATTAATAAAATATTAAGTGTCTGTTTTCTGTACTAAATCATGGTGTTTCTGTAAGAGCAGAAGCTTTGTGTGCACAGTAACACCACTGTAACACACAACACAGCACAGTGTTGAAGCTGAGCCAGGGTGTTTCAGGCCTTATGTGTCTGTGTGGTGCAATGTGACAGCACATGAAGTGTGTGGTGCACAGTGCACATATGATGTGCTCAGAACCATGGCTGCAGTGCAGTTGCACAGAGCAGCATTTGTGACTGCAGTCATACATGACATTTTGAATTAAATTTTAATTTCCACATCTTTATAAACCTTTTATTGTTGTCTACTTCTTCAAAAGCCTCCACACTAGTTGCATAACCAAACACAGCTATGACCCACAGTCTAGGGAGCTGATGACATAGTCATGGAGGTAGTATTTGCTACAGTGGTTTCCCTAGCATCTTTCAGTCTAACAACTACTGTGCACTGTTCTCATCACACCTCTTAGAAGATTATGAAAATCATATGCTAGACTGTCCACACAAGAATACATATTTACGATTGTACTTGTGAATGTGTTTTCCATGTGTACATGCAGTGCCCATGAAGGCCAAAAGAGAAAACTGGACCTCTGGTGCTGGAGTTACAGCGAGCTACCCAACATGAGCTCTGGAATCTGAACTCCAGTCTTCAAAATACAGTAGCAAGATATCCTACAGCTGAGCCATCTCTCCAGCACCTTAGATGCTACCAAGGATGAATAATTCTATCATGTTTATATGATATATCATAATTATATTGATAGCACAACATTTAAAAGCCAAGTCAAACCAAAATAAACTACATAAGCATAGCCATGAGAACAGAGACCACAGATGCTAGTCCATCAAATTCATTAAGGCAATGCTAAAATGTGACACATCCAAACAAACAGGCAGGGCTCTATGAAACGATGCTAACGCTCCATCTGCACTGCAAGTTTCAAAGAAAGGATACTAGAATTCAGTCTTGTAAAGATCTTTATGAATTTTAGTGGACATTAACATGTTCTTAGATAAGACAACAGAATCTTAAAAGAACATTACTGGAAAATAAAGCTAAGTAAGAGAAAAATCAATTTAGTCTTTGAATAAATTCAATTTTTGTAAATAAAGGATAACTGAAACATGTAAAAAGTATGGAAAAGCCAGGCATGGTGGTGGCTGACACTAACCCCAGCACTCTTGAAGCAGAGACAGGAGAACGGCAAATACAAGGCCAGCCTGGGATACACAGTAAAACCTTGCCTCAAAAACAATAAATAACAATAATAATAAACAAAAATAAAAAAATACTTGGAAATCTATTTTTCAGTTTTACAATTTATTTCAATTTATTCTAGTGCAACTGATAGTCAATAAATGTCTATTGTTTTTAAAACCTAACTATGAATTAACACAATATGGAGGACATTGTGCCCTTAAATTGTTCAATGTTCAGCAAAATAATGTAACAGAAGCATTGACAAGTGCACTGAAGGTAAGATAATGTTGAATACTTTAAAACAGAACCTCCCCACAAGGTGCAGTGATCGCTGCAGAAGAAGAGGCAGAGAGATCCCAATGTAGTGGATATTAGACAAAAAAAAGACAAAAAAAACCCCAGAATACCCAAGATACAGTCCACAGAACTCAAAAAGTTCAACAAACTAAAGGGCCCAAGTGAGGACGCCACAGTCCCATTTGAGAGGAGAAGAAAACAACCACAAGGGGGGAGGGAAGGAGGGAGGAAACTGGAAGGGAAAGGAAATGGGGGAGGCAGGGAACATGATCAGGTATTGGGGGGGGCAGGGGACTGAAGCCCTGAGGGCCAGCAGAAGGAATGGAAACAGGCAACCATAGGAAGTAGGATGTTGGGGGAATCCTCCAGAATGTACCAGAGAGCTGGGAGGTGAGGGACCCACAGAACTCAAAGGGAAGGGACCTTAGATGAAATGCCCTACAGTGGGGAGAGGGAACTTGTAGAGCCCACCTCCAGCAGAAAGACGGGACATCAAGTGTGGGAGGGGGTTGCCATCCCACAGTCAAAACTCTGACCCACAATTGTTCCTGTCTGAAAGAACTGCAGGGATGGAAATGGAGAGGAGCCTGAGGAAAAGAAGTCCAGTGACAGGTCCAAAGTGGGATCCAGCTCAAGGGGAGGTCCCAAGGCCTGACACTATTACTGAGGCTATGGAGTGCTCACATAAAGGGATCTATCATGACTGTCCTCTGAAAGGCCCAACAAGCAGCTGAAAGAGTCAGATGCAGATATTCATCCCCAACGAATGGACAGAAGATGCTGACCCCTGTGGGTGAATTAGGGAAAAGCTGGAAGAAGCTGAGAAGGAAGGAGACCCTGTAGGAGGACCAGCAGTCTCAATTAACCTGGACCCCCGAGATCTCTCAGACACTGGATCACCAACCAGGCAGCATACACCAGCTGGTATGAGGCCCCCAACACATATACAGGAGAGGACTGATCCTCTGGGGATAAGGTATGGGATATGGAAGAGTCAGAGGGTGGACCAGGAGAGAATAAAATCTGGAGTGAAAAAAAAAGAAAGAAAGAAAGAAAAGAAAACGGAGAAGTCACAAGGCCAAGATAGAGGCAGACGTGAACCAGTGTGGCTTTAACCAGCCACAGGAGATACAGTCATACACTGTTTTCAGCTACAATGAGTGATGTCCACCTTGAGAGAGTCATGGACTCTGTAGAATAATGTGCACTGGACATTCTTGATGTGGCAAAGATCATTGTGTGCTGGATCCCACATGGGAACAGCCAGAGGACACCGAAAGAAGAGTTGCACAAGCCCAAAGATCAGTGGATAGTTGTATTATAGTTGTATTATAGTTGTATTATAGTTGTATTATA
>JADRCH010000007.1:19941217-19956589 GCA_019843965.1 Rhynchomys soricoides
ATTATAGTTGTATTATAGTTGTATTATAGTTGTATTATAGTTGTATTGGATGAAAGCCACCCCTGGACAAAAGTTAAACAGCCAGGATTCTGGTAGAGGTCACTCCACTCAGCATGTCCTGAGAACAGAACCCTCACTCTCCTCCGCCAAGTCTTTACAATTGTGGAGTTATTTCCTCCACATTTGCTTCTGGAGGGTAGAGGGAGGCCCATAAGGTTCAGTAAAGAAAGAAACTTACAGGAGTGAAAGGCCTCATGGGTGGGGTGGCTTAGCAAGCTCTTTAAACTTAACACAAGTCACAAGTCTCCTCCCCAGAGTTATGTATTCAGTAATGATTGCTAAGAAGAGGCCACTGCCTGAGGAGCACAGCTGGTTGTTCAGCAAGATCCAGAGATGCAGTTTCATGAATTATCAGCCATACTGAGTTGGGTTTTGGGTGGTCCAGCTGCCTTTGAATCATCAAGTAGCTCAATAAACTCACTGGTTTGGAAAAAGGAGGAGGAGGAGGAGGAGGAGGAGGAGGAGGAGGAGGAGGAGGAGGAGGAGGAGGAAAGAAAAAATAAATAATAACAATAGTGAGTATAGATTTGCTCAAACATAGGTATCTATGAAACTCTCACATAATAAGGAACAGATTAACTTAAAAGTATCTTTATAAACAAAAATATAATTCCACCTGAATATGGGCAGATTTTGTATAAGTAGGGATATTTAAACTGTGCTTTAATTTTTTTTAAAAAAAAAAAAATTTAGATAGCCACATAAAAGCCTATCCTCACTTAATCTTGGCACTACCTAGAGTGACCTTCCTACAGACACAGCTTTACGGCTTAGTTCCTAACTCCCTTCAGGTGTAATGTTAAGTGAGGCCTTTGCCAACTCTCTGTTTAAAATTGATAACTTCCCCCATTCCTTACATTTCCATTTCCACTTCCTCTATCTTGATTCCTCTCCATAGCTGCCACCAGGTCCACAGAAATACAAACCTCTGGCTGCATATTTCATATTTAAATAACTGGTGCCCTCTAGAGTTTTATGCCCTCAGATGCACAGGCCCAAAGTTCCAACATCCTATGCATTGTCCCAACTAAAATAAGCAATCTCAGTGAGAAAGTCTGACTACTTACAAGCTAATGATTAAAACTTTGAAGTACATACAAATATCCCCAAATAGACTGTACTTACAATTTGGCCTTTGTGTGTGCTTGTGTAGATATAACAATAGCAACTAAAGAAGAAGAGGTCACGATTTCAAGAGGGAGCGGCTAAGGGGTACACATGGGAGGAGCTGGAGGGAGGAAAGGGAAGGCGGAAATAATCATATTTTATTTTAAAAATTAACTTTAAGTACAAATTGGGAAGCATCAAAATGACTTTTCCATATCTTTACTTAAATAGCATGATTCTGGAAACAAAGTACAATGTACAGATTCAAAAAAAGTAGGAATTAAAAAGTAGGAGACTGGGAAGAAAACAGGATAAGCTGAGGTCTAAACAAAACCAGTGACAGATCTCCACTGAAGAGGAAGGGTGGATGCAAAGGACATTTCTGTGACTGAAGAGACCAAAATCACAAGCAAATGAACTATGACAGCACCAGGGAAAGGTTTAGAAGTTAGATGCGAGATAACTGACAGTGCTGTCTGCTTGGCCAGAGAATGCAGGACAAGAACACTCAGGAGGGACTGAACACTTCATACTCAAGAATTTAATGTTGAAGTATTTGTGGAATTGAGGCAAGTATAAAACTTGCACTGTAAATACAAATTTTGTACATAAAAACCTCAGAACCAGAGACACATATTTAAGGATAAATACCAGCATTGACTACGACCAGGTGGTGGGTTTATTTTTCAGTCACAGCTGTAAACATACTCTGCACTGCGCTCAACTCTAAACCATCTCGGCAGTGACGGTTTGGCTGGAACGACTCTGAATTACAAATCATTTCCAGGGTGCACTGCTGTCATCTGCTGGCAACAATGGTAAGTACAGGTTTATTAACACGCTGACGTCATTCTCTTTATCAGAGCTATAAATATATTTATAGGGGTCTGGAGATGGTGGGGCATGCTTTGAATCCCAGTACTTGGCAGGCAGAGACAGATAGATCTCTGAGTTCGAGGCCAGCCTGGTCTAGAGAGTGAGATCCAGGACAGCCAGGGCTACACAGAGAAAGCTTGTCTCACAAAAAACAAATTCATCCTTCAGTTCTATTTTAATTACTGTTTTTCTTTTTACTTTTATCTAGTACTAACACATTCAAGCTACATGAATGGCAAAGTATTATTTGTGAAAATATAGCATTCCCCACTTCTTGGGACCTTCCCAGTTCATTCACTACATCATCCAATACACATTAGAAGACAGTTAACTATGAACTTAAAGATATTACTAAATTTGGGGGGGGGGGTTGTTGTTGTTTTGATATTACTAAAATTTATGCTGCCAAGTTTCACTGCTTTCAACATCTAAGAGCTCAGATTGCTTTTTTTAAATAACTAGAGATTATGTTTGTATAGAAGATTAACAGAAGAGAACTGAGTGTTATAAATATAATCTTGCATATAATAATTCAGTGTTATAAATAATTATCTCAAGTCAGTAGAAGGAAAATGTTTATCACACAGTAAAAAGTATAAGACAGTGGGATAATCATATTTTAAAAGGCTAATTCTGTACCTACTGCCACACTGATAAAAATTTCAGATAAGTCATTATTTTACAATTTAATGATATTGCATTTAAAAATCCTGAGAATGTGTTTTAATTTTGGTAAAGAGAGTTCTTAAATAACCTTAATAAAGTACTTAACTAAAAATCAAAATAATAAACATAAATAGCCAATAACCATAAGAAAAATGTTCAACATTACAGAAATACAAACAAGACTAATTTGCATTCACTGATACTATTATACATAAAGAGAACTGAAAACATATGTCCACACAAAAACTTAAAAGTATTAATAGCAGCACCATTCATAATAGGAAAAAATGACTGTGACAATAAAACAGCTGCAAAGCCTTTCATATGGTGAATAAAATTAACAAAATGTGGAGTGCCCATACAATGAAATCACTCCTTGCCCATAAGAATGAATGAATTACGGATAGTGAACAACCCCTAGAAATTAAAGAGTCAGAAATAAAAAGCCACATATTTCATGATTCTAGTTTTACAAAATGTCCATAACAGGCAAAGCTATAGAACAGGAAATAGATTAACGGCCACTGGAGAGCTGGGGAGAGGACAGAGAACAATAGCTAATTAGTTCAGGTTTATGTTTGAGGCTACTGAGATATTATCACATTAGACAATGGCAAAGATTGTATGGGCTCAAAGACATATTACATTCACATGGTTGTGTACTTTTGAAAAGCTTAATTTTTTGTCAAGCAAATTATATCTCCATTTCCCAAGAAAAGAATCAAGGGTCATGAAAGAAAAAATTATATCCCACTGTGACATTTATGTGTTAGGAAAAGAATAATATAAGCAAAACCAAATGCTAACGATAAACTGGGGGTGGGCACTATTTGCAATTAAGTCTCAAACACTTCCCATCCTGCCCCTTGAGTGTGGGCAGGGTCTATGAAAATGGTATCATGCCCATGACTAGGTCACATTATATAACAAAAGGGGGGTGATTTTAAAGATGTAATTATTGCTACTTTCGACCACTACATGCTCATGGAGACTTCTATTTGATCAAACTGATTAGTGTAACATTATATATCATGTTTATTTTTTGAAATTAAAATATAATTACATCATTATCCCTTCCCTTCCTTCCAACCCACTTACTCTCTCTCAAACTCATGCCTCTTTTTCCTTAAGTGTGCTTTCATATGTCTGTGTATGTATGTGTGTATACAGTATGTGTTTATGTATATTTGCATATACACACACACACACACTTATACCTAAATATATAAATGTAACCTGTTTAGTCCATATAAAATTACTTATATATGTGATTTCAGGATTGATCACTTAGTATTCAATAATCAGTTTGATGGCTATTCCCTGAGAAAAAATGTTTCTTCTGCCCTCAGAATTCCTTAGTTGCCATGGTTCTTTGACTACTGTTGAGGTTCCAGGAGACTTTCTCTTTTCATGTCAGTATTGGTGTCATCCTTGTCTTTGTTCAGGTCTTGTTTAGGCAACCATGTTGATGAGACTCTGTGGGTATAAACACACACACACACACACACACACACACACACACACACACACTCTGACATCTCCAGGAGATGAAACCTCACAGCAAACTTCCTTTAACTCTAGCTCTTACAACCTTCCCACCCACTCTTCCACTAGGATCCCTGAGCCTGAGGTACTGTTGTAGATGAGTCAATATGTATAATTTTCTTTTAAAAAGACTGTCTTTCATAATTCATATCACATTCTTAAATATAAAACAACCCATCTGGCATTGGCTAAGCACATGCCAATTATCTTCAAGTTTATTGAAGATAAACTATTAAGACTGTTAATTTTGTCAATAAAAGACCAAGACCAGGCAGAAAGGGCATCAGTAACATTAAGGACAGTGTGAGAGTTTTCATTCATTCATCATATAAACTATTTATTGGATGGGTATAATTCACCAAAATTAAGACCAAACACATAGCCATTCTCTTTGTTGTTATGGTTAATCCCAATTATCGAGATGATATCTACTTGACAAGATATAGAATTGCCTAGGAGTCAGACTCTGTATATATCTCTTGGAGATTGCCATAATCAGGTTGCGTTGGAAAGTCCTGTCCACTGTAGATATTTCCCTAGACTGATATCCTCCCTGATTGTTATGAAAAAGAGAAAGTGAACTGGGTACAGAACTTCAGAGTTCTGGGTCATGGCCGAGGATGCACCGCGTCCAGCTGCACAGCTGCCCAGCTCACTGTGTGTGGCGTCACCACCATGGTAATAGCCATAACCTCAACCTGTAAGCTAAAAGAAGCACTCTCCCTGCGTTGCTTTACCACGGCAACATGAAGTGAAACCAAGACAACTGCCCTTTTGTTTCTTTAGGTAATCTAAAAGGCAAAGGAAGAAGTACCAAGGCATAAAGTTTCTAAGGCATATTTGCTTCCAAGTTGTTAAGATTCATCTTTTTCTTGAGGCAATCAGAGTTTTATCTTTTATAGTTAAATGTAAAAAGAAATAAAATTTAAAAATATAGAAAAAACTATCTTTTTTTATTTGATTCTCTTACGTTCACATTATTTTACCCCTACATTATTTATGATAACCAGCTTAAATAAGATTCATGAGCACTATGCCACAGTTTCTTCAGAAAGCTCATAGAAATGAGATACATATGCCTTAAACCACATATATTCCATTTGGTAAATTTTAAATGCAACTAGTCTGCTCTTGGCACAGTGTCAGCACTTTATAAATACATCTCTGAATATCTTAAAAGCACGACTGTTGAAAGTCTGATTATGAAGAAAAATTACTTCTTATCCAGTTTTACAGTATGTCCTAAACATTTTGGTGCCAAATAAAATTTCAATGAAACCAGCAAGGTGAAATAGAGCAAATAGAAGGTGGAACAAAATGGCACTAACAGCCAGAGGTTCTCTCTCAGATCAAGTATTCCTCAATGTGATCAGCTATTCACACATCAAACGACCTTCCTACACAAAGGCACCAAAGGCACATATCAGTGTTCTCCTGCTGTGAAGAGGCACCGTAACCACAGCAACTCATAAAAAAAGAGTAATATGACCTTGCTTATTATAGTTTAAGACAGTGGTTCTCAACTTGGAGGTCAAATGCCCCATTCGCAGTGGTCACCTGAGACCATCAGAAAATGCAGGTATTTCCATTATGATTCATAACAGTAGCAAAATGACAGTTATGATGTAGCAAACCAAAATTATGGTTGGGGGTCACCACAACATGAGGAACCACTGCAAAGGGACACAGTATTAGGAAGGTTGAAGACCACTAGTTTAAGAGGTTTAGCCTATTGTCATCATGGTGGGAAGGATGGTAGCATACAGGCTGACTTACTTGGTGCTGGAGAAGCAGCTGGGATGTGCACACACAGGGAGAGAGAGAGGAGACACTAGGCCTGACAATATGGGCTTTTGAACCTCAAATCTGACCCCCAGTGACACACTTTCTCCAACAAGGCCACACCTCCTATTTCTTCTCAAGTAGTACTACCAAGTATTCAAAGATCTGAGCTACAGAGGCCATTCTTATTCAAAACCACTGTAGTGGCTAACAAAGCACAGTGCTGAGTATAATAAAAAATGCCCCTCTGCAGAAGGGAAGAAAAAGTTACCCATATACCTCCTCCCCAAACTCCAAGGAGAAATAAGAAATTAATGCCAGATCTTGGACTGAAAAGTCTGCACCAAGGCTACTATGGTGAAGTCCAGTTCCAGGAACAGCCCCATAATCCATTCCCTAAGATAAGTACTTAATCACTGAGTCTCTGGAACCATATTGGACAGGTGAACACTGCTCCAACCTTGGGCAGCACAATGTGGAACAAGACTCCATCTATTAAAAATCAGGTAAGAAGCACAAGGCAGTTTTCTGGACCTCAGTACCAGGATGGCAAAACCTCCCCTCGGAAGATCCTAAAGCCTCCAACACCTGGCCAGTACCCAAGATTGAAGTCCCTACAACACTTAAGCCCTAATACAATACCACACCTGACAGCTGTGATCTCGGGCTAGGATAACTTGGCCAGGTCATGAGTAGACCTCAACAGTAGGCAGCTTGTAGTACTGTGGGCCTTGGTCCAACCTCAGTGCTGCTGGTCTTAATGGGCTTTGGATTAGGAATATGATACAGTGTTGTGGTATTGGTGCCCACTCCTTTCTTCACAGGAGTTCAATAAGTATAGCGTGTGTGCATACACACACACACACACACACACACACACACAAACTGCCTACAGGAGGAAAATGGAAGCGAGCATTAACTCACGACACAGGAGGCTGAAGTATGTCCCTCTGTAGCAGGTTAGCCCAGTCAGGAAGCATTCCACCACAAGGTCAATAACTGTGGACAGGATCTCTGTGCCTATCCCAGATCTAGAAAGAGGCCTGCAGGGACAACTTTCCAGGTGTTCCCCAGTTCAAACTGAAATTACCAACTGTTATTCTGGAAGAAAACTGAATTTGAATCACTGTCTAGCACTGAAACAATATCAGTGTGCATAAAAATTATTCCTTTGGCCACTAAGTCTGACACTAGCAGATTGCACTTGACTCTTACAGATGAAAACACCCACAAATTCTGGAGACTCCTGACAAATCTGGACTTAGGGTGATGTCAAATGCTACAAACCCAGAAGTAAAAAGCCTGCTTAGAATTCTTGCAAAGATAGGCACAAAACCTACAGAACTGAAAATGCTGGATTCTTCAATGCATTGAATGAGCTCAAATACCAACAAACTCCAAGAATGCTTTAGTTGATATCAACTGACAGTCAGAAGAAAACAAGAGATACTGAAGACAAATGAACTCTTGAATGGAGTTCTAATAGCTGTTTTAAAGAAACCAAGAGCTTACAGAACACAAAGAACTAATTCAAACTTCTAACACAAAAACAGAAATGTAGACAATGCTTAAAAATTCAAACAGAAATCTTACAACTGAAAAAATATATTAGAGAATTTTAAAACATACCCAAAAAGGACACTAAGATCAAGATAAATCTAAGCAAAAAACAAACCCAAAGAGCACGCACAGAGGAGGAAAGAAGAAAACAAGAGAAACTCAATACGCTCACAGTAGTTTTGAGGCAGCATTAAAAGGGTAAATACTTGGGTTGTTGTAGTTAAAGAGAGACTAGACATTGCCAAAATAAGAAAGTGTATTAAACAAACAATCAGAAAACTTAGACCTACCCCCCAGAAAAGTATATAGGGACAGGAAGATCAAAGATCAGTAGCTAGATTCAGCTCAATTGCATCTACCCCAAAATGTATTATAGTCATGCTCGCAAACATGGAAGATGGGAGACTCTCAAGACAGAACAAAGGGGAGAAAAACAATTCATTAACATGTGATCTGACAGCAGACTTCTCATCAGGAACTTTACAGAACAGGAGAGGAGTGAGATTTTTTATAGTACTGAATGGGAAAACTGACAACAAAAAATACTTTACCTAGCAAAGCTGTCATTTAGAAGTAGATTGATAAAAGACAGTCCCAGATTTCAGGGGGAAAGGCTACATAAGAAATGCTAAAGGCAGTTCTTCAACTTGAAATTAGCCTTAATGACTAACGAGAACAACAATAGAAGATATAAAGTGCCACTGGCAAAAAAATAGAGAGAAACAAGGTGAAATTGGTCTAATATGTAAGCGTGACCCATCAACCATTCACAGCTTTAATACTGACTAAAACAACAAAATCACTTTTAAAATAACTACATCAGTATGCTTAGAGATGAGCAATACAGAAAGATGTAAAATGGAAATTTAAAAAGATCAAAATAAAGCCACACCTTTAATTCCAGGCAGAGGCAGTCAACTTTCGGAGTTGAAGGCCGGAACTTTTTCTACAGCTGAGAGAAAGGAAATAATACTGGAGGCCAAAAGCATTCTTCTAGACTAACTACTTAACCACAAAAGAAAAGAAAGAAAGAAAGAAAGAAAGAGCACAAAAGAGAAAATGCATGCTGTTTGCACACCTGCACACATCACACTGAAATCTAATAATATGTATAGTTAATGTATATGATCAAAGAGCTCTATTGTACATCATGATGGGCATAAAAACACAGTACATTTGAAAATTGCTAAGAGTAGCCTTCAAATCTTCTCACCAGAAAAATACAAGATGTAACTCATCTGTTACAGCTTGATTCACCCATTCCACAATTTTTATATGCCAAAGTCCATAATGTCTACTAAAAATACAACACACCATCACTTTGACTTGTCACTTTAAACAAGTAAGTAAATATCAACAACCAAGAAAAGGATGGGGAGAGGAAAAAACCTAAAATTGGTAGAACTCAAATTTAAAAGTAATTATAGGGCCTTTCCTCATCGGTAATCACTTGAAATTTAAATAAAGTAAATTTCTCAATTAAAAACTATGGACTAAATGGAAAAATTAAAAATCCAATCCTGTATCTCATACTATTTCTACTGTTCAGAAATGGCAGAGAACTTTCTATGTGAATTAAGTAATATGTCATGTTTTTGTGGGAGAATCATTCTAAAGTGTACTTATAATAAGATCCTAACATTCAAATGACTAGAGGCCTAGCACTATCTGGTCTGAAGGTCCTGTAAGTGCTAAGCAGTCAGAACAATGTGGCTTGGCATAGAAATGGATCGTGAGCTGGAAGAGTCTGTGTGGGGGCCAACGCAGATGCTGACAGCCAATTCTGGACAGAAGAACAAAGGTAATTCAGTTAAGGAAGACTCATCTGCGTGACAAGTGGGGGTATAACAGCTACCTTTTCAGACCTCCAAAGAAATATACATTGGAAGCTTTTCCTTTTTAATCATAAATTGTTAACCCAAAGTGGATTATGTGTAGAACTATAAAATATGAAAGTATAGAATTTCTAAAAGAAAGTGTAGATGAGAGGATTTGGAGACAGCTCCATGGAAGCACACTTGCCTTGCATGAGCACTGTGCTCAGTCCCCAGTACCACAAAAGAAAATACTAAAGAATAGGTGTTTGCCTTTGATTCTGGCTAAAGATATAAAATTTCTAAAAGAAATAGAGGAAAATATTTTGACTCTAAGGTGAGCAATGATTTTATTAGAATCAATAATTTTCTTAGGAACTACTAATCAATAGCAAATCAGACATCATCAAAAAAAAATTTTGTTCATCACAAGGTAGATAAGAACAGTATGGTGGCAAACGCCTGGACTTACGAAGCTGAGGTAAGAGAATAAGGAGTTCAAAGCCACCAAGATTATGTAGTAAGCTCCTGGTCAGCTACAGCTGCATACTGAAACCCTGGACAAGATCCTGTACATACTCAAATTATATTTAAAGAAATTTCAAAATAAAACATTTATGATGCATATAGCTTTAAAAGGAATGCAAAACACTTTTAGAATGTAATGCAAAAGTATATAAAATTAAAGGTACATAACATACTATTCACCAAATAAAATATATAAATGCCTACAAAGCACAAAAAATAGCCTCTGCCTTCACTCAAGAAAGATTACAATTAAAAAACTGATGCATCCAGTAGGAAGGTTGCAATTTACAACAGCAACAAAAGCTGTCCTTCTTAAATTCATTTCTTCATTCTGGGAAATTTATTTTATAATCTTGTGTATATCAGACATAAATACTTTAAACCAACCATACCTCAAATCCTGAACACCATGTAAAGCACTTATAAAAAACTATGGAAATAACATTTAATCAACTCACTGATGGCTAAACATTTGATATTTTTTTTATTTCTGCCTAGAATGAGTATTATAAATACTATATTTGGGTCAACAGGTGGCTCAGCAGGAGAAGGCATATGCCACACAAGCCTGGTGACCCACATTCAATTGACAAGGCCCACAAAAAGATAAATGGCGAGAAACACAGGCATAAACAAACAAACTGTACCTAGAGATGAAACAAAATGTTTACCTGTCTGAAGGCATGTCACTGGCAATCTGGTGCTTTACTCCTGATCCATTTTTAATAGAATCCTGTCTTGTGAGCCCATGAGCTCGACCTTTCTCAACTGCAGGTACTGACAAGTCACCTGAGGGTCCTTGGAAGTGGGGCTGCTCCTCATGTAGTTTTGCTTTCTTCTCCTGAGGGGCTTCCTCACCTCGAAGCCCTCGAAGAGCCTTTTGGTGAGGCTGCTGCGGTGTGTTAGAGCCACTACTATAAAACCACGCCCCTGATTTAGTCAGGATTTCTTGTTGTTTTCGGCACAAATTACACACCCACATGACCTGCATACAATGACACAAAAAAGGGGAAGAGATCAGTCTCCTACATAGTGAAAAATGAAAAACAAACAAAAGGAGAGAAAATTCAAGTCAATAAAAAATGACATAGCTGTACTTCGAGAGTTAAAATAAAATCAGGATTAATTGCTGTTACAAATTATAATGAAATTACACTGACAGAAAAACCCACATCAAAATGCTAGTTTTTTTGTTTGTATTCTGTGATTATCTTTATTTAGTTAGAAGCATGGCATAGTAAAAAGAAAATGAATTTGGGAGACAGTCAATTTCAAATTTATCTCTAAAATAGGAAAGTAAAACCTTCAGCAAGGCATTGTTCCTTCAACATATAGAACATAGTTTTCTTAACAAACAAAGGATAGCGATAAAATAATAGTATTTATTTTCTTATATTGTTTTTAAAATAGAAATAATTCATAAAATACCTGTTATATAATACATATCTGGTAAATTAACTGTTAATATTAGGGTAAAATTGTCTACCACCAACTATATTATATCCTTTTTTAAAGAGTTTTATTTCTTTTAAGTAGCTTCTAATGACAAAAAAAAAACTAAGAGCACTACTAATCTCACTAAAACCTATGAATTGATCATAATTTGTTATGATATTTTTGATTCCTTTACTTCACATCTACATTTATTTTTGTACTATTCACAATAGCCAATATATCTAACCTAGATACCCATCAAGAGATGAATAGATAAAGTACATGTGGTAAATAGAGACAAGCGAGTTTTATTCACCACTGAAGAATAATCATGATGTTCACAGGGAAAGCAAAAGCAGCAGGAGATCTCTATGCTGTGAAACAGTCCCGATGCAGGAAAGTATTACATATACTCTCTTACATGGTGACTTCATATTTAGGGATGGGGAAAGCAGAGAAACAGACACTAATGCAGTGGAGAGGCATGAAAGGGTGGGCAGGAGGGAAGAAGGGAAAAAGAGGGAGTATGGTCCATGGTAGGCAGACAGACAGGCAGATAATAGACAGATAGACAGACAGACAGACAGAAAGGGAGGTGAGGTACTAAGAGGAGTTAGAGAGAACAGAGAGTAAAAAGAGAGTAGAGAGGAATAAATATACAACAAAAGTACATCAATAGAAATATTTCCACAAAAATACAAGATATACTTGATTTTTATTAATTGAGTCATCTTCACTATTAAATAATATTCAGTGACATTAACTACCTTCTAGCTTTGAAAACGTTCTTATAAATTTGAATTATAAACTACGCACATTGGACAGCAAGGTCCTTTTCCTCCCTCTTCCCAACATGATGATACACATCCTATGCTTCATTTGTAATTGAAACAGCTTTTCAGACTCCAGTAACCTAAGGGCATTATTGCAATGTGGCCAGCAAAACCTTTTCCCATCTCAAATATCTTTTAGTTAATCAAAAAAATCTAAGAATAAATAAATAAATAAATAAATAAGCTATCTGTTCACAAAATGCAAGGTAATCACAAATGAGTACTGATCATATGCTTACACTGACTCTTATACAACTCTCTCTTCGCGTTTCTAAACTTTTTTCATATTTAAATGACTTACAACAACATAGATAATTATAGTAAAAGAATAATTATCCATCACTGCATCCACCCTGGTGGTTTTTGCTGCGATAATAATGTTTGTGTAAAATACCACTTAAATGATTTGCTTACTGTTCAACTTAAGCAGCTTGTATTAATTGTATAATTTTTGTAGTTTGTTTATTATGATTATGATTTCTGTTCTATCATTGCAGGGGAAATACATTCCTTTATTCAGTACTAAATTTATTATTTTTATCGGAAACAAAGGCTGTATCTTCTACTAGCATAATAAGAATATATAAGATAGCCAAACAGCACCAGGAGAAAGCGAGCTGCCCACTTGCATGGAAAAGGCAGTGGAAGGAGGACTCTAGACACAGGGACTGAGGAACAGCCAGGAGGTAAGAGCCTGCTGGCTTTCACCTGTGGCAGGAGACCTCTGCCTGGGACACCAGGGTTCCATAGCCAAACAGCGCTGGGAGAAATTGAGCCGCCCACTTGTGTGGAAAAGCCAGCAAGAGGAGGGCTCCAGACACAGGGACTGAGGAACAGCCAGGAGAGAAAACTGGTCTCCAAGAAATATTGACATCTGGGCTTGAAGGAAAGACAAGCCACAGTCAGAGAGAGAAAGACCAGCTAACGCCAGAGATGTCCAGATGGCGAAAGGCAAGGGCAAGAACATAAGGAACAGAAACCAAGACTACATGGCTTCATCAGAACCCAGCTTTCCCACGACAGCCAGCCTTGGATACCCCAACACACCAGAAAAGGAAGACTCAGACTTAAAAACACATATCAAGAGGACAATAGAAGATTTTAAGAAGGAAATAAATAACTCCCTTAAAGAAATACAAGAGAACACAGGTAAACAACTGGAAGCCCTTAAAGAGGACACACAAAAATCCCTTGAGGAATTACAGGAAAATACAATCAAATGGGCAGAATGACAGGAAAACACAATCAAACAAATGAACAAAACCATTCAGGAATTAAAAACAGAAATAGAAACAATAAAGAAATCACAAAGGGAGACAACCCTGGAGTTAGAGAACATAAGAAAGAAATCAGGAGTCATAGATGCAAGCATCACCAACAGAATACAAGAGATGGAAGACAGAATCTCAGGTGCAGAAGATACCATAGAAAACATGGACACAACAGTCAAAGAAAACACAAAATGCAAAAAGCTCCTAACCCAAAACAAACTAAATGGAGAGAAACTCGAAGCAATCCCACTAAAATCAGAGACTAGGCAAGGCTGCCCTCTCTCTCCCTATCTATTCAATATAGTACTTAAAGTTCTCGCTAGAGCAATTAGACAACAAAAGGAGGTCAAAGGGATACAAATTGGAAAGGAAGAAATCAAAATATCACTATTTGCAGATGATATGATCGTATATGTAAGTGACCTGAAAAACTCCAACAGAGATCTGCTATAGCTGATAAACAACTTCAGCAAAGTGGCTGGATACAAAATTAACTCAAGCAAATCAGTAGCCTTCCTATACTCGAAGGATAAACAGACTGAGAAAGAAATTAGGGAAATAACACCCTTCACAATTGTCACAAACAATATAAAATATCTTGGTGTGACTCTAACCAAACAAGTGAAAGATCTGTATGACAAGAACTTCAAGTCTCTGAAGAAAGAAATTGAACAAGACCTCAGAAGATGGAAAGATCTCCCATGCTCATGGATTAGCAGGATTAATATAGTTAAAATGGCCACCCTGCCGAAAGCAATCTACAGATACAATGCAATCCCCATCAAAATCCCAACTCAATTCTTCATAGACTTAGAAAGAGCAATTCTCAAATTCATATGGAATAACAAAAATCCCAGGATAGCAAAAACTATTCTCGACAATAAAAGGACTTCTGGGGGAATCAGCCTCCCTGACTTCAAGCTATACTACAGAGCAGTAGTGATAAAAACTGCATGGTATCAGTACAGTGACAGGCAGGTAGATCAATGAAATAGAATCAAAGACCCAGAAATGAACCCACACACTTATGGTCACTTGATCTTTGACAAAGGAGCTAAAACCATACAGTGGAAAAAAGATAGCTTCTTCAACAAATGGTGCTGGTTCAACTAGCAGTCTACATGTAGAAGATTGCGAATTGATTCATTCCTATCTTCCTGCACAAAGCTCAAGTCCAAGTGGATCAAGGACCTCCACATAAAACCAGATACACTAAATCTAATAGAAGAGAAAGTGGGGAAAAGTCTCGAACTCATGGGCACAGGGGAAAAGTTCCTGAACAGAACACCAATGGCTTGTTTTCTAAGATCAAGAATCGACAAATGGGACCTCATAAAATTACAAAGCTTCTGTAAGGCAAAGGACACTGTAAATAGGACAAAACGGCAACCTACAGATTGGGAAAAGATCTTTACCAATCCTACGTCTGATAGAGGGCTAATATCCAAGGTATACACAGAACTCAAGAAGCTAGACTCCAGAGATCCAAATAACCTATCAAAAAGTGGGGAAGAGAGCTAAACAGAGAATTCTCAACTGAGGAAACTCGAATGGCCAAGAAGCACCTAAAGAAATGTTCAACATCTTTAGTCATCAGGGAAATTCAAATCAAAACAATCCTGAGATTCCACCTCACACCAGTCAGAATGGCTAAGATCAAAAACTCAGGTGACAGCAGATGTTGGCGAGGATGTGGAGAAAGAGGAATACTCCTCCATTGCTGGTGGGAATGCAAGCTAATACAACCTCTCTGGAAATCAGTTTGGCGGACCCTCAGAAAAATGAACATAATACTGCCTGAGGACCCAGCTATTCCACTCCTGGGCATATACCTAGAACATGCTCCAATATGTAATAAAGACACATGTTCCATTATGTTCATAGCAGTCATATTTA